>CM033647.1:110655223-111255223 GCA_019512145.1 Engystomops pustulosus
CGCTTGGCTGTATGCTACAGGGGGCAGTCTGGCTGGCTGTATGCTACAGGGGGCGTCTGGGCTGGGCTGTATATGCTACAGGGGTGCAGGCTCAGGGCTGAGCGCTGTAAGACTACGGGCACTTGGGTTGTGTATGCTCACAGTCTGGGCAGGCTGAGACTAGGGCATCTGGCTGTTAGCTACAGGGGCGCTGGAGGCTGTAGTACAGTGGAAACTCGGGGCTGCTGGCTATATCAGGGGGGGGGGTATGTGACCAAGCCTTCCCACCCTCGGCTCAAATAGTTTTTCCAATGTTTTGGGGGTCTCGGCCTTATACTCGGGCCGGCGTATACTCCAGTATATACGGTGTTGTGGTTATCCTGTGATTAATAGTATGGGAGTATCCTCACTGGATCACAGAATTGCACTCACACAATATTGCAATCTCGCCTTATCTTAGGATAACCCACTGTGGGCCCCATCTACTCTTCTGCTTGGTTCCGCACCACAGCAGTGATCATAAAACATTACAGTAGGTGACGATTGTACTAAAGAAACGTGTTCCACCTTGACATTGAAAGAGAAAACAGAGAGTGTTTCAGTTAAGATACAGAAAATCGAGGAATAGGAGTGCAAGCAAAAGGGGTTCCCATAATGACAATCAATGTTCTACCACACGAAAGTTTGTTGCTACGTCCATAAGAAACATCTAAAACCCCACACTAGAGGAAATTACACATCCTATAGTGTTTGATACATGACAACAGTGGTCCAAGACAAGAAAATGAAATAAAAAATAATGACATAAAAATTGGACCCACATTTATACGATCAAAACTACTGGAGCGAAAAGTAGGGGCCAAAAATGTCCATAGGGAGGGCTAAAATAAGAGCCCCCCACCTTAAATGACTATGGCACCCAGTGTATATCAGCGAATGACAACAAAAAGACTGGCTTGTACTAGAGCGGGTGAGAGAACGGTTGAGCGAGGGCCCAAAATGAGACCCAAACAGGGGGCAGTCTGGGCTGGCTGTATGCTACAGGGGGCAGTCTGGGCAGGCTGTATGCTACAGGGGGCTGGCTATATACTACTGGGGGCTTGCTGGCTATATTCAGGGGGGGGGGGTATGTGACCAATGCATTTCCCACCCTCGGCTCAATAGTTTTTTCCCAATTTTTGGGGTCTCGGCTTATACTCGGGCCGGCTTATACTCGAGTATATACGGTTTGTGGTTATCCTGTGATGTAGAATAGTAGGATTGTATCCTTCACTTGATCACAATATTGCACTCCACAATATTGCACTCGCCCTTATGAAAAACCCACTGTGTCCAATTCTACTCTTCTAGCTTGTTCCGGCCACCACAGCCATGTCATCAAAAACATTCCAGTAGGTGAACTGATTCGTACTAAAAGAAACTGTTCCACCTCTGATTCATATGAAATGAAAAAAAAGAGAGTGTTTAGTAAATTAATGAACAAAAAAAATATCCGAGGTGGATGCTAAATAGGGTTTCCCATATTGACAATAATGTTCTACCATCAAGTTTGTTGTACGCTCCAAAGAAAAATCCTAAAACCACACATAGAGAATATACACATCCTATAGTGTTTTACATTACATACAGTGTCCAATACAAAGAAATTGAAAAAATAATACATAAAAACTTACCCACATTATATACAGATCCAACATTATCTGAAATAGTGGCCAAAAATGTCCAATGTGTAGCTAAAAAAGCCCCCACCTTAAATACTTTACTGTCACCCAGGTTTTTATCAATCTAATACACAAAAACTCCTTGGCTTTGTATCTAGACATGATGGAGAACTTTTTTAGAGATCGAGTGCCAAATGAACCCAAAAACCACTAGCTTTTCCCAAGTGCCACAAAGACAGTTAGGCCGTAACAACGTATCGACCAGAACTTGAGCCCAAGCGACACACTTGTCACTCTTAGGACATGGACCAGCAACACAGATGGTCACTTAACAGATCAGGGCCTACTGGACGGCTGAGACGGCAGGAAGAAGCCATGTCTGCAAACTCTGGTGTCGCCTGGGGACAGCCTGTTGCCAAAGAGAACCCTCCTAGGCCATCGATGCCGCCACCAACTTACTAGGCTTCTGAGAAGGGGTGGATCTGAGCAAGTGCAATCTGCTCAGATCCTCTTACCGCCTAGAAAAAGCTGTCTCATCCTACCCGAGAAACCCACACAGGAAAAGAAACAATTTTATTATGCAACACAACTTGAGGTAGTAACAATCAGGCAGTCGGAGTCGTAGACAGTATCAAAATGAGTTACATAATCATGTAAAAATGGGTAAAATACAGCACAGAGCACATAGGAGTGAAAAAACGGGACTGTATGCAGCTCAAGCCTACCGGTTCGGTGATAAGACTGGTTGCCTTAAAACATGGCGCTTCGCGATCAACATGATTTGGCTCTGGAACAAAACTCTGCGATGCGAACATATAAAACAATACAATGATAGCAATGCAGAATGAACGACAAAGATCTACCTCCTAACAAAAATGACTTAACATCTGGTGTTATTTATCCTAGTGGACGCCGGTATGGTAATTGTTTAAACGATAAAAATCCCAAAACAAAAAGTCTCTCGGTTTAATAGAAGCTCTGGAATTCACCGTCCCTTTAGGTTTATGACTTTTTCAATTCCCTACTAGTTCAACGCGTAACTTCCCCCGCATGACCACTCGTAACATGTTTTCGACGACGCATGCGAGAATCATTCGACATCTCACTTCTACTAGCCTGACGTCAGATAGAACGCCTTGCTGAGTGCGCATTAGTGGGCACCAATATAATCGATACACACATTATGCTCAATTGACAAAACCTACTATGTTGTAGATTGCTTAGAATTTTTATTCATATGTGTAGTTTGTAAGTGCTGGATTAAAAAGTTTACTTCACAACGCCCAATAGAGCACATGACATTTACAACAAACGAGCGGCGTCCGCATTAAAGAGCCTTGGAACATCACCAAGTAGTCGTGCCCTTTAGTTCTGGAAAAAGCTGCGGGGATAACATGCTGCGTAGAGGTAGGCCTCTTTTATCTACACAGCTCACATTTTGAGTTAGCGTCAGGACTTCTGTGAGCATATTGGCAAGTTTTGTGTATAGTTTTTCAATTTCTTTGTTACTGAGCGCTATACGACGACTAGAAAACTTTAATCGGGGGAGAGCCTTTTTTTGGGTGGAATTGATTCGTATCGATTGATAATGTGGTTGACAACTACTAACTCTCAAGACCGCATCAGAAGGTCGTCCTATCTGAGGCAGCTCGAAATGTGATAAAAATCTCTGCGAGTGTCGAAACCTGTTAAAGATTTGTCATGCGGGGGGACGGGTACACAAAAGCAGGTGTAGCCTTTCAACCCAGCTTAGTACAGGCGTTTTTTAATAGTATTTTAGAATGCATGAAAACATTTAAACCGTAGATAAAGCTAGCTGTTAGTTGTGCACACAGTGAAACTTAAAATCCAAGGCCACAAGAAACGTTGTAAATGTGTTTTTTCTAGCCATCTTCAACGCATTGGGAATGTTTTTTCCCCCTTCCCCAGTACGCGCCATGGATATTGAATACCTCGTCACGTACGAAGTGGCGAATTTGTTA
Organism: Engystomops pustulosus; assembly: GCA_019512145.1. NCBI lineage: Eukaryota > Metazoa > Chordata > Amphibia > Anura > Leptodactylidae > Engystomops > Engystomops pustulosus. Next base: position 110,658,846 of record CM033647.1, read on the forward strand.
CGCCGAGAACATAGCTCATAACGATGCTCTTTTATGTTGAAATAAAAAAGTTATAGATTTTTGAAGGTGGGAGTGAAAAAGGAAGTTGAAAAACTAAAAAAGTCCAAGTCGGTAAGGGGTTAAGGAGCGCCATTTGTAGCCCAGGCTGCCCTTTTTGATTATGACTTGCGTTGCTTTATATGGTATAACTTTTGAACACGTTACTATTAAAGCAATTCTGAGATTGTTTTTTCCTCACATGTATGCAGGGTATTAGCAGTTTTCAGCCTGTGCAAATGCATAGCTGACACGGTGCCTTTAAGATGACGATCAGAGACACCATCTTTCGGCAGTTCTTACAGCAGCCTCTTGGGTCCAGATCGAACCCCAGAGTTGGCCATACAACAATGGGCGCCCCCTGAAAACGGCATGGGCGATCATGGGGTGAAGACCCCCCCTCCCTGCTAGCAAGTTAAGCACCCGCGATTGGAGCCCAATCCGACCGCGGTTGTTACACTGGGGTGTCGGCTATCAGTCACAGCCGGCACCCCGTGTTTCTCGATGCCGGTTTGGCTCTGATCTTGTTTCACTGTGCTCAGCGTCCGATATGTCGGACGCAGAGCGTTAAGTGGTTAACAGACTATTACCATCTATAGCGCAGTCATGTTTCCAGCCATGTTTCACTGATTCCCTCTATATCATACTTGGCCTCCAACATTAAGGAACTATGGTTTTCCCTATTCCTTTGGTTCTTATTCCCTGATCCTACCCAAGCCACCCTTTCTCCCCCATGTACCATGACTCTGTAGTTACCTTCCTACCAGGTCTCTAGTTTAAATAGTCCTGAGGCCTTTTAGAATTTTTTTCCCCCAAAATAGCTGCTCCTTCCCCTTTTAGATGCAGCCCATCCCTGCTGTAAAGCCTGTAGCCAACAGCAAAGTCAGCCCACTTCTCCATTAACCCAAACCCCTCCTTACCACAACAACATTTGAGCCACTTGTTTACCTTCCTAATATCCTGCTACCTTTCTGGTGTGGCATGTGATACAAGCAGTATTTGAGAAAAAACTACCTTTGAGGTCCTTGCCTGAAGTCATGGCCTAAGTCCCTGAAATAATTTTTAAGGACCTTCCACCATTAATGTCATTGGTGCCAACGCGGAGCATGACTGCTGGATCCTCACCAGCATCTACCAATAGTCGCTCAACCCAATCTGCAACATGCCAAATTCGCACGGTCTGTGTGACAGATTGTCCTATCTGTTCCCCTATCAATAAAATCTCCAATTACCAGTTCCTGTCTGACCCTGCATGTGCTTCCATTTCCCTTCTTACTGGAACAGACAGTCTCCTGGTTACTAGAGGCTGTGTCCTGCTGCAGCATTGCTACCCCTGAGCTGATATCCCCCTCACCCGCCAGCTTGGCAAACTTATTAGGGTGCACCAGATCAGGACTAGACTCCCTACAACTCTTCCCTCTATTCTGCCTTCTACATGTTACCCAACTAGCTGCCCCCTCACTTTCCATTTCACTGCAACAATGATTTTGCTGTTCGCTATAAAATTATCTATACATTGAGAAATTTAATTCACAATGATTGCAAGTGGCCAGAAATTAATAATGGCTTATGAAGTTTTTTCTGGAACCCTGGCTTTCCACTTTTGTTTATGCGGACATTCTACTGCCACTATGACTGGAGGTAATTTGCTGGCGCTGTTTGTATGGTCCTTATTAGGCTACATTCTGTGGAAACCTGCTGTGTAAGGGAGTCCATAAAAAATAAATTTTTGCTATTGGTTTAATAAGCAGATGGCACACAGACAAAAACAATGTTCCTGCGCCTAGTTTTCTTCACTTTGCCCTTGAAGGAAGATTTTAGGTCCTTGAATTTCTTCTTTTATCCCTTGCAAGTAGTTATATATTAATTCAGGTGATTCCTGGTTATATCTATGTTTGAACTGGAAATTGTTGCCATGATACTTTCCGTAATGGTTATCATATAACTTTGCTAGGAAATATATCTAGTTATAACACTGAAGGTTTAATAGACCGTGGTACGACTACTGCAAAAATGCTTCTTTGCTATCTGTTCAGAATTGCCACAGCTTTAAATGAAACCTACCATATGGAATACACTAACTGAGGTATTCCTGATGGTAGCTTACTTTCTGTCTGGGTATGAGCGGAGTTTTTCAGCACAATTTTTGTGCTGAAAAGGCACAACTTGGCTTATACTCGGGTGTATAAAAAAATAAGCTATGTACCAACCTTTCCGACGCCCCCCTGCAGGTCTTCATCTTGATCAAATCTCGCCGCACCACCAGGTCCGCGTGTGCTAGCGACTCACAGGCTATGATGTCAGTAAGTGCCTGACGTCATAGTCTGTGCAGCGCTTGGGGCTAACCAGCTCTATACTCGGGTATGACTATATACTGGGGGCTGGCCGGCTATATACTAGGACTCGCTATATTCTGAGGGATAGCTAGCTATGTACTGGAGCTGGTTGGCAGGCTATATACTGGGGGCTGGCATGATATATATTTAGGGCAGGGGGCTGGCTGGCTATATACTGTGGGTGCAGGGTGCTGACTATCTATATACGTGGGGGAGGCCGTGACCAATGCATTTCCCACCTTTGGCTTTTACTCGAGTCAATAGGTTTTCCCAGTTTTTGTGGTAAAATTAGGGGCGTCGGCTTATAATTGAGTATCTAAAAACGTTGTCTTTTATGCAAATGAACTTCTGGGGCATGGAGTAGCCCAGGGTTAGCTGGAGAGCACTGCAGGAACGTGCTATGAGGTGTAGTAGAATTTGGGTGCCATTTTTCAAATTTTTGGGAAAATCACCAAAACTCATATTTAGATGGACCTGCTCAACTTTTAATTGACTGTGAGAGGCCTAAATAATAGCTAGAATTGTAAATGACCCCATTATAGAAACTACACCCCTCAATGTATGAAAAACCACTTTTAAGAAGTTTGTTACCCTTTAGGTCAGTGATGGCGAACCTATGGCACGGGTGCCAGAGGTGGCACTTGGTGACCTTTCTGTGGGCACTCAGGCCATCACCCCAGGACAGAGTTCACCAAACAGGACCAAATCCATGAAGTCTTCCTGCTGTCCCAGGCAACCTGGAGAGAAGCTATAATGAAAGTCTGAATTTGCCCTCCTTCTTTCAACTGTTTTGGTGGCCTCAGGTGGCCAATACAATTGAAAAAAGTGGAAGAACAGGTAGCATTAAGTTACTGCTTAAAATGCAACATTGGCATTTAACAGTAAATAAGTGGATTTTGGTTGTAGGTCGGGCACTCTGTCTCTAAAAGGTTCGCCATCACTGCTTTAGGTGTTTTATAGGGGTTAAAAGAAAATGGAGGTGCGGTCTACAAATAGTAATATTTTTTGACAATACACTCATTTTGGGTGGAAAATTTCATTTGTTATGAATTAAATGAAAAAAGGCTCCACAAAGTTTGATACCCAATTTCTCCCGAGTACACTGATACCTTATATGTGGTGGTAACCTGTTGTATGGGTGCACGGCCCGGCAAAGAATGGAAGGAGGCGCCATCCAGAGCAGATTTGCTATGTCACATTTTGTACAGGCTATAATTTTTTTTTAGTTTTTTTATTGAGGACCTATAGGGTTTATTTTTTTGCCACATGCGATTCTCTTTTCTGGTACATAATTTTGGGGCATCTATAGCTAATTGGTAAGATTTTATTAACTCTTTGTTGGTGGAGGAAATGAAAATCATCAATTTTTAGGAACATTTTTTTTTACCATACCATAAAAATAGTACCGTATATTATTTTTATTCTATGGGTCTCCACGATTACGAAAAGACCTCATTTATATAGTTTTTTAAATTTTTTGTTCCCATTTTTACTGAATAAAAAGTAATTTGGCGAAAATGTTAATTTTAGCATCACCGACTTTCATATGCATAACTTTTTTATTTTTCGGCTGACAAATCTGGTTAAAGGCTTATTTTTTGCAAGAAGCATTGTTCTTTTTGGTGGTCTTATTTTAGAGTGTAAAAGTTTGTAAAAAACTTTTCATTTCCAGTTTGAAATGTTTCTGGTTTCCAGACAAGTTAAACTACCCCAAAAATATTTCGATAATTAACATTTCAGAAATCTGCTTTATGTTGGGATGGATATTTTTTGCTCTCCGTCAGTTTTTCTAGATGTTTATGAGGGTGCCAGACGTTTAGGTGCATTTTTCTTATTTTCCTGAAATTGCCAAAACTACATTGTTGATGGAGCACCTCCAGCTTTCAATTGACGTTTGAGAGGCTACAATAATAGTAAAACCCCAGAAATTACCCCACCGTATAGAACATCACCCCTAACGTATGTAAAACAAACTTCGTATTAAGTTATCTTGGAACCCTTAGTGGGTTTCACAGGGGTTAAAAATTCTGGACCTGCGATTTAGACTAGTAAATTTTTTTGGAAAAACATCTTTTAGGCCAAAACGACTTTTTCAGAATAAATTAAATGATGATAAAGCACTGCAACGCTGGATGCCCAATTCCCTCCCGAGTGTACTGATACCACATATGTGGTGTAAACTGCTGGCTCGGGCGGCACGGCGGGCAATAGAATGAATGGAGGCGCCATTCCAGCAGATTGTATTGTCCACATGTACTACCTATACAATTTTTATTTTTTTGGTAATGCGACAATTATTATTTATTATATTATAAAAAGATTTATTTTTTAAAAACTTTTTTACATTTTCTACTTCCTTGTGCTTGAATACGCAATCATCGATCGCCTTTTCAAGCCGTTTACAACTGCCAAAAAATTGTAATTGCAGTGTATAGTGTAAGTAAACTTGACATGCTTGGCGCATGCTCAGTTACTTTACAAAGCGGGTCGCTCCAGCAAGGCAGGACCCGGTGAGAACGATGAGCGACAGCCCGGGGTCACTCGATCGGAACCGGGGCAGCGCAGGAGGGGATCGGATCCCCCAGTAAGCCACACCGGGGGGTTCCGATCCCCGTGGTAACACACGTTGCACGCCCGGGTCATGCTTGACCGCGACGTGCAAGGTTTGTGAACTTTTTTTTAGAGCATTTGTTAAAGGTTATAAAGTTAAAAAAATGATCTTTTTTTATGGGGTTTACTTTGCGGTCCAATAACACTCGTATTAGAGTGCAGCTTGTCAAGGACGCAGCACTACCAAAATATGTGGGAGGTTTGTGTATTTTATTCAATTTTAATGACTTTAAAAACTAATTTGGGGAAATCTTGTTCATTTTAGCATCACCTTTTTAATGTATAATTATGAAGATCGGAGCCGGCCACAATGTGGGTGTGAGAGACGGTGTCAGCTTATAGACAGCTGACAGCTGTCTGTTTCTCGGTGTGGATCTGTCTGTGAGCCAGTTGCCAGAAGTGGAACGTTATAGCCACGTCACGGTGCGGGAACGTATTCTACACGAGGGAGTACTACATAACCCCTTATCACCGACACGTAGTTTCAGCTAAGACCAGACTCGATTTTCAAATCTGACATGGCTCACGATTTGGTGATAACTTGCGGAACGCTTAACATATCCCGGGATTTTGAGAATGTTTTCTCGTGACAAATGTACTGCATGTCGCTATAAAATGTAAGTGAAAGTTTGCGGTTGTTCTGTGAACATTTGGCAAAAAGTTTGTAAAAAACTTTCATTTCCACGTTTGAAATGTTTCTGGTTTCCATGACAATGTTAAAACTACCCAAAAAGCATTTGATAATTAACATCAGAAATCTGCTTAATGTTGGGATGATATTTTTTGCTTCTCGGCATTTTTTCTAGTATGTTTATGAGGTGGCAGAACGTTTAGGTGCATTTTTCTTATTTTCCATGAAATTGCCAAAACTACATTGTTGATGGAGCACCTCCAGCTTCAATTGACGTTGAGAGGCCTACAATAATAGTAACCCATAAATACCCCCACCATAGAACATACCCCTAACGTATGTAAAACAAACTTCCTATTAAAGTTATCTGAACCCTAGTGGGGTTTCACAGGGGTACAAAATTATGGACCTGCGATTTAGACTATAATTTTTTTGGAAAATACATCTTTAGGCCAAACTGACTTTTCAGAATAAATTAAATGATGATAAACGCACTGCCAACGCTTGTGATGCCCAATTCCCTCCCGAGTGTACTTATACACACTATGTGGTGTCAACTGCTGCACGGGCGCGCACGGCGGGCATAGAATGAATGGAGGCGCCATTACAGCAGATTGTATTGGTCCACATGTACTACCTTATACAATTTTTAATTTTTTGTGTAAGCGATCATTATTATTTATTATATTATAAAAAGATTTATTTTTTAAAACTTTTTTACATTTTCTCTTCCTTGTGCTTGAATACGGCAATCATCGATCGTTATTCAAGCCTTTACAACTGCATAAAATTGTAATTGCAGTGTATAGTGTAAGTAATGACATGCTTCGCATGCTCATTACTTTACAGCCGGTGTCGGCTCCAGGCAAGGCACGGACCCGGTGAGAGAGAGCCGAACAGCCCGGGATCACTCGATCGAACCGCGGGCAGCGGCAGGAGGGGGATCGGATCCCCCTGTAAGCACACCGGGGGGTCCGATCCACGTGGTAACACACGTTGCACGCCCGGGTCATGCTTACGCTGCGTGCAAGGGGTAAAACCCGGATCGAGTTTTTTCAGATCCGGTGTTCGTGCCGGGTCCACTGGGCGTTGAATACCCAGCCCGACACCGCACCAGGAGACCCGGTGTCCCGCAAACTCTTCTGATGCGCCGCCGTAAAGGATCGTCGCATCAGAAGAAGTACTACCCTTAATGACGCCGATAAACCACGAATCAGGGGCGGCTACATTAAGGGGTTTAAGGTGCGCGAGGGTTAATCTTCCTGGTTCTTTTTTTTAAGCAAAGGTCAGACAGCTGCCTCGCAGCAATATACATTAGAATGACATTGGTGATCAGGTGACAGGCTGAAAGTGATAATAAACTCCTAGTAAAACATTGGTCAGATCACTACAGTAAGTAACCACACTAAATATGTTTTTGAAATTTATTGGATAACAACAGGTTACGTTGTTTTTAAAAGGCTTGGCCATTTTCAATAACTTTTCCTTAGAACATGTCCTGGGTGTGTATGTACTTGTCCTTGCTCCTTTGATGACCTGAGTGAAAGTTGCCCCAAAACACCTTGTTTCAAATCTAACAAATTAGTTCAACGTGTGTGTGCTACGTTGGTTTACGCGAAATTTTCATTTGTTGCTGCTATCGTTTTTTAAGATATGTTAAAAAAGATTTCAGTGGTGATTAGAGGTCAACCAGCCCTCCACATTAACCCAAACTCACAACAAAACTGGTAGCCAATCAACTCTGACTATTGTGCTGGTTGTGCTGCTCAATTGTTGTGTTTGTGCTGCTTCATTTGAAGACATTTACGAAATTGTAAAGTTTCAAAAGGGTCAGACCAGCCCCCCCCCCCACATTATGAATCAAACAAAAGTGTGTCAAAGTTTGTGCAGCCAAAAATTTTTGTTTGTGCGCCTCGTTTTTTAAGGGGAGCTAGCCAACACATTGTAATTTGGACTCTGATGACCTCTGAAAAAAATATCAATACATAAAAACGCAGTAGCGGCACAACACATTTTTGCTGCACAACCAGCACAAATGTAGGCAGATTGATTGGCACCATATTTTTGTTTGATTTGCGGAATCGTGAGCGGCGGGCTTGACCTCTGATGACTAGTGGAAACTTTATATATATCTAAACGATAGCAGCCACAAACTTTGTCACCATTTGTTAGATTTGAACAGGTGTGGGGCCAACTTCACTCAGGTTTTCCTAATGGGCAGTTTTCCCAGCCTTTCCCTGGTTTTCAACATGTTGCCTCTGCATGGAATACACACACTTCTGGTTCTCAACTCCTGTCCGAAGACGGGTCTAACATGCAAAAATGTCAGTAAAATAACGAAGTACTGCACCTGTATCAAGGAATCAGGTATCCCTGTGTATGTCCCCTATGAAGTAAGCAAAGTGGAAGTAAGGGTTTTTAAAATACAATTCCCCATTCCCCCCCCCCCCCAACAAAAAGAAAGTATATTGTCGTGTTCCTTAGAAACCTGGCCACAGCAGGTATTATTATACCGTATGTGAAGAGCTAATAAAAAAATAGAATTATAAAACTATTCAAATTGCAATTTGAAAAGGGCGCCTCAAAAGGTCAGAGTACCCTATACTATACCAATCTGTGTACCTTTTCCTGACAATAAATAATCCCTTAATTGCGCTTTCCTATAAAAGTTTGTTTTATAAGGTAGTAAAACATAAGAAACCTTTGACATATTTGATATCTTCGTTAATTGCATAAACCTATAGAAAGTAATGGTTCATCAAAGAAATGTACGTGGAAAAAGCGCGAAAGAAAGGTGAGGGAAAATAAGAACAAAGCGCAAGCGAAGAGGATACCTGTACCGTGCCGGTGGACATGCGTAAAAGTTTTCCATTAAGACAATTGGCCAAACACAGCTGTTTTAATTTTCTGTTTTGGTTGCAGTAAAAAGTTAAAAATTTGAATACATCATACTATTGTTTACCGTTAACCGCTTATCACTGACCATAAGTTTTCAGCTTATGCAGAGCCGATTTTTCAATCTGACACTTCTCACGATAATTGGTTATACTTCGGAACGCTTTAACATATCAGGTGATTTTCAGACTTTTTCCACTCGTCCCCCAAGACGGACCCTGGAGGATCCCCTTGATAGGAGAACAAAGCCGGAAGAAGGAGAGGTTAATTGTTTGGAGGATTAGAAGGTAAACGTCCAGATGGCACTCGACCCGAAAAAAGAATTCTCATATCCACAAAGACTTTCGAAAAGATTGATTTTCGAGTCCGAAGTTCTAAGCTGTGGAATTTCCGTCCCTACGGTGGACCATCAAAGTACTAAATCGTGAGTGAACAGACCTTCCTTCGAGGACGCAGCTCAGCTTAGAGACCCAGATGGACAGAACAATCCTGATTCTCTGTTAAGGCAAACTGGGAGGACGCTATGTGGAGTCTAAAGTCAACCTACTTTAACTGGCTGAATGAGCTGATTCATATAAGGAGGGACACGCCTAGAACAACCATTTTAAGGAAAACTTTCCTCTACACGGCAACGGCCATTTAGCGATGCTGCAGCGGTGGGGGGGGGGTGAAAAAGAGAAACCACAAAACGTGTGGGCGTGGTGAGTGGAGGGGAAAAAACAACCCCCCAAAAAAAAAAGTGTTAAAGGGGGATAAAAGGTGGGAAAATTGGACGCCACTCAAAAAAAACTCCTCCCCCAAAACCCAACATTTCGAAAACCCCAAATAAAAAAAAAACATTTATTTCACCCCAAAAATGGGTGTACCGTTTTCTGGGTCCCAAGAGGGGGTCTGACAAGAAGCATCAAGAAGGTTAATATGGCTAAAACAAGTGGAACGGTTGAGGGCTTATTTGTTCATTCAGTCGTATATATTTATGGGGAACGGAAAACTTTTTTGGATCACTGTTAGAACCATTTGTTAGGATGGTTGTTTGATGAAAAATTGTTATATTACGCAAAGTTTGTGGAGTTTTTTTTAACAGTCACCAACGGGCCAATATGATAATAGGTTTTATTACAGATTGATAGGATGCGGTGATAACCAAATATGTACAGGTTTTGTGTGTGAGAGATTTATTTGAATGTAAACACCCGGGATCGGAGTTTTTCCGATCCCGGGTGTTAGTGCCGGGTCTGGGCTGTGATATCACAGCCCGACACCGGCACCAGCGAGACCCGGTGTCCCGAAAACTTCTTCTGATGCGCCGCCGTAGAAAGGCGTCGCATCAGAAGAAGTACCCTTAATGACCGCCGTAAAAACCCGATAGGGCGGTCATTAAGGGGTTAAGGTGCGCGTAGGGGTTAATCTTGCATGGTTCTGCAAGGTCAGACAGCTTGCCTCCAGCAATATACATTAGAATGACATTGGTGATCAGGTGACAGGCTGAAAGGGTATAAAACTCCTAGTAAAAACAATTGGTAGCATCACTACTGAAAGGGTATAAAACTCCTAGTAAAAACAATTGGTAGCATCACTACAGGTAGTAACAACACTAAAATGTTTTTGAAAATTTAGTTGGATAACAACAGGTTACTTGTTTTTATTAAAGAGGTTGGCCACTTTTCAATAAATCTGTTCCTTTAGACATGTCTGGGTGTATATGTACCTGTACCTTTTGCCTCCTTTGAGACCTGAGTGAAGTTGCCCCAAACACCTTATTCAAATCTAACAAAATTAGTGTCAAACGTGTGTGCTACGTTGTATGTACTTGTACCTTTGCCTCCTTTGAGACCTGAGTGAAGTTGCCCCAAACACCTTGTTCAAATCTAACAAAATTAGTGTCAAACGTGTGTGTGCTACGTTGGTTTAGCAGAAATTTTCATTTGTGCTGCTATCGTTTTTAAGATATTTAATAAAAGTTTTCAGTGGTGATTAGAGGTCAACCAGCCCTCCACATTACCCAAATCAAACAAAACTGGTGCCAATCAACTCTGCTACATTTGTGCTGGTTTGTGCTGCTTTCATTTTGAAGAATTTAACGAAATTGTAAAGTTCAAAAGGTCAGACAGCCCCCCCCCCCACATTAACTGAATCAAACAAAAGTGGTGTCAAAAGTTTGTGCAGCCAAAATTTTTGTTTGTGCCGCCATCGTTTTTAAGGGGGAGCTAGCAAACACATTGTAATTTGGACTCTGATGACCTCTGGAAAAAATTATCAATACATAAAAAACCATAGCGGCACAAACACAATTTTTGCTGCACAAACCAGCACAAATGTAGCAGAATTGATTGGCACCAGTTTTGTTTGATTACCAGCACAAATGTAGCAGAATTGATTGGCACCAGTTTTGTTTGATTTGGGTAATGTGAGGGCGGCTTGACCTCTGATGACCTCTGGAAACTTTTATTTATATCTTAAAAACGATAGCAGCACAAACGTTTGTCACCAATTTTGTTAGATTTGAACAAGGTGTGGGGCTCAACTTCACTCAGGTTCCTATGGGAGTTTCAGCCTTTCCCTGTTTTCACCATGTTGCCTCTGCATGAATACACCACTTCCTGTTTCTCACTCCTGTCCAAGACTGGGTCTAACATGCAAAATGTCAGTAAAATACTGAAGTACTGCAATACTGTATAAGGAATCAAGGTATCCCTAGTGTATGTCCCCTAATGAAGTAAAAAAGTTAAGTAAGGTTTTAAAATAAATCTCCCATTCCCTCCCCCCCCCCCCAAAAAAAAAGTATATTGTCGTGTCCTTAGAAACCTTGGCCAAGCAGGTATTATTATACCCGTATTGTGAAGAGTATAAAAAAAAATAGAAATTAAAAACTTATTCAAATTAGCAATTTGAAAAGCGCTCAAAAGGTCAGATGTACCCTATCATAATACCAATCTGAAACCTTGGCCAAGCAGGTATTATTATACCCGTATTGTGAAGAGTATTAAAAAATAGAAATTAAAAACTTATTCAAATTAGCAATTTGAAAAGCGCTCAAAAGGTCAGATGTACCCTATCATAGTACCAATCTGTTACCTTTTCCTGCAATAAATAATCCCTAATTCGCTTTTTCTTACAAAGTTTTTATTTTTATAAGGTAGTAAAACATAAGAAAACCTTTGCATATTTGATATCTTCTTAATTGCACTAACCTATAGAATAATGGTATCATTTCTATTATACTGTGCGGTGGACTGCGTAAAAGTTTCCATTAAAGACAATTGGCAAAACAGCTGTTTAATTTCTGTTTGGTTGCAGTAAAAGAGTTAATAAATTTGAATAATCATACTATTTTTACCTTAACCGCTTATCACTGACACTAGTTTTCAGCTTAATGACCAGAGCTGATTTTTCAAATCTGACACGTCTCACGATAATTGGTTATAACTTCGGTAAAAGTTTGTAAAAACTTTTCATTTCCACGTTTGAAATGTATCTGGTTTCCAGACAAGTTAAAACTACCCAAAAACAATTTCGATAATTAACATTTTTCAGAATATCTGCTTTAAATGTGTGGGATGGATATTTTATTGCTTCTTCCGTCATTTTTTCTAGTATGTTTATGAGGTGCAGACGTTTAGGTGCATTTTTTCTTATTTTCCATGAAATTGCCAAAACTACATTTTGAGGGCACCTCCAGCTTCAATTGACTTTGAGAGGCCTCAATATAGTAACCCAGAAATTACCCCCACTATAGAAACATCACCCCTCAACGTATGTAAAACAACCTTTCCGTATTAAAGTTATCAACCCTAAGTGGGGTTTCACATGGGTACAAAATCTGGACCTCGATTTAGAACTATAAATTTTTTTGGAAATACATTCTTTTAGGCCAAACGACTTTTTCAGAAATAAATTAAATGATGAAACGCACTGCCAACGCGTGATGCCCATTTCCCTCCCGATGTACTTATACCACATATGTGGTGGTAAACTGCTGTACGGGCCGCACGGCGGGCAATAGAATGAATGGAGCGCCATTCCAGCAGATTGTATTGGTCCACATGTACTACCTTATACAATTTTTAATTTTTTTTGTAAGCGACATTTATTTATTTATTATATTATAAAAAGATTTAATTTTTTTTAAACTTTTTTACATTTTCTCTTCTTTGCTTGAATCGGCAATCATCCGATCGCCTTTTCAAGCCGTTTACAAACTGCAAAACACTTGGTAATTGCAGTGTATAGTGGTAAGTAACTTACATGCTTTGGCGCATGCCTCTTACTTACAAAGCCGGGTCCTCCAGCAAGGCCGGACCCGGTGAGACGATGAGCGAACAGCCCGGGGTCACTCCAATCGAACCCGGGCAGCGCAGGAGGGATCGGATCCCCCTGTAAGCCACAACCGGGGGGTTCCGATCCCCGTGGTACACACTTGCACGCCCGCGGTCATGCTTTTACGCTGCGTGCAAGGTTAAACACCCGGATCGAGTTTTTTCCGATCCGGTTTAGTGCCGGGTCCCCCACTGCTTGATCTCACAGCCCGACACCGGCACCAGCGAGACCCGGTGTCCTCGAAACTTCTTCTGAATGCGCCCGCCCGTAGATTCGTCGCATCAGATAAGTACCTACCCTTAATGACCGCCGTAAACCCGAATCAGGGCGGTCATTAAGGGGTTTAAGGGTGCGCGTAGGGGTTAATCTTTCCTGGTTTCTGCAAAGGTCCAGAACAGCTGCCCTCCAGCAATATTACATAGAATGACATTGTTGATCAGGTGACAGGCTGAAAGGTAATAAACTCCCTAGTAAAACAATTGGTAGCATCACTACAGGTAAGTACCACACTAAATATGTTTTTGAATTTATTGGTAACAACAGGTTTTACTTGTTTTTATTAAAGGATCTTGGCCACTTTTCAATAATCTTTTCCTTTTAGAACATGTCCTGGGTGTGTATGTACTTGTCCTTTGCCTCCTTTGATGACCTGAGTGAAGTTGCCCCAACACCTTGTTTTCAAATCTAACAAATTAGTTGCAACGTGTGTGTGCTACGTTGGTTCGCAGACAATTTTCATTTGTTGCTGCTATCGTTTTTTAAGATATGTTAAGAAAAATTTCAGGTGGTGATTAGAGGTTCAACCAGCCTCCACATTAACCCAACTCAAACAAAACTGGTGCCAATCAACTCTGCCTACTATTTGTGCTGGTTTGTGCTGCTCAATTTTTGTTTGTGCCCTGCTTCATTTTGAAGAATTTTAACGACATTTGTAAAGTTTTCAAAAGGTCAGCCAGCCCCCCCCCCCACATTAACTGAATCAACAAAAGTGTGGTCAAAGTTTGTGCAGCCAAAAATTTTTGTTTGTGCCGCCCTCTTTTTTTAGGGGAGCTAGCAACACATTGTAATTTGGACTCTGATGACCTCTGGAAAAAGTATCAATACATAAAAACCATAGCGGCACAACACAATTTTTGCTGCACAAACACACAAATGTTAGGCAGACTTGATTGGCACCATATTTTTGTTTGATTTGGGAACGTGAGGGCGGCTTGACCTCTATGACCTCGTGGAAACTTATTTATATCTAAACGATAGCAGCCACAAACTTTTGTCATCCATTTGTTATAATTTGAACAGGTGTGGGCCTCAACTTTCACTCAGGTTTTTTCCTAAATGGAGTTTTCCCCAGCCTTTCCCCGGTTTTCAACCATGTTGCCTCTGCATGAATACACCCACTTCTGGTTCTCAACTCCTGTCCAAGACTGGGTCTAACATGGCAAAATGTCAGTAAAATACGGAAGTACTGCCCAATCGTATCAAGGAATCAGGTAATCCCTAGTGTATGTCCCCTACTAAGTAGCAAAGTGGAAGTAAGGGTTTTTAAAATAAATCTCCCATTCCCCCCCCCCCCCAACAGAAAAGAAAGTATATTGTCCGTGTCCTTAGAAACCTGGCCCAGCCAGGTATTATTATACCGTATTGTGAAGAGTATAAAAAAATAGAAATAAACTTATTCAAATTAGCAATTTTGAAAGCGCCTCAAAGTCCAGATGTACCCTATCCTAGTACCAATCTGTTTACCTTTTCCTGCAATAAATAATCCCTAATTGCTCTTTCCTTAAAAGTTTTTTTATAAGGTAGTAACAACCATAAGAAACCTTTTGCATATTTGATATCTTTCTTTAATTTGCATAAACCTATAGAAATAATGGTATCATTTCAAAAGGAAAAACTGTAGCGTGGAAAAGGAAGCGAACGATGGAAAGGGAAAAGGGATGAGGGACAAAATAAAAAGAACAAAAAGAAGAGCGGCAAAGGAAGGCACGGAGGAGGAGGAGGAAAAGTACCTTGTACCTGTGGCCGGTGGACTGCGTAAAAGTTTTCCATTAGACATTGGCCAAACACAGCTGTTTAATTTTCTGTTTTTGGTTGCAGTGAAAAGAAGTTAATAAATTTGAAATCATCATACTATTTTATAAACCTTAACCGCTTATCACTGACCATAAGTTTTTTTCAGCTTTAATGACAGAGGCCGATTTTTCAATCTGACACTTCTCACGATAATTGGTTATAACTTCGGAACGCTTTAACATATCCAGGTGATTTTTGCAGACTTGTTTCCACTCGTCCCCCAAGACGGCCCACCTGGAGGATGCCCCTTGTAGGGACAGGAAGAAGAGAGGTTAAATTGTTTGGAGGATTAAAAGGGAAACGTCAGAGGGAACCTGACCCTGAAAAAAGAATTCTCATATCAAAGAATTTCAGGAAAAGATTGATTTTCGAGTCCGAAGATTCTAAGCTGTGGGATTCCTTCCCTACGGTGGACATGCAAGTTACTAAAATCGTGAGGAAAACAGACCTTCCCTTCGAGGACGCAGCTCAGCTTAGAGACCCAATGGACAGAAAATCTGATTCTCTGTTAAGGAAAGCCTGGGAGACATCTATGTGGAGTCTAAAGTCTAACCTACTGTACTGGCTGAATGAGCTGGAATTCCATATTAAGGAGGGAACTCCTAGAACAACCATTTTAGAAAACTTTCCTCTACTAAGGCAACGGCCATTTTAGCAGATGCTGCAGCTAAGGGTGTCCGTTTCTTGTCCAAAGAGGGGGCTCTGACAAACGCATCAAGAAGGTTATTATGGCTAAAACAGTGGAACGGTTGAGGGCTTATTTGTTCTATTCAGTCGTATCATATTAGGGAACGTAACTTTTTTTGATCACTTTTTAGAACATTTTTAGTGATGGTGTTTGATGAAAAATTGTATATTACGCAAAGTTTTTGGAGTTTTTTTTAACATCGTTCACCGAGCGGGCTCAATATTGATTTAGTTTTATTGTACAGATTGATACGGATGCGGTGATACCAAATATGTACGTGTTTTTGTGTTTTATATACTTTATTTGCATTTTATGTGTAACTAGGGAGATTATGGGACTTTTATTTATTTAATTATAGTCTAAAATGACTTAATCTTTTTTTTTTTTTAAACTTTTTTTACATTTTTTACTTTTTGGCTTGAACAAGCGATCATCTGCAGATCAGATCAAGTCCTTGCCCCAAAATTTATGTAGGGGAGACTGCGACTCCCACTTCACCTCTGGTGGGAAAGATTTTTTGAAACACTTTCAGAACAGAAAATCCCATAACTTTGATGAGCAGCACAAAGTAGGCATCGTTCTGTTTGTTTTCACAGGGGGAATCGCATATAATAATTTGTTAAAATCACTATAGCTTTACAGTTACTCTTTAAGTATTTTAAACTTTTTTTACTTTTACAGGTTTGCTTGACCGTGGTATGTAGGGGGTTAAGGCTCGTGATTGGCGGAAACTCTGATCGCAGTTTCAAGAGCTGGGTGCCAGCTGTAACATACTGCTGACACCCGCAACTACTGGCACCGGCTCCGTTACGGAGCTGATGCCAGAAGCATGATGTAATAGTACTGCATGATGCGGTAATTCACCTCCCTCCATGCAGTACTATTACATCACAACTCTCTGTATCATGTCCACAAAATAGAGAAAAATATTTTCACTATGACCGGAGCTCCAAGGATTCTTCTTCTCCCTCTTATTTTATCTTAAAACTTCGATGAACAGCACCAATCTTCAATTTCTCCTGCTGAAAGTATATCACCATTCAGACTAGCACCACCGCACTCTCATTCTCCTCCTTTATTAAATGTATCAGTTTTTATAAATAAATGCAAAACTTAGCCAAAATTTACCACTAAAATGAAGTACAACATGTGACTAAAAAAACAATAATGCTATGTGAAGTAACAGGGCTCAAAAGTTATAACCATGTAAAGTGGTGCATGTCAGATTACAAAAAATGGGTCTGAGCCTCAAGCTATAAACTGGCTGCGTCCTGCAGGGGTTTAGAAATTCGGTGTAGATTGTAAACAAACAGGAGCACATTACTAAGCAGTCTGCACGCAGAAGTATATAATAAGGTGGCTGTTAACGTCTGCCTCTGGGTTTTACTGTGTTTGGAAACCATTGGATTTTGTTTTTCCTTTAAGTTTCTAGCTCTCTGGTTGTCATGATTTTATTTGCTGCATCATTGGTTATACACAATACATAAAAATGTAAACCAGAAATAAAATTGTTTTTAAATGCAGAAAAAAGTGTCAATACAGCAGCCATGTTTATGTATGAGATTTACAAGCAGATGATCGGAAGTGCGGAATGTCTCAACTTGTTTGCTTTAAAACAATAAAATGACATTTAGAAGCCCAGCAGATGTAAACTAGATAGCAGATACTTATGTGGCAAAAGTCACCAAGCTGTGCTTATGAAAACTAGTGCAGCAGACTAAAAACATTGTAATGATCGCATTTGTTGCCAAATACAACACTTTCAGTTTTGGTCTTTATACTCAAATAATATTCATTTATTTTGTCTGATGCAATTTATGTACTGTTATTATGTACTTTTGGCCAATTGTATTTGAACACCTCAGCGCAGGCCCGTGCAGAGTCACTGTGGGCTTCTCTGATGACCCTGTTTATTCTGTCCTGACCTGTAACATATATCAGTTGCTCCCTAAGCAGCCATTTCAGGTCTGTATATAATTCAGGTGGCTACTACAATGTTGCTGATGATGACATATAAACTAGCTGTCCTTTGCTCCTGCCAGATAAGGTATACATTCTCATGAAGATGATGATACCCTTTAATGAAATGTCCACCCCCGATGTTCCCTTTTAATAAAATGTCTACCCCAGATGCCCCCTTTTACTAAATGTCCACCACAGATGCCCCCTTTAATGAAATGTCCACCCCAAAAGGCCCCTTATAATGAAATGTCCACAGCAGATGCCCCCTTTTAATGTTATGTTCACAGCCCTCTTGAAAAAAAAAAATCTATACTCTCCTTATGGCTTCTTCTCCCCGGCCCTGCGGCTCCTCCTTCTCCCCCGAGGCTCCTCCTTCTCCCCCGAGGCTCCTCCTTCTCCCCCGAGGCTCCGTCTTCTCCCTCCGGCCCAGAAGCATCACTATGACACGGGATAGTGTAAGGGCCCGTGCGACGCATACACTAGAACTACACATGGACGCGACACAGCTACATCATAGAGATGTGCCCGGGCCAGAAGAGCAGAAGTAGGAGTCGCGGGGCTCTGGAGTAGAAGCCGGAAGGCGAGTATAGATTTTTCTTTTCATTTTCTTTTTTTTTTTTTTTAAGATTGATGGCGGATCTTCATATAGGGCCTAGGGCCCGGGCGCCCGCCCATACCGTGTATATGAAGATCCGCCATTGGCCCCAACACAGACATATATATACTGCCTTCCTGTGGTCCTGCCACCGCAGGCATAGTCGCACCTGTGGAGCGACCTGGTGGCTCCCCGCCGCAGCAAGACCATCCCACTTTGCGGTGGGCTCTGGCAAAGACCAGGAGTCCACTTAGACTCTGCTTCCGAGTTGCAGCTAGTATCGTTATCCCCCATGGTGGTCCAAGGAGTCCACAGACTCTGCCCATAGAATCTCTGACGGTTCGTCCCTACGAAGTGTGACATTTTACTTTTAAAAATAATTTTTTTCACATAACTTTTGATATTTTTTTCTTTCAAGAAAGGTACCTGGACTTGTCTCGAACATGTACAAAGAGTCCGCCATAACATCCTCCTGTGGCAAAGAACTCCACAGTCTCATTGCTCTTACAGTAGAGAATTCCTGTTTATGGCGTTGCTATAACTGCTTCTCGTAGAGGATGTTTCCTTGTCCTGGTCACTGGTATCGCTGCGTCCAACAATGCCTGATCTATCAAAATATAATAACAGTTTATCACTGCGCTTAACCCCATTAATGGAAAATAGCGCCCAAAGTCGAAAATCTCACTTTTTTGCCATTTTGAAAAATATAACAAATTTAATAAAAAGTGATCAAAAGACTGTACAGTCCTAAAAATAGAAGCATTGAAAACGTCATCAAAAGTCACAAAAAATTACGCCACCCTCCGCTCCGTACACCGAAGTATGAAAAAGTTATTAGCGCCAGAAAATGGCTAAATTAAAAAAAAAAATTGTACAGGAGGTATTAATTCTTGTAAATGTATGAAAACATTATAAAGCCTAGTATCCCCGTGATGGTACAGAACCAAAGAATAAAATAGATATGTCATTTGGTGCGCACAAAATTTACGGTGAAATCCGTAAAATCCAAGCCCACAAGAAAACGTGGTTTTTCACCAATTTGGAGTTTTTTTCCTGCTTCCCAGTACACAGGATAGAATATTAAATACCGTCACTTTGAAGTGTAATTTGTTACGCAGAAAGCTAGCACTCACAAAGCTCTGTACATGGAAAAATAAAGGTATAGATTTTTGAAGGTGGGAAGTGAAAAATTAAAGTGCAAAATAAAGGGCCTCGTCGTTGGGTAAAGGGATAGGGTAAAGTGGGAAAGATGTGAGGGTGTATTTTTAAAACAGAACTTTTATTGTATTCATATAAAAAGGAATAAACCGATAAATCTAATTTTTTTACTCAATGATCAGCATTGTAGGTATGTGTTATAACACACTGGGATTAGTGATAAGGGATGTCCCCATTAAAACATATACAATTGTAATGGGAGTGCAGACCGCGTGTATGCTGTATTTATAAACACTCGGCTGCTTCAGTATTGAAACCCCCAAGAGTATAGGCAATTGATTGCAACAATGCTTCTTTCTTCATTCAAAGCCAGCTGGCTCATATAACTCGTATCAGTGCCGTTGGAGAAAAAATACGCCGTGCAAGTATGCAGAGTAATATCCCGTATCACAAGTATCTGATGAGGGACCAGCTCCTACAGCTTCCTCTTCTTAGAAAGGTTACCACATGAGTCCTGTGATGCAGATGCTATTGATTCTTGTGCAATTCTGAGCGGGTAGAGAATAGAGGTTGTCCCCACCCCCATCCTCTCCACATGGTTGCCGCCCTGGGTGGTCGCACGTCCCACCCCGTTGTAGAAACGGCCTTCCTTCTAAAGATTGATGTTAGAGGTGATGACATTTCTCTTATTTCTTCAGGTATTATGGCCCCCTTCCATACAATCCACAAACCATGTGTTTATTTGTATCATAGGTTTAAACAACGGATATGTGCTGGCACATAGGCAGCTTACAGAAAGAAAACAACAGTGTGCAAAGGATCCTTTGGGTGCTACTGTGTCCAGACGAAATATATCTGTATTGTCTCAATTTCCACCCGTCACAGGACGATTCACCTTTTCTACACATTGCTTCCATGAGAAAGGTTGACATGTCTGGTAATTTGGGTATCCCTAAAGGGATGTCCCCTAGGTTCTCACCTCTTCTTCAGCTTTGTTCTCTGCTATGCATCTACTACATCTAAACGTGGTCCAAGCCAGGTATTTTGCCTGTATAGGGTATATGTACCAACAACAAATGAAAAGTCAAGGCCCGTTCTCTCATGTAAGTTATGAGTGGTCTGGGCCCAAATATGTCTCTGATGTTCAGATCTATCAGCAATGTGTCCCAATGCCTAACAACTACTCTCTCCTTGCTGCATCTCCACCATTGTTAAAAGTATTAATTTATCTCACTAAGCCATCATTGGCCACGTGTTCTTTCACTTGTAGTAAGTCAGTGCAGTCCTGCCTTAAGGCATGTTTATAGGCTTCTCTCAGTACTGCATCCGGGTCACACTTCTGTTAAAAACGCTTTTGAGTCAGAAATATTGACCCCTCGGTATGCCATGTCTAGGTGGTAGGGGTTGAGTGCTATTCCACTTTATTACTGAGTTGGTGACAGCAGTGGTTTTCCTGAAAACCTCAGTTTCAAGTATCCAGTTAAGGCCCCCTCCTCTATTTAAAAACTCCATTTGATTCCAATTGATCACAAAGCTGACAAATGTTTACCTTGTCCCACATCAAATGACAAACTTATATAGTCAATATAGTGCAGCTATATCTCCACTTCCAACATTTCCAATAAAAATGGTAATTTCCTTGTTCTGTTGTGTGCTCAAAGCAATAAATATTGCGGAACAGATGCACAACCTTTGTCCGGTTTCTATATAATTACAGCTATCATATAAAAAACCGAGAAAAGTTTTTTTTTAACTGGTTAGGAAAAAGGATTGTATATAGATACTATGAATTGGCGCATGTGGAATTGTAGAACTGAATTGTGGAACTGAAAATATGTCTTATATTTTAGGTTTTTCACAGTAGCCACCTTTTGCTTTGATTACTGCTGTGCACACTCTTGGCATTCTCTTGGTGAACTTCTAGAGGTAGTCACCAGAAAAGGTTTTCACATCACAGGTGTGGCCTGTCAGGTTTAATAAGTGGGTTTTGTTGCCTTATAAATGGGGTTGAGACCATCAGTTGTGTTGTGCAGAGGTCAGGTGGATACACAGCTGATAGTCCTACTGAATAGACTGTTAGAATTTGTATTATGGCTAGAAAAAAGCAGCTAAGAAAAACAAGTGGCCATCATTACTTTAAGAAATGAAGGTCAGTCAGTCTGAACAATTGGGAAAACTTGGAAAGTGTCCCCCAATGTTGTTTCAAAAACCATCATGTTTCCTGTATAGGTTATGAATTGGTTTGGAAAGCTAAAATGGCACTGGTCGGTCACGTTTTTGGGTAAAAACCATTTACGGTATTTTACAATAAAATCATCTACATAAAAATGCATTAAGAACAACGCGTTTCACATTTGAGCCCAGCGCTTCTTCTGCTTCATATGTATAAAAAATTAGACTGACAATATATAGGATTCTGGATGCCGTTACTGGAAGTAGCCTGAAGTTCCTGGATATTTCCCGGTCCTATGTAGTGCGAATGGATATTTAAAACAGGAATAAAATGATAAATCTGTTACAATAAACATCCTAGTCATACTATATATATAAGGGTACATTCACACAGCGGTATGCCCGCCGTGTGCTGGAGAGGAGGAGGAGGAGCACCCTCCCTCCAAAGAGAGATAGCGGCGCACGGCGCCACACACGCAAAAGAGGAGCAGCTTTATCTTTTTGCGGTGTGCGGGCCGGATCGGTGCCACACATGTGTGGCACCGATCTGCGCCGCGCCACTATTTGCCGTCTATGGGGACGTTACAGCGGCGCACAAATTTGCGGCAGATGTACGTCCCCGCAGAGGCCATGTGATTGCCTAAGAAGTGGTACTTAGGATACATGCTATGATATAGTGTCCGGTGTCAGACTTAAAAACAGCGCTCACATTTGGGGTAGTTCCGGACTACAAGTACGGCTCCCTGCTGGCTAAAGAATAGTTTTCATAAGATGCAGTTTAACACAGCGACATATAGCGGAACGAGGTCGGAACTGCAAGTAAGGATGCAGAGAAGGATCAGAAATGATGGACAGCGAGCAACGCTTTTACGTTCCTTGGAAGCAAGGAAGTTCTAAGTAACCGAGCAGAACCCAATTGGTGAGTATAAAACTCTCTCAATTTAAGTGGTATTAGAGAATGGTTTCATTGGTCTTATTTAAGCCATTTGGTGACAATGTATCAAGCTTATACATCCAACGGATTTCTCTTCGACATATAGTCTGGAATCTATTGGATACAGTAACAGGCACATGGTCAATTGGTGTGATAGAAATGGGGCATTGTGTTTTCGGATTGCACAGCGAACAATGTTTCGATACGCCATGTAATAGAAATATTTTCTTAATATTCTCCCTGTGTTTATTTAATTGACTACAGTACGCCCTACATATAAAAAAAAATGTGTACTTGCCTCCTCCGGCGCTGCTGATGTACCTCGCTGTGGTCCGTCTGATCCGTGCGCCTGTTTTGTTTACAGGGGCACAAAAGCAGCACACAGGGATCTTCCGGCCAGCGAGGTGGCCGGCTCCTCCCATCCATCCCTATCTCTCAGCGTTGTAAGCGCTAGGAGATGGTGTCGGATGGGAGCTGCCTGCCATCTGGAAGCTCCCTGTGCGCCTTTGTAAATGAACCGTTGCACAGATCAGATGCGGGACATCCGCAGCGCCGGAGGGGGTAAGTACATGTTTATTATTTTTAAATAGCCCGCACCAGCCTGGCCCTAAATTCCTAAGCCCGGATAACCCCTTTAAATGGAAGAAGTTTGGGACAACCACAACTCTTCCTCGACCTGGCCATCCAGCCATACTAAGAAATCATGGGAGAAGAGCCTTGGTGAGATAGGTAAAGAAGAACCCCAAGATCAATGATCACTGTGGCTTAGCTCAAAGGATTCCTTAGGGAGATGGGCGAAGGTTCCACAAAGTCAGCTATCACTGCAGCCCTCCACCAGTCGGGGCTATATGGTTTTAGTGGTATGTGTGGCAAAAACCAGACACAACTTATCACCTGCCAAATACAATCCAAACAGTGAAACATGGTGGTGGCAGCATCATGCTATGGGGGGTGTTTTTTCAGCTGCAGGGACAGGACTACTGGTTGCAATTGAAGGAAAGCTGAATGCGGCCAAGTACAGAGATATCCTGAAAGAAAACCTCTTATAGAGTTTTCTGGACCTCAGACTGAACTGAAGGTTCACCTTCCATCAAGACAATGACCCTAAGCACATAGATGAAAAAACAAAATCGTGGCTTCAGAATAACTCTGACCATTATTGACTGCCCCACCAGAGCTCTGACCTGAACCCAATTGAGCATCTGACTTGAAAATGGCTGTCCACTAACATTCACCATCCAACCTGAGGGAACTAGAGAGGATCTGCAAGGAAGAATGGCAGAGGGTTTCCAAATCCAGGTGTGAAAAACTTGTTGCATCATTCCCAAGAAGACTCATGGCTGTACTAGCCAAAAAGATGCTTTTACTCGGCACTGAACAAAGGGTCTGAATACTTATTACCATGAGATATTTCAGCTTTTATTGTTCAATAAGTTAGCAAAAATATCTACATTTCAGTTTTTTTTCCTGTAAGATGTGGTGCAGCGTTTATACAAATGAGCAAAAAAAGAACTTTTTTTATCTCGCCATTTGGCTTTGAATACTCTGCGAAAATATAAATATAAATATATATAATATATTTATATACAGGAAGTCCTCTACTTAAGGACACCCGACTTACAGGCGACCTCTAGTTACAGATGGACCTCTCTTCTCTCTGTGACCACTGGTGAAGTTCTCTGGAAGCTTTACTATAGTACCAGGCTGCAATAATCAGCTGTAAAGTGTTTATGATGAATTTTTATTGTTAATCCTTGGTCCCATTACAGAAAAAAAAATTTAGAAAATCCAATTGTCAGTGGGAGAATTATTTTTTTTCTGGAGCTACAATTATAAAATATACAGTTCCAACTTACATACAAATTCAACTTAAGTACAAACCCAAGGAACCTATCTTGTACGTAACCCGGGGGAGTGCTCCTTGTCAGTACAACCTTAAATCTGAAGAATTTAGTGGGCTCGGTAACACCTCCAGAGTCCCTGGGGCGCAGCAAATTTGATTGGTGTAATAAGACGGAGAGCATGGTTAACATGGTTGTAGATTGTCCTTTTAAAGAGTACGCTCCCCCAGCGTTACAACAAGATGGGGTCTGAGTTTGTTCTTAAGGTGAGTTGGCTATGTAAGTCGGAACTGTAGTACGTCCATTGTAACCATGCCCAGCCAGAACTTTGGTGGTCTCGTGGGAAATGGGTGTGAAAAAGTGGTGATTGTGCATAGAATCAATATTAACCTAAAGTCTAGCAGACACATGGGGATAACGTGTCAGCTGGTTAGTAGCCTTAGAGGAGAAAGTGACAATAAAGGACCAAGAGCAGAGGCCGTCTGTACTATGGGTCGATGTAAGCGAGTGTCTTAAGGAGGCGGAGCGGCCTATAGAGACCAAAGAAACTTGTGATGTACAGTTATAGGGACACATTGGGTGACATGTACAAGTTGGTTACCTTTTTCTGTTCATAGGAAAGAAGTATTAGCTCAGTGGCCAAATGTGCAGTTCACTATTTAACTTACAGGATCAGCCCTTTTTGTTTTTGACATTTCTGTTTTTACTCACCCTCAGTCAAAAACGGGATAACTTGATTTGTATGGTGGAAGGGACGGTGAAGGGCTGTGACAGACAGGCGACAAATGTACTTTTAGTGGCACCATAATTAAGATTCCATGACATGTATGAAAGCTGGGGAAATTCCAGTGCGGTGAAATTGAAAACCCCCCCCCCCGCCCCCCCCCCCCGAAATTGCGCCCTTTCATTCTGTGCTCCAAATGATACTCCTTTTTATTGGGTCAATAGACACAAGGATACAAAATTTATATAGGTTTTCATTAGGGTTTTCATATTTAAAAAAATGTAACTCTACCTTATACTGAAGAATGAAACAAATATTTGTATTGTGAGGCCAATAACTTCGGTGTTGTCTTACGGGCTGGTTTTTCATTCATTTGGACCTCTATTACGGTGTATTACTGTTTGAATTTTTTTTTTTAATTCAAATATTCATGGATGGAAAAATGGTGAAAGAGTGGCGATTCTGACATTTTCTGTTACAGTGTTTCCGGCCAGGAGTAATCTTTTTTTTATATTTTGATAGAATGGGCTTTTGGGGACTCAACAATACCTAACATGTTTATGATTTTTACTGTTTATTTATTTTTATATGTGTTCTAGTGTTAAATTTATAAAAAAAATTATATATACCCATGTATACACGAGTATAAGCCAAGACCCCTAATTTTACCACCAAAAACTGGGAAAACCTATTAACTCGAGTTTGAGCCCAGGATGAGAAATGCATTGGTCACAGCCTCCCAGTATATAGCCAGCAAGCCCCCAGTAGTTTATAGCCAGCCAGCTCCTAGTAGTATACAGCCAGCTTGCCCCCTGTAGTATACAGCCAGCCCTGCCAGCCCCCTGTAGCCCACCCAGTCCCCTGTAGTATACAGCCAGCACTTAAAAAAGAAAAAACTTATATACTGACCCTCCGGTGGCCCTGATGCTAATTGCAGCTCCCTGACGTCGGTGCGGCTCCTCTTCGGTGTTCTGTAACAGCCGGCAGAGACGCGGCCATGCTCTCTGCCGGCAGGCACATGCTATGACACAGACAATGCTGACGTCATAGTATGCGGCGGCCGGCAGATAACATGGCTGTTACCGAAGACGGAAGAGGAGCTGTGTCGACATCGGGGAGCCGCGCTGAGCATCGGGGTGCCGGAGGGTGAGTATATAAGTTTATTTTTTTTATTGATTCGTGTAGAAGCCAAGGTGAGGTTTTTCATCACATCTTTCGTGCTGAAAAACTTGGCTTATACATGAGTATATATGGTATATTTTTTATTATTATTTCAGACCTTCTAGGTACTTTATCCCTGCAGGGTCTGATTGCTCATACTATATACTGCGATATTACTGTACTGCATATAGCAATTTTACTGATGATCTCTTATAGCCTGTCATGTGCAGGATATTGGAGATCATTAAACATGGCAAGCCTACAAGTCTCTGAGGCAATTGATCATAAACCTCCGTTGACATCACAGGGGGCAGTGATTAGCCATTCAAGATGGAAGCGCCCACCGGCAGGGATGCTAAGTGACTTGGTCAGGATCAACCGCGGCACTTAACAGGGTTAACTGCTGCAATCAGTGCCAGCAGGTGGGTTTCAGCTGTATTGTACAGCCTACACCCGCTGAGTGAGGTTAGCCCGTGAAGTCTCTCTATACACGCCATCCCACGTGCAGTACCAGGATGTTATAGTATGTCTTGGTGCGTGAAGGGGTTAAAATGATAAGAGAGTCCAGTAATTGACATCACTGTGAGACCTAAACTTTGAGAGACAAAATGAGAGAACAAATCCAGAAAATTACAAAGTCGGATATTTCAAACGTCTTCTGTAAGTCTTTACAAGGTTAAAATCTGTTATCTAAACTTTTTCCTAAAAGGCAATTCCCAGTCATTTGAGCTGTCATTTTACAATTGCCAGGTTTAGATAAAAGGCAGGGCACTAAGCAGGGAATTTGTGCAGCTCACTATGCACAGAAACAAATCTTTTATCGGCATGGTCTCACAAACGGTGCTGGACCATAGACTAGCAGTGATTATTAGAAAACATAGACTTCTTAAGTGGCCATCCACTATCCTCCCACAATGGACCATGACGGTGCAGGAGACAGTGATAGGGGCACGGGGCTAGGTAGTAGAATGCAATGAAGTATAGTGAGGTCAATACTGACCTAATGTTATTAATTTTTTTTATACACAAAACAAATACAAGATTCAAAATAATTGTACTCTTTTCAGCTGCATTGTGTGTCATGGACCATTGTAACAACTACATGAGTAGCACAGTACATCTTAAGAGGAAGAAATGTGCCCATAATCACTTGTGGGTCTTATTACACAGCAATGTATTACACCAGTATGTTCTGGGATTGGCCACATGTGCCTCTATTCACACACATAGGGCCATGAACATAGTGTATAGAATTTACGGATGGCAAAAGAGCTAAATCATCTTCTGGGCAGCTGAGCTCAGTAAACGATGGCATCTCGGGGAACCTGTGTCCATAATGTTAAATGGACTGGAGTTCCTAAACAAGATCTTTACCACAAGGCATACAATACAAGACATTACCATAAGAGATACAACCCAATGACGTTCCTGCCTGTTTTTCAATATACAGAGCGAGAGTACCACCTTCACACCACCTCTCTGCATCTATGGATGTACTGTTCGGTACAGTGGTTACTGATCTAAATGGTCCACACATAAGACTCCATTTTCCATGGTGGGAATGAATAGCCAAAAACCTAATGGCACTGTAGCATTTAATGGGAACCTACCAATCAGGAAACCGCGATCAACGTTTACTAACAACGAGATGGAGTGTTTGTATCATCACAGGTTTCCGAGTGCGAAGCCACAGAAGAATAATATTAAAATCTACTCTATACGATATGACACAAGGGTCCAGAAGCACGGGATGTTTAGTTATCCTGTGTCAGTCTGGAATCTGGCGAAATCCTTGATCACTCCGGAAAATTGCCCCCACACTACAAATAATCTACTAACTATAACTCCTACTAAGCGTTAGAAAAATGTGCACCAATCATATTTGCAAAATTAGATCTTATTTTATGTATTTAATTCTTTTCCTTTTTAGTGAGTGTATCAAAGGACTATCAATAAAGCTACAAAAGCATAAAAAGTAATAGCAGTGACGCTCAGAGAGGAAATGTATGTCAGAAAGAAATGAGATGACATAACTCACACCGGAGCAGAATACAAAACAAACAAAAAAATAAATGATATGCTTATTTTAAATGACAGAAATTGGAGATATCATGTTTACGTTTATTCTACCATGTCAATGTTCACAGGAGTCTAAATTAACATGTACTCGCTAATTGAGTGACTTTTGTTTACTGACGCTAGAGAAACAGCCTACTGGCAGTACACATTGCTTGTTATGTGCAGGGCTTACAAAACTACACTTTTATCTGTGGGGACTGGATGCTGCTTCAGGAGAGTAACTTGCCAAAAACCTTCCGTCCCACAATTAATTATGGATAGGTACACACAGACTAGTTAAGGTCAAGT
The DNA here is from genome assembly GCA_019512145.1 of Engystomops pustulosus. Taxonomy (NCBI): domain Eukaryota; kingdom Metazoa; phylum Chordata; class Amphibia; order Anura; family Leptodactylidae; genus Engystomops; species Engystomops pustulosus. Next base: position 110,687,346 of record CM033647.1, read on the forward strand.
AATTGTCCTCAATAGGATCAGAACCGATAAAAATATATATACTCTATATTTTTTAGTACTTGGTACTTTGGTCTGATGTTCCCTTCAAGGGTTAAAGTTGTGTTTCCAGAGAGGTTAAGGAATGTGTAATCACGGGGTTGGTTGAATAAGAATGATGACAACAGAGTCACATCAGGCTGTCCCCCCATCAAACGTAATATGCGCAGCAGCGATAGTGGTTGGTGATACACTAGGTAACTTTTCATAAGGAATGGGTGATCATCCATCCTCGTTGCCGAGTGAGATATTCGTCCCTTGGATGGCATTTTAGTCCGGCTTCCTTCTTTCCCTTTATTTCACCACAGATTTCACAGCATAGAAGGACAGACTCCCAAGGTCTGTTTCCTCCCCAGGCTGCTGTGGGTGGTCTGTCTGATTGCAATTGTAAGCCATCATCCGCCGTGAGAAGTTCTGCAGCTGGGGAAAGGTAAGAAAACAGCGCCTCCCAAAACATCTCGGTCACCTTTGAAAATCTTTGTGGTCTATGCGTTGTGACCTATAGCAAAGTTGTCTGCTTATCCGAGGGTCAACGACGTTATAGCAGGCATAGCTGTGCCTGGATGATTCCTGTACAGCCGACTGCAGTGACTTTTCCACAGATCATCTCATGCGTTCAATTCTTGCTTATCCTCTGTACCCTGTTTGAGAAGGAGATACATTGTATGTAAAATCTTTTATCATGTTAGTCTACTGAACATTCGACACCACAAAAAGTATGATTTTAAAAAAAAAAGAGACCCCTTCACTATAAAGTGTATAAAGAGGGAAGTACATAACAGTAACAAGAGAACTTAATCGTGTAATTGTTAGGTGTTGTACGATAAAAGCTGGATTGCAGTGTGCTCATGTGACACCAAGGACACTCACGAGTTCATGCAGCTCATCCAACAAGCACAGTTGCGAGGTGGCCTTGAACGGAAATTGAGATCTGAGAGATTCCAGGATGGCTGGAAAGTGGTGGTGGTTTCAAGGATAGGAACATACGCATGCATCTGAGACGTTAAAGCTCCCATGAGTCACACACTCAACACCTTGTTCCGCTGTTTATAAGCAAGTTTGTATATAAAGTTAAAAAAAAAAAGTTCAGCTCTTTGAATTAACTTACGTGTTGTGAATATATCCGCATGCTCTTTTCTATTACTTTCTATTCATTAGAATAGAAAGAGCAAGACCATTAGTAGGGGCCACTACAGCAGAGGACTGCAATGTCTTGTGCGTCACCAATGTATTCTATTATAAGGTATTGTTTAGTCTACTCGTCACCTGTTGGTAAATTGGCCGAAAGACCACCACCATGACTGGAAGAGCGAGGAATAAAAATCACATGAAACAGGGCACCTTTATGGGCACACTTAGAAGCAGACATTGATATTTTGTTGTTTATAAAGTACCAGGCACTATTCTCAGTCCTGTTGAAATGTCTAACATTTCAGTTCCTGTAGCATTTCAAAGATAATAAAGTAACCTTTAGGTTCCCCCAAACTCATTCTCTCATAGACATCCATAAGCTATGCCACCATGCATGCCTCAAATATCTGAGACGTTTCGAATCAAAATCCCATATTTTTATGGGTCCAGCTTTAAACATGCAAGCCGTTCCAGCCAGGCTGTGAGTTTTATAGCGATTAGTATTACACAAAAGCTAGGGATTCCAAATGATGATCAGGTGGCCCAAATTGCAACAGAGTTCCAGATGCTTTTGGCTACTGAAGGAAATGCTTGATGACAACAATCTTCTTCAGGTCCGAGATGATTTTATTTACAAGCAAGTTTGTAACTTGTTGTTCTTACAAAATGACATTAAAGCTCATATATACCCAATGGAACTTACAGAGGGAAAATACAGAGTTCAGCGACATACTTTTTCATATAAGTTATGGAGTAGTGCTATTCATTTTTGCAGTTTGTTAGCTGTTTGTCTAGCTCAGTCTCTCAGAGTACAGCTATGATCTGTGATGTCTTATTGTGGTTCTGAAATCACCCCACAGCGGATCTAATTTCTCCACATTTCAAATACTCTCCAAGGCCATCTGCTTAACCAGAAACATGGTACGGAAAACTATAGAAGTGGGTCATCACGAAATTCAAGTAATCATGCAATGACATAACACACTAAGAGATGTCACATACTGCAGTTTGAGGAGAAAAGTATGAGAGACATGGATTTGGGAGTGTGAGCAGAATGAGAGCAACGATAGAGTTGAGACGTTAGAGTACACAGAAGTGGAGTTAGAATGGCTTTGAAGAACAAAGGGAACTGGCTTGCCCCTTTCGTCGTCAAGTGCGTTTCCCGCCTCCGATCTGGGTAACCGCCATTCAGATCACAAGCATGTGAAGAGCGGAGATTAACTCATTCTGTCCAACAGTGCCTTAGGAATGGAAAGTCAAACCAATATAATAGTGCTACACATATGTAAACACCGTAACTTACTCACTTACTAACAGTTTTGCTCCATATACTTCGGAAACATGACATCTATTCTGTGTTGGCATGAAGACATAATAATAAAATACCTAATCATATTTAAACCTTTTGATCGTTGAACATAACATAATACATAAGTTTTAGATTTGGGAGACATTGGAAATTGCAGGACTATAGGCTTTGAGGAATGAGGTCAAGTATATGATGTGTTAACCATCCTTACAAATACTTGCCTTTGGATCAATTCGGACTGCATCAATGTACAATGATAAGCTGGAACAGTTATGTATACAAATAAAACCCAGAACTTGGTACAAGCTCAGAGGAAAGGAGCCGGAGGTAAGCATATTGTTCATACACAGAACAGAGAGGGGCAAGGCAACTGTCACCTAAGTGATGTCTGTCCCTACTAGACTCTTTCCATGTGCACAATAATGTCAATTACCAGCTTCACCTTTCGGCCGCTGACATTACACTCCACACGGCATTATACTTTCTAATTCAGTAACGGGTTGGACCCCACCCGTTTGCCTTCAAACTGCCTCAATTTTTCGTGGCATAGATTCAAACAAGGTGCTGGAAGCATTCCTCAGGATTTTGGGTCCATATAGACGTAGATGGCATCACACAGTGCCGCAGATTTGTCGGCTGTACATCCATGAGCGAATCTCCGTTCCACCATCCCCAGATGCTCTATTGGATTGAGATCTGTGACTGTGGAGGCAGTTGGTAGAAAGTGAATCCTTGTCATGTTCAAGCACCGTCTGAGTGTTCCAGCTTTATGACATGGCGCATTATCTGCTGAAATAGCCATAGATTATTGGGACATGTGGTCATAAGGGATGGACTGGTCAGCACCCAATACTAGGTACTGGTTCTGTGCTTGCAACATGCTCAATTGGTACCAAGGGGGCCCAAATAGTGCCAAGAAAAATAATCGCCTCACACCATGGACACCACCCCACCAGATCCTGAAACCATTGATACAGGCAAGGATTGGATCCAGCTGTTTGTTTGACAAACCAAATTCTGACCACTACCATCGCGATGTCTGCAGTGCAGAAACTCGGATCATCAACCAGTCAATGTTTTTCAATTACTACTGTCCAAGTTGCGAATGAGCTTGTGCAAATGTAGCCTCAGTTTGCGCCTGTCTTAGCTGAAAGGAGATGGAACACCGGTGGTTTCTGTTGCGTATGCCAATCTGCCTCAAAGTTCGACGTATTTGCGTTCAGAGATGCTCTTCTGCCTACCTTTGGTTGTAACGGGTGGGGATTTGGTCACTGTTGCCTTTCAGTCAGCTGGAACCAGTTGCACGTGCCCCATTCTCCCTCTGACCTCTGCATCCACAAGGACCTTTCCCGTCCACAGAACTGGACTCCTCGTGCTGGTGTTTTTTCTTTTTCGGCCCATTCTCGTAACCCTTGAGATGTTGGTTATGAACATCCAGTCAATCAGCGTCATTCTGAAATACATCCACCAAGCCTTCTGGCACCAACAACCAGCCACGTTCAAGTCATCAATCACCTTGTTCGTCCTCTTCCCCTACTGATCTCGGTTGTGACTGCAGGAGATTGTCTGGACCATGTCGTACATGCCTAACTGCACCTGAGTTCCAGCCATGTATTGGCTGATTACGAAATAAGTGTGTAACGAGGCAGTTGGACAGGTGTACCCTAATAAGGTGGCCGAGTGAGTGTATAGCACCGAAGATGTGTATTATCTTCTTAACATGAATAGTATACAGGTTTGATAATTTGGCTATTACTCACTTTAATAGGGAAAGATAAGAATTTTTTAAAGATTTCTAAATGATCTCCACAACTGGAGCCAGAAAAAGAAGACAAATGAATGATATGTCTGCTGTTGATGGGTCACAAGATCGTAGTGCTGGCCTCTAAATAACAATCTAGCAGGACTAATATTAACAAAAAACTATCGGCTTTCAAGCTTATTAGTATGTTACACGAGTATATATAACATCTATAGCTTGGGGGGAAAGATATTTGTCAGCCACGATTGTGCAAGTTCTCCACTAAAAGCAGATGCGACAGAAACTTGACCATCACAGTGTAGACTCAATATAGAGACAAAATGATGAAACAACTCCAGAGGAAATCGCATGGTTGGTTGAAGAATTTTTTGTTTGAAATTATGTGAAAATAAGTATTTTGCTCATCCAAACTACCAACCAATATTTTTGGTCTTCACAGACCTTAAGATTCTACCTATTCCTCCCACTCATTACTCTGACAATGGCTGCGGGATATAAAGACCACTGTCTACAACCCTCAACAGTCACACTCACAAACTTCACTGTGTTAAGACCAAAAGACAAAGGACACAGAAACATATGTGACCTGCTTTGTGTGAAGAAACACTTGGAGATATAATAACAATGAAAGTATACAGACCAACCACGCGCCTCATCCAGAGGCCACCACAGGTATCTCTCTCCTGGGGTAAAATGTTAAACAAGAAGGGTGAGCAAAAATCCGCAGAAAAGTCTCACACAGGGGCCGATGTGAATTGCCAACCTGCAGAAAGCTTGGACACTACCTACTCCACCATAGACTCAGATCATGTCAGTGCCAGACAAGTCCCTCTGCTTAGAAGGACACCTGACATCAGGTCTCTGCCACCTCAGCTGTCCTCTACCATGTTGGCAGGAGCTCAGATCCCCATCCCAGCCTTATCGTAGTATTTCAAACAATTATTCATTGTAAAATTCATCATTTTTTAATCATGTAATGAGGACTGGGGCACATGTCAGAGGCAGTGATGTCACCCCTTTCCTCCTCCCCTGTTCAGGTCCTAATTTGTAAATGTATAGCTAAGCATGCTAGTGTGTGTGCTGATCTTCGACATGCTGCATCTCCTAATGTACAGGTGAGAGACACAGACATCAGCACCATGAACCTACATGTTCTGCTGTAACAGGCTGCCTAAAACACACCATGCACACACAGGCTGCAGGGGGTGGTGTGGCACAGGAGCACAATTATAAGCCTCACTCATTATACACCTCACATCATTATACGGCTGTCAGTAAGCATGGGGGTGTGGCTTTGCCTCCACTCATGAATAGAGTGGACAGCTTGAATATGCTAATGCTTCATTGGACTTCACAGGTATTTGCTACAGTTTGGACCTCATTGCTTAGGTTACAAGCACTGTAGAGGGACATGAAGGGGTAGAGGCAAGCTCTCTAATGGCAGTTTATGAAATATATTTAGTTTAGGGGGGTTATTTAGCATGACGGTTCTCTTTAAGCCAGTACATATCCGGGCCCTTGAAGTTTTCTAGGCATTGGAGTTCCGGGAGAGCATGGGCGGGGAATGTCATAGTTCAGATGAAACCAAAGAAGAACGGTGGTAGAAACACAACTGTTGTGTTTGGAGGAGAGTGAAATTGAGTTGCATCCAAGAACACCAGACCTACTGTGAAGCATCATGACGAGGGGTAGTTTCTCTGCAATATAATATCCATGTATATGAAGAATTAATGGGGCCATGTATTGTGAATTTTTGAGTGCAAACTCCTTCCACCAGCAAAGACTGAAGATGAAACGTGGCTGGGCCTCCAGCATGACTATGATCCCAAACACACAGCAATGAAGCAGTGGCTTAGAAGAAGAATTTCAAGGTCCTGTACTGGCCTAGCCAGTCTAGAGATCTCATAGAAAACCTTGGTGGAATTGAAACTCTGTGTGGCCCAGCGACAACCCAAAACATCACTGCTCTAGAGGAGATCTGCATGGAGGAATTACCCACAATATCAGCAACAATATGTACCAGGGTGCAGCGTTTATACAAATGAGCAAAAAAAGAACTTTTTTTATCTCACCAATTGGCTTTGAATACTCTGCGTGTATATGTATATGTATATATATGTCCTCTACTTAAGGACACCCGACTTACAGGCGACCTCTAGTTACAGATGGACCTCTCTTCCCTCTGTGACCACTGGTGAAGTTCTCTGGAAGCTTTACTATAGTACCAGGCTGCAATGATCAGCTGTAAAGTGTTTATGATGAATTTTTATTGTTAATCCTTGGTCCCATTACAGAAAAAAAAATTTAGAAAATCCAATTGTCAGTGGGAGAATTTTTTTTTTCTGAAGCTACAATTATAAAATATACAGTTCCGACTTACATACAAATTCAACTTAAGTACAAACCCAAGGAACCTATCTTGTACGTAACCCACCGGGTTGCTTGTGTGTGTATATCTCTATATCTCGTATCTCTATAGCACGTACTCCTTGCCTCCATTGCTTTCTATATGGGGGCGTTTGTGCGGCCGTACATATGTCCCCCATATGGTCGTGTGAATGTAGCCTAAGGCAGATAAATATTATAATTACATTTTCAGAAGGGTACTGCAGTCACCAGTCAGTGGCTGTACAGACCTTTGCTATAAATGGCTTCAGCACATAAGCGGCCACAGGGCATCACTAGTCTCGCACACTGCTCGGGTGTCATTTTGCTTCATTTTTCTTCCACTGTGTTCCCCAGTTCTGTGACTGTTGTGGGATTTTTAGCCATAACTTTGTCACTAAGGAATTTCTTTTGGGTTTAGATCAGGACTCTGGACAAGCCATTTAATTGTTTCATTGTTTTCTATCTCAAGGAACTTCTTTACCCTTTTTTCTGTGTGACGGGGTATTGTCCTTCATGAATGTTGCTGTTTTGGTCACTTTGGAACGGCTCACTATTTACGGAAAGCCAGTGAAAACTGCAAAGATAGGCTATATGCACACTGCCGTTGCCCGCTGTACCGTAGCACTGTGGGCACACGTCAGCGCGCGGCTCACCCCGCCCCTCTCCATAGGAACATATGGGGCACGGCGCTGTAACACGGGAAAACATAGGACATGTCCTATCTTTTCCAGGGCTATGGAGCGGTACGGTGCCGCATGTGTGCTGCACCGTACAGCTCCCGTGAGCCCATAGAGCCCATAGAAGTGTATGGGGGACGTATATTGGGCGTATATACGTCCCCCGTACATGTGTGTGAATGTAGCCTAAGGCTGCCAATGAAATAGGGTTTGTCAGGTTATGAAGGAAATGATCACTAAATGCTAGATTACCACCAATAACTGGTAGGTATCTTAGAGTGTTCTCTAGTTTTTGATTAGTGTTCTTGTTCTTTTACAATTATCAAATTTACATTTTTATTCTGTGATTTAGACTACAGGCAGTCCCTGGGTTACGTACAAGATAGGTTCTGTAGGTTTGTTCTTAAGTTGATTAATTTGTACGTATGTCGGAATTGTATATTGTAACCCCAGTCAAATGTTTTTTCGTCTCTGTGACAATTGTCATAAGAATCAGGATTAACAATAAATCTTAATTGCAGACACCTGTGATAACTGTTAGAGCTGTTTATTGTAGCCTGGGCTAAAGTACAGTAAATAACCAACATCCAGAGGTCGGTTTGTAACTAGGGGTTGTCTGTAAGTCGGGTGTTCTTAAGTAGGGGACCACCTGTATATACAATTTCTGAAATAAGCTTAAAATACTCTATTTTACTCATGTTAGGATATAAATTTACATATGAACTTACGCAATGACCTTGACATTTAGGAAATTGTGTATAAACGTATGTATGTAAAGTGCATGTGTGTATGAATAAATACACAGATGTTCGTCACCATTTTAGACATTGTGGTTGTCAAAGAGGATGGTTGTTTGGAGCTTTGCACACTGCTTGTTTTTGACATTGTGTAAAACTGGGTGTGCAGAGGAAGTTCTGCAAATCGGAGGAGATGAAACTGATAGTGTTTATTTGGCGGGTCATAACGGGACCTAAGAGCTCCTATTTCTTATGAGAAAATGATGTATATGGGGCAGCCGGCTTTTATGTAATTGGTCCTGTGTGTACATGATATTTTAGAGACTGGGCTAAAGTCTTCTGTTAGGTGAGTAGTATCGATTATTATTATTGTCCCCACTATATTTAATTTTAGGTATTGTTTGGTAATATGATAAGTCCTCTTTTGCTATAACAAACAGTAACCTTAAACTACATCTTCCATTTGTGGTGCATCCTAGATGTAATCTGTTATTTTATATAAAGTGTTGAGAACACAGCAACTTTAGGGTTCTGATAGGAAGATACCAAAAATATTTTATTTTTCTTCTGAATAGAAACAGTTCAGTCTTTTGGTATCATCTTATAGAATGGCAAACCTTGTAAAGATTGATATACTAAATTCTATAGAAAACAATGCAATGGCAGGATGTATTCAGTCTATAACAAACCAACCTACCCATTTATTACCCGGTCTGACATTTATTTGTAGCCAAAACCGCCTTTTCCCTGCTTTCCAGATTCTTTCAAATACACATTTATCATGCAGTAGAAATGTGTCACTCTGTCGGAGCAGTACAGGGGTGGCCAGATTTATGAATCAACAATTCATGAATCTGGTGCACCCTCTCCCCTTTAGGCTACATTCACACACGTATGGGGGGGCGTACATACGGCCGACGTATATATGGCGTATATAAGTCCCCCATGGATGTGGCGCACAGCGCCGTACCAGAGCGGTAAGGTGCCACACACTTGCGGCACCGTACCGTTCCGTAGCTTGTAGAAAGATGGGACATGTCCTATCTTGCAGCGGAATACGGCGCTGTGCATTTCTATGGAGAGGGAATGAGCTCCCGCATCCTCTCCCGGGTGCCGATATTAGTGAATTTAGCCTTACAGGTACCATTTTTAGATTACCCTTTTAAGAACCAGTTATTCTTTTCTTTTTTTTTTTTAAACCAAAGAGTTATCATCTCTATCACAAACTTGCGGGGCCAACTACCTGTGATTCATTGTTCATGTTCACAAGTATCATGTTCACAAGATGTGCTGACACCAAATACTACCTTCATTCTCTGTCTAGAAGCAAATCTCATCCTCTCAGCCTATAGTAGATGGGACTGGTACAGTAACATAATATAAATAACATTGATGATCCTCCTCATGCATACAAACAAATCATAGCTACAAACAAGGACAAGCATTCATATTTTCTTATACTGTGTGTCGTTTTTGCAATCCAGCTTTAGTTCCTCTTTCCTCTCCTGTTCACCAGGAGTCATTTTCTCACAATGTGTGAATTGACTGACTAACATATGTAATGTAATAAGGATGCCTAAATGGAGACTGCAGAGGAGAAGCACCATGTGATCTAGTAACAGTGGTACGGTGTACAAGATTACCATTATTGACCAGCAAAATGTTACAATTAGCTTGTTTTCCAGTGGACAGATGACAGCAGCATGTAGAGGACATGCTTCTAATAGATTACAGCAGGGCGACCAATGCTTTTTTGGCTGACTGCAATGAAATTGACAGATGTAGCTAACACCTACCTAATCCTTGGTTTTTCCTTTTGGATGTGATCCCGTTTTGGATCTTTATGGTTTGTCCATGAGACATACTATAAATGTCCAATGGATAAAAGACTTTACATTTCTTTCTGTTGGACTTCCAAGAAATGGGATAAACCTCTTGACATGGCCACCTATCCAGCCTATAGCAGGATAGGGGTCAGCATGACACCATAAATGTCCAAGATGTTAATGCCACAATCCTACGTTATGACAATATAATTCACCTGTAACTGGTAAAAGTTAAAGGGGTTTTCCTGTAGACAACATAAACAACATACACCTTTATTATAGACTGTTTTAAAGGTTTATTTTGTTTGTTCTATGAGAAGGGGGTGATTGTATTGCATTCGGAGTTGTGATTTAAGTTAAGGCGGTTGGGCGCCAAATACAAAACCTTAACCTGTCTTCAGGTTTATGAGAGGCTTAGTGGCTACGAAAAAAAATCTCCTTTGCAGCATACTCTGAATGGATGCCAGTTTGTCCGGCCATCTAGAACCATGGAGTGATGCCCCATCCTGCTAATTCTTCTATAGAGCTGTAGACCAGCTCTAATTCTTCTTCAGTAGCTGTAGACCAGAAACCACTGTGTCCTGTGTCTAAGTCCTTCTGGACTTTGTAGGCCATTTGGTTTGCTGCAGTTATTTTAACTATACAAACTCAGTGTAAAATTGTTACTGCTGTTTTGGAGTTACGTTTAGCCATCTATTAGGACATTGTCATACATCTGAAAGTTCCTTAAATATAATGTGATTACAATAATATAAATAACAATCTATTTAGTGAATATTTACTTACTAACTAGTATTTAATCTCTTGATGCCTGTACTAGTGAGATTACTTTAGCTTGTAAGTTTCAGAAAATATTCACATTTTAATGTTTCTGGACATGGAAAGTATTACATCACTGTAATCTCTTGCCTCCGACCCACAAAATGCTTATTTGAGTGCATGAATATCACATTTACAGGTTGTATGCACGTGTGCTTACTTCACGACTTATTAAGAATAATGGAAACTTTCATAGTTGCACAGTGTAATGGTGGTTGCTACCTTAGTTTGGTATGATCATGCTGAGAAACCACTTCCTCTATGCTTCGACTCAGTGCAAGAGTTATTTATCCTACATCAGCTTTTTTTGCGTTTTAGCAGCTAGACATTCTCCTTTTAGTAGAGAAAGTATGTGTCTTACTTCACTAGTTTAACCTCCTACAGGGCACAATTGCTTATACAGTATGCTGCTTATACTATAGAATATACAATACCCTTCCTACAGAAGAATATATTTTATAATGCAAAATGACAGACCAGGCTTCTGGGTAAGTTATGACCTGTTTCATGCGTCCATCACTGAAGATAGAGATATTTACTGGTTTTATTCTAACCATTCCCACTTGAGTCTCCTACTCGTATAGCTGTTAACTACTTATGGGGTTAATGCAGTTGTAGGGTTATACATGTCTATACTGGGAAGACCAGAGGATGTGAAGTAAATTTCTATTTTGGATGCATTGTGCAGATCTGAGAGCATTTTCTCCATTTTTATAAAGTTGCGTCCATAAATATTTGGACACTGACACAAATTATGTTTTTTTAAATAAAAGACAGTCTCAAGAGATTTCCTCTGCATCTACGTCATTAAAAGGAAATTATATATGTAGATGCATAACGGTAGTCAGTATGAACAGTACCTTTCAAACTCCATATATATTATGCCAAACATTGGATCAGATAAAACATACTCTCCGTACGCTCCCTCAGTGTGGCGTTCTCGTGGGTTCGATTGTCAGACTTGCGTTGTACAGCGTGTAGCCGTGCAGATCCCTGGTCTTCCGGCTAGGAAACTCCACCGCTCCACCGTCTCTTCACCATATACCTGTATACCACACATTCTAAATTAAAATTCTAGAATTCTAATTTGCCACCAAGAACCTCTCCAATACCGGCTAAGGCTGTAATTGGCTTATCGCCCATGCTTCTGTGACGTGTGAGACATCTTTACTGTAAAAGTGACAATAAACCTGTCCCCTGTTTGTGTGGTATACAGGTATATGGTGAAGAGACGGTGAAGCGGTGGAGTTTCCTAGCCGGAAGACCAGGGGTCTGCACAGCTACAAGCTGTACAACACAAGTCTGACAATCGAACCCACAAGAACGCCACATTGAGGGAACGTACGGAGAGTATGTTTTATCTGATCCAATGTTTGGCATAATATATATGGAGTTTGAAAGGTACTGTTCATATTGACTACCCTTATGCATCTACATATATAATTTCCTTTTAATGATGTAGATGCAGAGGAAAACTCTTGAGAGTGTCTTTTACTTGATTGTAAGGAATATTGGACTTCTACTCCATTTTTGTTTGTCCTCTTTGCGCCGTCATAGATAGCTGTCAACTGGTAAAAGATTGTTTCCAAATATTTTTTCTATTTTATGTTTTATAAATGTCCAAACTTAAAATAAAGAAAAGACTGCACTCATAAGCCTCAAGGATAAAAAGCATAGATTGGACTTTGCCTAAAGACATCTAAAAAGCCACAGCACAGTTTTGGAAGAACATTTGACAGATGAAACCAAAATCATGTCCAATATGAGGTCCAAGATGGCCCCATGATAGGTTGCTGCCTGTATCCAGTCTCCGCTCCCCCTTCCCCCACCTTCTCCCCATTTTCTCTCACCAAATTTTTTGGGTTTCGACAGCCCTACTTATCCTGCCTTCTGGGGGAAACTTGGGGATCCGGAATCAGCTCACCTGCTTCCGGCATTGGTGTTCAGCATCGTCCCACCGATTCGGCGTCAACGATCTCGGTTGTGAGGGCAGCCACCGTCCCGGAACAGCTCAGGTGCTTGAGATAGCCTCCAGTTCTCTATGATGAAGGGAGACCACTGGCCTGTCTGTGCTACATTGGAGCAGGACAGGTGGAGGATCGTGATCCAGGTATTTCGGCCACGACTTGCATCTTGCCTCCTCCCCTCCCATGTCCTTGTGTGGAACTTGACATCAAGTTCCACTGCACAAGTCCCAGACGCATGAGGCACGCAGAAGCGCAGGCTTCAAGCCAACTTCGCCTCCAATTCTCTCCCCTTAGGCTAAAGGCACCACCATCAGCACCCTGCATCAACCTCCCCATTACCAAAATGGACATAACACCAGCACATCTCATAATGCTCTGGACAACAGCACCATGCCTACTTTCAAACAACCTGTACAGGCCCCACCTCCAGTACCAACCGATGCAAGTACCAGGTTGATCATTGGCACCAAGACGCTCTGGGTCACTGGTCTGGTTGTAACAGAGGGCCAGGTCCAGACAGCCAAAGCTCCAGACACGGGCATCACTGGAGCGCCAGTAGGCAAGTGAACCTCTGCAATGTAGTCACTAGTGTCTCAGTGGAATTCTGTAGCGGTTTCGGTGGAAGGCAGCACCAGGCAGCTTAAAGTGCTGCGCCACCTAAGCAGTGTACAGTGCACCCCTGCTTAGGCTTGTTTTAATTGTAACTGTATGTGTCCTGTTGTATGTAATCATAGACATGTCCCCCCAACCTCTTTCTAAAGTATCTAATGTGATTAGTGTGTAAACTTTTGCTTTGTAGTACTGTAACAAGCGTATTCATGCATGTATATAAATTATGTAACCAGTAATATTAAACATGAGAGCAACATGCAACCAAGTCACATACTCGTAGCATAACAGTGTTTATAAATGTATTGTAATATATGTATATGACTTTTCGCTCTTATGTATGTAACTCAATCTGTATCTATACATTTATAAATGTATCTATAAATGTAAGCCTATCTTTAACTGTATATAGCTATTTGCCTGGTCATTATGTACAAAAGACTTTCCCCTGGTGGATCATTAAAGTTGTATTGTATCGTAACCTATCAAACTTTACCAGAATGATGGAATAAAAAAAAGTTTGGCAAAGACAGCTCATAATCCTATGCACACCACATCATTTGTAATACATGGCGGGGGTAGTCTGATGGCTTGGAAATGTAAAGCTACCAGTGGCAGGGAGTCACTAGTGTTTATTAATGATGTGACACAGGACAGAAGCAGCCAGATTTATTTAGAAAGCAGTTTGCACCAGAATACTGGTTGCAAATGTATTTATGTAGTATTTGTGCTAATATTGTCTTGCGGTTGCACTGTGCACAAATAGGGGCGTTCCAGTGCGTGTTTTAGTAAATGAAAAAAAATCTAAATCTTTTGTACAAAAAATAATTCTTACCGTTTTATACTTGAGTATAAGCAGAGTTTTTGCAGCAGAAAAAATGTGCTGAATAACTCAAACTGGGCTTATCCACTTCTTACTTCCTGGAGGTCCATGTGTGTGGGCCGCGAAGACACAATGACATCAGCTGCTGCAGACATTGTGTGTGTGTGTGGCCAGCACGGGATCTGTTGCTGTCAGCGCACATACTATGATGTCAGCAGTAAGCAAATAAGTGCTGGGACTACTTGGGGATGGCTTTAAACTCGGAGGACATGGGTTGGCTATATACTAGGGGATGGCTATATACTCAGAGAGGCATGGGCTGGCTATATACTTTGAGGGGGGGAATGGGCTGGCTGCCTGTATACTGGGGGGCATAGGCTGGCTGCCTATATATTTGGGGGGGGCATAGGCTGGCTATATACTGGGAGGCATGGATTAGCTAAATACTGGGGGCTGGCTGCTTATATACTGGGGGCACGGGCTGGTAAGCTATATACTTGGTCTGGCACCAATGCCATTGACATTTTAAAGGGGTTGTCAGAGAGTTGTGAAAAAACAAAAGGTGGCTGGGAGGGGGCTGCTTAAAAAAATAAATATGTACTTACCTTCCGACGCCCTACTTGTGTCCCGTTCTGCTGTTGCTCCAGCACTGCTGGATTCAGCTTCCGGCTGGACCCGACAACTATCCAACCCGCATACACAGTGCTATGAATAGGGACGGGTGGGCGTGGCCGGCCACAGCAGGCTGGAAGCTGGATCCAGCACTGCACCGGCAGCCATGTTTGTTTACATGGCGCACGGACCGAAGCGAAAGCAGTGTGGGACACCCGGAGGGCATCGGAAGGCAAGTACATCTTTATTTTTTTAAGGCGCTCCCTTCTGGCCACGTTTTTGTTTTTTTTCATAACTCTCGGACAACCCCTTTAGTACCTTTTTAATAACATTTTTATGTGTTGCAAAATGGTAAAAAAGTGGCAATTTGAACATTTGGGCACTTTTTATGGTAAAAAAAAGAAAATGACATGGAAGTACATTATGCTGTTCCTTAAAGCTTTTTTAACACCTGATGTATATAATTGTATGCCTAAAACAAAAGTGTATATCCTTTGGAATACATCAAGCTAATTTTGGTCAGCATTCCAGATATGCGTGAGTGTGTGAAATATTTGAGGTCTGTCATGTCTTAGTCTGGAGGAAATAAAAACTTCTTTGGGGGCTTAAACATTTTAGCAAATAAGCAAATGCACACTGGTAATGAAGAATACCTTCCAGAATAATTTGGCACTGCATTATCTGTGCTGTTATTTAGCTGAATCTTCCACTTGATGATGTTCTACATTCAGCTTTATCTTCTTTGGTCATCTTGTACCAACACAGACGCATAAAAATGTTCAGTTACTGTATCTCCTTTTTCTATCACGTATCTGTGTACGAGTTCCTTGCTGGACCAGAATGGGAGATAATTGGGGGAAGAAGGTGGTAGTTTGTAGTGTACAATTGCTTTCTGAGTTTATAAAACTGAGTTTATTCTCAGCACTACCAAAAGAAATCTTTAAAGGGAGCTCCTTTATCAGGAAGGTCATTTTTGGACACGTTACACAAAATGGTAAAAAAGTGGCAATTTGAACATTTGGGCACTTTTTATGAAAATGACATGGAAGTACATTATGGACGTACTATTACTGCATGGTGGGAGGTGCGTTCCCGCAAAATGCAGTAATAGTACGTCAAGCTTCTGGCGCCAGCTCCTGAACGGCGCCGGCGCCAGAAGCTGCGGTTGTCGGCTATATATTATAGCCGACACCTGCCTCTAACACCTGCGATCGGAGATTTCTCCGATTGCGGGTGTTAACCCCTAACACGCCGCGGTCACGCTGACCGCGGCGTGTCAGGGGCATTTAGCTGGAATCAGACCCCCTCGCGGCGCTTACCGGGGGGGGTCCGCTGCTCCGATCGCAGCCCCGGGACTGCCGGTGCCCGGGGCTGCGCGATCCTGCTTTCATGCTAAGTGTGTCACATAATACAGTGTAATACATCTGTAATACACTGTATTCGGTGAAGAATAGCTTGAACAAGTGATCAATGGATCACTTGTTCAAGCTAACCTGTAAAAGTAAAGAAAAAAGGTAAAAAAATACTAATAACACACTTTTGAATAAAAACAATTAATTAAATAAAGTTAAAGTTCCCCTAAACACAAACATTCCCTATACACATCTAATAAAGTGAAAAAACCTGAAAATTTCCAAAATACCCCACATATTTGGTATCGACGCGTCCGTAACAATCTGTACAATAAGTCAGAAACATTATTGGACCTGTATGGTGAACGCCGTAATAACAAAACGCGAAAAACTCGCCAAAAATGTAAATTTTCATAAAATCCCTTCACAAAAATGTTCCAAAAAGTGATCAAAAAAAAGTTATGTGCACCAAAATGGTACCACTGAAAAGGACAACTCAACACGTAAAAAATAAGCCCTAAACTAGCACTGTCAACAAAAAGCACCGGGTCTTTTCCTTCTCTTTCCTTTTCTCTTCCCCCCATTACCCTTCTTTTACAGGTATGTCAGAGAGTTGTGAAAAACTACAAGGTGGCTGTGAGGGGGGCTGCTTAAAAATAATATTACTTATCTTCCGACGCCTATCTGTGTGTCCCCGTTCTGCTGTTGCTGCCAGCACTGCATGTTTGCCAGCTTCCGGCTGGACCCACAACTATAACCAACTCCGCATACACAGTGCTATAATAGGGACGGGTTGTCGGCTGGCTTGGCCGGCCGACAGCAGGCTCGAAGCTGGATCCATCATGCAGCCTCGGCAGCCTGTTTGTTACATGGCCAGGACCGAAAGCGAAAGCATGTGGGACAGACCCTGGAGGCATCGAGGTAAGTACAGTCTTATTTTTGCTTAAGCGCTCTCCCTCTGGCCACACGTTTTTGTTTTTTTTCATAACTCTCGGGACAACCCCTTTAGTACCCCCAGCAGTTTTTCTACTTCTAATGATGTTGTTTGCAGACCATGCTGTAAAAAGTTGGCTAATCTTAACATGTTTGGGAGCCTTTCTTATGGTACAAAAAAAGAAAATATACATGGCATAATTATTCTGTTCCTTAAGCTTTTTTAACAACACCTGATGTATATATTGTTATGTCGCATAAATACAAAAGTGATATATCCGTTGGATACATCAAGCAATCTTTGGTCAGTCATCCCATATATGCGTGAGGTGGTGTAGCAAACATTTAAGGTCTGGTCATGCTTAGTCTGGATGGGAAATAAACTTCTTTGGGTGCTTAAACCTTTTATGCATAAATAAGCAATGCACATGGTCATGACCGATACCTTCACAGAATAATTATTGCATTCGCATTATCCTGTTCCTGTTACTTAGGCTGATCATCTTCCACTGACTGTACTTTCTACATTCACTTTTCTTCTTTGGTCATCCCTTGTACCAACAGCAGACGATAAAATGTTCAGTTTTACTGATATCTCCTTTTTTCTTCACGTATCTGTGTCCGGTTCCTTGCTGGACCAGAATGGGAGATAATGGGGAAGAAGGTGGTATTTTGTAGTGTACCCAATTGCTTTCTGAGTTTATAAAACTGGTTTATTTCTCAGCACTACCTCAAGAAATCTTTAAAGGGAGCTCCTTTATCAGGAGGTCATTTTTGGACATCGATTACAATAGTATTGGGCATGTTCTTTTAAACATGCCTCTGACAGCAATATGATTAAATCCACTGCTCTTTGATCAATTATTTTACATTACCTGGCTCCCAGCCACCAGCATATTATGAATTGGGGGCGTGGGTGGGGAGGGGGGGCGTTCGCTCAAATGCATGAGTAGGCTCCATTTTTACTCAGTCCATCCTCTCCTCCGCCTAGTGAGCAGGGGGAGGAGTGAGGCTTCCACGATGAGGAGGCAGAGGGATTAAGGGATACCCCACATATTTGGTATCGCCGCGTCCGTAACAATCTGTACAATAAGTCAGAAACATTATTGGACCCATACGGTGAACACCGTAATAACAAAATGCCGTAAATTTTCATAAAATCCCTTCACAAAAATGTTCCAAAAAGTGATCAAAAAAAGTTATGTGCACCAAAATGGTACCACTGAAAAGGACAACTCAACACGTAAAAAATAAGCCCTAAACTAGCACTGTCAACAAAAAAATATTAAAGTTATATCCTGGAAAGATGGCGATGCAAAAACAAATGAGATTTTCTTTATATTCGTTTTTTTCCTGTAAAATATATAAAAACTATATAAATGACGTATCACCGTAATCGTAGTGATCTAGAGAATAAAAATATTAGGGAGTAAGGAGAAGACAACTAGTGCCATTTGAACTGCCTCCAACTGGACTCACCACACACTGATGGCAGTGTAAAAAGGGACCACAAATTAGTTTTTTTCTTAGCCCGAGACATCTCCTTAACTGTACATTCACACTAATGTGTGCCTGCCCATACCACTGCTCGCCCCTCCTCTCTCCATAAAGCAACGCAGGGCCGTAACACGCCGAAATATAGAACATGTCCTATACTTCACTGTGCGTGGTAATGGTGTGG
The DNA here is from genome assembly GCA_019512145.1 of Engystomops pustulosus. NCBI lineage: Eukaryota > Metazoa > Chordata > Amphibia > Anura > Leptodactylidae > Engystomops > Engystomops pustulosus. The sequence goes on from CM033647.1 coordinate 110,706,008, forward strand.
GGAGACAATATGCAATATTTTCTGTTACAGGGTTAAATGCCGGGAATAACCATTGTTATATTTTGATTGGACATTTTGGGACGTGGCGATACCTTACAGGTTTATGATTTTTACTGTTTATTTATATGAGTTCTAGTGAAGGGGGGGTGATTTGAATTTTTAGTTTTTTTTTTAAATATAATTTTTTAAAAACTTTTATTTATAATTTTTATTACTATTTTGCAGACCCCATAGGTTCCCCTAGGTTGTCTGATTGATCTTACTATATACTGCCATACTACTGTATGGCAGTATATTTGGATTTTCCTGATCGTTCATTACAATGTGCAAATCACACATTGTAATGAATGGGTTAAAACCAGACAGCCTCTCCATACACCCACAGCCAACATGGGACGTATGTTTTTAAGGCATTAAAATACCCACTTCACTGTAATCTATGGACCTGTGTCCAGGGACTTCATTGATCAGATCTCCTGAAATCCGGTGAATTATGTAAATCTCATCGGAGAATGTGTTCAGAGGCAGGGAGAGCTGGACTTCCAGAGGTCGCACAAACATTTTTCCAGAAGGGTAATAATACTCTCACCATTTTTGAGGAGTAATTTCAGCCGAGGAGAAGTATGAAATTTTCAGTAATACGAATATATAAAAATAAATAATATTAGACTATTGTTCCATATGACTGTTTGTACTCTGTAAAGCTCTACAGATTATGAAGCGCTTTATAAATAAATATGATTATTATTCTAGATGTCTATTTATAGAAGAAAATTGTTACAGGCCCTGTTTTTGTAGCTACTTGAGACAATTATAGTAATATCTGGGGCTGATGTCACAGCACAGAATTGGGCTGTCACATAGACACGATCATAGCACGATCGCACACAGCCATGGGGATGGGCAGAGCTACTCCCTGCTCCAGCCTGTGGCCGATATAGAACGTCATGTGACCTGAGCTCTGGTCACATGACTTTCCATCAGAGCAGCAAGATGGCTTGGCTTTTTTCTTAGCCCGAGACATCTCCTTAACTGTACATTCACACTAATGTGTGCCTGCCCATACCACTGCTCGCCCCTCCTCTCTCCATAAAGCAACGCAGGGCCGCAACACGCCGAAATATAGAACATGTCCTATACTTCACTGTGCGTGGTAATGGTGTGGGGAGACAATATGCAATATTTTCTGTTACAGGGTTAAATGCCGGGAATAACCATTGTTATATTTTGATTGGACATTTTGGGACGTGGCGATACCTTACAGGTTTATGATTTTTACTGTTTATTTATATGAGTTCTAGTGAAGGGGGGGTGATTTGAATTTTTAGTTTTTTTTTTAAATATAATTTTTTAAAAACTTTTATTTATAATTTTTATTACTATTTTTCAGACCCCCTAGGGTCCCCTAGGTTGTCTGATTGATCTTACTATATACTGCCATACTACTGTATGGCAGTATATTTGGATTTTCCTGATCATTCATTACAATGTGCAAATCACACATTGTAATGAATGGGTTAAAACCAGACAGCCTCGGGTCTGGGCCCTCTCCATACACCCACAGCCAACATGTGACATATATTTTTAAGGCATTAAAATACCCACTTCACTGTAATCTATGGACCTGTGTCCAGGGACTTCATTGATCAGATCTCCTGAAATCCGGTGAATTATGTAAATCTCATCGGAGAATGTGTTCAGAGGCAGGGAGAGCTGGACTTCCAGAGGTCGCACAAACATTTTTCCAGAAGGGTAATAATACTCTCACCATTTTTGAGGAGTAATTTCAGCCGAGGAGAAGTATGAAATTTTCAGTAATAGGAATATATAATAATAAATAATATTAGACTATTGTTCCATATGACTGTTTGTACTCTGTAAAGCTCTACAGATTATGAAAGCGCTATATAAATAAATATGATTATTATTCTAGATGTCTATTTATAGAAGAAAGTTGTTACAGGCCCTGTTTTTGTAGCTACTTGAGACAATTATAGTAATATCTGGGGCTGATGTCACAGCACAGAATTGGGCTGTCACATAGACAGCTCAATCTTGTTCATAGCACGATCGCACACAGCCATGGGGATGGGCAGAGCTACTCCCTGCTCCAGCCTGTGGCCGATATAGAACGTCATGTGACCTGAGCTCTGGTCACATGACTTTCCATCAGAGCAGCAAGATGGCTTGGCAGGGGAGGTGGGGCGGCACTGTATTGTGCTGCCTAGAGGTGAGGCCGCGAGCTGCGATCCTTCACTGAAAACTCCAGCAGCCAAGCACCCAGCCGGCAGGAAACCACTAAGTGTATTTATACACAAGGTGGGTTTTTTGGGGAGTAAATTGGCCTCTACCAGCGTCATAGGTGCATCATTTTACATATGTTTGTAGATGAGGTTTATTATTTTAAATTGTATTCAGAAGGAGACGGGCAACCAGATGCAGCGACTGGCACAAATTGGAGGCATCCATATAGCGTTTGGTCTGAAATACAAGCCTGGCTGCTGCATTAAAAATAGAATCAGAGCAACAATTAGCATTTTAGATGTTAGCATTTGAGATGGGTGGATTCTAGAGAGCTTTCTGAGATGCATGCGGCGAGAGCCAGCAAAAGATTGAATATGCAGTGCAATAGAGAGGTGGGAGTCCAGAACAACCCAAAGACACTGGGCCTGGTGTCTCGGTGTTATAGTGATACCACAGACCAAGATGGAGAGGTCCAGGTAGAGTCAGTTAGTAGATGGTGGAAAGACAAGAAGTTTAGTTTTAGAAAGATAGTTTCAAAAAGAGAAAGAACATGATGTTTAGAGATGGCAAAGTGACAATCACTAGTGTTAGTAGGGCAGGGGTAATATGTGCAGACATATACAGCCGGGTATCATCGGCATAATGATGAAAGCTGACATAAGACAAAGAACAAGGGAGGCAGAGTCATCCTGCTGGATCCATGTTTCAGTGATGGCCACTATATGGGAGAAGCGATCAGGCACCCTACGGTTAAAGTACCCTTGGAGGTCTAAAAAATTGTAAAAATAAATAAATAAAAAAGTTTTAAGTATTAAAAGTAATATTAAAAAGTATCAAAACATAAAAAGTCAAATCGCTCACCTTTATCAAGAACTGATATCAAAATAAACAGTAAAAATGATAAATATTTTAGGTATACCAAAATGTCCGGTATATCAAAATACAATAACGATTATTCTGAGTGTTTAACCCCGTAATGGAAATTAGCACCCAAATGTCCAAAACACAACTTTTTTTTCCATTTTAAAACACATAAAAAATTTAATTTCAAAGGATCAAAAGGTCATACAGTCCTCAAAATTGTAGCTATGAAAATCCCATCTCATCTTGCAAAAATTGGCGTCTTCATTCACAGCTTCATACAGTGAAGTATGAAAAAGTTATTAACACCAAAAGATGACAAAATCAGAATTTTTTTTTTGTACAGAATGTTTTCAATTTTCTAAATGTATTAAAGAAAGCACAATAAAACCTATTTAAATTTTATTAACCCTGTAAACTTACCGACCCAAACAATAAAGGAGATTGGGGTGTACAATGAAAGCCGTAAAAACCAAGCCCACAAGAAAATGTTGCAAATGCGTTTTTCCACAAATTTCACTGCAATTGTAGTTTTTTTCCCCCGCTTCCCAGTACATGGATGCAAATACAACTCATAGGGGCTCATTTACTAGCACACAATGGGAGGAGGAAGTGCTCCTTGTACAATGTAACAACCTGTGAATCTGAAGAATTATGGGGCTCTGGTAACACCCACCAGAGTCCCATTTGGCTCATAAGCATAATTTTGAATGTTGGTGTAATAAGTAAGGAGAGCATGGTTAACATTGTTGGTAGATTTCCTTTAAAGAAGTACAGGCAGTCCCCAGGTTACATACAAGATGGGGTCTGTATGTTTGTTCTTAAGTTGAGTTTCTATGTAAGTCGGAACTGTATATTTTATCATTGTAATCCCAGCCAGAACTTTTTTGGTCTCTGTGAAAATTGGGTTTTAAAAATGTTGGGTTGTCATAAGAATCAATATTAACACTAAAGCTTCATTGCAGACACATTTGATAACTGTTTCAGCTGTTTATTGTAGCCTAGGAGTAAAGTACAATAAATTACCAATATCCAGAGGTCCGTCTGTAACTATGGGTCGTATGTAAGTCGAGTGTTCTTAAGTAGGGGACTGCCTGTATAAGAACCAAGAAAACTTGTGATGTACAGTATAGGGACACTATATGGTGAGCATTGTTACAAGTTTGGTTACTTTTCTGTTCAGTAGGGAAAAGAAGTATTTAGTCAGGTGCCAAATGTGCAAGTTCACCTATTTAACCTTACAGGACTCAGCCCTTTTTTGTTTTTGCATTTCTGTTTTTTACTCCCCTCATTCAAAAAGTGCTAACTTATTTTATGTTTACAGGGATGTGTGAGGGCTTGTTATCAGCGATCAGCGGGACAAATTGTACTTTTTAGTGGCACCATTTAATATTCCATGACATGTATGGAAAGCTGCGAGGAAGAACTTCAGTGCGGGTGAAAGAATTGACAAACCCCCCCCACCCCCCCCCCCCGAAATTGACGCACCTGTTATTCTGTGCTCCAAATGATATGCTTTTTATTGGGTCGACATATACGATCACAAGGATACAAAATTTTATATAGGTTCATTAGGTTAATATATTTACAAAAAAATGTAACTTACCTTAGATGAGAATGAAACAAATATTGTGTATTTTGAGGCCAATAACTCCGGTCTGTCTGTACGTGCTGGTGTTTTCATATCAATTTGGACGACTTATACTGTTGATTTTTTTTTTATTCAAATTGCATGGATGGAACAAAGGGTGAAGACGTGGCGGGGGACTTCTGACATTTTTGTTACAGTGGTTCGGCAGGAGTAATTCTTTTTTTATATTTTTGATGAATGGGCTTGTTTGGGACTCAAATCAATACTAACATGTTGTATGATTTTACTGTTATTCTTTTAATTTGCGTTTAGTTTTAAAATTATAACAAAATTATATTACCAATGTATACACGAGTTAAGACAAGCCCCAATTTTCACCACAAAACTGAGGAAAAACATTAACTCGAGTTGAGCCAGGATGAGAAATGCATTGTCACCGGCTCCAAGATATAGCCCAGCAAGCCCCCAGTATGTTATAGCCGCCAGCCTAGTAGTATACAGCACGCTTGCCCCCGAGTATATACCGCCCCCTGCCAGCCCCTGAGCCACCCAGTACCCGGTAGTATACAGCCAGCACTTAAAAAAAAAAAACTTAATACTACCTGACCCCAATCCGGTGGCCCTGATGCTAATTGCAGCTCCCTGAGTCGGTGCGGCGTCCTCTTCGGTGTTCTGTAACAGCGGCAGAGACGCGGCCAATGCTCCTGCCGGCCGGCACCTGCTATGACACAGACCCAATGCTGACGTCATAGTAGCGGCGGGCGGGCAGTAACATGGCTGTTACCGAAGACGGAAAGAGGAGCGTGTCGACATCGGGGGCCGCGCTGAGCATCGGGGTGACGGGAGGGTGGAGTATATAAGTATTATTTTTTGTATTGATTCGGCTGTAAAGAAGCCAAGGTGAGGTTTTTCATCACATCTTTCGTGCTGAAAAAATTGGCTTATACATGAGTCTATATGTCTTTTTATTAATTATTTCAGACCTTCTAGGTACTTTATCCCTGCAGGGTTTGACTCTGTCACAGATATACTGCCGATTGATGTACGAGTATATACGCAATTTACTGATGATCTCTATAGCACTGTAATGATGCAGGATATTGGAATCCATTAAACTGGCAGGCACTACAAGTTCTGAGGCAATTGATCATAAACCTCCGTTGACATCCAGGGGGCAGTGATCAGCCTTCAAGATGGAAGCGCCCACCGGCAGGGATGCTAAGTGACTGGTCAGGATCAACCACGCACTTACCAGGTTAACTGTGCAATCAGTGCCAGCAGGTGGGGTTTCAGCTGTATTGGTCCAGCCTACACCCGCCTGAGTGAGGTAGCCCGTGAAGGTCCTCACTTTACAGCCATATCAGAGTCTTGGTGCGCGACGGGGTTAAATGAGAGGAGTCAGTAATTGAATCACACGTGAGACCCTAAACTTAGAGACAAAAATCCTGCAATTAAAAGTCGGATATTTCAAACGTCTTCTGTAAGTCTTTACAAGGCTGGTACATATTGTTGCTGATATGTTGGCTAATTCCTCCATGCAGATCTCCTCTAGAGCAGTGATGTTTTTGGGTTGTCGCTGGGCCACACAGAGTTTCAATTCCATCCAAAGGTTTTCTATGAGATCTCTAGACTGGCTAGGCCAGTACAGGACCTTGAAATTCTTCTTACGAAGCCACTGCTTCATTGCTGTGTGTTTGGGATCATAGTCATGCTGGAAGGCCCAGCCACGTTTCATCTTCAATGTCTTTGCTGGTGGAAGGAGGTTTGCACTCAAAATCTCACAATACATGGCCCCATTAATTCTTTCATATACATGGATCAGTTATATTGCAGAGAAACTACCCCTCGTCATGATGCTTCACAGTAGGTCTGGTGTTCTTTGGATGCAACTCAGATTTCACTCTCCTCCAAACACAACAAGTTGTGTTTCTACCAAACAGTTCTTCTTTGGTTTCATCTGAACATATAACATTCGCCCAATGCTCTCCCGGAACATCCAAATGCTCTAGAAAACTTCAGAGGGGCCTGGATATGTACTGGCTTAAAGAGAACCCGTCATGCTAAATAACCCCCCTAAACTAAATATATTTTCATAAACTGCCATTAGAGAGCATTGCCTCTATCCCTTCATTGTCCCTCTACATGCTTGTAAACCTAAGCAATGAGGTCCTAAAGCTGTATGCAAATGACCAATGAAGCATTAGAACATATTCAAGCTGTCCACTTATCATGAGTGGGAGGCAAAGCCACATCCCCCAGTGCTTACTGACAGACGCTTTAATGAGGTGAGGTGTATAATGAGTGAGGCTTATAATATAGTGTTAGCCTGAGTGCACACCACCCCCTCAGCCTGTGTGTGCATGGTGCTGCTTTAGGCAGCATGTACAGCCAGAACATGTAGGATTCATGTGTGCTGATGTCTGTGTCTCTCACCTGTATATCGTAGGAGATGCAGATGTCGAAGATGCAGCACACAACACTCGCAATGCGTTTACTATACATTACAGCACATTAGAGACACTTGAACAGGGGAAGGAGGAAAGGGGTGACATCAACTGCCTCTGACATGTGCCCAGCCTCATTACATGATAAAAAATGAGTGATTTTACAATGATAATGTTTGAAATAACTAGATAAGGCTGGGATGGGATCGTGAGCTGCTCCAACAGGTAGTAGTGACAGACTAGTGGCAGAGACCTGATGTCAGGTGTCCTTTAAGCAGAGGGACTTGTCTGGCACTGCAGTATCTGAGTCTCTGGTGGTGTAGTTGGTCCCAGCTTTCTGCAGGTCATTCACTCGGCCCCTGTGTGAGACTTTTCTGGGATTTTTGCTCACCCTTCTTGTAATCATTTTGACCCCAAGGAGAGGAACCTGTTGGAGCCTCTGATTGAGGGGGGGTTGGTCTTGTATACTTTCATTTGTATTTATCTTCCAAGTGATTTCTTCACACAAAGAGGTCTACAATTATGTTTCTGGTGTCCTTTGGTCTTGGTCTTACCACAGTGAAGTTTGGAGTGTGACTGTTTGAGGGTTGTAGACAGGTATCTTTATACCGCAGCATTGTACATGTAATGAGTGGAGGACAAGGAGAATCTCAAGGTCTGTGAGAGCCAAAAATATTGGTTGTTTGTTGGTGACCAAATACTTATTTTCCAACATAATTTTTAAAAAAAATTCTTTAAAAACCAGACCATGTGATTTTTCTAGATTTGTTTTCACATTTTGTCTCTCATAGTTGAGGTCTAACTATGATGTCAATTACTGGTCTCATCTTTTTAAGTGGGAGAACTTGCACAATTGGTGGCTGACAAAATACTTTCCCCCCACACTATAATTTATATATACTCTTTAAAACATATATAAGCTCTGAAAGCCACTAGTTTTTTTTAATATTAGTCTGCTGGCATTTTGTTATTTAGGCGCAGCACTACATATTGTGCCCACAAGCAGAATATGCATTTGCTGCCTTTTTTCTGGCTCAAGTTGTGGAATCATTTAGAAATCTTTAGAAAAATTCTTCTTTCCTAGAAAGTGAGTAATAAGCCAAATTGTTCAAAGCCTGTATACTATTATGTTAAGAAGATAATACACATCTTCGTGTGCTATACACTCACCGGCCACCTTATTAGGTACACCTGTCCAACTGCTCGTTAACACTTAATTTCTAATCAGCCAATCACATGGCGGCAACTCAGTGCATTTAGGCATGTAGACATGGTCAAGACAATCTCCTGCAGTTCAAACCGAGCATCAGTATGGGGAAGAGACAGAAGTGATTTGATGCCTTGAACGTGGCATGGTTGTTGGTGCCAGAAGGGCTGGTGGATGATATTTCAGAAACTGCTGATCTACTGGATTTCATACCAACCATCTCAAGGGTTTACGAGAATGGCCGAAAAAGAAAAAACATCCCACGACGGTAGTTCTGTGGACGGAAAGCCTTGTTGAGCCAGAGGTCAGAGAGAATGGGGGGCAACTGGTTCTCAGCTGATCGAAAGGCAACAGTGACTCAAATCCCCACCCGTTACAACCAAAGGTAGGCAGAAGAGCATCTCTGAACGCAACAATACGTCGAACTTTGAGGCAGATTGGCTACGCACAGAAACCACCGCTGTTGCCACTCCTTTCAGCTAAGACAGAAACTGAGCACATTTGCACAAGCTCATCGAATTGGACAGTAGAGATTGAAAAACATTGCCTGTCTGATGATCCGATTTCTGCACGACATCGGATGGTAGGTCAGAATTTGGTGTCCAAACAGCATGGATACCATCCTGCCTGTATCAATGGTTCAGGCTGGTGGTGGTGGTGTCCATGGTGTGAGGGATATTTTTCTTTGGCACTATTTGGGCCCCTTGTAGCAATTGAGCATCGTTGCAACGCACAGCCGTACCTGAGTATTGTTGCTGACCATGTCCATCCCTTATGACCACAATGTACCCAACATCTGATGGCTATTTCAGCAGGATAATGCGCCATGTCATAAAGCTGGAATCATCTCAGACTGGTGCTTGAACATGACAAGGAGTTCACTTTACTCAAATGCCTCCACAGTCACCAGATCTCAATCCAATAGAGCATCTTTGGGAGTGGTGGAACGGGAGATTCGCATCATGGATGTACAGCCGACAAATCTGCGGCAACTGTGTGATGCCATCACGTCTATATGGACCAAAATCTCTGAGGAATGCTTCCAGCACCTTGTTGAATCTATGCCACGAAGAAATTGAGGCAGTTCTGAAGGCAAACGGGGGGTCCAACCCGTTACTGAGAGTATTAACAAAGTGGCCGTGTGTAGGTAATGTCAGCGCCAATAGGTGAAGCTGGTAATTGACATTATTGTGCACATGGAAAGAGTCTAGTTGGGACAGACATCACTTAGGTGACAGTGCCTGTGCCCCCTCTCTGTTATGTGAATGTAACATATCTTACCTCCGGCTCCTTTCTCTGAGCTGTGATCCAAGTTCTTGGGTTTCTTTGTATAATAATGTGTCAGCTGATCATTGTACATTGAGTGCAGTCTGACTTTGATCCATAAGGCAAGTATTTCTGTAAGGATGTAACACTTCATAGACTTGACCTCATCTCCTCAAAGCTATAGTCTGCAATTTCCAATGTCTCTCCAAATCTAAACAGCTTATGTTATTATGTTATGTCAACAGATCAAACAGGTTTAAATATGGATTAGGTATTTTATTATTATGTCTTATGCATAACAGAATAATTCATTGTTCGAAGTATATGGAGCAAAACTGGTTAGTAAGTGAGAAGTTTACAGGGTGTTTAACATATTTGTAGCCACTATTATATTGGTTTTACTTTCCATTCTTAAGGCACTTTGGAAAAGAATGAGTTAATCTCCGCTCTTCAGCAATGCTTTGTGATCTGAATAGGCCGGTTACCATGGAGGGAGGGAAAGCAGCTTAGAGAAAGGGGCAGCCAGTCCCTTTGTTCAAAGCCATTGTAACTCCCCTTCTGTGTACACTCTCATGTACAACTCTATTCGTTGTCATTTTGTTCACACTCCAAAATCCATGTACTCATCTTTTCTCCTCAAAACTGCAGTAATGTTGACTCTCTTGAGGTTTTATGCCTTGCATGATTACTTGAAATTTCGTGATGACCCACTTCTTAGTTTTCCTTACAAGTTTTCTGGTTGAAGCAGATTGGCTTGGAGAGTATTTTGAAATGTGGAGAAATGTAGATCCTCTGTGGTGGATTTCAGACCACATAAGACCAGTCACAGATCATAGCTGTATCCTGAGGAGCTGAGCTAGACAACAGCTAACACTGCAAAAAATGAAATAGCACTACTCATAACTTATATGAAAAATATGGCTGAACTCTGATATTTTCCTCTGTAAGTCAATTGGGAACCTCATATGAGTTTAATGTCATTTGTAAGAACACAAATTACAAACTTGCTTTAATGAAAATATTCTGACCTGAAGAAGATGTTGTCATCAAGATTTCCTTCAGTAGCCAAAGCAGCTGAACTTGCTTGCAATGTGGCCACCTGATCATTCATTGGAATTGCTTTTTGTAATGACTAAATCGCTATAAAACACTCAGCCGGCGAACGCTTGCATGCTTTAAGCTGGACCCAATAAAAATATGGGATTTTGAATGCAAAACGTCTCAGATTTTGGGCAGGCATGGTGGCATAGTTATGGATCTATGGAGAATGAGTTTTGGGGGAACCAAGGTTACGTTTATTTCTTTGAAATGCTACAGGAACTGAAATTGTTAACATTTCAAAGGCTGAGAATAGCTGGTACTTATATAAACAACAAAATATTCAATGTCTGCTTCTAAGTGTGCCTCATAAAGGTGCCCTGTTTGCATTGATTTTTATTCTCGCTCTCTCAGTCATGGTGGTGCTTTCGGCCAATTTACCACAGTGACGAGTAGACTAAACAAACCTTATAATAGAATACATTGGTGAGACACAGACATGCATCCTTGCTGTAGTGGCCCCTACTAATGTTCTTCGTCTTTCATTTCTACATGAATAGAAAAGTACACTAGAAAAGAGCATGCGGATATATTCACAACACGTAATTAATTCAAAGAGCTGAACTTTTTTTTTTAACTTTTATACAAATGCTCATAAAGCAGCGGAACAAGGTGTGATGTGTGGACTCAATGGGGCTTTCCGTCCAGATCACGTATGTTCCTATCCTTGACACAACCCCACCTTTCCAGCCATCTGCAATCTCTCAGATCTCAATTCCTTCAAGAGCCCCCTGCAACTGCGCTTTTGGATGAGCTTCATGAATCTGTGAGTCCTTGGTGTCACAAGCACACTGCAATCCAGCTTTTCATTGTACCAACACCTAACAATTACACGATTAAGTTCTCTTGGTTACTGTTATGTACTTCCCTCTTTATAATTTATGTGAAGGGGTTCTCTTTTTTTTTTAAAATCATACTTTTTGTGGTTCGAATAGTTCAGTAGCTAAATGATAAAAAGAATTTTACATACAATGTATCTCTGTCTCAAAACAGGGTACGAGGATCAAGCAAGAATTGAAGGCATGAGATGTCTGTGGAAAAGTCACTGCAGTCAGGCTTACAGGATATCTCCAGGCACAGCTATGCCTGCTAACCTTGACCCTCGTAATGACAACTTGGCTAGTCCAACACGACGATGCCCAGCATTTTCAGGGCAGGAGTTTTGGCGATGGCTGGTTTTCTTACCTTTCCCCAGCTGCCGAACTTCTCACGGCGATGACGGCTTACAATATGATCAGACAGACCACCACAGCAGCCTGGGGAGGAACAGCGCTTGGGAGTCTGTCTTTATGCTGGTGAAATCTGTTGAATAAAGGGAAAAAGAAAGAAGCCGGACTAAAGCATCAAAGGGCGATATCTCACTCAGGACAACGAGGGATGGATGATCACATCCATTCCTCTATGAAAGTACTAGTGTATCACAGCCAACCACTATCCTGCTGCTCATATTACTGTTTGTGGTGGGGACAGCCTGTGTGACTCTGATTGTCATCTCTTATCAACCAACCTCGTGAGTACACATTTCTTAACTCTTTGAAACACAAACTTTAACCTTGAAGGGAACATCAAGACATAAGTACAAGTATAAAAAATATAGGAGTATATATATTATCTATATCGGTTTGATCCTATTGAGACAATTACTTGACCTTAACTATCGTGTTGTACCTAGTCCATAATTAATTTGGGACGAAGGTTTTTGGCAAGTTACTTCCTAAGCAGATCCAGTCCCACAGTATAAAGTGTAGTTTTGAGCCGCACAAAAACAAGAATGTGTTGCCAGTAGGCTGTTTCTCTAGCGTCAGTAAAAAAAGTCACTCTCTAGCAGGCACATGTTAATTTTAGACTCCTGTGAACATTGACTGGAAAATAAAAGTAAACTATATCTTCCAGATTATCTGTCATTTAAAATCAAGCATATCATTATTTTTTTTTTTGGTTTGTTTTGTATTCTGTGCTGTGTTGAGTTATGTATCTCATCTTCTTTGCATAACATTTACCTCTCTGAGCGCACTGCTATATACTTTTTATAGTCTCTTTGTATATTATTGACGGTTCCTTTGATAACACTCACTAAAAAGACAAAGAACTTAAATACATAAAATAAGTATCTAATTGCAAATATGATTGGTTTCACATTTTCTAAGCTTAGTAAGGAGATTATAGTTAGTGAAATTATTTTAGTGTGGGGGAATTTTCCGGCGTGATCAAGTATTTGCTCCAATTCAGACTGACACAGGATAACTAAACATCCCGTGCTTCTGGACCCTTGGTGTATATCGTATAGAGTAATTTTAATATATTTCTTCTGTGGCTTTCGCCACTCGAAAACCTGGCTGAGTGACTAAAACATCATCTCGTGTTGTACGTGATCGGGTTTCTGATTAGGTAGGTTCCCATCTCAAATGCCAGTGCCATTAGGTTTTGTGGTATTCATCCCACCATGGAAATGTAGTCTTTGTGTGGAACCATTAATCAGTAACCACTGTACCTGAGACAGTACCATCCATTCAGATGCATAGAGGTGGTGTGAAGGGGGGTATCTCCTCCTGTTATTGAAAAACAGGAGGAACGTCATTGAGGTTGTATCTCTTATGTAATGTCTGTATTGTCTCCTCTGTGGTAAAGATGCTTGTTTAGGAACTCCAGTCATTTAACATTATGGACACAGGTTCCCCAGAGGCCATCGTTACTGAGCTCAGCTGCCAGAAGATGATTCTGCCTCTTTTGCCTCCGTAATTCCTATACACTATGTTCAATGGCCCTATTGTGTGAATAGAGGCATGTGGCCAATCCCAGAACACTGGTGTAATAATTGCGTGTGATAAACCACAAGTGTACTGGCACATTTCTTCCACTTAAGATGTACTGTCTACTCACTGTAGTTGTTACAAATGGTCCATGACACACAATGGCAGCTTGAAAAGAGTGAAATTATTTTGATATCTTGGTATTTGTTTTGTTAGTAAAAAAAATTAATAACATTAGCAGTATTGACCTCACTAGACTTCATTGCATTCTACGATACCTACCCCGTGCCCTATCACTGTCTCGCCCGTCATGGTCCATTGTGGGGGGAATAGCTGGATGGCCATTAAGAAGGTCTATTGTTTTCAATAATACACTGCTAGTCTATGTCACCAGCACCTGTTTGTGAGCTACCATGCCGATAAAAGTTTGTTTCTGTGCATAGATGACTGCACAAATTCCCTGCTAGTGCCACTGCCTTTATCTAAACCTGGCAATTGTAAAATGAGACACTCAAATAACTGGGAATGCCTTTTAGGAAAAAGTTGATGATAACAATTTTATCCTGTGATCAATTCATTGTTCACATTTCAATGTTGTCAGCAGGACATGTTTAATTCCCAGGACCATTCGTTACAGTAGGGCAAGTCATTCGAACCAATTTACTGACTGAGTAATAGCAAATGAACACACATGGGATAAAAATAAACCTACGTGTAAATGCAAGATAAAAGTTTGCAAATTTGAAAGAGAGCTGTTTTGGACAAAGGTGACTCTTGATGTTTGCTCCTAAGGTAAAATGTACAGATAAAATATAAGTTTACATATTAAAAAGACACAAGCTTGTTTTTCATTTTCATCTGACCTGAATTATAAATAAACCTTCCTGTTTTTTCGAATCCAAAATATAAGTTCAATATATATGCTGGGCGGTACCCTTTTAAATAAGTCCTATGAAACGGGGAACCAACCACTGTATACACGTTTAGAATCATTCTTTAAAGAATAACTATTTCCGTACTATACTCGAGTATAAGCCGTCGCGCGAGAGTATAAGTCGAGGCCACTATTTTACACAAATACTGGGAAAACCTATGAATCGAGTATACGCGACGGCGTGGGAAATGCATTGGTACAGGCCTCCCCCGTATATAGCCAGCAGACAGCCTGACCCCAGGGTGTATATAGCCAGCCAACCCAGCCCCTGCCGCAGTGTATATAGCGGCCCGACCTGCCACAGTGTTGTATATAGCGGACCGACCCTGCCCCAGTGCTAGTTAGCCTGCCGCTCACTGCCGGGACAGACGCACAGAAGATATACAGGGGTCGCCGGAAAGAAATGGTGAGTTTAGATATATTTATTTTTTGACTCGAGGTATAAGCCGAGTTTGGTTTTTTCAGCACCTTTTTTGTGCCTGAAAAACTAGGCTTATCACTCGAGCTAATATAAGGTAACTTTATTCAATTTATTTTAAAATACCAACACAATCATTAAGTTTTTTATATATCATTAGAGCATGATAATCATGAATAAAGGGGGGGGGTGGTAATGCTTTTGCGGGATATAGATTAATTATGTATATAGTTGTGAAACATCACTAGAAAAAAAAGTTGATGCCTACAAAGTCCTTACTCTTGCAATTATATGAATTTTCTATTTTAAGATTTAGTGTGGCAGTTCATACCTGTAGAGCCAGCCTTTTGGTTATGGTGGATTGTCAAGAAAATAACTGGACCAATCATGTGGGCCAGTACTTCAGTTTTTCAGTTATGTTGCATTAAAACATGTCTTTACCTTTTTAGATCAATTAGGTTACCAAAATATATTTTTGCCCAAATGCCAGAATGAGAGGAGAATTTTAAGACTTTTTTTATTACTTTCTGCAAAGTCAAAAACAGGCCAGTGGCGTCGGTAAGCCCAAACCTAGGTCCTCAATTTGTAACCTTCGCTCCCACTCACAACGATGGTCACCGACCCACAGTCCTGTTCCCTGGTCACTTTTGCAGTAATAAATGCCTGTGCGCTTCCTACCACAGCTTCATTCCTGTACCCTGTAGCAGAGGACATTTTATCCTGAGCATTGGTTACATAAAGCACAGCCACATTCATCTCAACTAAAAGGGGAAAATGCCAAGCGCCAGGCCACAGGCAACGTAATAAGTCAAGAGGTTGCACACCAACAGTCAATGGCTATCCATGATGAGTAACATAACCAAGGAAGTATTTCTTGTGTTTCCGGGGGCGGCTGAGTAGTGGTGAGTGCAGTATACTGCAGAAGTTCTGGCTGTTCTGGGTCCTCTCCGGCCAGCCCGCCATGGTTTTCTTAACCTGATCTGATTGTATGCATCAGTGTCAGGACCAGAGCCGATCTGCACCGGGGGCAGATATCTGCACAGATCTGATGCCGCGCATACAAACAGCATGGGACATAGAGGCAGAGCGGGCGCGTTTGAAATGTGATGAGAAGGAAAGGAGGCTGCAGCGTGGTTGCAGGGAGGAGAAGAGGAGACGGAAGGAACGGGGAGATATTTATTAATTGCTCTGGGGTCATAGTATTATATATTTCTGCTTTAGGGGTCTCCAGTATTTTTTGCTATGAGTCCCGGTATTATGTTCTTATGGGGGTCTCGTATCAGTATTGTAGCTCAGAGGTTTCCAGTATGATTAGTCGCGTGGGTTTTTCCGATAATTATTTATGCTTGGGGGTCTTGTATTTGTAGGTTGATTGCTCTGGGGATGGGAACTCAAGTAGTAATCCAAAAACCAAAAAAAATTATCGCTCTGTGGTTGCACAAGTATTTTCTGCTCTGAATTGGTTGCTGTTGCTGGTCTCGGTACTGATGATTTTCCAGGGTGGCCTTTGTCGGTAATGTGGAGGCAGTTTGACAATTAAAGGAATGGAAAATTTATAATTTTGTTTGTGGGTCGGAACAATTTTCCAAATCCACCAAAATTGTCACTCACTCACGACTTCCTGAGCCCTGAGTCAAAATTGAATACACTAAGATTACTATACTATAAACAATCGGGAACAGACCTGTAACACACCACTTCTTTGTTGTAAACATTATGGGAAAAATCTAAAGAAATCAGGAAGAGAATGCAGGACTCGTACAATCTTGTTTATCTTGGGTTTAATTTCCAGAAATCTGAAGGTCATCGACCTCATATGTAGAAACAAGTATACACAAAGTAAAAGAGTGAAATGTATTTTCGAATGTAAAAGTCCAGCCATCATACCAACGGGAAGGAGACAGTTTCTTGTGTCCCAGAAATAAGTGAGTTGTTCGAATGTGGCTATCCAATATGGAGGATGCACAAAGGTCATCCAAAGTGAGAGAGAATTAGAGGCACCTATAGTGGGAGATGGTACGAGTACAAAGATTTCTCCTTTTCCGTCTTCAGGGAAAACACCATGGAATTTTAGTCATTTAAATGCCATGAATCGAACCGGTCACCACTCCCAGTCATAGGAGGGGTTGTCCAACAAAAAAACGACTCAATCTGGATGTTCATCTCGACAGACTAGAAGTCCGGAAGGTTTTGAATTATGTCAACCATTTAATCCTATGTTTTAAAAGTGGTTATATCGTCATATGCTAGTTATGGGATTATCTGGTGATTGATTGACCAAGATCTGCCTAGGTATTTAGCTCGTAATTGCGAGAGAAACACACAAAGTAAAGATAAGCAAAGACGCAACGGAAGGTGCTGGATGTTGGGTTCTTGTTATTGGATTGTCGCCCTGGTCTCAGGACTTGCAATCTGATGTGGAGTAGGGGTGTAGTGTGAAAAGTGGTGTCATTTTGTTTTTGGACAAGGAGGATATCACCAAAAACAAAACGAAAAAGACCTTATGAAGATGCCATCCTATGATCATTGTCTGTTTGCGAGGAAAAGTAGAAGCTTGCAAGCCTGAAACACCCTCCCAACTGATGAAAACAAGGGCCAGGGGTGGCAAACAGGTTATGGGGTGTTTTGCATGATACGGACTTCAACCAAAAAATAGATGAGGATCATGAGGGAAAGAACAGTATGGGGACATTTAATAAGGGCGAACGCCGCCATTTACTGGGTTCGCGTTTTTCTGTTTTCTCTGAATTTTTGTTTATATGAGGGGAGTGGTATAGCAACTAAACGATGCATATAGGCTAATAAAGATAATGGGCAAAGTGGTTTTACATCTCAAAAGCTATTTATTGTGGAAAGAAAATTACCATTTAATGTTAAATAATGAAATAATAAACAAAGTATGACTAGCCAGTCTTGTACCTGTACTTCTTTCAAAGTGATTTATGCTGGTAGTAAATCTGTCCAACTTTGTACTGTCTATTTCTAGATACAGTATTTGTAGATCATACTCGGCATACTGGTAAATTACAATCTCTTTATTATAACTATCCATTATACAGTGATGGCGAACCTTTTAGAGACAGAGATGCCAACTATAACCAAAATCCACTTATATAACCAAAGTGCCAACAGTGTTTTAAGGAGTAGTAAGTATGGCTACCGTTCTCAAACATCTTCCAACGTATCGCATCCCTGAGGCACCAATACAGTCTAAGGTAAAAGAAGGAGGGCACATTCAGCACTATCATTTCGCTTCTCAACCAGGGTGTCTATATACAGGAGAATGGTGGGTACAGTAGGAGACACAACGGTAATGCAGTTCTACTCAACACCTCTCACTTCCACATTCCTTCCCAACAGTTCCATACAGCAATGAAGTGTCGGCTTTTATAATGCACGAAGCAGATCTCTAAGCGCCTGGGAAGCCAGGAAGATTCGTGCCAATTCGTTCCTGTTTGGTGAAACTATGTGAAGGAGCGATGGCATGAGGGCCCACAGAAAAGTCTCTGAGTGCACCTCCTTTTCTTTATGGACCCGGATCATAGGTTTGCCACCCACTGATTAACTGGTCCTTTTAATTACGTTATTGAAGAAATTGACACTGATTGTCCCAGTTTGGGTGGACCCTTACAGTCTAACATTGTCCAGTTAAAGGCGGTGGTAAGTTGTCCACTTTATGCAGAAATGTCTAGAAAGGAGTAATAGGAATTAAACAATTCAGATTAATAGAAAAATTACAGAATTTTATTAATTTGGGGCTCCACTTTTTTCCTAAAGTAAAAAAATTGAGAGGTGAGAGATCCTATTTGAAGTTGTTGTTACAATCTACATGGAAATAAGAATCTGCAATATAAATTCAAATGATTGTTAATATTGTATCTAGTATATAAAAGCATAAAAATCAGTGTGCAACAGGATACAAAGGGGCTCTCCAAATATAACATAGTAAAGGCTTCAGTCTAGTCCTGTTTAATAAACGCCGTTGCAAAAAGAAACTAGTGAAGAATTGCTTCCCTGTATTCTTCCCTATTTGTGTTGATTTACTATGTATTTATGTGTGAACTTCTCAGTGTACATTATTATGAATATGTTTACAAGTTCCAATACTGAATGTCCATATTGATGGGACAAAATGGTCGTAGGTCAGATCTCCACAGCACAACAATGTTGATATAATTTATTGTAAACTATTTTGCTTGCCCCCAAAAAGACTGAATGGACACAAATACTGATGTGTCTGGAAAAATGTCCCATTACAAGTAGGGTTGTGAATATGGAGTAATTGGGCTTTGTAGCAACTATAATTGTGTTTGACACCCTACAGTGTACCTGAGGAGCTCACAAGAAGGGCAGAGCTTTAGCTAGCTTATAAGACATGTCTTTTGTCAACGTATATTACTTGGCCTATTTTACCTTGCCCACCTGTCACTAATAGCTGAAGAATGAAGAATTATGACATAAACTGTAAGCATCTAGTGAATAGGAAAACTTGACAACATATTGACATCGGCTTAATGCCAAGTTTGAGCCATAAAACAATACGGTGTTTGTAATAAGCAATAGCAAGTGATGGAAAGTTATTATACCTGATACTGCCTTGTTGCAAGTAGGGACAGTTATTTGGTGCATGGCTATGTGATCATTCTTAGGGCTACCGAACACTGCAGGACCCTGCCGTGCACTGTTTTAACATGGCACCATGCCTTGGGTGGGATTGCTGCAGCATAGTGATATATGATACGAGGGGGAGTATTTATCATAGGTTTTTTATTGTGGTCTAAAAAGTTGCATGAGGCTTTTTGGGCCTTTCAATTCTAAAAGGTCTAAGGACTATGTAAGCATCTCATTAACCTAGAATAAACATCAGAACTGCTAATGTGCAACTGTATAGACTGTGTGCATAAAAAGTCTCATACTCACTCAGTACCCCTTGGTGCATGTGCTTTGCACTCTTAGATTTGGACAGTGACAAAAAGTAGCCATTAGACCATTTGTTAACGCAGGCTTCCAAAAATAGACGTAGAATTCCCCAGAGGCGCAGTCTAATGATTAATAACCCTGAAGGAGTCTAGGTTCCCAAATTACTAGAAGCAACGTGAAACACAGACTGTGAAACAGCGCACTGTTGGTTTGTGATTGATGCCTGTACTACAGCAGTTCGTGATGAGCGTCCAAATGTGGAGTTTGTCCTCTAACTTGTGACAGTGACAGATTACAATAACGCAACCAGGCCAATTCGCTTTTGGTACCCTGGACCATACGGCTTGAGTTATCGACTCATGTGAGTTATTTGTTGTTCAAAATATCAGTCGCAGATTCTTTTGTCACTTAACAAGGGGCATTGGATTATAATAAAACTTAATGGGCATTCTAAAACAAAATCAAAGTGCACAATGTTGCATAAACTAAGCCAACGAATACAGAAGGGGGTGGAAGATAAGGATATATACACTGTCGATTTCGCTAATTGCCACTGCAAAGAAAGGAGAGGGCTGTGTGATTTATTCAGATCTAACCTCAACTATGGAGACCGATCTACAAACATATCTAGACAAATCACAATGTACCAATTTCTAATTATCTTCTAAAGTTTTATTATGAAATAAAATTTGATACTGTAGAAAAAACCAAAATTAAAGGAAAATCAAGTATGGTAAACCAGTGACACGTTTACTCATTGATGCAGACCACTCCTGGGGCACATTTACTTGAAACAGGTGCAGTGTTACTATGTGGCAGTTTGCCGTGTAGTGTGTGAGGAAACCAGATTCGGATACTGGCACAGGTTCTTCCAGAATCTGGCTCAAGCTGCACTTCTCGCTAGAGTGCACCACTTTTTTTTTGGTGCACATTAACTCGAACTTGCGACACAATTCTGCTACTTTGCCATGTAAATTGTGGTGCACGGTTGACCTGAGCACAGAAAGTCCCTACAGTGCTGCAAATTGTTTTGCATGAAGAATAGTGCAACGTGCGCCCCACAAATTGTGTCACGTTCGCCAGAACTATGATCGTGTGAATATTGTGTAAAGATTAGGAATAATGTAATGAATATGACATGTTTCTATAATGCCAGGTTTTAATGTTAGACGGGATTAGTGAAAATAACCACAGTCTTCACCTACGATGAGAGGACACAGGCCTTGAAGGTTACAATTGTTGTACAATGTTTTAAAAATTTATAGTCTACATAACCACTGCTGACACTTCATCTACTTTCCTCTGATATGTTGGATACCTTTCACTGGGGGGTTCTTATCCACTTTGCCAAAGTTACCGCATCTAGTTTGTGTTTCTTATTCGTTATTTTTACTTTTTTATGCTATTAAAGACATAAAAATCATTTTAAATCTCACGACAGGGAGAGTAATAATTCTTAGAATAAAATATAGTGCAAATTCTAATAAAAAAAATATCAATCATTTAGGTGTTTCTGACATCCTTTTTTTTTCTCCTTTTGATAGGATCCCTTAAGCATCTTCCCTTCATAATTGTGGTCGTTGTGGCCACTGGTGAGATTCTTGCGCCTGTATGTGTGGTATACACAGAGTCATTTGTACGCAAGTGGTGCAAGTATTTTCCCTTGGTTGATTTATATTGCATTCTTACCATCGGAGATGTACTCATTTTGATCCAACAAGTCCAAACATGGTGGGACCAGGTAAACAAATGTATTTAATGTGGATTCTTTGACATCCTAAAGATCGGTTACTTATTCACCGTATAAGGGAAACAATGCTGATAATGTTTGTTGTGCCATAAAAATAAGCTAATCACATTGTGCATCGTGCTCAGCATTTCTTTATGGGTACACAAAACCTTCACCTGCCCAAAGGATGTCAATAAATGAAATAAAGACCAATGCAGTATGTCTGCATCTATCACACATAGTTCTATGTTAATTAATAAGATATTTGATATGGCTGATTCCTGGAAAGAAGTTGCTGCACTCTATAAAAATGATGTAGTTTAGTGGGACATTTTGCGTTTGAGAATTTGGAAATCAGGGCACTGTAGCTTCTCGGTAATGCTCTGCATGAATACAAAGAGGTTTTTCAGAAATGACAGAAAATGAATAGTCATGTGTCCTGGAGGCAACAAAGGAAGCTGCAGCTGCAGCAGCCACAGTAGAAAGAAACCTAGGGTTCAAGTAGCTCTAGGCAGATCAAACCTTAATGCCAGCGTATACCCTAGTGTAGATATCAAACCTAGTGCAGAATTGTATTGCATCTGATATTACTTGTAATAGGAAAGGAGGGGTACTGTACAAAATAATTTACATGGCGAGATATAAGTGCTATCTATTTTATTGAATCCGGGTATCCCATGCTAGATAAAGGTGAGGGAAAGATCAGGTGATCTGGAGTCAGTTACTCCCCCCCTTCTTCCCCCCCTTTCGGCTTTCACTTTTCCTTTTTATCGTCGCTCTTCCCCCCCTGCTCCCTCTTTCTCTCCGTCCTTTCTCTTTCCCCTTCTTCTTCTTTTGCTAACCCTTCTCTCTTATCCCTTCTCCTCTTTTCTCCCACCTTGTCTTAGCTTGCTCTTATGGCCTCTCTCGTTCGCCCCCCTTCCGGGTGTCTTTCGTCTCCCTCCTTTGATTCTGACTATCCTTCCGCCGTTGCATTCTTCCTCCACTTTTCTGTTATTCTAATTTATTTAAATTTCACACTTTGGGTGTTTATACAAAACAAAGCATCAGGGAAGGGTCAGAAATAATTAGCAGGGATTAACATTTTTAACACTGAACGGATTCCGTTTTTTTCTCCAGATACCCTCATATTTTAAATGTTACAGAAACAAAAGGAAGGGCTAAAATTCATGTGATTTTCCATTGTGGCGTTCATTATCTATTCGCTTGGTTCCTTTACACCAGCAAACCCTCAAATGAGGCCGGGTCCAAAGAATGGGCAGTGGAGGAAACCTGGAACTTGGGCCGCGGCAACACAAAAGCTAAAACTTATTGCATCCTCAGATACCAAGAGGCATGAGTAATAGGCAGCTACACGGCCGCTGCAGACATTTTATCAATGGGGGGAGGCTGCTGCGGAAATTTTATTAATGGTGCAAGCTGCTGCGGAAATTTATTAATGGTGGCGAAGGCTTGCAGCAGAAAGAACATTTATTAATGGTGGCAAGGCTGCAGCAGAAAGAAAGAAATTATTAATAGGTGGCAGCTGGGCAGCAGAAAGAAATTTTATATGGTGGCAAGGCTGCAGCAGAAATTGTATTAGGTGGAAGGTGCTGCTGACATTTTTCCAACCAAAGAAAATTAGGCACCTTTAACGGATAGGGCCTCTAAATGCGATCAGTGGGGGAAATGCAGAAGTGCCGTGCTCGCCAATCTCCGTCAGCGCGTAGAGATTAATGGAGCAGTAACGGCGTCATGCACGGCTGTCTGCTCCATAGTTGACTGAGCAACAAGGGGTAAGATGGACCCTTCTTTACGCTATCTGCGGTGTGGTTCTTGGCTCTGAGGGGACTCCCATGATCAGCAAGTCCTTGGATATAGGCCTACACTTCTCTTCGTGGGAAAAAAACACTTTGAACAGTGGGGCGGCTGTGCTGCAGACATTTCATTAATGGTTGAGGAGGTGCTAGGACCTTCTATTCATGGTGGCGAAGCTGATGCAGATATTACTTAATGGGGGGAAAAGGTGCGGACATGCGTAATAAGGGAGGCTGCTAGACATTTTTACAAAAGAGTAGTGGCATGTATTTTCCACCCTAGGTTATACTAATATAAGTTTTCCCTCTTTTTTTGTGGGTAAAATAGGACCCTAGGTTTACACTAAGGTTGGCCCATCTGCGTACATGTCCCTTGGATGGGCCTCCTACACTTCTCTTGTGGGAAAACACCTTTACCATTGAGGGAGGCTGCTGCAGAATTTCATTAATGGTGGGGAGGCTGTTTTGCGCGACATGTTATTAATGTTGGGGAGGCTGACACGCAGCAGACAATTTATTAATGTTGGGGCAGGCTGCTGCAGACCTTTTATTAATGTGGGGATAGGCTGCTGCGACATTTCATATGGTGGGGGGAGCGTTGCGGACCATTTTATAATGATGGGGAGCTTGCTGCAGACTTTTATAATGTTGGGGGCTGCGGCAGATATTTCACTGACATGGTGGGGAGGCGGTTGCGCGAATTTATTAATGTGGGCAGGCTGCCAGCAGACATTTTATTAAGTGGGGAGGCTGCTGCAGACATTTTTATAAATGTTGGGGAGGCGGGCAGACTTTTATTAAGTTGGGGAGGCGCTGCAGACCTTTTATTAATGTTTGGGGAGCAGGGTTGCACCTAGCCTTTCTGTGCCTGAGGCGAGCTATATAAAAAGCGCCCCCCCCCTAATCGCCCCCCGCCTCCATGAATATGCGATATATCAATGTAGTTGGGATAGGACCAGACGCTATCCTATTGGTTTAATGTGAAAATACGCCATGCCCACACAATTAACATAGACATAACCTACCGGTATTAACGACTACAAACACAGCGGAGGACTACAAAGCACAAAATACAACAGACAATCCCCATATAATATAAAATACAGGTACCGCCACATACCATTATAATACATACGAGGTGCGACCATATAATATAAAATTCAATACGCGTACCGCCACAACAATATAATACCTACAGCGTGCCGCCATCTACATATGAATACATTAAGCGTTCCGCCATACCATACTAATACATTACAGCGTGATGCCAGATAATATAACAACTTCAATACAGACGTACACCAACACACCATATATGGCATACAGCGTGCCACTACAATACCATATAATACACACAGGTGCCGCCATAACAATAATACAAAACCGAGTGCCGCCATAGACCATATAATACACACAGCATGCCGCATATTACCCATATATACATACAGGTTGCCGCAATATACCATAACTACATACAGGTGCGCCATATACCATATAACACATACAGCGGGCGCCGTATACCTATAATACATACAGCGTGCCGCCAATTAACAATATAATACCTACAGCGTGGCCGCCAATATACCCATAGAATAATACAGGTGCGCCATATCCATATAATACCATACCAGCGTGACGCACTATACCATATTAATACATACAGCGTGCCGCATATACCATTTATAAGACACACAGGTGCCGCCATATACCATTATACTACACAACAGCGTGCCGCATAGCCCCATAGAACAAATACGAGTGCCGCCGTATACATATAATACACTACAGCGTGCCGCCATATACATAATAAACATACAGGTGCCGCCAGATACATTATCATACCATACAGCTGCCGCCCATATACCATTAATACATTACAGCGCTGCCGCCATATACCTTATATACATACAGCGTGCCGACCCCATATACCATATAATACACCACAGCGTGCCGCAATATACGATAAATACATCAGCGTGCGCCCATATACCATATAATACATACACGTGCCGACCATATACCATATAAACACATTACAGCGTGCCGCCTGTTATTACCATATAATACATACAGCGTGGCGCCATTACACATACAATTACACACAGCGTGCCGCCATATATCATATAAACAAAAGCGTGCCGCCATATACCATATAATAATACGCGTGCCCATATACATATAATACATACAGCGTGCCGCATATACTCATATAATAAATATAGTGTGCCGCCCTCCATATCATACACAAGCGTGCTGCCATATAATACATAAAGGTGCCGCCCTATACCATATAATAC
The DNA here is from genome assembly GCA_019512145.1 of Engystomops pustulosus. Taxonomy (NCBI): domain Eukaryota; kingdom Metazoa; phylum Chordata; class Amphibia; order Anura; family Leptodactylidae; genus Engystomops; species Engystomops pustulosus. The sequence goes on from CM033647.1 coordinate 110,731,563, forward strand.
ATACAGCGTTGCCACCAGTTTAGACATATAATCATAAACGCGTGCCCCCATTACAACACAAATACATACAGCGGGCCGCCATATAGTATAAATACAACAGCGCCGCCTATAGTATATTTACATGGCTGGGAACGCGGAAGTACCACAATACACTATGAGTATACATACAGCAAATACACAATATATATAAACACAGTATTACAGCAAATGTACCACACACTACCATTAAGAATATACATATATACAAAACACATCTAGACAGACATTCATACAGACATCACTATAGATATATTTACATATACAACAACATACATAGAAGTTATCTTACATTTTTGATGCTTTCACACGGCATTGTCCCCCAGGGCGGTGGGGGGTGGTGCCGGGGGAGGACGGGGGAATCGGTCCGGAGAGGGGAGGTTGGTGAATCGGGCCTGGGGGGAACCAGCGTGGACTTAGTGCTGCGAGCAGTTGACCTGTGAAGGAAGGATGGATGGTGCCGGCGGCATTTGGGAGGGAGGGGGGGACTTTGGGCTGGTAGGTACCTGTGATGGGGGCGGGGGAAAGATGACGGGACGGGAGGTGTAGGGGATGGACTGGTGTGGGGGTGACCTACAGGGCACGGAATGCGGGGAGGATGGATGGGCGGGCACAGGATGATGGCGCGAGGGTGAGTGTTGGGGGAGGGCCGACGGGGGTAGGTATCGGGAATGAGGGGAGGGAGATGGGATGGGAGGGCAATAAGGCGATGTGCGCGCGGGGGTGGACGTGTTGGGGGGGGCCGCCGGTGGTAGGTATCGGGCCGCGGCCCCCCCCGGCGATGTGTTGGGGGCGGGCCTGCGAAGGGGGAAGTGGAAGGCAGGCGGCACACGATGTGGATGGGACGGGCCGAGGGATGGGGGATATGCTGGTGATTGATGGGCGGCAGCGGGTTCGGATGGTGTGAGGGCAGTGGATTTGAATTTATGGGCGGGGGAGGATGTGACGGCCAGAGCGGGTTGATGCGTGGCAGATATCGTGGCGGCAAGGCACCATGCGGCAGACGGGAGCCGACGCCGCCCCTATCTAGCAGAGGCGCGGCCGAAGGCGAGATCTCACGCGCATCATGGGAGGTGCGCACCGGTTGGGAGGCTGCTGCCGATATACTTCATGGTCGCGGAAAATGCTGCAGACTGAGAATACGGAGGCTGCTGGACATGTTATAAAGGAGTGTGGCTGATTTTCCACCCCTACGGCTTTACTCAAGACGAAGTTTTTTCACTTTTTTGATTGGTTTAAAAGGAGGTACCTAGGTTACATTAAGGTCGCCATATGGTCCCTGTGGAAGATCGTTCTTTTCTAGTGATGAAAAAGGCCAAGAAAGAGTACAAGTATGGTGTGTGAGGTGGCTAAGAAAAGGATATTTAAAGGTCCCCCTTTTGGTCTCCTCTTATCAAGACATGAAGAGGGGGGACAGCAAAGGGGGCAGCTGAACGGGGGCGCTTTTAGCCAGGGCGCTGGACCGGTATTGGATTGGGTAAGTATGGCTATGGGGGGCACACCCATGATCCCATGGTCCGAAAAAGGTGGGCAGCATGCTTACCACTGTGTCTGGCGTAAATGTTTCTGCAAACATCAAGTGGGACACGTGAATTATGGGGTAACGCAGGAATGCCGCTTCAGTTTTGTGTTCAGAAAGGGTAAACAAGACCGATAAGCTCCATGCAATTGCCCAGTGGAAGTTGTGTGAGACTTTTCTGGGATTTTTGCTCACCCTTCTTGTAATCATTTTGACCCCAAGGAGAGATACCTTGTGTGGAGCCTCTGATTGAGGGAGGTTATTAGTGGTCTTGTATGTCTTTCATTTTCTAATTATATCTTCCAAAGTTGATTTCTTCACACAAAGCAGGTCTACAATTATGTTTCTGGTGTCCTTTGACAGCTCCTTTGGTCTTCACCACAGTGAAGTTTGGAGTGTGACTGTTTGAGGTTGTAGACAGGTATCTTTTATACCGCAGCCATTACTACAGGTAATGAGTGGAGGACAGTGGAGAATCTTAAAGGGGTTATGCCATGAAACAATTGACTACAAAAAGCTGTCAAAGAGGTTAAAATATTTTAAAAAATCTATTTGTAATGGTTACCTGGAATTAAAGATTCCTTTCTATTTGTTATTATGAGGCTTGTTCAGCCTCTATTCTGCTCCACACAGAAGCAGATGTGGGAGGGGCCTAGCCAGGCACATGCACAGCACTGACAGCGGCAGTTATTGCACAACTCAGTGCTACAGAGCGCTCAGCCTTCACCTGTTGTGCTCAAATAGTCCCTGCATTTACTGATCCAATAGAAGGAAAAATATGGCTGAACTCTGATATTTTCCTCTGTAAGTCAATTGGGAACCTCATATGAGTTTAATATGTCATTTGTAAGAACACAAATTAGAAACTTGCTTTAATGAAATAATTCTGACCTGAAGAAGATTGTTGTTATCAAGATTTCCTTTCGTAGCCAAAGCATGAACTCTGTTGCAAATGTGGCCATCCTGATCATTCATTGGAATTGCTTTTTGTAATACTATCGCTACTAAACACTCAGCCTGGCTGAAATGCTTGCATGTTTATAAAGCTGGACCCAATAAAATATGGGGATTTTGATCTGAAAACGTCTCAGATATTTGGGCAGCATGGTGGCTAGCTTATGGATGCTATTGAGAATTGAGTTGTGGGGGAACACTAAGGTTACTTTTTATCTTTTGAAATGCTACAGGAACTGATAATGTTAACATTACACAGGACTGTAGAATATGCTGGTACTTTATAAACAACAAAAATATCAATGTCTGCTTCTAAGTGTGCTCCATAAGGTGCCCTGTTTAGCATGTGATTTTTATTCCTCGCTCTTCAGTCATGTCAGTGTGCTTTCGCCAATTTACCAACAGGTGACGAGGACTAAACAATAACCTAATAATAGAATACATTGGTGACGCACACAGACATGCAGTCCTCTGCTGTAGTGGCCACTATATGTGTTCTTGCTCTTTCTACATGAATAGAAAGTAACTAGAAAAGAGCATGGGATATATTCCAAGCACTTAAGTAATTCCAAAGAGCTGAAACTTTTTTTTTTTAATTTATACAAATTGCTTCATAAGAGCAGCGGAACAAGGTGTGATGTGTGTGACTCATGGGGCTTTCACGTCTTCAGATGCCGTAATGTTCCTATCCTTGAAACCCCACCTTTCCCAGCCACTCTGCATCCTCTCAGATCTCAATTTCCTTTCAAGAGCCACCTGCAGACTGGCTTGTTGGATGAGCTGTCATGAACTCTGTGATGTCCTTTGTGTACATAGCACATGCAATCCAGCTTTTATGTACTAACACCTAACAATTACACGATTAACTTCTCTTGGTTACTGTTTGTACTTCCCTTTATACATTTATAATTGAAGGGGTCTTCTTTTTTTTTAAAATCATACATTTTTGTGGGTTGGAATGTTCAGTAGCTAAAATGATAAAAAGAATTTTACTTACAAGTGTATTCTACCTTTCTAAACAGGGTACAGAGGAGTCAGCAAGAATTGAAGCATGAGATGCTCTGTGGAAAGTCACTGCAGTAGGCTTACAGGATATCATCTAGGCACAGCTATGCCTGCTAACCACCCTCGATAAGCTGCACATGTTTTTGGGAGGAGGGAGCTGGTTTTCTTACCTTTCCCCAGCTGCAGACTTCTCACGGCGGATGCAGGCTTACAATGTGAATCAGACAGACACGCCACAGCAGCCTGGGGAGACAAGACGCTTGGGTCTGTCTTATATGCTGTGAAATCTGTGAATAAAGGGAAAGAAAGGAAGCCGGACTAAAATGCCATCCAAAGGGAAGTATCTCATCAAGGACAACGAGGACTGGATGATCACACATTCACTCTATGAAAAGTACCAGTGTATCAGCCAACACTATCCGCTGCTGCTCATATTACTGTTTGTGGTGGGGACAGCCTGTGTGACTCTGATTGTCATCTTCTTTACAACCAACCATGTGAGTACACATTTCTTAACTTCTCGGAAACAAACTTTAAACCCTTGAAGGAACATCAGACCTAAAGTACAAAATGTATAAAAAAATATATATATATTTATATATATGTCGGTCTTGATCCTATTGAGACAATTACTTGACCTTAACCTAGTCGTGTGTACCTAGCCATAATAATTTGGGACGGAAGGTTTTTGGCAAGTTACTCCTGAAGCAGATCCAGTCCACAGATAAAGTGTAGTTTTAGCCCTGCAGCAAAACAAAGCAATGTGTCTTGGCAGATAGGCTGTTTCTCTAGGTCAGTAAAAAAAGTCACTCCTAGACGGATAATGTATAATTTAGACTCCTGTGGAACATTGACATTGGACAATAAATGTAAACTATGTCTTCCAGATTATCTGTCATTAAAAAAAAGCATATCATTATTTTGTTGTTTGTATTCTGCTGTGTTGAGTTATGTCATCTCATCTTCTTTTGACATACATTTACCTCTCTGAGCGCACTGCTATATACTTTTTATATCTTTTGTACTGTATTATTGGTTTCCTTTTGATATCACTCATAAAAATGAAAGGAAACTTAAATACATAAAATAAGATCTAATTTGCAAAATATGATTTGGTTCACATTTTCTAATCTTAGTAAGGATTATAGTTAGTGAAGTTATTTGTTAGTGATGGGGAATTTTCCGGTGATCAAGGTATTCTCTCCAAGTCCAGACTGACACAGGGATAACTAAACCACTCCTGTGCTTTCTGGACCCTTGTGTATATCGTATAGAGTAGATTTTAATATTATTCTTCTGTGGCTTCGCCACTCGAAACCTGGTGATGCCTAAAACACTCCATCGGTTGTTAGTACGTTGATCGGGTTTCCTGATTATAGGTTGTCCCCTTAAATGCAGTGCCATTAGTTTTTGGCTATTCATTCCCACCATGGAAAATGTAGTCTTATGTGTGGCCATTTAGATCAGTAACCACTGTACCTGAGACAGTACATCCATTAGATGCATAGAGGTGGTGTGAAGGGGGTACTCTACCTCTGTTATATTGAAAGAACAGGAGGAAACGTCATTGAGCGTTGTATCTCTTATGTTAATGTCTGTATTGTTGCCTCTGTGGTAAAGATCTTGTGTTAGGAAACTCCAGTCATTTAACATGTATGGCACAGGTTTCCCCTAGATGCCAGTACTGAGGCTCAGCTGCCCAGAAGATGATTCTGCCTCTTTTGCCATCCGTAATTTCCTATATACTATGTTCAATGAGCCCTATGTGTGTTGAATAGAGGCAATGTGGGCCTAATCCCCAGAACACTGGTGTAGATACATTGCTGTTAGATAAGACCCAAAGTGATTACTGGGCACATTTCTTCCTTTAAGATGTACTGTAGCTACTACATGGTAGTTTGTTACAATGGTCCAATGACACACAATGGCAGCTTGAATAAGAGTTACAATTTATTTTGATATCTTGTTATTTTTTTGTGTATTAAAAAAAATTAATAACATTAGCAGTATTGACCTCACTAATGCTTCATTGCATTCTACTACTACCCGGCTATCACTTCTCTGCACGTCCTGGTCCCATTGTGGGAATAGCTGGGAATGGCCACTTAAGAAGGTCTATTGTTTTCTAATACACTCTAGTCTATGGTCACAGCACACTTTTGTGAGCAGCCATGCCGATAAAAGATTTGTTTCTGTGCATATGAGCTGCACAAATTCCCTGCTAGTGCCCTGCTTTTATCTAAACACTGGCAATTGTAAAATGAGCAGCTCAAATGACTGGGAGATGCACTTTTAGGAAAAAGTTGAGATAACAATTTTAATCCTGTGATCAATTCATTGTTCAATCTCAATTGTTGTCAGCAGGACATGTTTTAATTTCCCAGACATTTCGTACAGTAGGTGCAAGTCATTCGAACCAATACCTGACTGAGTAATATGCAAATGAACACACATTGGATAAAAATAAACCTACTGTGTAAAATGCAAGATAAAAGTTGCAAATTTTGAAAGAGATGTTTTTGTGACAAAGGTTTGACTTTTGCATGTTTGCTCCCCAGGTAAAATGTACAGATAAAATCATAAGTTTACATATAAAAAGACACACATGCTTGTTTTTCATTTTCATCTGACATGAATTATAAATAAACCTTTCCTGTTTTAGAATCCAAAATATAAGTTCAATATATATGCCTGGGGGTATCCCTTTTAAATAAGTCCCTATGAAACGGGGAACAAACCACTGTATACAGTAGAACTCATCTTTAGAAGAATAACTATTTACCGTATATACTCGAGTATAAGCCGTCGCGAGTATAAGCCGAGGCCACTAATTTTACCACAAAATACTGGGAAAACCTATTGACTCGAGTATACGCCGAGGGTGGGAAATGCATTGGTCACAGCCTCCCCAGTATATAGCCAGCCAGCCGCTGCCCCAGTGTATATAGCCAGCCAACCAGCCCCTGCCGCAGTGTATATAGCCTGCCAGACCCTGCCCCAGTGTATATAGCCTGCCAGACCCTGCCCCAGTGTATTTAGCCTGCCGCCACTGCCGGACAGATCGCACAGAAGATATACAGGGGTCGCCGGAAAGGTGAGTTTAGATATATTTATTTTTTTGACTCGAGTATAAGCCGAGTTTGGTTTTTTCAGCACATTTTTTGTGCTGAAAAACTAGGCTTATACTCGAGTATATAAGGTAATCTTTATTCAATTATATTTTAAAATCCAACACAATTCATATATATTTTTTTATATATTTATGAGAATATAAATATTTAAAAAAGGGGGGGGGGGTAATGCTTTTTGCAGGGATATAGATTAATTATTTATATATGTTTAGTGTAAACCATCACTAGTAAATAAAAAGTTAGATTCCTACAAGTCCCTAATTCTTGCAATTTATATTGAATTTCTATTTTAGCATTTAGTGTGGCTGTTCATACCTGTAGAGGCAAGCCTTGGTTATTGGTGGCTTGTTAAGAATATAACTGACCAATCAGTGGGCCATTACTTCAGTTATGTTGATTAAACATGTCTTTCCCTTTTTAGGTCAATTAGGATTACCAAAATTATTTATTTTTGCCAAATGCCAGAATGAGAGAGAGAATTTTAAGACTTTTTTTTATTACTTTCTGCAAAGTCAAAAACAGGCCTGTGGAGTCGGTAAGCCAAACCTCTGACTCCTCAATTTCTTGAACTTCGACTCCCACTCCACCAAGATGGTCACAGACTCCACAGTCCTGTTTCCCTGGTCACTCTTGCAGTAATAAATGCTGGCATTCCTTCCCACTGCCTTATTCCTGTAACCTGTAGCAGAGACATTTTACTCCTGAGCATGTACATAAAGCACAGCCACATTCATCTCAACTAAAAGGGGGAAAAGCCAAGCCGCCAGGCCACATGCAACGTATCAAGTCAAGAGGTTTGCACACCAACAGTCCAATGAGCTATTCCATGATTGATGTAACATAACCAATGGAAGTATTCATTGGTTCCGGGGGCTGAGTAGTGGTGAGTGCAGCTGAGAAGTTCTTGCTGCTTCTGGGTCCTCTCCTGCAGCTCCGCCATGTGTCTTAACTCCTGATACTGATTGTATGCATCAGTGTCAGGACCCAGAGCCGATCTGCACCTGGGGCAGATCTGCACCAGATCCTGATGCCGCCGCATACAACCAGCATGGGACATAGAGCAGAGCGGCGCGTGAAGAAGAAAGGAGGCTGCAGAGTGGTGCAGGGAGGAGAAGAGGAGCCAGGAAAGGGGAGATTTATTTATTAATCTGCTCTGGGGTCCCTAGTATTATTATATTTATGCTCTAGGGGTCTCCAGTATTTTTTTTCTATGGAGTCTCCAGTATTATTGTCTATTATGGGGGTCTTCAGTATCAGTATTTGTCTGCTCTAGAGGTTTCCAGTATTGTTAGTCTGCTGTGGGTTTTCCAGTATTATTATCTGCTCTGGGGGTCTCTGGTATTTGTAGGTTGATGCTCTGGGGGATGTGAACTCAAGTAGTAATATCTGCTCTGTGGTCTGCACAATTATTTTCTGCTCTGAATTTGGTTGCTGGGTGGTACTTATGATTTCCAGGGTGGCATTTTGTTCTGTAATGTGGATGCAGTTTGACAATTAAAGGAAATTGTGAAATATTTATAATTTTGTTTGTGGAGTCGGACAATTTTATTCCAACTCCACCAAAATTGTCACTAACTCCACGACTCCAGAGCCCTGGTCAAAATTGAATACACTAAGATTACTATACTATAAACAATCTGGAACAGACCTGAAACACACCACTTCTTTGTATAACATTATGGGAAAAATCTAAAGAAATCAGGAAGAGAATTGAGGACTCGTACAAATCTTGTTTATCTTTGGGTTTAATTTCCAGAAATCTGAAGGTCCATCGATCATATGTAGAAACAATTATACACAAGTACAATGAAAATAGTATTTTCGAATGTAAAATGTCCAGCCATCATACCACTCGGGAAGGAGACCGTTTCTGTGTCCCAGAAATTAATGTGATTTGGTCCGAAATGTGGATATCCAATATGTAGGATGCACAAAAGGTCCATCCAAAGTGAGAATTAGCAGGCACCTATCAGATGGAGCTGGTACGAGTACAAAGATTTCCTCCTTTTCCCGTCATTTCAGGGAAAAACACCATGGAAATTTTAGTACATTTAAATGCCATGGAATCGAAACGGTCACCACTCCAGTCATAGGAGGGGTTGTCCACAAAAAACGACTCAATCTGGATGTTCATCTCGCAGACTAGAAGTCCGGAAGGTTTGAATTTATGTCACAATTTAATCCTATGCTTTTAAAAGTGGTATATTCCTATGCTATTTATGGAGATTATCTGGTGATGTTATTTTGCAAAGATCTGCCTAGTATTTAGGCTCAGTAATTGTGCAGAAACACACAAAGTAAAGATAAGCAAGACGCAACGGAAGGTGCTGGATGTGGTTTCTTTATTATTGGATTGCGCCCTGGTCTCAGGCCTTGCAATCTGATGTGGAGTAGGGGTGAGTGAAAAGCTGGTGATCATTTTTGTTTTTGGAAATGTGGATATCCACCCAAAAACAAACGAAAAAGACCTTATGAAGATGCCATCATGATCATTGTTATGTTTGGAGGAAAAAGTGAGAAGCTTGCAAGCCTGGAAACACCCTCCCAACTGTGAAACAAGGGGGTGGCAACATGTTATGGGGTTGTTTTGCTGCATAAGGGACTTCACAAAATAGATGAGGATCATAAGGAAAGAACATTATGGGGGACATTTAATAAGGGTCCGAACGCCGCATTTACATTGGGTTTTGCGTTTCTTTTCTGTTTTGCCCTGAATTTTTGTTTAATATGAGGGGGGTAGCAAATAAACTACTGCATATAGGTAATAAAGATAATGGGCAAAGTTGTTTTACATCTCAAAAGCTATTTATTTGTGGAAAGAAAACTTTACATTTACTCTTTAAACTACTGAAATAAAAACAAAGTATGACTAGCCAGTCTTGTACTGTACCTTCTTTTCAAAGTGATTTATGCTGGATAGTAAATCTTGTCCAACTTTGTACTGTCTATCTTCTAGATACAGTAATTTTAGCTCATCTCCCGGCATACTTGTAAATTACAATTCTTTTCTTATAACTATCCATTATACCAGTGATGGCGAACCTTTTAGAGACAGAGTGCCCAAACTATAACCAAAATCCACTTATATACCCCAAAGTGCCAACATTGCATTTTAAGCAGTAAGTTATTGCTACCTGTTCTTCAACATCTTCCAATCGTATCGGCCTCCCTGAGGCCACCAATACAGTTAAAAGAAGGAGGGCACATTCAGACTATCATTGTAGCTTCTCACCAGGGTGTCTCTATACAGTAAGAATGGTGGGTACAGTAGGATGACCTACAAAGGTAATGCAGTTCTATCAACACCTTCTCACTTCCACAGTTCCTTCCCACAGTTCCATACAGCCAATGAAGTGTCGCTTTCAAATAGCACTGAAAGCAGCATCTCTTAAGCTGCCTGGGACTGCAGGAAGATTTCGTGAATTTGTTCCTGTTTGGTGAACTCTGTGAAGGAGTCGATGGCCTGAGTGCCACCTCTGGCACCCGTGCCATAGGTTCGCCACCACTGCATTATACTGGTCCTTTTATTATTACTGTTATATTTGAAGAAATTGACACCTGATTGTCCCAGTTTGGGTGGGACCCTTTACAGTCTAACATTGTCCAGTTAAAGGCGGTAAGTTGTCCATTTATGCATAAATGTCTAGAAGGAGTAATAGGAATTACACAATTCAGATTAATTAGAAAAATTACAGAATTTTTATTAATTTGGGGCTACACGTTTTTTCCTAAAGCTAAAATATTGAGAGGTGAGAGATCCTATTTGAAGTTGTTGTCTTAACAATCTTACATGGAAATAATAATCTGCAATAAATTTCAAATGATGAATACTTGTATTTAGTCTACAAGCATAAACATCAGTGTGCACAGGATACAAAGGCGCTCTCCAAATAAATATACATAGTAAAGGTCAGTCTAGTCCTGTTTAATAAACTCATGCAAAAAAGAATAGTGAAGGAATTGCTTCCCTGTATTCTTCCCTATTTGTGTGATTTATCTATGTATTTATGTGTTAACTTCTCAGTGTACATTATTATTGAATATGTTATTACAATTTCCATATGACCTGTCCATATTTGATGGGACTACATGGTCAGTAGGTTCAGCTCTCCACAGCACAACAATGTGATATATTTATTGTAAACCTATTTTGCTGCCCCAAGAAAGACTGACTGACACAAATTACCTGTTCATGGTCTGAAAATGTCCCATTACAAGTGTTGTGAATATGGAGTTAATTGGCGCTTTGTAGCAACTATAATTGTGTTTTGACAACCCTACAGTTGTACCTGAGCAGCTCCCAAGAAGGGCAGAGCCTTTAGCTAGCTTAAGCCATGTCTTCTTGTCACCGGATATGTTACTTATGACTATTTTACCTGCCACCTGTCACTAATAGCTGAAGAATTATGACATAAACTGTAAGCATCTAGTGAATAGGAAATCTGACAACATATTGACATCTGGCTTCATGCCACAGTTTGAGCAATCTCAAAACAATACTGTGTTTTGTAATAAGCAATAGCAATGTGATGGAAAGTTATTATACCTGTACTGCCTATGTTGCAAGTAGGTGACATTTATTTGGTGCATGTGCTATGTGCTCTTCTTAGGGCTCCCGAACACTGCATGGACCCTGCAGTGCCCTGTTTTACACACTGGCCACACTGCTTGGGATGGGATTCCTTGCATCATAGTGATATATGATACGAGGGGGAGTTATTTATCATAGGTTTTCTTATTGTGGTATAAAAAGTTGCATTGAGGCTTTTTGGGCCTTTTCACTTCTAAAAAGTCTTACAGGACTATTCCGCCTCTTCATTAACCTAGAATAAACATAGAACTGCTACTAGTGCAACTAGTATAGACTGTGTGCCATAAAAAGTCTCATACTCACTCCAGTCCCCTCTTGGTGCATGTGCTTGCACTCTTTATGTATTTTGACATTGACAAAAAGTAGACCATTAGAACATTTGTTAAAGCAGAGCTCCAAAAATAGACGTAGAATTGTCCCCAGGAGCAAGTCTAATGATAAATAACCCTGAAGGAGTCTATGCTTCCCAACTTACTAGAAGCACTGAAAACAGACTGTGAAACAGCGCACTGTATGGTTTGTGATTGACTGACTGACTACAGCAGTGCGTGAGAGTCCTAAATGGTGGAGTTTGTCCTCTAACTTAGTGACAGCTGCAGATTACAATAACCGCAAACCAGGCAATTGCTTTTGGTACCCTGGACCATACGGCTTGGAGTTATTCGCTCATGTGAGTTATTTGTTGTTCAAAATATCAGCTGCAGATTCTTTTTGTCACTTAACAAGGGGCATGGATTATAATAAAACTTAATGTGGCATTCTAAAACAAAATCAAAGTGCACAATGTTGGCATAAACTAAGCCAACGAATACAGAAGGGGGTGGAGATAAGGATATCATACACTGTCGATTTTGCTTAATTGTCCACTTGCAAAGAAAGGAGAGGGCTGTGATTTATATCATATCTACACTTCAACTATGAGAGACCGATTCTACAAAATATCTAGAAAATCACAATGTACAATTTCTAATTAATCTAAGTTTTATTTCATGAAATAAGAATTTGATACTGTAGAAAAACAAAACTTAAAGGAAAATCAAGTATGGTAAACCAGTGACACTTACTCATTGATGCAGACACTCTGGGGCACATTTACTTAGAACAGTGCAGTGTTCACTATGTGCAGTTTGCCTGTGTAGTGTGTAGAGGACACCAGATTCAGGATTTCTGGCACAGGTTCTTCATGAATCTGGCTCCCGCTGCACTTCTCCGATAGAGTGCACCACTTTTTTTTTGGTGCACCTTTAACTAGAACTTGCGACACAATTCTGTCTGACTTTGCATGTTACATGTGGTGCACGGTTTGACTGAGCACCAGAAAGTCCCCTACATTGCTGAAATTTGTTTCGCATGAAGAATAGTGCAACGTGCGCCACAATTGTGTCACGTTCACCAGAAATATGACTCGTGTGAATATTGTGTAAAGATTAGACTAATGTTAATGAATATGACATGTTTCTATACTGCCAGGTTTTAATGTTAGACGGGATTAGTGAAAATACCCAACAGTCTTCCCTACGTATGATGAGGACACATGGCTTGAAGGTTACAATTGTTGTACAATTGTTTTAAAATCTTCTATCTACCATAACCACTGCTGACACTTCATCTACTTTCCTCCTGTATATGTTGGATACCTTCACTGGGGGGTTCTTATTCCACCTTTGCCAGTTCACGCATCTAGTTTTGTGTCTATTTTAGTTTATTTTTACTTTTTTATGCTATGTAAGAAAAAAATCATTTTTAAATATACTACAGCGAAGAGTTAATAATTCTTAGAATTATAATTAAAAAAATCTAAATCATTTTAGTTGCGTTCTGACATCCTTTCTTTTTTCTCCTCTTTTATAGGATCCCGTTAAGCATCTTCCCTTCATAATTGTGGTCTTTGTGGCCCTGGTGATATTCTGCGCCCTGTATGTCTTGGTATACACAGAGTCATTTGTACGCAAGTGGCTGCAAGTATTTTCCATGGTGATTTATATTTGCCTTCTTACCATCGGATATGTACTCATTTTTGATCCCAACAATGTCCAAACATGGGACCAGGTAATACAAATGTATTTAATGTGGATTATTTGTACATCACATAAAGATAGGTTACTTATTCACCGTATAAGAAACAATAACTGATACATGTTTGTTTATGCCATAAAAATAAGCTAATCACATTGTGCATCGATGCTCAGCATTTCTTCATGGGTTACACAAAAACTTCACCTGCCAAAAGGATGGTTCAATTAAAATGCATAAGACCAATGCCGTATGTCTGCACTATACACACATAGTTATATGTAATAATAAGATATTGATTATGGCTGATTCCTGGAAAGAAGTTGCTTGCATTATGTAAAAATGATGTAGTTTAGTGGGACATTTTTGCGTTTGAGAAGTTGGAATCCAGTGCACTGTAGCTTCTCTGTAATGCTCTGCATGAATACAAAGAGGTTTTTTCAGAAATGAATAGCTCAGGTGTCCTGGCTGGGCACAAAGAAGATGCAGCTGCAGCCACATGTAGAAAGAAACCTAGTGTTCAAGTAGCTCTAGTGCAGATCTAAACCTTAATGCAGATGTATACCCTAGTGTAGATATCAACCCTAGTGCAGATTGTATTGCATCTGATATTAATTGTAATAGGAAAGGAGGTGTACTGTACAAAATAATTTCCCTGGCGAGATATAAGTGCTATTCTATTTTATTGAATCCGGCTCCCATGCTAGCTAAAGGGAGGGAAAGATCAGGTGATCTGGAGTCAGTATGTTATTCTAATTTATTTGAAATTTCACACTTTTGGGTGCTTTTCTACAAAGCATCGGGAAGGGTAAGAAATAATTAGCAGGGATTAACATTTAACACTGAACGGATTCCGGTGTTTTCTCCGGATAACCCTCATATTTAAATGTTACAGACACAAAATGAAGTGCTAAATTCTATGTGATTTTCCATTGTGGTGTTCATATCTATTCGCTTTGGTCCTTTACACCAGCAACCCTCAAATGTCAGGCCGTGGTCCAAGAATGGGCCGTGGGAAACCTGGACTTGGGCCGCGGCAAAAAGCTAAAACTTCTTGCATCCTCAGATACCAAGAGGCATGATGTAATCAGGCAGCTACACGGCCGCTGCAGACATTTTATCAATGGTGGGGAGGCTGCTGCGGAAATTTTATTAATGGTGGCAAGGCTGCTGCGGAAATTTTATTAATGGTGGCGAGGCTGCAGCAGAAATTTTATTAATGGTGGCAAGGCTGCAGCAGAAATTTTATTAATGGTGGCAAGGCTGCAGCAGAAATTTTATTAATGGTGGCAAGGCTGCTGCGGACATTTTTCCACAAAGAAAAATTAGGCCCTTTCCACAGGATAGGGCCTAACTTGCTGATCAGTGGGGGAAATTGCAGAGTGCCGTGCTCGCCAATCTCCGTCAGCGCCGTAGAGATTAATGGAGCAGAACGGTCATGCACGGCTGTCTGCTCCATTAGTCTGACTGAGCAACAAGGGGTACGATGGACCCTTCTTTTACGCTATCTGCGGTGGTCTTGGCTCTGAGACTCCCACTGATCAGCAAGTTCCTTTGGATAGGGCCTAACTTCTCTTCGTGGGAAAACACTTTTAACAGTGGGGAGGCTGCTGCAGACATTTCATTAATGGTGAGGAGGCTGCTATGGACCTTCTATTAATGGTGGCGAAGCTGCTGCAGATATTTAATTAATGGTGGGGAAAATGCTGCGGACATTTGAGTAATAAGGGAGGCTGCTAGACATTTTACTAAAGAGTAGTGGCTGTATTTTCCACCCTAGGCTTATACTTAATACTAAGTTTTCCCTTTTTTTGTGGTAAAATTAGGTACCCTAGGTTTACACTAAGGTTGGCCTATACTTGCGTACATGTCCCTTGGATAGGGCCTAACTTCTCTTCGTGGGAAAACACCTTTAACATTGAGGAGGCTGCTGCAGACATTTCATTAATGGTGGGGAGGCTGTTGCGGACATTTTATTAATGTTGGGGAGGCTGCTTGGGTCCGACCTTTTTATTAATGTTGGGAGGCTGCTGCCACCTTATTAATGTTGGTGAGGAGGCTGCCAACTTTCTTGGGAGGGGCGGACATTTTTAATGTTGGGGAGGACTGCTGAGACCTTTTATTAATGTGGGGGAGGCTGGCAGATATTCATTATGGTGGGGAGGCTGTTGGCGTTTTATTAATTTGGGGAGGCTTGCCCAGACATTTTATTAATGTTGGGGAGGCTGCTGCAGACATTTTATTAATGTTGGGGAGGCTGCTGCAGACATTTTATTAATGTTGGGGAGGCTGCTGCAGACCTTTTATTAATGTTGGGGAGCAGGGGTGCACCTAGCCTTTCTGCTGCCTGAGGCGAGCTATAAAAAGACGCCCCCCCCCCCCCCCGACTCCATATATGTAATAATCATGGAGTGCAGGACAGAACGCTATCATACTTGGTTTTTAATGTGAAGAATAAAGAATGCAATAATCATAGAGCATCCCTAACCTGCTATTACGAATAAAACACAGCGCTAGCTTCTACAAAAGCACAAATACATACAACACATCCGCCCATATAATATAAAATACAGCGTAACGCACTACCATATACATACATGCGGCAAATAATACAGTGCCCATAGAAGACTAAACATCACAGACTTACCGCCACATACCATATAATACATCAGCGTGCCTCCATACATACCATATAAGTATACAGCGTGCCGCCATATACCATATAATACATACAGCGGCGCCATATATTAAAATCAATACGCGTAACCGCCACATACCATATAATAGCATACTAGCGTGCACCATAAATACCCAAAATCCACACAGCGTGCCCCATTAGCTATAATACAACAGCGTGCCGCCATAACCCTATAAATAACACAGCATGCCGCCATATATACCATATAATCATACACGCGTGCCGCCAATACCATATAATACATACAGTCGTGCCGCCATATACATATAAACATCCACAGCGTGCCGCCATACCATAATACATAATACAGCGTGCCGCCATATACCATATAATACATACAGCGTGCCCGCCATATACCATATAATACACACAGCGTGCCGCCATATCCCAATAATACATACAGCGTGCCGCCATATACCATATAATACAACAGCGTGCCGCCATATCCCATATAATCACACGCGTTGGATGGTGCCGCCATATACCATATAATACACAGCGGCGCCTAAATAATACATACGCGGCCGCCTATACCATATAATACATACAGCTTGCCGCCATATACATATAATCATACGGTGCCGCTATACCATTATAATACATAACAGCGTGCCGCCTATACCATATACAACTACACGTGCCGCCATAACCATATATACATACAAGCGTGCCGCCATATACCTATATATAATCACACAGCGTGCCGCATATACATATATACATACAGCGTGCCGCCATATACCAATAATACATACAGCGTCCGCCATATACCATATACACATACAGCGTGCCGCCGTATACCATCTATACAATACAGCGTGCCGCCATATACTCATACAATACATACACAGGTGCCGACCATATACTATAATACACCAGCGTGCCGCCATAACCATATAATACATACAGCGTGCCCCCATATACACATATATAACATACAGCGTGCCGCCATATATCCATATATAAATATAGTGGTGCCGCCATATACCATATAATACACCAAGCGTGCTGCCATATAATACATACGCGTGCCGCCATATACCATATAATACATACAGCGTGCCCCCATATACCATATAATACTACACGTGCCCCCATATACCATATAATACTACAGCGTGCCGCCATATAGTATATAATACACACAGCTGCCGCTCATATAGTATATTTACATGGTGGCACGCTGATGTACACACATACATACTGAGTATACATACAGCAAATACACTATATAAACAGTATATACAGCAAAGTACACACACATACTTTAAGAATATACATATATCAAACACACATCTATACAGACTTCATACAGACATATAATATATTTACATATACAAAACATACATAGAAGTTTATCTTACCTTTTTTCTTCTTTCATCATCGGCCTTGTCCTCCAGGGGGTGGGGGTTGCCGGGGAGTGGGAATCGGTCCGAGAGGGGAGGTGGTGAATCGGAGCCTGGGGGAACCAGCGTGGACTTAGTGCTGGAGCAGGTACCTGTGGCCGCATGGATGTGCCGGCGGGCATTTGGAGGGGGCGGGGACTTTGGGCTGGGGTAGGTACCTGTGCTGGCGGGCGGGGAAAGTGCCGCGGGCAGTGTATGTGAGATGGGCCGTGGGTTGAAGTGCCGGCATGCGGGGAGATGTGATGGGCGGGCCACAGGACGATGTGCGCGGCGGGTGGACGTGTTGGGGGCGGGCCGCCGGGGTAGGTATCGGGATGCGGAGATGTGATGGCGGGCCACAACGATGTGCGCGCGGGTGGACGTGTTGGGGGCGGCCGCCGGGGTAGGTTCGGGCCGCGGCGGCTGTGTTGGGGCGGGCCGCAAGGGGAATGCCGGCATGCGGCAGATGTGATGGGCGGGCCGCAGGAACTGCTGGTGGATCTGATGGGCGGGCCGCGGGGTGATGTGCGGCAGTGGATTTGATGGGCGGGGGAGTCGTCGGCCAGCAGGCGGGTTGATGCGATGGGCAGATCCATGTGGCGGCCAAGACATGCCGGCAGACGAGCCTGACCCGCCCCCTCATCTAGCAGGAGGCCGCCGCCTGACGAGATCTCAACTCGCCTCATGGCAGGTGCGCCCCGTTGGGAGGCTGCTGCAGATATTTCATTAGGGTGGAGAAATGCTGCAGACATTGAGTAATAAGGAGGCTGCTGGACATGTTACTAAAGAGTAGTGGCTGTATTTTCCACCCTAGGCTTATACTCAAGACTAAGTTTTTTCCCTTTTGTGTGGTAAAAGGGTACCCTAGGTTCAACTAGGTCGCCTATACTTGCGTACATGTGGCATGTATATTTCTTTCTCCATATGAAAGGCCAAAGACAAGAGTACAGTATAGGTGTGTGAGGTTTGCTATAGAAAAAGTGGTATTATAATGTCCCCCCTTTTTCTGTAGTCTCTCTTCTTATCAAGACATGAAAGAGGGGGCACAGACAAAGGGCAGCTGCAGGAAAGGGGGCATTTAGACCAGGGATGCGGAAATGGCACTTTATTGATTTTGGTTAGATTATGGACTATGATGGGCACACAACCCATCCCCAGGTAAAAAGGTCCGGGGAAGCACGCTTTACACCACTGTGACTGGCACGTAAAATGTTTCTGAAAATGGGAAAAAGTTGCAATTTACTGGCTGTAAAGCGAATTGCAACCACTTTCATTTTTTTTGTGTTCTTCTTCAAAAACTGGTAAACAAACACATATAAGGCCCCCCAATGTGTCCAATTGCCATTGAAGTCACCTGGAAGACGAATATCATGGACTGATTGTCTATATCCACTGAAAAGGAACAATGAATCTTGGTACTAGAGAGGGACTATTCCATTCTTTCTAGCAAAATTGTCAGAGGATCAACTCACTTATTTTGGCTATAATCTCAAAGAGATATAAAAAATGAATTGACACATGGAATTATATACTTTACCAAAATTCTCTTGATGACCTTCAGAGGTAGTCACCCTGAAATGGTTTTCCAACAGTCTTGAAGGAGTTCTCAGAGATGCTTGCACTTGCTGGCCCTTTTGCCTTCACTCTGCTGTCCATCACACCTTAACCCTCTCGATTCGTGCAGTCTGGTGACTGTGGAGGCCAGGTCATCTGGTGTAGCACCCCATCACTCTCCTTCTTGGTCAAATAGCCCTTACACAGCATGGAGGTGTGTTTGGGATCATTGTCCTGTTGAAAAAAAATGATGGTCCAACTAAACGCAAACCAGTTGGAATAGCATATCGCTGCAAGATGCTGTGGTAATCATGCTGGTTCAGTATACCTTAAATTTTGAATAAATCCCCAACAGTGTCACCAGCAAAGCACCCCCACACCATCACACTTCCTCTTTCATGCTTCACGGTGGGAACCAGGCATATAGAGTCAATTTGTTCACCTTTTCTGTGTTGCACAAAGACAAGGAGGTTGGAACCAAAGATCTCAAATTTGGACTCCTCACACCTAAGCACAGATTTCTACTGGTCTAATGTCCATTCCTTATGTTCTTTAGCCCAAACAAGTCTCTTCTGCTTGTTGGCTGTCCTTAGCAGTGGTTTCCTATCAGCTATTTTACCATGAGTCTCCTCTTAACAGTTGTAGAGATGTGTCTGCTGCTAGAACTCTGTGTGGCATTGACCTGGTCTCTAATCTGAGCTGCTGTTAACCTGCGATTTCTAAGGCTGGTGACTCGGTTGAACTTATCCTCTGCAGCAGAGGTCACTCTTGGTCTTCCTTTCCTGAGGTGGTCCTCATGTGAGCCAGTTTCTTTGTAGCGCTTGATGGTTTTTGCAACTTCACTTGGGGACACTTTCCAAGTTTTTCCAATTTTTCGGGCTGACTGACCTTTATATCTTAAAGTCATGATGGCCATTAGTTTTTCTTTACTTACAAATTCGAGCAGTCTATTCAGTAGGACTATCAGCTGTGTATCCACCTGACTTCTGCACAACACAACTGATTGTCCCAACCCGATTTATAAGGCAAGAAATCATTTATTAAACCTGACAGGGTACACCAGTGATGTGAAAACCTTTACTGGTGACTACCTCTTGAAGCTCATCAAGAGAATGCCAAGAGTGTGCAAAGCAGTAATCAAAGCAAAAAGTTTTGATGCCTTCAGTGTGAATCTAAAATTTTTAAAGAAAATAATAATTTGACCTATGTCTGATTTTGTAAGTGTTCCCTTTAAAAAAAATATGAACATATCTTATTAATGAAAACATATGACCTATATGACACATGCTTGACGTATATAACATATGAAATAATTTTAAGTGAAGGTTCATTTTAACATTAAGAAATTGAATAACAAAGTAAAATCCTAAAAATCACATTGTATCAATTTATTTGCATTTTGATGTGAGAAATAAGTGATCCTCTGGCAAAACTTAATGCTTGGTGGCAAAACCCTTGTTGGCAAGCACAGCAGTCAGAAATTTTTTTGTAGTTGATAATGTGGTTTGCCCACATGTCAGGAGGAATTTTGGTCCACTCCCCTTTGCAGATCATCTCTAAATCATTAAGATTTTGAGGCTGTTCCTTGACAACTCAGAGCTTTGGCTCCCTCCATAAATTTTCTATGGGATTAAGGCATGGAGACTGGCTAGGTAACTTCATGACCTTAAAAGGGTATTCCCACAAAGACAAGATTCCTAAACATACGCAGGATAACAAAATAACACATTCTCTAATTCAATGTTATTAACAAAAATACAGCATTTCACAGATGATTCCAATCTGTCTTTATTAGTCCTAGTGTACACAATTTTGGTTGACCCTGGACCCAACCCTGAATCTTCTGATTTTAGGGTTGGGGAGGACAAATTGTTCTGCTGTCCGACTCTACACTGAGCTGCTATCTGCAGTGGCCCCCACCTTTGCATTCCAGGATGATCTCACACTGAGACTTCCTGGCGGCAAGCAACAAATTGTGAGGAGAGTTAATGTACAAGCCACAGGCAGATAAGGTGTTTATCCAGGTGAGGCAGAGGGAGGCATATAGCAGAGCTATGTGTATGTTCTGGCTGTTATAGCAGATCTAGTATGTCATGTGTAGTATGCATCTCATCATCTTTAATCTCAGATCTGTCTCATCTTGCTTTCTATTTGTCATACTCGTGAATGTTCAGAGGCTAAATGAAAGTGTATATAAACATATACCCTGATAATCTAAGCATTGTCAGCACACAGAACTAGAGGAATCATGAAGTGAATCATGAATCATGAAGTGTCTGCTTAAAGAGTCTCTGCCCACAATTTAATTTCATAGACAACCCCCTTTATTGTGCTTCTTTTTGTGCCACTCCCTCCTTGCCTTGGCTGTATGTTTTGGATCATTTTCTTGGGTCAAGTTTTTTAATGGGAAGGAGGTTTCTCTCAGGATTTTACGGTAGATGGATCCATCTATTATTCCCATTAATGTATTTAAGTAGTCATTTGCCCTTGGCAGAGAAACCTCCCCAAAACATAATATTTCCACCTCCATGCTTGACAGTGGGAACGGTGTTCTTTGGGTCATAGGCAGCATTTCTCTTCTTTGATCTTATAGGGAATCTGTCACCAGGGAACTCATTTTCATTAACGAAATCTGTCTTTAAAAGCCCATGACAACTGCAATGCAAAAATGCCTCTCTGTCTTTTCTAAGCATTTGCATTACAATATAATAGTTTGTTATAACTTACTCTTGCATCCTGACAAAATCCTTGGATAGTCACAGGGGTTGGGCTTTGGTTTGGAGGGGTTGGACTTTGGTTAGGATGTGGAGCTGTACAGGAGCACAAAGGTGGGGGCCAACACAGGAAAGGCACATGTTGTTTTTTTAAATGCATCCATACCAAAGTCCAACCTCTGAGACTACCCCAGGATTTTGTCAGGGTGCAAGAGTAAGTTATAACACACAATTATACTGTAATGCAAATGTTTAGAAAGGCAGAAAGGCATATTTGCACTGCAGGTGTAATAAGCTTCTGCAGCCTGTCTTTAGTGAAAATTAGGTCCTTGGTGACAGGTTCCCTCTGACTAGAGCACCTTCGCCCAAACACTCACAGAATCATTCAGATGTGCATTGGCAAACTTCCAGCCTTGTGCAGGTATATGATCTTGTCCCTGACTCCCATAGAAAGTTCTTTGTTCTTACCCATGTTGTAGAGGTTAACCCCTTACCGCTGAAGCCACTTTTCACCTTTCTGACACAGCCCATTTTTTCAAATCTGACATGTGTCACTATAAGTGGTTATAACTACGGAACGCTTTAATATATCCAAGTGATTTTGCTCAGGTTTCAAATACCTTTTGAGAGGCCTAAATTGAAGTAAAACCCCATAAATTACCCCATTATAGAAGCTACTGCACATGCTCAGTGCTAGAAGGCAGGACCCAGCTCCCGGAAGAAGATTGTGCAGCATTGGGACGCTGGCAGACCCCGGTATGCGCTGCGGGTGGGGTCCAAATCACTTGATATGCCCCTTACACACCGTTGTCAAGCGTGACCGCAGCATGTAAGGGTTTAAAGCATCAGAAATCAGGAGCCCCCACACCATGACACCACCACCACCAGCCTGAACCGTTGATACGATGCCGTCTGTTTCGATGTTTTCGTGTTGTTGTCGCCTACCATCCGAATGTCGCAGCAGAAATCGAGACTCATCAGACCAGGCAACATTTTTCCAATCTTCTACTGTCCAATTTCGATGAGCTTGTGCAAATTGTAGTCATCAGTTTCCTTTTCTTAGCTGAAAGGGAGTGGACCCCGGTGTGGTCTTCTGCTGTTTTGTAGCCCATCTTGCCTCAAAGTTCGACGTACTGTGCGTTCAGAGATGCTCTTTACCTACCTTGGTTGTAACGGGTGGTGATTTGAGTCACCTGTTGCCTTTCTAATCAGCTCGAACCAGTCTGCGCCCATTCTCCTCTGACCTCTGGCATCAACAAGGCATTCCGCCCACTAGAACTGCCGCTCACTGGATTTTTTTTTCTTTTTTTCGGACCATTCTCTGTACACCCTAGCAGATGGTTTGTGCGCGGAAAATCCCAGTAATCAGCATTTTTTTCTGAAATACTCAGACCAGCCCTCCTGGCACCAACAACCATGCCACGTTCAAAGGCACTGAAATCACCTTTCTTCCCCATACTGATGCTCGGTTTGAACTGCAGGAGATTGTCTTGACCATGTCTACATGCCTAAATGCACTTAGTTGCCGCCATGTGATTGGCTGATTAGAAATTAAGTGTTAACGAGCAGTTGGACAGGAGTACATAATAAAGTGGCCTGTGAGTGTAAAAAATAAAAATATATATTATATTTATCTTTGTACTGAGTAGATTAGTTGTTGTTTGTTAGAAGTAAGAATGGGATATGATGTGTATATATATGTGCACATGCACACTTGTTGACAAAGATTTATGGTGAATCGAAACGTTGCTGATTTTTTCATGCCCTTGTGAATAAAGGCGTACAGCCTTCTTTAAACTGCATTGGATGCTGTGGCCTTTCCTTATTTTGGTAGGTGATCATATACTTATTTCTCTCAGCAAATACATTTTATAGAATTTTTTTATTTAAAATTGTGTATAAAATTATATTTGTCAGTGGGTAAACTTCCAAAATCAGCCAGGGATTAAATAATTATTTCCTTCACTGTACAGCCAATTTTGTAATTGTAACATATAAGATATGTATACTATAGAAGATAATTAATTGACTGCACATTTTTAATTTCTTAGTTTAATTTCTTCCCTTGAGGCGAGGAGTGATCAGCCACACTGTAAGCATTGGAAGCAGCTGGAAGGAGTTGGACTCTCTCTAAATAAATTGTTGGCTGACCATCTCAGGCCATTGTTTAGGTTCAGTCAGACTCTGGACTGGACTGTATCACTTGCCAAAATGTCTTGTTCCCCTCAGACTCAATAAATATTTAATAGGTATCAGAATAACAAGCAGCTGGCATCATTCCCTGTCCTGTGCAACTCTGGGAATATTCAGAGGGCATTTGTTAGCACTGTAGATTTGGATTAAGTCCATAATTTTCTCAAGGCCTGAACAATATGAGCCTGGGCTTCATTTAAAGCACAAGTAGCTTGTGTACTGGAAAATGACCAAGGTCTACACCAATTAACCCCTGAAGGGCCTGGTTCATTCTGACATTTTGAATATAGCTTATATTCTGTTTTTGCAAATTAATGCATTTTTTTGGAAATGGCTCTTATGAAAGAAACTAAAAATTAAATTATCTGAAACATTCAGTAGGTTTAAGCTGCCCAAGGCACCGCATGACATGCTCCTCCTACATTTTTACTCTAAAATGAGCCTGGAACAGGAAAGTAGACTTATTTATGCAAATATATTCTCTCACTTTCTTTTTCTTTGTCCACCCCCAATGAAGTCCCTCTTTGATTTCTCCCTACATTCCAAATCTTTGGAATATTGTTAACCTCTGCTGATTTTCTCCATCCACATTCACATATCTTTGTAGCAGTTTGGAGCCATCATTTTTCCAGTCAATATTCTGGCTGCCTACAGCCATAACAAGAGGTTATTTGGGGTAGGGAATAAAGAGGGTTATTTCATAGATCTTTGTAAATTAATAGTGCATGTTAATATATGATGCATTTTCCTCTGAAACAAAATATATATTCCCTCTTCTACCTGCTGAAATGTTTAGTCAACTGCTCAAACTGCCTTTAGTGAAGAGGGGATGGCTGGAAGGGAGGAGAGGCACAGATTTAGCCCTCTTAGAGCAGGTAACAGAAATATATCTATCTCTCCAAAGTTTTATTCACATCTATACTACTCAGCATGACCAAAACCTAATATAGCTGCTGGAAATCTTTTAAATACTTACTATTCTTTGATGCCTGTGTCTCCCAACTTTGTTTCTACTCCTTTTTTCTCTGTAGATAACTGAAGTGCCACCTGTCTACATTGGCCAATTTGAGCAGTGCACTAAGCAGTTTAGCAGGCAGGATAAAGGCTGATGGTACAGATCAGATGCTGAAAATGTTACCATTTTCTGAAAAATAGATTGCGTTTGGATGGAGCCATGTCTACTATTGTGTAGTGCCTGTTCTTCTGTACCATCATTCTGGAGTTTTGGGAGAGAAATGTGTGTAATCTGCACCCCATATTATTAGAGATGCAGGTCTTAGAATTTGGAAAACGAAGCATAGGTCCAGCACTCATGAGTAAAATTAAAATCTCAATGCAGCATTGTGTATTTAAAATTAATTAATAAGGTGAAGCTTTTAATTTTATTCACAAATGCTTGATATACTCTTCTTCTTTTAAGTTCCCTGTGTTACTGGTTAACGGAGACCTGTGCATGTAATATTGCAAAGACTATACACTCTGTACTGGAGGATTTCCTTGGGCTTATGACAGTGAGCTGAATACATTCCTATTTTTTAAATTGAGGCATTAGAATTCTGCTTTCCAAGCAAGCTAAAAGACCACCTTCCTCTTTAGGCTTCAAGACATGGCATTGGTTGTTTCCAAACAGAATGTCAGGGTCAGTGAGCCCCATGGACCACCGGGGTAGATGGTACTAGTCGACACCTGGAATCGGAGTCTAAGTGGCACCTGGTCTTCTCCA
Source organism: Engystomops pustulosus (assembly GCA_019512145.1). NCBI lineage: Eukaryota > Metazoa > Chordata > Amphibia > Anura > Leptodactylidae > Engystomops > Engystomops pustulosus. Next base: position 110,757,079 of record CM033647.1, read on the forward strand.
GAGCCTGCCGCAAAGCGGGATGGTCTTGCTGAGGCAGGGTGACACTAGGTGGTACCACAGGTGCCACGAGGCCGCGGTGGCAGCCATGGTTGCGGTATAGAGTCAAAGTCCAGGCTCGTGGGCAGGCACAGGCAGGTTGTCAGGGCATTCGGCAAAGATGCAGAGGTCAGTGTTCAGGTCTGGGGTCAGCAAGGCAAGACAGGTATTGGAAAACTAGGAACACGCAGGGAAGGTTTCACTGAGGCTGGTAGCTCAAAATCCAGCGGGTAATGATGGGAGACGCCGGTCTTTATGGAAACCCGGAAGTGACCAGTGGTGCACTAGCGTGCGCGCCCTAGCCTGGTTGGGGACAGGAGCATGGAGAGGTGAGTGCGGGCCAGGGGAAGGGGGCAGCGCCACCTCGGAGAAGGGCACGGGTGTGCCTGCAATCAAAGGCATGGATCACAGGGAGACCCATGACACAGAATTAAACATCTGACCACAGAACAGTGCTCTGTTTTACCTCATTCCATGTAAAATTTGCTTTGTGCCAGAGAAGACATTTGTGTTTCTAAGGTGGGGAACACTTGGAGCTATGATAAAATCAGGGATGGCAGAAAAAACGAGAAGGTGAATATGGAAATTCCCTCCAGGTTGCTTCCCAAGAGGATCTATGTTACTACAGACCGTTTCATAAAACTTTGACAATATTTCAAAGCATAAGAGAGAAAAATAATGACCAAACCTCATTGAGAATGAAACCGGATTCGAATGATGGAAGTAGTTTAGGTTATTATTCATATGGCCATGAAGTGTGGGTGATTTAAAGGAAACCTACCATAAGGAAACTAGTATTAGAAGTAGATCTGATGGTAGATTCCTCCTCCCTGCCTTTTCACTAATCTGTAATTTATTAATCCTGGAACCCAACCTAACTTGTTAAAAACCTTAGTAATATGTAAATTAACTGTAGAAGCTACTGGGGCGTGTACTAGCCTGGTCAGGCACTGGGAACTAAGGCTGCTCCACACCCCAGTAGCCTCTGCAGTTAATTTACATATTACTAATATATAGTTTTTTAGGTTAGGTTAGGTTTCAGGATTATTAAATTACAGATTAGTGCAAAGTCAGAGAGGAGGAATCTACCATCAGATATACTTCTGGTAGATTCCTCATGGTAGGCTTCCATTAAGCATTTTATAAGTCATGTGTATATAAGATATTTCATAACCTTTTACATATGTCTTTTTTAGGTGCCCTTCTTCCTATTTATAACTTTTACTGTGTACACCATGCTGCCCTTGGGGATGAGAGCCTGCCTGATCATCAGTATAATCTCTGGAATGTCCCACATCGTTGTCATTACTATCACAGTCATGATGGACTCCAACACCCGTGAAACCATTGCATTTGAGGTAATCTTTTTTTAGTAGTGGGTGATCGTCTGGTGAGGGCATCTCGTATAGTCTCCCGTTTTTCCTCAAGGATTAGGCGTGGTATCATATGTACTTCAAAGTATATTACATACATACTTAAAATTACAAGTTAATGGGCTTATAAAATGTATAAATAAAATAGCAAAACACGTTTCAAATCCAGTACGGATTCTTCCTCAGTAGCACTGGGCCGTCCATCATACCTTAATACTTCCTCCAAATACATATGACCTTCTCCCATGCCTCTTCTGGATCATCCAGACTTTAAAATGTTGGCGAGACCTACAGGGTGAAAATTGCATTGTGAGTTATGTTAACATGTGCAGCACATGATTCCTGTAGGATAGGTTAACATCTAAGACTGCCAGAATTTGTACAAGTTGGGAGTCTGTTCCTTCTGGAATAGATATACTGGTTTGGCTTAATCCCACATCATGTTTTTAGACTTCTTTTAGGAAGCTGGAACTGGGCTGCCTTTCAAGGTAGCAAAAGGAGGTATTGTTTTCCATTTAACACCTTGGAAAACTTATTTGCATTCTTCCCAGAATTTGTACAAGAGCATGCTGCATATTTTTTCTTGTCAGCAGAAACATATAATTGAAACCACAATATATTTCTCCATGTTTCTGAAATACAAAAAAGTTGTTTGAAATGTTAATCAGCAAAGATTACTCTATACGTCATGAAACACACAAACATAAATTGTATAGAGGAAAGGGGACGGACTCAAGCTGGAGCATAACTTTTTATCATTGAGGTTCAACTTGAAACGAACTTATGTGTAACCAGAGTACAAGCTTTCCTACAAGAGCAGACATGCAACATTCACGTCATCACTTCCTCTTCATTCTTTACAAGAAATTTACAGTGTGTGCACAAAATCATACTTTCATATTTGGTGTTCACTGTACCAGGTATAACACAGCATATTTAATATGCAAGGATCTGCATTAAGCAAAACATGTTTTTTTTTTTTTTCCTCGTGTGTGCTTATAAAAAACGAAGTCACTAAGATGGAGGCCACTAAACCACCAGCAATTTTACATTTATCTACATCCTATATCTGTATCATGAGGTACTGGAGCAGCTGATGTGTGTATTATGAGGTTCAGTAGTTGCTAAGATGTGCTTGATTATGTGTGTATTACAATGTTCTGCAGCAGCTAAGGGGTGTATTATGATCTGCAGCAGCTAAGGGGTGTATTATGATCTGCAGCAGCTAAGGTTTCTATTATGAGGTTCAGTAAAAGCTTGTGTTGTGTTATGATGTTACACAGCAACTGTGTTGTATATTGTGAAGTTCTGCAGCAGCTGAGGTATGTATTAGGTTCTGCAGCAGTTGAGGTTTGTACAGGCAGTCCCCGGGTTATGTACAAGATAGGGTCCTTTGGTTTGTACTTAAGTTGAATTTGTAAAAAGTATAAAGAGTGAATAAAAATTAACCTTTAATGTTTTTAGTTAAAATTATCAATAAAAAAATCGAGGTGTTGAAATAATGGAGATAAAGAGCACTCCTAGACAAAAAGCTGCCTAAAAAATTCAAAATTAAAAAGTGTCCAATTCAACCTTAGACCAATGGGCCCTTCACAGGTCTTCTGGGACTATTCTTATGTGTGGATCAATGCTTAATGATATTGGCAAGATTGAAAACAAAGAATAAATAAGATCACTGACCCAGAAGGACTCACCAGTAAGATGGCCTATGGTCGAAGAAAAAGAAGAAACACCGTCCCCTGTCCGCCCGCCTCGATGTATACCAGGGCTAGGATGAGGAAGCTGGAACTGGTATCTCAGAAAGCAATTCTGTAGATGGTGTGTTCAAGTTGGGGCGGTAAAGCTGTCGGAAAAAGCAGGGCATTGGGTAAAGTGCTATCCCTATTGATCCCTAACCAGACGGATGACTATTATACCCTAAATGACCTAGCCTCGGAGCCGCAGCCCTAACTGCCTGGAACCTTTCCCTATTAACACTGGCCCTGTTAAAAACCTAACAACTCCAGGGGAAGGTATATAAAGTAACAATTCAAGATAGTGATGTCAGGTAGAGCCCTGCTTAGGCTCATCAGGGGACGTTATAGTCACCTAACCAAGCAAACAGAAATCATATGAATCAGAATTAGTTTCAAGAAGTGGAGGTGCACTCATAGAGAAGTATGATGTAAACATCATTTCCCTTACCTTCACGGTTGGTAACGGGGTGCTAAACGGGTACAGGGTAACTCACATGTGGCGTCAATGCATCCTGTACAAGTGATTCCTGCAGCGGGTGCTCAAAGTGAAGAGCGCCCGTTGGTTGTGTGAACCAGTGGGTCCCTCGCAGTAATTATCTAGTGAGGTCTAAATAAAGGAGTGCTTATTGCCGCTAAACCGGAAGTCATCCCCCTCTCCCCTTTCCGCATGGAGATCGTAGCCCGCTGAGACAAAATTTTATTTTTGCCCCAGTGACAATTGGATTTTCAAAATGTTTTGCTGTAATGGGACCAAGATTCATTATAGACACCTTACAGCTGATCATTGCAACCTGGGACTAAAGAAAAGCATCCAGAGAGCTTCACAATAGGTCATAGTGGCCAGCGGAGTCTGTCTGTAAGTTGGGTGTTGTTTGTTATTCATTGTGGATTGTGATGTTATATAACAGCAGATGTCTGTATTATGAGGTTCTGCAGCAGTTTTTATTGTAATGTTCTGCAGCAGCTGGGGTGTGTATTATTAAATTCTGCAGCAGCTGAGGTGTGTATTATGCTATAAAAACAAAGAGTTCAGGTCAGCTCACTCACGTTCATACCGGTAGAATCGTTGTTGTGGTGGAGGGTGCTCGGAAGGAAAGAGCTGTGTCGACCAGCAGCGATGAACCAAAGATCCAAAAGACGTATAAATCCAGCACTCCAAAGTTATATTATCTGGTAAAAAATCTTGGTAACATTTATTTAATCCATTTATAAAAAGACAAAAAGACATACGGTCCAAAGACCCATATTGACCTACGCGTTTCGAATGATTACATTACATTCTTAATCATGGTCCTGACAGTACACGTAAGACACACACTTTTAACCGGTTCACGCTGATAGCACATTGTAATGAATGAGGAGGAAAATCCCCATATGCTGCCATAGTAGTATGGCAGTATATGATAGGATCGATCAGACAACCTAGGGTTAAAGTACCCTAGGGAGTCTGAAAAATAGTTAAAATAAAAATAAAAAAAAGTTTGAATAAAAAAAATTATAATAAAAAAGCCTAAAATTTTAAATCACCCCCCTTTCCCTAGAACTGACATAAATATAAATAAACAGTAAAAATCATAAACACATTAGGTATCGACATGTCCGAAAATGCCCGATCTATCAAAATATGATAACGGTTTTTCAATGCGTTTAACCTCGTAACGGAAAATAGCGCCCAAAGTCGAAAATGGCACTTTTTTGCCATTTTGAAAAATATAAAAAAATCTATAAAAAGTGATCAAAAGGTCCTACAGTCTTAAAAAATGATATCATTGAAAATATTATCAAATTTCTCAAAAAATGACACCACCCACAGCTCCATACACCAAAGTATAAAAAAGTTATTAGCGCGAGTGTAGCAAGTTTGGGAGTCTGTTCTTCCTTCTGGAATAGTAGATCTATCTGGTTTGGCTTAATCCCAATCATGTTCTTTTAGACGTTTGTAGGTCATACTTGATGTTAGGGGGCTGCTTTCAGGTAGCAAAAGGAGTTATTGTTTCCATTTAACACCTTGGCAAATCTATTGTGCATTCTTCCCAGAATTTGTACAGAGCATGGCTGATATTTTTTCTATTTGTCAGCAGAAACATATAATTGAAAACCACAATATATTTTCTCCATTTTCTAAATACGTATGAAACACAAAACATATTGTATAGGGAAAGGGGACGGACAAGCTGGAGACATAAATTTTTATCATTGAGGTTCAACTTGAAACGAACTTATGTGTTAACCAGAGTACAGCTTTCTACAAGAGCAGACATGAGCTTCCACGTCATCAACTTTCCTCTTCTTCTTTACAAGAAATTTACATTGTGCAAAAAAATCATACTTGCATATTAAAGAGGTATGCTTGTGTTTAAGGCCTGTGTACAGGACACCAAATATGAAAGGATCTGCATTAAGCAAAACATGTTTTTTTTTTTCCTCGTGTGTGCTTATAAAAAAAACAAGTCACTAAGACTGAGGCCACTACAACCACCAGCAATTTTACATTTCTCTACATCCTAGATCTTTATCTGAGGTACTGGAGCAGCTGATGTGTGTATTATGAGTTCATGTTGCTAAGATGTGCGTGATTATGTGTGTATTACAATGTTATCTGCAGCAGCTAAGGGGTGTATTATGATCTGCAGCAGCTAAGGTTTCTATTATGAGGCGTTATTTGTTATGATGTACACAGCAACTGTGGTGTAATACTTGTGAAGTTCTGCCAGCATGAGGTATGTATTAGGTTCGCAGCAGTTGAAGTTTGTACAGGCAGTCCCCGGTTATAGTACAAGATAGGGTCCTTTGGTTTGTACTTAAGTTGAATTTGTAAAAAGTATAAAGAGTGAATAAAAATAACCTTAATGTTGTTTAGTTTAAAATTATCAATAAAAAAATCGAGGGTGTTGAAATAATGGAGATATAAAGAAGCAACCTAGACAAAAAGCTGCCTAAAAAATTCAAAATTTAAAAAGTGTCCAATTCAACCTTGGACCAATGGGCCCTTCAGCAGTCTTCTGGGACTATTCTTATGTGTGGATCAATGCTTAATGATATTGGCAAGATTGAAATCAAAGAATAATAAGATACTGACCCAGAAGGACTCACCAGTAAGATGGCCTATGGTCGAAGAAAAAGAGAAACACCGTCCCCGTCCGCCCGCGCTCATGTTAACCAGGGTCTAGGTAGGAGGATGGAAACTGTATTACTCAGAAAGCAATTCTGTAGATGGTGTGTTCAAGTTGGGGCGGTAAAGCTGGTCGTGAAAAAAAGCGGGGCATTGGGTTGCTAAAGTCTACCTATTGATCCTAACCAGACGGATGACTATTATACCCTAAATGACCTAGCCTCGGAGCCGCAGCCCTAACTGGCTGGAACCTTTCCCTATTAACACTGGCCCTGTTAAAAACCTAACATCCAGGGAAGGTATAATAAAGTAACAATCAAGATAGTGATGTCAGGTAGAGCCCTGCTTAGGCTCATCAGGGGACGTTATAGTCACCTAACCAAGCAAACAGAAATCATTGAATCAGAATTAGTTTCAAGAAGTGGAGGTGCACTTAGAAGAATATGATGTAAACATCATTTCCCTTACCTCACGTTGGTAACGGGGTGCTAAACGGGTACAGGGTAACTCGCCATGTGGCGTCAATGCATCCTGTAAGTGATTCCTGTAGCGGGTGCCAAGTGAAGCGCGCCCATTGGTTGTTGAACCAGTGGTCCCTCGCAGTTAATTATCTAGTGAGGTTAAATAAAGGAGTGCTTATTGCCGCTAAAACCGAAGTCATCCCCCTCTCCCCTTTCCCAGCATGGAGATCGTAGCCCGCTGAGACAAATTTTATTTTTGCCCGTGACAATTGGATTTTCAAAATGTTTGCTGTAATGGGACCAAGCTTCATTACATACACCTACATTGATCCTTGCAACCTGGGACTAAAGAAAAGCATCCAGAGAGCTTTCACAAGAGGTCATAGTGGCCAGCGGAGTCTGTCTGTAAGTTGGGTGTTGTTTGTTATTCATTGTGGATTGGTGATGGTTATAACAGCAGATGTCTGTATTATGAGGTTCTGCAGCAGTTTTTATTGTAATGTTCTGCAGCAGCTGAGGTGTGATTATTAAATTCTGCAGCAGCTGATGTGTGTATTATGCTAAAAAAGAAAGAGTTCAGGTCATCTCACTCACGTTCACACCGGTAGAATCGTTGTTGTAGGTGGCGGTGCTCGGAAGGAAAGCTTGTGTCGACAGCAGCGATGAACCAAAGATCCAAAGACGTATAAATCCAGCCATCCACAGTTTATATCTGGTAAAAAAATCTGGTAACATTTATTTAATCCATTATATAAAAGACAAAAGAATTACGGTCCAAAGACCCATAATTGACCTCCAACGTTTCGATGATTCTTGAGGAATAATAAATATAAAATAAATAAAAAAAAAGAATAAAACAATTAGGTATACGACGTTTGGACGAAAGGCCCCGATCTATCAAAGTATAAACGGTTTTTCCACTTCTTTTAACCTGCGTTTAACCTCGTAACGGAAAATAGCGCCCAAAGTCGAAAATGGCGCTTTTTTGCCATTTTGAAAAATATAAAAAAATCTATAAAAAGTGATCAAAAGGTCGTACAGTCCTAAAAAATGATATCATTGAAAATATTATCAAATTTCTCAGAAAATGACACCACCCACAGCTCCATACACCAAAGTATAAAAAGTTATTAGTGCCATAAGTTGGCAAAATCAAAAAAATAATTTTTGTACAGGAGGTTTTAATTTTTGTAAATGTATGAAAACATAAAACCTATACAAATTTGGTATCCCCTTAATCGTACCGACCAAAAGAATAAAGTAGACATGTCATTTGGGGTGCTCAGTGAAAGACATAATATCCAAGCCCACAAGAAAATGGCGCAAATGCGTTTTTTCACCATTTTCACTTCATTTGGAATTTTTTTCCCGCTTCTGAGTACATGGCATGGAATATTTAATACCATCACTATGAAGTGCAATTTGTTACGCAGAAAACAAGCCATCACACAGCTCTTTACGTGTAAAAATAAAAAGGTTATAGATTTTTGAAGGTGGGGAGTGAAAAATGGACATGAAAAAACAGGAAAGGGCCCGGTCCTTAACCTCAAACTTTAGTGACAAACACCTCTCTAGCCTATCCAAGCATTTCTTACAAATACATGGAGGGGATATGTCATCCTTTTCAGTTATTGGCATAGAGAAAATCAAAACACACCGGTTAGAGGTGGAGATAAGGAACGTAAGCTCCGCAACCGCGAGGCTTTCTGGATCCTGAATCTTATGACAAGGAGCCCTAATGGTTTGAATAACAGAACTGACTTAATGTATCTTTACTAACACAATGTTTTACTAATAACTTATGTTAGTCTTAATTGTTTATGCTTTATTATACAATATGTTATTGGTTACCATCAAGTTGGGGGTTTTTCATTGTACGCATGTGCATCGCTACCTTCTCGATGCGTGAACACGGAGCAATTAATGGAATCTCCATCAGCTGGTATGTGTTTCTCTTTCTGTGCTTTTAAAAGTGTGTCTCTTCCGTGTACTGTCAGGACCATGATTAAGAATGTAATGTAATCATTCGAAATGCGTAGGTCAATATGGGTCTCTGGACCGTATGTCTTTTTATCTTTTTATAAATGGATTAAATAAATGTTACCAAGATTTTTTTACCAGATAATATATCTTTGGAGTGCTGGATTTATACGTCTTCTGGATCTTTGGTGTATTATGCTATCCTGGTGTTTATTATAAAGTTCTATTGTAGATGAGGTGTGTATTTTGATGTTGTTCAGCAGCTGTGGGAGTGTATTACAATCATTAGCAGCAGCTGATGTGTGTTTTGTTGTGATTTCATACTATTATCTGGGATCTCTGGAGAAGCATTCTTAATTCTGGGGGCAACATTTAGTTTATAAAATAAAACCAATTTATCATCCGGGGTCTCCACCACCCCAATGTTCCAAGACACTTTTTATTTTACAAATGGAAGGGAAAATGACAAGTGATTATAAGGTATATTGCCAATTCAATGGCTACAATTAATTTCTGAGACAGTTCTAGAAAAGACATACAGTGTGGGGAATAAGTATTTGATCCTAGGCCGTTTTGTGCAAGTTTTCTCACCTACAAAGAATGGAGAGGTCTGTAATTTTTTTTGTTGGTACACTTCAACTGGGGGAGACGGAATAAAAAATAAATCCTGCAAATCACATTGCACGATTTTGATACGCATAATTAATTAGCATTTTATTGCATAAAATAAATATTTGATCACCTACCAACAAGCAAGAATTCTGGCTCTCTCAGACCTGTTAGCTTTTCTTTTAGAAGCTCCTCCTACTGTGCACTAATTGCCTGTATTATTTGCACAAGGATGATTCCATTCACTGTAATAAACCTGCCCTTTCTAAATGGAATTAAGGTGCAGGTTATGAAAATTCTGCACTTGTTTCTAAACCTTTCCATTTACATTGCAGAGATGACCACTAAATTCCTTTTTGCTAAGCTCATTGCCTGCCTGCACTGTATTGTCCTACCATAGATTACACAGCAGTCTGGCAGCCTGGGCGTTCTGCTGATCAGCTAGAGCTATGAGTCAGGCTATAAGGCTCCATGATCTCATATCCTCTGCAGACAAGCCCCTGGTGTGGCAGGAGGTCACTTCTACAATCACCAGACAATTACACCTATTGTGTCGTCATGGCCACCTTGTTCAACTAAAGCAGTTAAAATGTGAAGTTGAGCTGTTTTACTAACCATAAACCAAAGCTACTCTTTAGATGTGTTCAATGAAAAAAGCCCAGTATTAACCGGGAAGTTTTCTACATTCTTGTTGTGTGACTGCAAGCAGTTCAGTTCTGTTATGCATAGTATAGATACAGATCTGATGCACTTATTATCCCAAATGTGGGAAAAATGAAGCAGCGACGCTGCCCATTATGGCCGCCCTCTGTTGAACCCCAGTTTCTCTATTTATTCCTGAGGCCTTCAGGAGTCTGAAAACTGACTTCTTATCCACAAAAAGTCAATAGGGCATATTTACCAAGTATCTAAAGTTATAAAAAAAACACTTTGTCTCATCAGCAGTATTTTTGCACAACTTTTAACGTGCCCCATAAAAGTGTCTAAAAACAAATACCTTGTTGCATGTGAACTAAAGGTAGCAAATAACTCAAAAACTACTGATAAGACGATCATTACTATTTATACTGTGTAGTCGCATGGTCCGCTTGCATTGCATTTTGAAGTGCAGAAAACAGGGAGGGGCTTCTGCCTATCCACAGAAATGCATTTAATCAGTAACAATCAGTACATGTGGTGCTTGTTACCAATTGCATGTGTTTCAGTGGAAACGCAGATGCAATTGGCACAATAAACAATACAAACGTTACATGTTAGCAAACCCTAATGACCCGTAGAATAAGATTTTTGTGAGAGTGCCTCTCCCACTTACCTGCAAAATTAAAAGCTATACGTGAATATCTGATTAAACACACATTGTATATGATACAAGGAAGAATCACTATTATGTCATCAGTGAGCTGCTTTGCTTATTTCTTTTATTATTCTATGATATACTGTAGCAGCCTGGGACTCCCCAGGTGTGGAATGTCACATAAACTAAATGAATTTCAGACTTCCATTATTTTAGTAATGAAATGCCAAGTTTGATTGGATTGCTTTTGAAGTGATTTATTTATGTCATTAGTAAATGCGGTGGTAAGGGCTTGGTCAGCATTTTAAGCTTTCAATGGTCACATACCAGCATTTGACGTAAAAAATATTAATTCAAAGAACGATTGCTGGACGAATCATAGAAAACACCAAACATTGCTTCAGTGATTTTAGATTGAAGTTCTAGGGCCACATTACAAGGACAATTTAGGGGCATATTGCTCTTATTATACAGCATAAGATCAGCACACTGAACTTCCTTTATGTTTCTTTCATAATAATTTGGAGGCATTAATTGTATATGGTACTGCAAGCAGTAATTCCTTGCTACATAAATTGCACATATGGTTTGAACACAAAACGCTAAAATGAAGGTGTCTAACGAGGCAACCACCACTGTGGCAACTGTTCAAGGGATTTCAAAAAGAATAAATCATAGCATGATGCATGCTGTAGTCATTACCCAAGCTCAATGCCTGTTGCAATCTCATTACCCAAGCACTATGCATGTTTGGCTCATTACCCAAGCAAAATGCATGCTGCATTCTCACTACCCAAGCACGATGCATGCTGCAGTCTCGTTACCCAAACACAATGCATACTGCATTCTCACTACCCAAGCACGATGCATGCTGCAGTCTCATGACCCAAACACAATGCATACTGCATTCTCACTACCCAGCACGATGCATGCTGCAGTCTCGTTACCCAAACACCATTGCTACTGCATTCTCACTACACCCAAGCACGATGCCTGCTGCAGTCTCGTGAACCCAAACCACAATGCATACTGCATTCTCCTCACTACCCAAGCACGATGCATGCCTGCAGTCTCGTTACCCAAACACAATGCATACTGCATTCTCACTACCCAAGCACGATGCATGCTGCAGTCTCGTGACCCAAACACAATGCATACTGCATTCTCACTACCCAAGCACGATGCATGCTGCAGTCTCGTTACCCAAACACAATGCATACTGCATTCTCACTACCCAAGCACGATGCATGCTGCAGTCTCATTACCCAAGCACGATGCATGTTTCAGTCTCATTACCCAAGCACGATGTCTGCTGCAATCTCACTACCCAAGCATGATGGCTGCTGCAATCAGTCTCATTATCTAGCATGATACATGCTGCAGTCTCATTACCGAAGCACAATGCATGTTTCAGTCTCATTACCCAAGCATGATGGCTGCTGCAGTCTTATTACCCAAGCATGGTGCATGCTGTATTTGTATTACCCAAGAACGATTAATTCTGCAGTCTCACTACCCAAGCATGGTGGCTGCTGCAGTCTCATTACCCAAGCATGATGCATGCTGCAGTCTCTATACCCAAGCATGATGCATATGCAAATCTCAGGCATTGGGACACTGACCAGAGACCAGCAAAGGTGGTCTCTGATCATTCCATGTCCAACAGTGACTTCTGCATCTACAGTCAATGCTCCACTATGGCAACCTGGAACCTAAGAAGTCAGTATCTGCTTGTTGAGCTATAGTGGGGGTATGGCCTACAGGTAAGTATATTACTGACAAAATTATCTTGATATTCAACAGCTTGAAGTTCAATAAAAGCCATAAAAGAAACAGCAATTAAAAAGAATATAAGTAAATTTTTTTCACTTTAATTGAAATTTAAGACAAATGGGAAGGAGGATATGAAAGGTAGTCAACCAACAGACCAAGCTAAATTTAAGGGTTGCAAGTACCCTGAAAATTTTTATTTAAATAAATTTAAAAACTTGAAAAATAAAAATGTTCAAATCATCCCCCCTTTTCTGTAGTACCAAAATAATTATTAATAAATAACTAGTCAAAAACATGTTCAGTATTACTGCATCCCAAAATATCTTTAGCTGTCAAAACTTAAAAATTATTATTCTCTGGGGTGAATAAAAAAAAATGAAAACTTCAGAAAAAGGGTGTCATAATATGATGATATGGTAATTATTATTTTTTGTACAAGAGATTTACATATTTAAAAAAAATTACCAAACATAATTAAACCTATATAAATATTATCTCCATGATCAGAGTGGAGTGACTCAAAGAATATGTGTCAATTGGAAAGCACAGGGAAAGGCATAAAACAAAACCTGCACACTTCCCAGTACAGTACCATTAGGAAGAATAGGAGGGGAGAATATAATGGGTATACTGTACGTGTTTAATCCCTGGGGGCTGCTGGGATAAGCAATGACCTTGAGAATGGGGGCCTCAAAGTCACCTGAGGTCTCCCATGTGAATGGAGTGCTGATCCTGTGCTCTATTTAATTTTGGGGGCAGCAGGAGCTATTTTTGGCAGCCCCATAGAGGTGAATGTAGCACCGACTGGGTTTCTGCACTAGAGATACATTTATATAAGGAGCTTGCAGGTCTATATTCTCAGCCCAACCATTTGACAGCCGTGCTACATCCTGCTGATTTTAAGATGTCTTTATTTCTCCATATTTCACATACACACAACACACCCAGTTTCTAAGGTGGTCCATTTGCTTTTGGGTAACTTTTTGTCGTGAGAGGCCCTGGCGGAAATCCACTCAGATCTCTGTTGTTTAAAACCCAGAACATCCATACTGAAAGACAGCAATTCAGACTACAGAGACATCTGAAAATAGAAGGTACCTAGAATGGGCCCTTTACCATAAAATTGTCCGTATACTACCTAACGACTAACTGTTTCCCACATTTTTGTTTTGTAATTGCACATAGTAGATTTTAACATAAACCAATTGATTTGCTTTGTAGTTAGCTCATTGTAAATTGGTTATTGATAGATTGCAATTTTCTATTTTCTAGCTTATTGCAAATGCTGTTATTTTCCTTTGCGGGAATCTTATGGGAGCTTTTCACAAATACCACATGCAAGATGCCTCAAGGGACCTGTACAGCTACACAGTAAAATGCATTCGGGTAAAGATGAAACTGGAAATGCAAAAGAGGCAGCAGGTAAGAAATCTTTATTAATAAAATGTACTGTAAGTTGTCATTCTATTTATCTAATGTTAGCTCTTTTCTCTGTGTATTTGCTAAGATGAGTAATTGCCGATGGACTTCCATTCAAGTGAATGGGATCTGATCCACAGTAAACAGTTCTTGCCACTACACAAAGAATGGAGCTGATTTCTGTTCCATTCTGTACATTGACAGATGAGAACATCTGATCTACTGGCCCACAAGTATCAGACCCCTCTCCCCTCCAAGTCTTATATTGATGATGTATTGTAAAGTTCATCTATATTTGTAGCCTGGAAACCCTTGTAAGTGGTAATATCATTCTATTTAATTGTCATTATATGTAGTTACTTGGAGCAGTGCCATTCATCTCGTATTTCAGCAGATTAATCTTTACTAGTGTATTTTGGTGATTGCTGTGTTGTTAACCACAACACCACACAGTAATATTGGAAGGAGCATATTACTATTAATTCATACAGCAATTTAGCATTATCAGTTTGTTGTATGTTCACTAAAAAATAAGAGATGTAGGATAATATGAGATAGGGCATTAGATAATCAGTTCCCCAAGTTCAAGGGCATGATGAAATTGGAAGCAAAAAAGATGGCGTGGCAACATAACCTGAAAAACGTAAAGGGCTATGTATTGCCAAGTCAACTCTCATCTAGTCCCATCCCAAGTGAGTGCTCCATGGGACAGATTTAACAAGCTGTCTGAATGTCACAATATTTCAACCAATCACAGCTCCCCTTTAAAATATTCATGAGCACTGGTAAAATGAAAGCTGAGCTGTGATTGGTTGCCATGGACAACTAGAAATATTCTGACTTTTAGACAGCTTGATAAATCTTCCCCCATGTGTTACTCCCCATTGCCTCCCTCTTGGTCATTATTGATTACATTGATGTCACTGGTGTCAGTGAAAGCTCATGGAAAATTTAAGGAAGACATGTCACCAGAATTTTACCAACCCAACCAACAATGCCTGATGGTAAAGAGCTACAAGTACAACCATATAACTTAAAACTATCTTACTGTTAAACTATACCTTCATCTCGGGCACTGCCCCGCTTCCTTGTTCCTGATTGACTGGTCTCCCTGCTAAGTCTGTAGTTTAATATTGACAGATAGTCCCTAAGTACTAGTTCCACATAGCAGCATGTCCTGGCATGTAGACCTGTCAATCAGGAACACGGAGGTGTCAGTCAGAATAAGGGGGTAGCCTGGGAGAAACCAAGAGTGATATCCGGGATAAGTAAGCTGATTGGCATAAAAGAAAAACTGTAATCAAGGTAGAGTGCCTCACTAATTTCAGGTGATATGGGGACTACTTGTAACCCTTTAACATCAGGCATTGTTGGTTAGGTTGGTAAAATTCTGGTGACAGGTCTTCTTTTAATGTACCCTTAAATGCAACGGTTGTATTCTTTTAATGTACCCTTTAATGCAAAAGTTAGTCACCAGATTTGTCAAAGTCTAACTTTGCACTGCCTGTTAGTTGGTTAAGTTTACATCACTCTTTCCCACAAATGACCCAATTTACAAGACTTCTTGACTGACAGCTTTGCAGCTTTTGAAAGCTATTGATAGCAGATTGGAAAAGATTACTACAAAGATTGAGAAATCTTTTCCATGACTATACATACAGTGTATACTTTTACAGGTACACTTTATATAGAAATTGCTCTATACTATGCTTCTCTAAGTCTATTTCATATTCTTATTTTATCTTCTCTACTATCTATTCCTCTTTCACTTCCATTTTCTCTCAGTATTTCATGTAAGTTGAGCATTACTCAAAGTAACTCCCCTACCTGGCACCCTTACTAGGAGAGCCTTCTGTTATCCGTACTTCCAGTGTATATATCAATGGAGATGAAGTTGGCCATTCAAGATCGGCTAAAGGAAACAAACGATAATCGGCAACCAGACAAAAACTTTCACAGTTTATATGTAAAGCGACACCAGAATGTCAGGTGAGTGAAACGTCAAGGTATATTTCTAGTTCTGGATTTAAAAACAGAATTGACTGGTTTAATTTAGTTTTTCTTCACCCCTGCAGTATTCTATATGCAGATATCGTGGGGTTTACCCGACTTGCCAGTGACTGTTCTCCAAAGGAGCTTGTGGTCATGCTGAATGAGCTGTTTGGAAAGTTTGATCAGATAGCTAAGGTAAGCTTCTATAATGTGGTGGTCTCTAAGGTCAAAAAAGTTTCTTTTTGGCAAAGGTTTTTCTGGGGACGTATGTCTTATCACTAAGAATCTAACGACTAGTGTCCTACTGGCCAGGAGTCTTACATTTGAGGTACTGTATATATCTGTGAAAACGCTCTATTAATAACTATGAGTGTAACATAAATGGCTGGAACAGCAGTCATTGCAGTAGAAATTTATGGAGCCATTAATATCATTTCACTCAGGGCTTCACTGAGGACTCCCTTATTGTATATACTAAAGGCCATGCAATTTTTTTCAAGTCAATTGAGTAAAATGATATGGTATAGAATTCAATGGTCTTCAAAGTAAGACAATATGGTGGACAATGTTTTGTGATTCTACCCAAGGGCTGCACCTTGCAGTTACTATATGTTCTTTTTGCATTTGAAAGGTGGTCTTATATCCTTGGCCACTGTCCAGTTCAGCTGTTTTTAATATTTTCCTGTTCCCATGACAATTAAATTAGATAGAATATTTTTTCAATAGGTTGATAATAATGTGTTTAGTGAGCAGTATTCATAATACAGTATCAAAAAAGTTAGCTTTGGCTGTCTCAAAACTAAAAATGCGAGGTTGGGGTGCGGGCGGCTTGGGATTGTTCAATTATTAGATTGCTACATTTTATCTCTGTTTTTTCCTGTGAACTTTGCCTTGTTTAATGGCTATTACAATTCCGTTCTTGCTCCTATACTCTTGCTCTTCTTGTTCAAAAATAAAGATTTCATTGGAGAATAGAAATGCAGGAAGAATTAGGGAATCGCAGATTGTCAGTCTACCAAGGCTGCACAATGGGTACATTTTAAAGACAGGGTTGTTTTACCACATTTGTTGCCCACTTCATCATCTTGGCAAAAGAAAGTTTAGGTGAAAAAGCTCAAATGGAAACTGAATAAAAATTGGCAGTCAATATTAGATCTTTGTTGCGCTTATCTGTTGATAATTTAATGTAAGGGGTTCTTAGAACATCCTCTCATGAGGTCAGATGTTTGGGTGGAATACATTGGACAATTTCACATTCACATATGTAAGGTGGGATCACATGGGGAAGATGTTAGCACTGCTTTGTAACCATGAACCCTAAAGCGCAACCGCAGCATTTAACTTGCCTTTGGGTAGTCTTTCCTCCACGCGGGGGGGGGGGGGCGCCGATCAGGACCCCAGAGCTGCCCTGTGCCAGTGCCTGAAAGATGGCATCTATGACATCCTCTTAAAGGCTCAGTGTCAGCTTATGCATGTTCATAGGCTGCCACTGCTAATACCCTGCAATACATCAGTTTTGCAGAGTATTATCATGAAAAAGCAATCGGATGATAGCTTGTTCATGTCCCATGGTGGAAATAGTAAAAAAGTAAAAAAAGGTTTTTCAATATAAATGTCCATAAGCCCATAAGTCCATAACATGTTAAGAGAAATATAACGTTAAGAGTCTAAATCATAACACAAACCCCACATATATAGTATCACCACATCCGCAACAACCCGTAGAATAAAATTAAATAATTATTGAACCCGCACGATGAACGCCGTAAAAAAAAATTTAAACACCCGCCAAAAATTCTGATTTTTACCTATTGAATCCCACAAAAAATGCAATAAGAAGTGATCAACAAAATATGTACTTCATAATGATACTGTTGCAAAGTACATCATGTCCCCAAAAAAAAAGCCATCAACCAGCTCTGTAGCCAAAAAAGTAAAAATGTTATGCCACTTGGAAGACTGCGATGCAAAACGACGGATCGACCCATAGAATAAAGATAACATGATTATTAAGCTATATGGTGAACACAAAAAAATTTCACCTCCATTTTGATTCAATTACTATGAAGATCTCAAGGAGTTAACAATCATAATAAAAGCTGTTTCTGATAGTTTGTGGGGTGCAGATTTGAAAATGGGTTGGTTATATAGGGGGTTTTAATGCTAAATATTTAAAATTTCATTCAAAACAGTATTTATCCCCAAAATAGTAAATTCTGAAAATATGGAAAATCGATATTACGGTAATAATAATAATAATAATTCTTCATTTATACAGCGCACACAGATCACACAGCACTGCACAAAGCATGTAAAATTGGTCGCTGTCCCTATGGGGCTCACAATCTAAACAACTAACAGTATGTTTTGGAGTGTGGGAGGAAACCGGCGGACCCGGAAGAAACCCACGCAAACACGGAGAGAACATACAAACCCTTTGCAGATGTTGACCTGGGTGGGATTCAAACCCAGGACCCTAGCGCTTTATAAGCCGCGTGACATCAAAATAAATTATCCAGACATTTCAAAAATGCGTGAAAACGCGATGATTTTGAATTTTGAAAATTTTTCAAAAAATGCATAATTTTTTCTTTTTTTTATGTAATTGAACGCAAAACTTATCAGCCAACATTTACCACTAAACGAAAAAACTATCTCAGAATCACTTTGATAAGTAACGCATGTCGGAATCCAAAAAATGGGACTGAGCCTTAATCTGTAAAATGGCTGTGTCCTTGAGGGGTTAATCATTGCTTCATCACAAACCTTGTTAAGCTACCTCCAACTATGCTTCCCATTACACTCACAATTCCCAGAACAACCCCCCTAATTTCCTCCTTTCTCCTTATAGGTGTGTTTTGGTGTTGGGGACTATTTAGGGCTCTTTCACTTTGGCGTTTCTTTCAGTGATTTTTCGCTGAAGCCATTTTTGCTTATGCACACATACAGATTGAAAAGAATGGTTCAGTAAGGCATCAGTGACAAATCACTAAATCCAGGAAGAGAAAACCAGTCTGTATGTATCCATAGGCTAAAATAGGGTGATAGACACGCTACTTTTTACAATGAAAAAGGCTCGTCAGTGGTGTTATCCCATATGAGAAAGTACTTTAAAAAACACAGATACTGGCCTGAAAAGTTTTATAAAATCTGGGACAACTGGTGGTGTGACTCCCCTGTAGTCTCCTCCTGACTCTCCTTCCTCCTCTATGTATTCTCATTCGACATGACATGCACATACTTTGTTACCCTTGTTTTATTTTCTTTTTCTGCTATATTATTTCAATTGTAATATACACTCACCGGCCACTTTATTAGGTACACCTGTCCAACTGCTCGTTAACACTTAATTTCTAATCACCCAATCACATGGCGGCAACTCAGTGCATTTAGGCATGTAGACATGGTCAAGACAATCTCCTGCAGTTCAAACCGAGCATCAGTATGGGGAAGAAAGGTGATTTGAGGCCTTTGAATGTGGCATGGTTGTTGGTGCCAGAAGGGCTGGTCTGAGTATTTCAGAAACTGCTGATCTACTGGGATTTTCACGCACAACCATCTCTAGGGTTTACAGAGAATGGTCCGAAAAAGAAAAAACATCCAGTGAGCGGCAGTTCTGTGGGCGGAAATGCCTTGTTGATGCCAGAGGTCAGAGGAGAATGGGCAGACTGGTTCGAGCTGATAGAAAGGCAACAGTGACTCAAATCGCCACCCGTTACAACCAAGGTAGGCAGAAGAGCATCTCTGAATGCACAGTACGTCGAACTTTGAGGCAGATGGGCTACAGCAGCAGAAGACCACACCGGGTGCCACTCCTTTCAGCTAAGAACAGGAAACTGAGGCTACAATTTGCACAAGCTCATCGAAATTGGACAGTAGAAGATTGGAAAAACGTTGCCTGGTCTGATGAGTCTCGATTTCTGCTGCGACATTCGGATGGTAGGGTCAGAATTTGGCGTCAACAACATGAAAGCATGGATCCATCCTGCCTTGTATCAACGGTTCAGGCTGGTGGTGGTGGTGTCATGGTGTGGGGAATATTTTCTTGGCACTCTTTGGGCCCCTTGGTACCAATTGAGCATCGTTGCAACGCCACAGCCTACCTGAGTATTGTTGCTGACCATGTCCATCCCTTTATGACCACAATGTACCCAACATCTGATGGCTACTTTCAGCAGGATAATGCGGCATGTCATAAAGCTGGAATCATCTCAGACTGGTTTCTTGAACATGACAATGAGTTCACTGTACTCAAATGGCCTCCACAGCCACCAGATCTCAATCCAATAGAGCATCTTTGGGATGTGGTGGAACGGGAGATTCGCATCATGGATGTGCAGCCGACAAATCTGCGGCAACTGTGTGATGCCATCATGTCAATATGGACCAAAATCTCTGAGGAATGCTTCCAGCACCTTGATGAATCTATGCCACGAAGAATTGAGGCAGTTCTGAAGGCAAAAGGGGGTCCAACCCATTACTAGCATGGTGTACCTAATAAAGTGGCCGGTGAGTGTACATTACTCTCTATGCACCTCCTCCTCAGCACTTGGATTCAGATTTATGCTATTGCATGGCTACACTGCACTGTCCCAATATATTGTGCTATATATATTGATTTTCAAACTTTTTCAATAAACAAGTTAAAAAAAATCAACCTTGCTAATCTGCATGATGTAAATGTAATGACCCATAAAATAAAGTCAATGGAATGTTTACATCACTTCTCATTTAGTTTACAAAAAAGAACCTAAAAGTGCAAGTATGTGGCTTCCCCTATTTTCTGTAAAGAAAAAGGATATGTTTATGAAATGATACCCAAACACGTCACAAAAAATGAAGCCCTTTTCTGTCCATATCAGCAGAGGGATTAAAAACTTATGGCCTAACAAGAGGGCCCCATTTTTCCATATAATATGTTTTCATATTATATTTTTAGTAAACAATAAAATACATATTATATACATGTTGTGTATATATATTGTATGTATTCTATACATGTTTATGTTATAGAATATAATATATAATATATTTCTGAACTTGTGGGGCTTGTATAATTGTGTATTTCTGGCTGTACAATTAACTATGATCAAACAAAATAAGCAATGACAGAATTTACAATTAGCTTCTAGATCTTCCCCTCAAAATGTATAAACCCTTATCAAAAGAAGGCTATGAACCTCAAAATACTGTTTTGCAAAAATATAAATTAACCTACCGTATTTTTCGGACTATAAGGCGCACACAAAATCCTTTGATTTTCTCAGAAATCAAAGGTGCGCCTTATAGTCCAGTGCACCTTATATATGAAATGTACAGACAACAGCTGCCTTGAACTGTGCACAGGTCTGCCACCTGCTGGTCATTCATCCTTATAATCAGGTGCGCCTTTTATATGAACCTAGATGTTTTAGCAGGCATTTATTGATGGTGCGCCTTATAGTCCAAAAAATACGGTACAGAAAACAAGGCTTCATATAGCTACACAAATGAAAGAAGTTAAATATTACAGTGCGTAAGAATATAATATAAAGAGAAAATGCAAAGACCCAAAATAGCTCTGTTCTCTATCAGCTGATCCATGGGGATTCAGGGTGTTGGACTCCAGTCTGATTGATTACATGTTTTATGGATATGTTATCACTATGGAGTACAATTTACATAAATATTTAGTCTTTATATTAATATTTTTTACATTGTATTTTTACCTTTTATGTACAGTATTGAAGAGAGATTGTAATACACAATATCATCTTTTAAAGGGAACCTGACCGCAGAAATTGACCTAATAAATCACTACCAGTATGTTGGCAAGCAGCTGAAAATCTTCTAGATCATGTTTCTTTTCATCATCTGGAAACTTCACTTTAAAGTGAGATGTAAACTGGTTGTATAAAGTCAAGGAGGTGGATATTTTAACACTGAAGTCAAGCTCTCTATTCCTCAGAAAGCTTTGTAATTGATGGTCCTGTGTCCAGAGACCTCACTATACAGATCTCTTGAAGTCTGATGCATGATGTCAATCACAGAGGAGGAGGCGTTCAGAGCTTCCCACCTAGTCTTCACTGTTAAACTCTCCACCTTCTTGACTTTATACAACCAGTTTATATCTCACTTCAAAGTCTATTTTCTAGATGTTGCCACCACACTGGACCATGAAAGAAACAAACAGTAGAAGGTATTACACTGTTTGACAACATACTGATAGTTGTTTATTAGGCCAATTGCTGCTGACAGGTTCCCTTTAATTGTCATTCAGGAATTAGCAGCTCCATCATTTAACTTTCATGTTTTAATCTTTTACCCAGGAAAATGAATGCATGAGAATTAAAATTTTAGGGGATTGCTATTACTGTGTGTCTGGTCTACCAGTGTCTTTACCCAACAATGCAAAGAACTGTGTCAAAATGGGACTTGACATGTGTGAAGCAATAAAGTAAGTATGCATATATATAACTGTGGTATTCTAATTCCCAATTCCAGTAGCAGATAATCCAAAATCCGATCACACTGTTATAATTCTTAATGAGAGAGATTATTGATGCAAGTGGCAAGCAATAGTAATTTGTGTGATGGTACAGTCAAAACATTGACCTTCATCAGACACTGTGATAAGAGAGAGCAAGAACAAAAGAAGAAATACATTTGTAGAAATAAACATATCATTCTACAATCTGCATGTATATCAAAGTTATAAAAACATCGTTATGATATATAGATATCACATGATTGACCCTTAAAGTAGCAATCAGATGCACATATATATTAAAATAACATCATATAACATCACTGTGGATACTAACTTTATTCTCTAAAAACCTGTTGTCATGTGTGTATGAACTTAGGCTCCATGCACACGTCTGTGTGAGCAGACATCAGCCATGAGCCACAAACCAGGTGGTTCTCACCCCTCCTCTTTCCACAGGGAGCAGCCGCGCCTCAAGGCCAGGCAGGAATAGGACTCGCCTTATATTTTGCAGTGCGGCTGCCTGGTTCAGACATGCACAATGTATTTTTATTGTAGCCGTGAGCTAGCTTCCTTTTTTGCAGCTAGATCATGACCGCCATTTGTGGATGGGTGCATGGAGTCTTTGAATGTACAATTTTCTTTATCTTTCTATCTCTAAAGAAAGGTGAGAGAAGCCACAGGAGCAGATATCAATATGCGGGTTGGAGTGCATTCTGGCAATGTTCTCTGTGGGGTTATTGGACTGAGAAAGTGGCAGTTTGATGTTTGGTCACATGATGTCTCATTAGCCAATCGCATGGAATCTGCTGGAGTACCAGGGTAAGACTAGGCTTTTGTTTTCAACTATCTTAAAATTTTTGATAAAGATACAGTTATGAGCAGGTGATCGGTGTGGGTCCAACTGCTGGGACCACCAACAATCCCCAAAAAACGGGTTTCTGACTAATTCATGTGTCCTGCTGTCCTGATCTAATCTCGCCTCGCACTGTCACTGTCAACAAGAGTGCAGGAGATTTCATGTATTTGATGTTTTATATTTTCTTTTTTTAGTCGAGTTCATATAACAGAAGCAACATTGAAACACTTAAATGGAGCATATTGTGTAGAAGATGGACATGGAGAACTCAGAGACCCATACCTGAAAGAAATGAACATTAAAACCTACCTCATCATTGATCCAAGAGTGAGTATGGTGCTTATAGCTAAAATAAATTATATTGTGACAGAGCCTTAGTGGGCACCTTCATGGGCCGCCCTCCAGTGGCCACACTGACCCCCCCCCCCTACAGACACACGGACCCCCTCCTGCAGACACGCTGACCCCCTCCTCCTCCCCCTGCAGACACACTGACACCCCCCCCTGCGGACACACAGACCCCCCCACCCCTGCGCACACACTGATCCCCTCATCACATACCGTGCGGAGCCCCGCTTCGGGGGCACCAGGACAGGTGCAGTATGGGCATTACCAAAGAGCCACCTCAATCATAGTGTTGTCATGGGTTACAACCTTTGCTACAGGTCAAAGGGTGCAATTTCTAACCAGTTTTAATATCGAGGGTGTAAGTTTAACAGAGATATGAACAGAGACTGTGCTGTAAGTACTAACGGTCCTTCCATAAAGTGCTAGGTCCTCAAACTTAGGCTCCTTTCACACTGATATTTTGGGGACGTATATCCGGCTGCAAATTTCTGGCCTGCTATATGTTCCCATATACATATGGGGCGCCGGGCCCAGTACAGTGACCAAACATACATGCTCTATCTTTTTTCAGCGTTTATGGCCGGACTATGGAGAGGGGAGGGGTGAGCAGCGCTCTTCAACTGTATGTTTTTCCTGGCTTAGAGAGTAGGGCTCAGAGCTGATAATTCTCCTCCACGATGACTATTAATATTATTATTTATAGAGCATCATTATTTCCATGATGTACATTTAGTAATTATGTAAAGAGCAGAAAAAAGGAGTACAAAAGACACAAAACTAGACTGAGGGTGCACAATCAAATTGGGAGGTTAGATGGAAACCCTTATGAATAGGGTTTTCTCATGGAATAATGGTGCCATGGAGGGGAATAGAACCTACAACACAGTCATATTCAAGGGGAGACATTCACTTTAACTTTGATTTACATTGTGTAATCAGAGGGATGTATTTCATGCAAATACATAGTGTTTTGTATTAATTCTAGTCAAAGGAACGTCACATCCAGAACCACCACATCTCTAGGACTCGAGTAAATGATGGTCTGAAGGTACGGCCATCAGTGAGGATGACAAGATATCTGGAATCGTGGGGGGCAGCAAGACCATTCTCTCATCTTGACTCAAGTGAGCCTTCAACTGTAATACCAGTTACTAATGGAAAGCCTAAACGGGTAAGTAGCTTTCTGCAATATTGCTATTTTTGACTTTTTTTTTTATTTCAGTGATTTTATTATTAAAAATACTTTTCGGACTACACCTTACTATGTTAGTCTTTGTAATAAGGTAATTTGAGTTAGAAATATCAAGGCATTTAACATGGAAAGATGACCCTGTGGACAATTGCAATTTTGAATTCTAGTTTTTGTGAACAAAACGGTTAGTAAGTGTATTCACATGTGGTTGATCATTCCTCCTTCAATGAGAGGAGGTGCCTATTTTGCCACCAAACGTAACAGAGAATGGACCAACATTTAGTGTTGTTGTAGGGGCGAAATAATGGGAAATGGGGTTAGCATTGAAAATTTATTAAATTTATTGATTGACTGTAACTGTAGACAACTATGCAAAATAGTTAGTATTGTGTAATTTTTTTTTTTTTTTAGGAAATTGCACTTCAAAACATGGGGCGCCAGTTTAACACAGAAAGGTATGGTAAAATGAATTAAAGTGCTATATGTTTTTACTCCATAATTATGACAGATTTGGGTTACCATTGTATCCGGATTTATAGAAGAATTATTAATTTAGACATGGGCATTTAATATAGAGTCGGACAAACCAATTTTACCCATTGCCCAGGTTTAGGACAGTAAATGAGTTAATCGTATCCTGACAACCAGGGCACAGATTTACCCCCAAAATTGTCATAATGAATGTAAATCACATACATAGATGGGTGCTATATCACACAACCAAGAACAAATACATATAGGGACACATTTATTAAAAACAGTACAGAATGTGCAGTAGGCAGAGGGCATCATATTCATGATTTGTGGCACACCTTCTTCATGAATCTGGTGCCCTCTGTACTGCTCCGACAGATTGTACAACTTTTTATGGTGCACTTTTAACATGGGGCCTGCAGCACACTTCTGTCGGACTTCGCATGTTAAATGTGGTGCACAGTCCGACTGAGCACCGGGACGCCCATTTCAGTGACGAAATTTGTGTCGCGTGAAGATTAGTACAGCCGCGACACAAAAGGGCATGGGGGCATATGTGGTTCGGGCACTTTTTAAATAAATGTGCAAGCAGTTTGCACATTCTCTCTAAGCGCAAAGTCCAATATAAAACTGGCACAAGGTCATTAGTAAATGTGCCCCATAATGATTACATAAAAATGTTTGATTCTAGGACTGTTTCACAAAAACGGAACCAGGAGGAGGAACTTCATGACAGAATGCTCAACACAATTGATGGCCTCAGTTCAGTTAAGTAAGTTCCTTTAAAAATTAACAAACAAGTATTTACATAACCCAGCTGCAGCACCATGATTTTGTTCCTTTAGAAAACCATACCCAGAAACTTGTTTCTTCTATAAAGCCATTTTTTCTTGGGTGCTTTGCTGACTTAATGTGTACGCTTTAATGTCCATGATGAACTTGGGGCTCTCCACTTGTAAGTCTTTTAGGGCTCTTATTTTAAGAGGTTTCTACAATCTTAAAAACTTATAGCATGTCGCTACAATGATGGGACCCTCAAACAGCCCTGATAATTAGGATAATAATTACTCTTTATTTAATTGCAGCCAATTGGTAAAATCAAAAAGGATTTTTTTGCTCATTAATGTGCACTCTGCACCCCACCTTGCCAGAAAAAAACAGAAATGTAGATATTTTTGCTAATTTAAACTGAGAAAAACTGAAATATTATACAGTCATAAGTATTCAGACACTTTGCTGTGACACTCATATTTAACTCACACACTGTCCATTTCCTTCTGTATATCTGTATACACGTCCCTTTGCTTGGGAAACGGTTGCACAAGTAGGGTACCACCCTGATTCAATATAGAAGAAGTAACTCAGTACTTATATGTTGAGCAAATTCGACAAATATTTTATTCCATCCAAATATATGCAATCCACTTAATTTTTGACATTTCGTTCAATTTGCTGGAGGGCAAATAGGATGAATAAGAAAATAAGCAAATGTAGGCCACGGCGGTGTGGCTCAGTTTTGAGTATGCAGCATGGTAGCTAGTGCGACTCACCGCATGTGAAAATGCTGTTTGTATCAGGCCGGAAATTAAAGAGCAGAGAACAGGAAGTCATCACCTGTGGTTGAGAACTCCTGGGCAAGATGGCGGCGCCAACCATGGCATACTTCCGGTTGGTGGCGCGACGAAGGAGGATGTAGTAGGCGGGATAGAGAGAGGGAGGAGGAGTTAAGCAGCGGACATTTCCTTCTGATCATCCTTGAGATGTTTCTACTCCTTCATTGGAGTGCAGCTGTTTAATTGAACTGATTGGACTTGATTTGCGAAGGCACACACGTGTCTATATAAGACCTTTCAGTGCATGTGGGAGCACATGAGTATAAAGAGATCTTAGGAAGGACCCCAAGGAGCTCAGAGACAGCATTGAGGCACAAATCTAGCCAATGTTACAAAAGAATTTCTGCAGCACTCAAGGTCCCTAAGAGCACAGTGGCCTCCATAATCCTTAAATAGAAGAGGTTTGGGATGACCACAACTCTTTCTCGACCTGGCCGTCCAGCCAAACTAAGCAATTGTGGGACAGAGATGAGAGAGGTAAAGAAGAACCCCAAGATAACTTTGGCTGAGCTCCAGAGATGCAGTAGGGAGATGGGAGAAAGTTCCACTCAGTGCAAGACATAAAAGATCTAAAAGCCTACAGTTTGCAAAATACATATGAAAGACACCCAGACTTTGAGAAATAAGATTCTCTGTTCTGATAAGACAAAGATTGAACTTTTTGGTGTTAATTCTAAGAGGTATTTGTGGATAAAACCAGGCACTGCTCATCACCTGCCAAATACAATCCCAACAGTGAAACATGGTGGTGGCAGCATCAACTGCAGGGAAAGGACTACTGGTTGCAATTGAAGGAAAGATGAATGCGGCCAAGTACAGAGATATCCTGGATGAAAACCTTTTCCAGAGTTCCCTGGACCTCAGACTGGACGAGGATTCACCCTCCAATAAGACAATGGGGCATATTTATTAGGACCTGAAATAACTGCAAATGCTTGTTTGTTGCTAGCACTTCCGATTATTTGCCCCAATCCGCCACCCTCACGGCAGTGGGGCGTGAAAGGGGGGGCACGGGGGGCTGGGAGTGGGTCGAACGGGGTGTTACTGTCCCTGCGCCAGCGCACTCGCTGCCGCCAGTGACTTTTCGCTTACGCCTCTTCATGTATCGCGCTGCGAAAATGCAGCAGTTGCCCCAATTACCCTAAGCGCACAGCTAAAATAACAAAGCCGTGGCTTCAAAACAACTCTGTGACCATTCTTGAATGACCCAGTCAGAGCCAGGACCTAAACCCAATTGAGCATCTCTGGAGAGACTTGAAAATGGCTGCCCACCAACATTCACCATCCAACCTGAGGGAACTAGAGAGGATCTGCAAGGAAGAATGGCAGAGGGTCCCCAAATCCAGATGGGAAAACTTCATTCCCAAGAAGCATCGTGGCTGTACTAGCTCAATAGCTGCTTCTACGCAGCACTGAGCAAAGGGACTGAATACATATGAGCATGTGATATTTCAGTTTTTCTTGTGTCTTGTCCTCTTATACACCAATTTAGATCTTCTAAAATTATGGAATGTTGCAGGAATATCTGGTTCCAAAGTTTACTGCTCAAGACAATGAGTGTCAAGCCTTTGATTTTGAGTTATGGTGACTAGGTATGAGTGGGTACATTGAAGGTTTTTTTTTTTTGTATATCTGGTTCATGACTTTTTATGAGGGTTATGTAAATGCAGTTCTGTTGTAACATTGCATTCCTTTCTTTCTGGGATGATCAAATTTGTATGCTTTTGAAAAACTGTATCTTGACTTTTGCTAGTGAAAACACACAAAAAACTTTTCAAGCACCATGATAATTTATTTTCCACTGACAACTTTTCATTGGTACCATTTTGGGAAGACTTTGGACCTTCCTTAGGCCCCTAGATGTCCTGCAGTGGATAATGCACGACAAGTTCATTATGTGAGGTGCTACCAGAGGTTGGAAAAGCTAGTGCCTAATTGCCTCTGAATACCACTGCCTGCTCTTGTAGCCTTTTTATGCATAATACTACAAATTAAGATATATAAGGTCAGTGAGATGAGGAACTGCTTGATAACTAGCTACAGAAAGTACAGCATGTTATTCCTACACTTCACATTTGGATGTGTCACTCTTTAGCTCTCCTTTCTTTCAGGCCTTGGTTTGGGAAATCGGATGACTTTTATGCCTTCCTACTCTTTTTCACTGGTGATGGTCTGGAAAGAGAGGTAGGGAACACATTTAAATGCTGGTATGTTATCGATAAAGGATTATACACAATTATGTTCTTCACAGTACAGTCCACTTTTGTGCAGTTACAGCCTTCCTTTTTTAAATTCTTAGCTTCACAATTTAATGGGTTGGGCTTGATGGACTGAATCTACTGGAACTAAAACAGGAAGTGATATAGTGAGTATAGGGACAATTATAAATTGTGAAATAGAGACAACCAGATCTTTAACCTCTTCCATGTGGATGCTCATTTCTCTCGCAACCTTTCACTCTTCTGAATTACTTTAAAGGGGTTGTCAACTTTCAGCAATTTACAAAGATTTCCAATATATTTGCTTCATTGCTTACTTCCTCTGAATGCAAACCGGTCTGTGGCCATGTGATGTCACACAGGCGCACAGCTTGTTATATCACAGCTTTCATTCATATCAGCACCCTGAGGACACCAATAAAGCAGAAAATAGAAGAAATTAAGATGATCATTGTAGCTTCCCTCCAAGGTCCCATAAACAGGAAGAATTATTAGGGCCGGAGCAGGAGCTACAATGATAATCCAAATCCCCCCCCCCCCTCTCCACTCCTCCAGTAGTCCTAGCTAGTGATGCCACGTTAAAATAGCTCTGTACACAGCAAGTCCTGGGCTGTATGAAGATACCTGGAGTCCTCTCTGGTGATGGCCTGCGTGCCCACAGAAAGGGCTCCGAGTGCCAACTCTGGCACCCCTGCCATAGGTTTGCCACTATTGCAGAGGGGCAGAGGGGACCGTCTCTAACTAGGGGTCATCTGTAAGTCGAGTGTCCTTAAGTAGGGGACTGCCTGTACTGCCAATAGGAAGCAGAACTGGTTATACAGAAAACAAACCAAGCGCCATACACTGAAAAATAAAATGGTTCTGGATTTTAGAAGAAGTGCAAAAACCGGAAATGTAAAATCAAAAATGGGCATTTGTGGGTTACGGCAGAACTGGAAAGGTCTAAATTGACAGATTAAATAATGGAAATCGTCAGCATGAGATACTATTTTAGTAGAATAGGCCCTGGGGCTAGTCATGTGTTAACATAGTAATGAAACCACTATAAAAGTGTTTGTAGTTTCAACATATGATGGCCTCTAATTTTTCATGCTTTCTTCATTTTTAGTATCGCACTATTAGAATCCCGAAGATCCGAAATTACTTCCTCTGTGCCAGTGTTGTGTTTCTCTGCATATTCTTAGTTCAAATTTTGGTTATGCCGAGGTAAGTACACGCAGTATCACTGATGTTCTTATTTAAAGTGAACTTGTATCCACCAAACAACTAAATACTGTAAACCGTACAATATTTTTTCTGCTCTTCATGTAAGTTGGTGCTATGGTGTAAAAACAACTTTTAACCTCTCTCTCTTTTTTTTTTTTTTTTTTTAGATATCCAGGCAAGGAGGCAGTAAAGCTCTTTGATCCAGTCAACTAAACCGACTCCTCACAACTACTTTGATCAGTTTGAAACTCCCAGCTGGGCACTGGCCCACGTGTCCATGGCAGGCTCCACTGCGCATGGCAGGTACACTGTGCATGCGGCAGTAATGTGTGCGGCATTGGTGCAAAAGAGCTTTACTGTGTACACTACCGGTGCATGCGTGGTGCATCTGTGGAGTCAGCCATAGGTGTCCAGGCCAGCGCCGAACTGACAGGTGTACCACGCTTGCGCAGGTATTTCAAACTACAGTGTAGTGACATGGAGCTGAGGGCAGAGCCTGCCTCCTTGACTGGAAAGAGAAAGAGAGATTAAAAGTTGTTTTTTTACCTCAGCACCAACATACATAAACAGTAGAAACATTGAGACACCTTTACAATATGCTTTAAGGTACTATTTGGGGTTCATTTAGTAGTTTGGAGGTGAAAGGTCCCATTAAAACCTAAAAGGGTTATATAGGCTAATGCTGCCATGCTAAGATTTTGCAACTTGGTGGGTGAAGCTGCACAGATTAGCAAGAGAAAAGTACATTACAAACAAAGAGGGGGGCTATGCTAAGCACTCTTAGTTTGAGGAGCAGTTACAAAGAGTATTTCTCTTTTGGTAGCTTTTGTTCTGGCCTGCATTATACAGACAACTTTTTTGTTTTGGGCACTGTGTGACACATAAATCTCCTCTTGGTTGTGCTACACATATTAACCCCTTAGTGCTCTGCGCCGCACTTGTACTGCGCAGGCTCCCACTATTAGTGCTCAGTGCCGTACTTGTACTTGTTCGGCTCTGCATCGGAGCCAGCATCGGAGGTCGCGGGGTGTCAGCGGTAATCTATCTGCGATCGCAGGGGGCTCCGATCGTGGGTGTTTAACCCGTTAAATGCTGCAGTCAGCGTGACCGTGGCATTTAGCTTGCCTTTTGGGGGTCTTTCCCCCATGATTGCCCCCTCCCCCCCGCGCCGTTTTCGGGGGCGCCGATCATTACTTCTGCAGCCCTGGGGTAGAATATAGCCTGCCAGCCCCCAGTGGTTTATAGCAGGCCAGCCCCCAGTAGTTTATAGCCGGCCAGCCCACAGTAGTATATAGCCGGCCAGCCCCCAGTAGTATATAGCCGCCAGCCCCCAGTAGTATATAGCCGGTCAGCCCCCAGTAGTATATAGCTGGCCAGCCCCCAGTAGTACATAGCCGGCCAGCCCCCAGTAGTACATAGCCGGCCAGCCCCCAGTAGTATATAGCCGGCCAGCCCCCAGTAGTATATAGCCGGCCAGCCCCCAGTAGTATATAGCCGGCCAGCCCCCAGTAGTATATAGCCGGCCAGCCCCAGTAGTATATAGCCGGCTAGCCCCCAGTAGTATATAGCCGGCCAGCCCCCAGTAGTATGTAGCAGCCAGCCCCATGTGGTATATAGCCAGATAGTCCCCTGTGGTATATAGCCATCCAGTCCCCTGCAGTATTTAGCCAGCCCCTTGTAGTATATAGTCTGCCAGCCCCCAGTAGTATATAGCCAGACAGCCCTCTTTATTATGAACTTACTGGTCGCGGAAAACTAAAACAGGAAGTGATTAAGTGATTACTCGTTAGGAGTATCGGGACAAATTAAATGTTGAAAAGAGAAACCAGGAATCTTAACTCTTTGCCATGTGGATGCTCCATTCTCTGACAACGTTTCACTCTTCTGATTTACTTTTAAGGGTTGTCAACTGTATAGCAATTTACAAGATTCCATATATTTGCTTCATTGCGATTACTGTCCGTCTGAATGACCACCGGTTCCTGTGGCATGTGTATGTACACAGGTGACAGATTGTTATATCACAGCTTTTCATTATACCAGCACCCCTGAGGACACCAATTAAAGTCAGAAATAGAAGTCAAATTAACAGATGATCATTGTGCCTTCTCCTCCACGGTCCCAGGAAGAATATTAGGCCGCCACGGAGCTACGCACATGATAATCCAAATCCCCCCCCCCCCACCCCCCCCCTCTCCACGCCTCCAGTATGTCCCAGCTTAGCGATGGCCAGTTAACAATAGCTCTGTACACAGCAAGTCCTGGGGCTTGTAAAGAGATACCTGGAGTCCTCTCTGTGCTGGTCCTGCGTTGCCCAGAAAGGGCTCGTGTGCCAACTCGGCCGCCCCCTGACAGCATAGGTTTGCCACACTATTGCGAGGGTGGCAGAGGCCGGACTGTCTGTATAGGCTACGGGGTCATCTGTAAGTCCAGTGTCTTAAGTAGGGGACTGCCCTGTACTGCCAATAGGAAGCAGAACTGTGGTTATACAGAAACAACCAAGCGCCTTACACTGAAAAATAAATGTGTTCGGCATTTTAGAAAGAAGTTCAAAAACCGGAAATAATAAAATCAAAGGGCATTTGTGGGTTACGGCGAACGGACAAGGGTCCCTAAATTGACGATTAAATAATGGAAACTCGTCAGCATGAGATCTATTTTAGTAAAGAATAGGCCAGGGGCTAGTAATGTGTTAAAGTTAATGAAACAACTAGAACAGTGTTTAGTTATAATATGATGGCCTCTAATTTCATTGCTTTCTTCATTCATTTTAGTATCGAACGACTATTAGATCCCAAAGATCGAATTACTCCTCTGTGCCAGTGTTGTGTTTTCTCTGACATATTCTCTAGTTTCAAATTTTGGTTATAGCCAGGTAAGTACACCAAACAGTAGCACATGATTTTCTATTTAAAGGTGAACTTGTATCCACAACAACTAAGAACGGTAACCTAAAATTTTGTTCTGGCTCTTCATGTAAGTTGGTCTATGGTGTACAAAACACAAATTTAACCTGCCTCCTTTTTTTTTTTTTTTTTAGATATCCAGGCAGGAGCAGGACGTAATGCTCTTTGATCACGTCAACTAAACCGACTCCTCCCCCAATCTACTTTGATCAGTTTACCAACTCCCAGCTCAGCACTGGCACACGGTCCATGGCAGGCTCCACTGCCCATGGGCAGGTACACTGTGCCGAGGCGGCGACGTAATTGTGCGGCATTGGTGCAAAAGAGCTTTACTGATGTACATTACCGTGCTGGCGGGTGCATCTGTGGGTCAGCCATAGTGTCCAGGCCAGCGCACGAACTGACGGTGTACCCCGCTTGCGAGTATTTCAACTACGTGTAGTGACTGGAGCTGGGGCAGAGCCTGCCTCCTTGACTGGAAAAGGGAGAGATAGAGATTAAAGTTGTTTTTTTCACACCTCAGCCCAACTATCATAAAGCATAGAACCCATTGATACACTTACCAATATGCTTTAAGTACTATTTGGGGGTTCCATTTACGTATTTGGCAGGTGAGGCCCACTTTTACAAACCTAAAGGTTATAGGTAATGCTGCCATGCTAAGATTTGCAAACTTGCTGGGGTAATCGACAGGTTAGCAGAGAAAAGTAACATTACAACAAAGAGGGGGGGCTAATCTGAAGCACTCTTGTTTGAGGAGCAGTTACAAGAGTATTTTCTCTTTTGGTAGCTTTGTGTTCGGCCCTACATTAATACCAGACACTTTTTTGTTTTTGGGCACTGTGTGGACACATAAATCTCCTCTTGCGTTTTGTGCTACACATATTAACCCCTTAGTGCTCTGCGCCGCCACTTGTACTGGCAGGCTCCCACTATTAGTGCTCATGCACGTACTTGTACTGGTTGGCTCTGCAGATCGGAGCCGGCATCCGGAGGCGCGGGGGTGTCAGCGTAATCTATCTGCGATCGAAAGGGGGCTCCGATAGTGGTCGTTTAAACACCCGTTAAATGCTGCAGTCAGCGTGACGTTGGCATTTAGCTTGCCTTTTGGGGGTCTTTCCCTGCCCATACCCCAGCGCCGTTTCGGGGCGCCGATCATATTCTGCAGCCTGTAGAAATGCCTCCAGACCCCAGTGGTTTATAGCAGGCCAGCCTCATCAGTAGTTTATAGCCGGCCAGCCACAGTAGCATATAGCCGGCCAGCCCCCAGTAGTATATAGCCGCCAGCCCACCCAGTAAGTAGATATGCCGAGTCAGCCACCAGCTAAAAAATAAATCCCAGTAGTACATGGCCAGCCCCACCCCAGTAAGTAGTACATAGCCGGCCAGCCTCCAGATACATAGCCGGCCAGCCCCCAGTAGTACATAGCCGGCCAGCCCCCAGTAGTACATAG
The DNA here is from genome assembly GCA_019512145.1 of Engystomops pustulosus. NCBI lineage: Eukaryota > Metazoa > Chordata > Amphibia > Anura > Leptodactylidae > Engystomops > Engystomops pustulosus. The sequence continues at coordinate 110,791,601 of CM033647.1, forward strand.
CCGGCCAGCCCCCAGTAGTTACATGCCGGCCAGCCCCCAGTAGTACATAGCCGGCCCAAAGCCCCCAGTCGTACATAGCCGCCAGCCCCCAGTAGTACTATAGTCCGGCCACCCTGTGTACATACCGCCAGCCCCAGTAGATACATAGCCGCCAGCCCCGTCAGTACCATAGCAGCCAGCCCCCAGTAGTACATAGCCAGCCAAGCCCCCAGTAGTACATAGCCGGCCAGCCCCCCAGTAGTATATAGCCGGCCAGCCCCCCATGTATTAGCCGCACCCCCAGTAGTATAATAGCCAGACCCAGTAGTATATAGCCGCCAGCCCCCAGTAGTATATAGCGGCCAAGCCCCAGTAGTATATAGCCGGAAGCCCCCAGTAGTATAGCCGGCCAGCCCCACCATAGTATGTACGCAGCCAGCCCCATGTGGTATATAAGCCAGATGTCCACGTGGTATATAAGCCATCCAGTCCCCTGCAGTATTTAGCCAGCCCCCTTGTAGTATATAGTCTGCCAGCCCACCAGTAGTATATAGCCAGACAGCCCTCTTATATATAGCCAGCAACCCCCTTTAGTATATAGCTAGACAGTACCCAACTGTAGTATAAAGTCTGCCAGCCCCCATTAAGTAACATAGCCGGCCGCCCCCAGTAGTACATAGCCGGCCAGCCCCAGTAGTACCTAGCCGGCCAGCCCCCAGTAGTACATAGCCGGCCGCAGCCCCCAGTAGTACATACCGGCCAGCCCCCAGTACATAGCCGGCAGCCCCCAGTAGTTACATAGCCGGCCAGCCCCCAGTAGTACATAGCCGGCCAGCCCCGGTAGTACATAGCCATGCCAGCCCCCAGTAGCCATAGTCACATAGCCAGCCAGGCCCCAGTAGTACATAGCCAGCCCAGCCCCCAGTAGTACATAGCGGCCAGCCCCCAGTAGTAATATAGCCGGCCAGCCCCCATAGTATAGTAGTAATAGCCGGCAGCCCCCAGTAGTATATAGCAGGCCAGCCCACAGTAGTAGTATATAGCCGGGAGACCAGTAGTATAAGCGGCTAGCCCCCCAGTAGTATATAGCGGCCCAGCCCCCCAGTAGTATTGTAGAGCCAGAGCCCCATGTGGTATATAGCCAGATAGTCCCCTGTGTAATAGCATCCAGTCCCCTGCAGTATTTAGCCAGCCCCTGTAGTACTATAGTCCTGCCAGCCCCCAGTAGTTATATAGACAGACAGCCCTCTTTATTTAATAGCCAGCAAGACCCTTTAGTATATAGCTAGACAGTCCCCTGTAGTATAAAGTCTGCCAGCCCCCAGTAGTACATAGCCAACAGCCCTCTTTATTATATTGCAGAAACCCCTTTAGTTCTATAGCTAGACAGTCCCCTGTAGTATATAGTCTGCCAGCCCCCAGTAGTATATAGCCAGACAGCCCTCTTTATTATATAGCCAGCAAACCCCCTTTAGTATATAGCTAGACAGTCCCCTGTAGTATATAGCCAACCCACTTTAGTATATAGCAAGCCCCCTTTAGTATTAAGCCATCCAGCTCCCAGTTTGCCCAGCACATAAAAAATAAACTCACATACTCGCCTTCCGGCGGTCCCCGATGCTCGACGCAGGGACGGGATGCACACACTATGGCGTAATCTGCTATGACACCGCTTCATCATAGTGTGCGCTGGCCGGAAGAGTGCATGGCCGTGTCTCCGCCGGCTAATACAGCAGAGAGAAGAAAGAAGGGGAGCCGCGGGAACGGTAGCACTGGGAGTTACACTGAGCATCGAGAGTGCTGGAAGGTGAGTATGTAAGTTTATTTTTTTATAGGCTTGCGTATAACGCGAGGCGGGGTTTTTCAGCACATTTTTGGGCTGAAAAACTCGGCTTATAAACGAGTATGTACAGTAGTATTATGTTGTTAGTAGAGAAAATCTGAATGCACTAACTTAATTCATATTCTTTCTACAGGAGTGTTAAGCTGGGAGCTTCATTTGCTGTGGTTTTCCTTTTAATCCTTTGTGTACTAATAATCTGTTTTGCAGACAAGGGTGTGGTAAGTTTGTATATTAAATATCTTTATAAGGAAATTAGAATTTGCACATTTATGATTCCATGTATGTATTTTCCAGCATTTCTGTCAAGAGAGTTCCCCCATGTCACAAGCCCTATGTTCAATTTCTGAAAATGTTGAAACTAAACCACTATTGCGAGCGTTGTTGGCTGCACTTACCATTGGAGCTCTGCTGGTAATAGCCATTCTTAATCTGGTAAGCCATTTATCCATTGCAATCTGCCATTTCTGCACTTTACTTTCATATGATATACAATGCTGACCAGTCTTATTTTTCCAGCCTCTAGACGAGAATTTACAGAAGTGCAATGGATCGAACCCAGAAACAAATGCTTGTCAAAGTATCCCTGTGAGTTTAGCTATTTGTAATGGTTTATATACAGTAGACACATTGGCCCAGTTATATGAAAACTGGTGCAATCTGCTTTTGTGCAGTTTTCCTCACTTTTGTGCAGTTTGCGCCAGATAATCCAATAGTGACGCATGCTATTGATAAATCTGGTCTGTTTTCAGGATGTGCACATAGTTGCTTTTTTTTGGTGCATTTTAGTTCATGATATTGTGACAGAGTCAAATTGCAGTAATAACTGTGTTGCAAACTCTGACTAAGCACTACTCTTCTTTACGCTGCATTCACACTGCCGTATAGGGGGCATATATATACGGCCTATATACGCCCCCCAGAGATGGCAATGGGCGCAGGTTGCCCTATGGGAGCGGTAAGATGCAGAACACGTGCGGCACTGTACCGCTCCGTACCCCGTGAAAAGATAGGATATGTCCTATCTTTTCTCGGCATATGGCGCCGTGCGCCATATATCCCTATGGAGAGGGGCGGGAGTCTCTCGTGCTCTCCCCGGCGCCACTGTGTATCCTTAGGTGCACAGTTTTCTAAAGTATCTGACAAAGTGCAACTACGAGGCAAACATGCTGCAAACACTTAATACATACATGTGCAAGACACAATAATATATCTTGGTCCTTGTGTTAAAGGGGTTGTCCACTTAACTTTAACATAAAGGGGTGATGATAAGACCCATATTATACTTATCTGTTGAAGTTTCTTGTTCTCTGTCATGTAAATTCCTCGATAGCAGGACTCAGGACCTGCTTCCCGGTTTATGGGACCCATGGCTCCTGGCACGAAACTTTTACAGGGTATGTATAATAGGGGTGACTATCATGGTGTTATTCTTAACCTGTTAAAGTTTTGTATAAGTGGCTAACCCCTTTAACATGTCCATGTTGGAAATAAATATTAAATGTTTATTTGTAAGTCACTTAGTAGAGATATAATGCATTTGTCCTCTTTATTTTCTAGTATTATATATATTGCTGTATTTTGGGAATGACTGCATGTTCTATATTCCTGAGAATGAGCTTTGAGCTAAAGTTGATTCTGTTATCGGCTGCCTTCATTGTGTATAATGTCATCATCTTCCACACTCACAAAGACTCCTTCAAGAATGCCTTCCAAACTAACAGGTATGGCAGTCCCACTGAGGCTTCCAAAGCTTTGTCCATCATATACATTAGTTTATGTGTAACCCTTTGGTGTCCCCTCAAAATATCTGATGCTCATGTGTATGAGGTCTAATATTAATATGTAATAAATGAATAGACACAGAGTTGTTGATTAGACCTGATTCTTCCAGACTGGTTGTTAAAAGATTAAAGCCAGTGTGAGGAGAAGATGGATGCTGACCACATCCTTCCTTGCTGCTGGACACTGCATTGGCGTTCTAAATGCTATAGCAGAGCAAAGAGAAATGCCCTTCATATCTACACCAGAAAACTGAAATAATTGCTATTTCTTGGGCATTACAATGTGGACGTGGAGGGAACATGAATAGAGCACAAGCTGAAAGGGCCAACAGGGGGCTTTCCTACTCTCTACCTGTGTGCTAAAGCCTGTAAACATTCACCACTAAATGTTCACCGGTTTTTGCACAAAACTACACCAGTTGGGGTAGTTTTGCCCGGCAGCGCAGACGCCGATGAATGTGTAAAACCCTTAGTAAATGTGCCCCATTGTATCCGTCGTGGATTGTACCCCTGAGGAAGTCCCAGCAGGGGACGGAACCCGTGGGGAGCCCTCCACTCTTTTCACAACTATGGAATCACCACAACATCAGACAGCACGAGATGTTGACTTATGCACCTTTTGACCTGTACATTGACATGTAATGTATGAAAGCCATGTGCTATTCCTTGGTCAACTATTGATATATTAGCTATTGGGGATATTGTTCTGGTATAAATTTGTATATTTGCACTTGGTCTTGTGCTGCGTCTAGGATTTTTTACATGTGCCTTGTTCTATATATATATACCAGTAGGGGTGACTCATGCATTACCGCTTTTTGGTGAAGGAGGTGGTTTGTTGGACAACTTTACATGGTGGTACCAACTAAGGATACTATATGTACTTGGTACATTTTTAATTGTTTTTATAGTGTCTACCATCCTTGTGTCAGATGATGTATGTATTGTTTTGTATTAAATAAATAATTACTGTATATTGTCATATCACACATTTCTTTTTTCTTTGGAGTTTACAGTCCTCTGCTAAGCTTGACACGCTGAGATCCCCTAGAAAAGAAAGTTATAAAAACCATCAGGTAGCATTGGGACAAGATGTCCAGCGCACCCGGCTGCTAATTATGCACGCCCTCGCCACCTAGGAGCATGGGAGAAAGAGGTGATGTCACGCTGGCATGGGAGAGGGAATTCATATGTATATTCGTGTTATATGTATGTTTACCCCTTCCCAACTTGCGCCATACTAGTACGGCGCAAGCCGGGTCCCAGTGCATGGAGAGGGCTTGCGGGTCGAGCCCTCTCCATAGCGGGTAAGTCTTTGCTGCATATTGCAGCAAAGGCTTACTGGTAAAACCCGCAATCGGTGCTAGCACTGATCGCGGGTGTTTTCCTGGGCTCCGCCATCTTGCCGCGGATCATCGCTCCCGGTACGATCCGTCGCCATGACATGTGCTATCAGCACATTGTAATGAATGATGAGAAAAATCGATCAGACAACCTAGAGTTAAAGTACCCTAAGGAGTCTAAAAAATAGAAAAAAAGTAAAAAAAGAAAAAAAGTAAAAAAAAAACCCTAAAAATTCTAATCACCCCCCTTTCCCTAGAACTGATATAAATATTAATAAACCGTAAAAATCATAAACACATTAGGTATCACCGCGTCTGAAAATGCCCGATCTATCAAAATATAATAACGGGGTTTCACTGCGTTATACTCTGTAACGGAAAATATCGCCCAAAGTCAAAAATGGCACTTTATATAAAAAAATATATAAAGAGTGATCAAAAGGTCCTAAAAAATTATAGCAATGAAAACGCCATCAAAAGTTGCAAAAAATGACACAACCCAATGCTCCCTACACCAAAGTATGAAAAAGTTATTGGCACCAGAATTGGCAAAATTAGAAAAAAAATTTTTTACAGGAGGTTTTAATTTTTGTAAATTTATGAAAACATTATAAAACCTATACAAATTTGCTATTTGCATACCGACCCAAAGAATAAAGTAGACATGTCATTTGGGCCGCACAGTAAAAGCTGTAATATACAAGCCCACAAGAAAATGCCGCAAATGCAGTTTACTTTTTTCCTGCCTCCCAGTACACGGCGCAGAATATTAAATACCGTCACTATGATGTGCTATTTGTTACGAAACAAATAAGCCTTCCCAGAGCTCTTAATGTGGAAAAATAAAAAAGTTATAGATTTTTTAAGGTGGTGAGTGAAAAATGGAAGTGAACAAACTAAAAAGGGCCAAGGGGGTTAAAGTGGTTTTCCCACCTATCATAGGATAGGGCCTAACTTGTTCATCGGTTGGCGTCTCAGTGATGATGGCAATCCCCATTTCTCTTGGGGAACGATGAGGTACCTGAGGTCCCATCGGACCCCTTGTTCTCGTGATCTGAAAGGGTCTCATAACTGAGACCCCCAAATATCAGCAAGTTGGACTCTATCCTGTGTATAGGGCTTAACTTGCTTGGTGGGAAAACCCCTTTAACCTCTATATGGGAAATCAGAAGTGCCTGAGAACAGACCTGTTCAAGTTGCCCATGACAACCAATCAGAGTGGTTTATAAAATTACAGATGAGCTCTAATAGGTTGCTATTAGCACATAGCAGTTTTACCCCATAAACTTTTAATAGATTTCCCTCTATGTTTTGTTGTCTTAGGTAGTGAGACATAGTCATAGAAATAGCAGTCTAGCATCTTGTAAAACTGAGAGGTCTCACAATCTTAAATAATTGTGGCTATTGTAATATGTGACCCATATTAGAGACGGCCCAATGAATACTTAATGCAGCTTCAGAGATGCTTTGTTTGTTTTGTTTGGATAAAACAAGGTTTTCCTGCTGCAATTGTTTTGCCCCACTGCCCAAGTCACCTGCAGTGGAGTAATGACGCCATCTGCTGGTGATAACTAATCTTTAACATTTCAACAAAATCTGTGCAGCCTTCCTGGGGTGTCTCTGCTTATAATCCTGGGTTACCATATGCTGTGTAAAACATCAATAGATCATGGCACGCTTGCTTTTTAGTCTATATAGATTTTATTACAGACCAATAGTATATAAATATTAACATTATGTTTGTTCGACTTCACCCAAAAATTGTTTCTGTGTAGAATCATTTATTTAGGATTCTGTGAAAAAAATATGTTTTATTGTCTTATAGACAAATCAGTGATTATATTTTTCTATTTCTGTGTTCTCTATTATATGAGAAAATGAGGTTGCCTCTCCTAATGGCAACATGCTTGACTTCTCTAGAGCTTAGTATGGTTCTCCAGAAACACATCTGCGAGCTGAACTTTTCTAGAAGTTCCCTATTCCAGGCCTCATTGGCACAAATTTAATAACAGTGCTGTAAGGCCCCTTTCACACTTTTTTTTTCACTCGCATGTTCTGTGCATGCTTTTGACGTAAGTCCCGTATATCCCTCCGCACCGTATGGTGACTGTGTACTCATTCCGCAAAATATAGAACATGTCTTTTCATACTTTTCCAGATCTGGCCCTGTTCATCTTCATAGAAGTCTTTGGAAATGTAAACTAAAACAGGTTGCATATGATACACACAAGTTGTGAGCCGTATTTGCGGATGGTTTCCGGGGACACCTGCAGGTGGGAGGGCATAGTCTAGAAGGGGTTTGCAGAACATCAGAGCCATTTTTTAGGATACAGATCACATAGGGTTGCATAACACTGTCTTACGGTCCCTTTTTGCAATCCGTAAATACAGGACCGTAAAAACTGAGGTTGGCCTTATACTGCACCAGGTGTATCACAGTGTTTGATGCTGGATGATAAATCTAGTGTAGTATTAGACTGTCTAGTCGTACTGTGCACTGCCTAATAGTTAGCATTTTTGTTGCATGGACTTTTTGACACAAAGTCACACCCTATTTTCATAGACCATGCCCTCTTTGTCATACCAGTTGTAAAGGGGCTTGAAAACTGTCTAAAACCCTTGATAGATGTGGTGCAGACAATTTTTGGGGCAAATTTCAACTGAATTTTGTTGTAAAGAGACTAATAAATTTGCCCCGTAATATTTGATTTAAAGGTTTTACGGTCTTACGGTTTTCTAGATCTCCCCATTCTGTCATTCTATAGAAAGTTTCTATGTTTACTTCCAGTGGACAGAAATCTGACCATTAAAAGTACACTAGAAACGTGTCACGTAGCACCAAACAAACAAATCTTTATTTGAATTCAAATATATTCAAAAATAATCAGACGACACAAAAAAAAACCTTTAAAAAGGGATACAGACCAACTGCACCAATGTAACATATCACAGTAGGACAATGGCACCTGATAATGTCAAACAGTCCTGCTATAGAGCTCTACTACTCCCAAACAATGTCTTGTGCAAACAATATTCTATGTAAAACTTATAAAGAGTATAAAGCAATTGTGTGGGCAGTACCGATGCAGGACAATATAACACCAAAATATACAAGATCGGGTGTTCAGTAGACTAAACTGACACTGAGCTGTAAGCCCCCAGTCAACTACCTTTTCCTCACACGGAAAGCAGTGCTAATCATGCTGCCCAATACAAGAATAGTTCACAAATGCTCACAAGGATGTTACCACACGGCTTAGTGGAAAAGGTCCATGGTCACACAGGTGCACAGCTTGTTAGTATCATAGAGAGTAATCAGAGCTGTGTGATATAACGAGCCTCGCACATGTGTGACCATGGTCAGACTTCCGTCCTTCAAAGTAAACATAGAACCTTTCTATAGAATAACAGCGAGGGGAGATCTAGAAAACCGTGAGGAATTGCTACATGGTAAAATTGTATAACTTTTTATGGTAAAAACGTTAACTTCAATTAGATGAAATGGGAATATCTCTTTAATGGATCAATATACTAGTACATTGAACTTTACATATCCATTGTGATTTCAGTACATCTGGGATCTTGAAAGACCTGCAGAGGATGTCCTGCTTTTATCTTTCTTTATTCTACTTCACACTGATCTTACTGGCAAGGCAGGTAAGAAAAGTATTGCATATTCTAATAGTTATGTGGAACCACAAGCTTAGCATAAACATACCATAAACATGAGTGGGAGGTGAGGAGTTTTACAGGAGCACAAAGGTGGGGGCTGAGAGCTGAGGAGCAGCACAGATAAGTCATGTGTACTTTTTTGAAATGCATCCAAACCAGAACAAACCTGGGACTCAGAACTGTATTCTGTTAGGGTACAAGGTAAGTTATAACACACAATTATATTGTAAAGCAAATGCTTAGAAAAGGCAGAAAGATATTTTTGCAATCCAGCTGCAATGGGCTTCTGTAACCTTAGTCTTTAGTGTAAAAAAGGTCCCTGATGATAGGTTCCCTTTAAGTGAAAAAAAGATTAACTATTGCCTCTATTTGTAGGTTGACTATTACTCAAGGCTAGATTGCTTGTGGAAGAAGAAATTTCGAAAGGAAGATGAAGAGATTGAAACAATGGAAAATCTGAACCGGCTTCTTCTAGAAAATGTACTTCCTGCCCATGTGGCTGCATATTTTGTTGATAACAAAATGAACGAGGTAAAGACCTTTTCTTAAAGGAAGAAAGTTTATTAGTTGAAATGAATTATAATGTTAACAAAATGTTTATGTACAATAATAAAATAAAAAAAACGTATATACGATAAAATTTGTAATACCATGTTTGTAACATTTGAAATATAAAATCATCATGATTTATGGTGACTTAAGACAATTAGTAAAACTTTGAAAAGAAGTAATAGTAGAGATCTCTGTAGTATATACTGTATATGCTGAGCTGAGTATAAGCCTAGATACCTAATTTTAACACAGCCTATTGACTCTGGTATAAGCCTAGAGTGGGAAAAGCATTAGTCACAGCCCCCAGTACATGGAGGTACATTGTAGCTCACCATCCCCCCGCCGATGAATATAGCCTGCCAGCCCCCAATATATAGCTGCCAGCCCGCAGTATATAGCCTGCCTTCTTCCCGCCTTCCTACTGCCAGCCTAGTATATAGCCTGCCTCCTGTCCCCCTAGTATATAGCCTGCCTCCTGTCCCCCTAGTATATACCTGCCTCCTGTCCCCCTAGTATATACCTGCCTCATGCCCCCCTAGTATATACCTGCCTCCTGTCCCCCTAGTATATACCTGCCTCATGCCCCCCTAGTATATAGCCTGCCTCCTGTCCCCCTAGTATATACCTGCCTCCTGCCCCCCTAGTATATAGCCTGCCTCCTGCCCCCCTAGTATATACATGGCTCCTGCCCCCCTAGTATACAGCCAGCCAGCCCCCTGCCCAGCACATAAAAAAAAAACTTTAATTCATCTTTCCAACGCCCACTGCAGGTCCTCTTCTTGCTTCCTGAAGGCAGGTCTTTGTGCAGGTCCACAATGCAAACACTGACGTTAGCTGACATACTGGTGTTTCCGCTGCCATCATGCAGGGCTTGTCGCTTCCAGCACATACTATATGATGTCAGCAAGCGGCTCACGTCATTGTGTGCTGTGGACCTGCCGTTGACCACTGACAGGAAACAAAAAGAGGACCTGTATGGGTGTCGGAAAGGTGGGTATTGATATTATTTTTTCGTGCTGAGAAACTTGGCTTATACTTGAGTATAAACAGTATTCATATTCACATTGTCATTAGAGGACAATTAGAACCCCAAGTTTAGTAATCCGTCCATTTTTACAATGGAATAAATATTTGTACATAATCTTACATTTAACCATTTTATTTCTCGTATTGACCATCTTTCACCACCAGGACCTGTACCACCAGTCTTATGACTGTGTCTGTGTGATGTTTGCCTCAGTGCCAGAGTTTAAGGTTTTCTACACAGAATGTGATGTCAATAAGGAAGGCCTGGAATGTCTGCGGCTTTTGAATGAGATTATAGCAGATTTTGATGAGGTACAGATTTTATTGTTACATTGTTATGTTTGCACAAATGTGCATCATTATATGTACATAATTTTTTATGTTTTCATATCTTTCTGTAGCTTCTAATGAAGCCAAAATTCAGTGGTGTGGAAAAAATTAAGACAATTGGAAGTACATACATGGCAGCTACAGGTCTAACTGTAACCCCTGGACAAGAAAATAACCAGGTTAGTAAAGTGCAGCAGAAGTAAGATGCAGTTATAGGTTTTTAGATCCTGATTTTGATGATCTCAGGGAACTCGGTATATTTATGCTGGACTTTTTGTCCAAATAATCTGTCAAGATCACATTATCTATTCGTATAGTCATAGATGAGTGTCCATCCTTGCACCAGTCTGCTGATCTGAACTTATTGCATCATAGATAACTATGACCAACAGGATTGCTGACAAAAGATGCGTTCAGCTTATTCAAGCCTCCAATCTATATAGAGCTGCCCTAGGAAACTCTCCAGGTTATTGCTATCTATGGCATTGAGGCTACTAGCTGTTATGCCAAGAGGCGAGGCGCTTTTTCCATCACCACAGGGATTCTTTACTGTGCAAGGGGTGAGACTGTGGAGCTCTCACGCTGGAAGTAGTTATGGCATCCAGGGGCCTGGATGCATTTCGGAGAGCAATAGTAACACATCTTATGGGAGTTATTCTACCATATTCGGGTCAGGAAGGATTTTTTACCAACTTTTTGTCAATTTGCATCAGTCTTGCATTTTTTTTTTTTTGCCTTCCTTTGGATCAACACTGTATAATGAAGCATTTATAGTTTGGAGATGATGGACTGATTTCTGTTTCTAACCTTATTTACTATGATACTAAAGCCCAGATAAGATGGATAGACAACAGAAGAAAAAAATCTACAGTCGGAAAAATGATGTTATAAGTTATCTAGTTTTACACTTTTCAGACATCTCCAACTGTTTAGGACACAACTATTATGTTTCTTATAGGACCAAGAAAAACAGAATGCACAAATAGGAATCACCGTTGAATATGCCATGGCACTTATGCAGAAGCTGGATGGAATCAATAGACATTCCTTTAATAACTTTCGCCTGCGTGTAGGTGAGTTTTAAAAACAATAGTGTGTATTTTCTGAAGTACTTACTTTGACACAATCTTTATTTGACATTCAATGACATTGAACACATTGATAGGTTATATAATCTTTTAGGGATAAACCATGGACCTGTCATTGCTGGAGTTATTGGAGCTAGAAAACCACAATATGATATTTGGGGCAATACAGTTAATGTGGCCAGTAGGATGGAGACCACAGGAGAACTTGGGAAAATCCAGGTAATTTATCTACTCTTCTCTAATTCAGTGATTTATATTTACTACATATTTATTTTCCAAAGCAGTTAATTTATGTATACCTTAGCAAGGCTGTGTTCACATCTACACCCTCATCCTCAAAAATGGCAGATACAATAGAACAGTTTGTTGTTCTATGATACGGCATGTGTGAGGGAGCCGGCATATATGTGAGCAGGGTGTTGGAAGCTAAATCACCCGGGATAGATCGCTGGCCGAGAGGCAGACCGGGGGAGGAAGGGACGAGCTGCTGACCACATGAACAAAGCTCAAGCACGTGCAAGGGTGAGCCTGCAAACGGGAGAGATACAGCACCTTTTGCCAGCCTGGGAAGAAGGACACACGGAGCATCAAGCAGACAGGAAGGTCAGCAGTGAGACTGCAGTGTAAATAGGGGGGGGGGGGGGGGGAGTTGTGTCTGCAGAGTCCCAGGTACAGCAGCTGTGTGTATGCAGCCAAGAGATAATTACAGCAGAGGAGCTGATTCTGCAGGTACCTGAACTTTACTAATTCCTATACAAGTCCTGTAACAATTAGATACACGACTCCCTGCTGAGCAACTAGACTGCTCACTATCTGCAGGACATAAAAAACTGACTGTGCTCAAGTAGAACAAGTGTAGTCCTGGCACTCAGTCAGTCTGTCTGTGCTGCTAACATGTGTGCATACAAGGACTGTTACATCTGCACATTAACATCTAAGCAAACTCAACTGGGGCTTACAGTGGTGTAGTAATCCGACGTGGAAGGGTATAGAAGCTGGTAATAGGATTCTACTCTTTGTGTTGTGAGCAATATAATATTACTACCGTCAATGCTGCATAAACTAATGCATTTCATGCCCATTTATTTTTAAAGCCATTCATTTCATATTTACACACAACTATTTTACCTTCCAAAATACCACCTACAGACAAACGAAGGCTATGGCCATGGGGACACACTTCCAACCCAAATTTATACTATAACATCTGGAAACCAATTATAATTGTATATAAACTGTATATTGATGACCTTCTACTCATTTGGACCCTTAGCATCTATTGATCAATTCATCAGATACCTCAACGACAACGGTTGGGGCCTTTTTTTTCCAGCTCTCTGGATGCTTTACTTTACTCCCAGGCTGCAGCGATCAGCTGTAAGATGTCCGTAATGAAGCTTTACTGATCATCCTTGTTCCCATTGCAGAAAAATATGTTGTCACTGGGACAAACCTTTTTCTTCTGGAGCTACAGTTAGCTGGGGACCGCCTGTAATAGTAAAACCTCATAAATTACCCCTTTATACAAACTAGACCACTCAGTATATGAAAAAAACTACTTTAAGAAGTTTGTTAACCCTTTAGGTTTTTCACAGGAGTTAAAACACAATGGAGGTGTAATTTACAGTTTGCATTTTGTCCCAAAAATAAACATTCACATTCTTGTTCAGGGTTTTTAGCTTTATCTTTATTCTATGGGTCATCACGATTATGGCAATACCCCAGTTAAATAGCTTTTGATGGTTGACTTGTTTTGCAGAATCTAGAACTTATTTGGTGTTTACAGAGCTGTTTTAAGGCTTGTTCTTTTAGCTGTACCTTTTCTTGGTATCATTTCAGGGTAAATGTTACTTTTTGGTTACTTTTTATCCTGTTTTTGAGAAGTTTGGATATGGAAATATCAAAATTATTTTTTTCTTTAATGGCGTTTCACCGTACAGGTTTTTGCAGTGGTTTCACTTTTATGTGGAATGTGTTTTTATTTATATAGGAAGGGGCATTAGGGGATCTTTATTCGTTCTTTTTTAAATTTTTTTGTCCCAGTGTGGGACTTGAACAAGTATCCTGCAATATGATAAATGATGTATTGCTGCATATTGTCAATCTATGCGTTTTGCACAGGCAGACAGGCATACTGTTAGCAAAATCTAATAAGCTTCTCATAGGACCATGGAAGTGATCAGTACCCCCCGTGCCTGGCGCGGAGGGTGCCTATCACCTGTGTGGGTAGCCGGTAATGCCGTATGACCGCTGTGTCTGTAGGTATGGTAATGCGTGACCAAGGCGTGTGAGGGGTTAACATACAGCTGGCACCCAATGCTTCTGGTACCGGCTCCATTCAGGAAGCATGCCATAATAATACTGCAAAATGCGGGAACGCACCTGCCGCCATGCAGTACTATTACGTCAAATGTCGGGAAAGGGGTTAAATGATGTGGTCAGTAACTCTGTATGGGTTGATCTCACAGGCTAAGCATGAGCACCACCAGCTTGTTGTAATTGTACTTTTTGTTTTTGCTTGGCCCAAGTGCAAATAGAATATTACTATTCCTTTTGTATTTTGTACTTGTCAAACCCAAAGCTTCCATCTTGTATAGTAAGAAAAACAAGGATAAGAAAAAAACCTCGTATGGTAGGGTACTTTATATAATAATTCTTAGAAGTACAATTTAATATTTCAAGCAATGTACTTGAAAATGTTAATAAAAATCCCCCAACACTTGCAGAGACCTTTTCTTAAAGGGGTTTTCCTACGAAAGAAAATTCTCACATCTCAATCCCCTATTGATGTTAATTTTTGGTCATTAGAATCAGGAAAATTCCACATTTATTTAGGTTTTATTTTTATGTAATGTAATTGTTTTGGAAAATAAATTATTCATATTGCTATATTTTAACACACATATGATGTTTACATTTCAATTCATTCCTCCTTTTTTTAGGCATCTTATAGTGTCTACAACATCCTAGGTGTCTGATCACTAAATATCCTGCAATACTACTGAATTGAGAGGCTACTAGTTGTCATGGTAAATTATCACCATCCCCTGGTGAAGCGATGTCTTCAGATAGTGAGGACCTATTATACGAATCTGAAATGTAGTTCCAGGCCCATCTTGTGTTTTACAATGCAAAAAAACAAAGTCAACTAGAAAGTTGTCTTGCATTCCCCAAGTTGATATTGATGAAAACTATAACTCGTCCTGACAAAAAATGACCCATCAGACTGGCCCATACATAGAAATATCACAAAAGGGTTACAGATTGTGATACATAGACATTTTCTTTATAAGATATTAATACATAACAAAATGACATGTTCTCTTTCTCTCCGTGACCACAAAGATAATGTATTATTTCTACCACATCGTAAAGTGCCGCAGCTTTTTTCCCCAGTACACTGTACAGAATAGTGAATAGTGCCATGTGTCCTGCCCTCATACAGATCTGTAAAATGAAATATTAAAATGTTATGGCTTTGGGAAGGCGAGGAGTAAAAAACTGAAACAGGCTTTGGCAGGAGGTAGTAAAAGTAACACAAGTCTAACTCTTCTGTGATGCATCTATGTACTTTCCTTTCAGGTGACAGAGGAGACTTGCCGTATATTAGAAGGATTGGGATATTCCTGTGAGTGCCGCGGACTGATCAACGTTAAAGGGAAGGGAGAACTCAGGACATACTTTGTCTGCACAGACATGGCCAAATCCCAGAGTATTGGCATGAACTGACCATAGGGAAAATGTAATGTATGGAGGAAAGCTTTACATGCTGCCTACTTCAATATAAAGACTTTGCCCAGTAAAGCTGCATCTCATGGAAGGGGTGTCCTATGGCCCCTTGTCTTTCATGTCCTGCATCAGAAATGGCGGAGAAGATTACAGGTTTGCTACATATACAGTATTTCTGACCCAACCATGGAGGTTGGGTGTGCCAGTTTTAGGGTGGTTTATACCTCAAAGTTGTTACTCTGTAAAACTTTGGTATTTTAGAAATTGTTTCTAGGGCCTTTCAGGATTAGCTGGAACAGGACACCTTAATAATGAAAGGGTTTGGACACCTTGAATACACATTTATGTGCCTTGTACTTGTTAGACCTAACCCTTCCATCCGTTGGATGGTAAGAAGAAATAAGGAAGTGCCTTAAGTACCTTGTAGTGTATTTTTCTACTATTTTTGATTTTAGCTCTAAAGCTTGTAAGATGTTTGGTAGACTCTCAGATAGTTTTATACAGTAAGGCCTTTATGTGTTGAGTCTGATTATATACGGAGATCAGTGAACTTAGGTAAAAGTTAAACTTACATTGTTAAAAAGGGGCACTGCAGAGCATTGCAGCCAGAGAGAACAAGGCAATATGTCCATGAACAATGTATACAAACAATACATAAGATGGCAATATGTGAGGCTCTTTATAACTGATCGTATTTTAGTTTATTTTTAAATAATAAAAAGCATGCAGGTTCATGGCAATAGCTCTAAAGGGATTTATTCACTGCCAATGCAGCAAGAGACAAACATGAGACTCGTCCCAGTATACAGAAATGTTTCACAGTCTGAGGTTATATTAACCAGAAGCACTGTGGGGTTATATGCACATACACTGTCATGCACCACTGTAGCTTCCTAGGATGAGGTGAGGCCTTGTATCTTGTAAATGTAAAACAAATTGGATAATTACAATGGATTGGACCTTTTATACCCTCATATCTTCTGTGTTGCTGGTGGTAGTAGGAGAAGTAGCTGACAAAACAAATACAGGCACAAAATGGGTTCAGCTTAATCTGGTAGTAAATTTAAGTTTTTGTCAGTAGATGCATAAACCAGCTTCTTTCAATACATTTCTAGCATAATACAAGGACTTGTATGTGGAGAGTTATCAGTGTCTTCACATTCAGTCTTTAGAGGTAATAACCTGCCCCCTGCATGAAGGATAAGCCATGAATAGGTTTTCTTCCCAACCACTTCATTGTCTGGACTGTATGTCCGGGAATGAGCAATAATTGGGGCTCCTACAATCATACATGAGTGTGATGCTGGGAGTCCAGAACCCGAGGCAGTGTTCAGTCAGGGAAGTATTGCCATAATATGGTCGCTATTTTAGGGACTGAATACATGTGGCAAAGGCAATTTTAGTTTTAAAAATGTATGGAAGGTTCAGCAGGAGGCACGTGGAATAAAATACTGCACAAATCTACACCATGGAATAGATTAGCTAGTTTCTTCAGTAAAGGAGTGCTGGATTAAGATGTGCCAAATCTAACGCTAGCATATTAAATACCAGTCTTAAAGGGGTTTCCACTTTATAAAGAGTATTTCTTGTGTGTCTAAACAACCATGAACTAGTTTTGTCTCATGATTAGTAAAGGGGCAAAAGCAAACACCATATGGGATGAATGGAGAGCCTGGACCATTGCCACAATCTTATTACAGTAATAAGTGATGGGACAAGCTCTGTTCTGTATATGCTGGAATAAGAAAAATGTTTTGTACATTTCTGTCAAATCGACAGAAAAAAAAACTTTCTGCTGGTTTTACACATTACTGGTTTCTATAAACTAAATATTTAATTGCATGGACAATAGAGAAGATAATAGCAAACACCCGCTGTCCTGACTTACAGGACGGCAGAAGTATAGAAGGAGTAGAAAAAAAAATCCTTCCAAGGTTTTTTTACGTCCATGGTAGTTTCCTGTTATCACCTGCACTTTTCATTTCTGGTACAGTAGACCGTATCAGATATGGTCATCCCTTAACATTCAGGCAATTCTGTTTAATTAGGCCCTTTGTTTTTTGCTTTTCCCCAATCATAATTGGTTTCATATACTTCAGTATTTTATCTCTTACCAATTGTATTACTTTTAAAATAATGGTATGTTCTTGGCATTTTAAAAAAGTTACTATTTTTTTGATCTTCCTATTCAATTTTGTCATTTGTTCGCTTGATGTCTTCTGGATTCCTCCTTACTCTTGTGTCTTAGGCTAAATGCACACACATTATTTTCGCCCCTATTTGATATCCATTTCTTTGACTATTCTCAGCCAAGCTCTGATTCAGTGCAATGGAAAAATAGAGTGTTTTCAAGGCAGTGGTCACGTTAAAGAGTACCTAACCTAGAACTTTTTCAAACCCAGTATTCCAGATGACGAAGCAGGTTATTATGTGACTCATTCTTTTTTTTTTCCGCTCACAGAAGCCATTTTGATGACATTTTCTTCCAAGTGATCCAATTTTGGCAGTGATCACAAACCGGACTGGTTCAAATTTTCTTAGAAAAAAAAAGTTGTGTGTCCATAAGCCATGATGTCTCCTGTGAAAGAAGTGCCAATGTTAACCTGCCCTTATTAGAAGTTGTCTCAGAACTGGTGACCTAGCTCCTGTGATTTACTTCTCCCCCTCACCTCTACATGAAGCTTTATGTAATCGGTCAGCTCTGCTTCTGTCTACACAGCGGATGTCAGCAGCAATTGCAGAGAGAAACACACTTGTCAAGCTTTATCGTGTATACATCACTAGAGGATTAAAACTTTAGAACTTTCTTTCATGGAGAAACCCCCTTAAAATAATGGTCCATCACTGTGCATAATTCATGCAGTACCTGAGGTGTATATCATGTGGGCACAGTAATTTGACCATTTTAGTGGCAGCACTATTCTTCTTCCATGGGTTACAACTGTTGAAATTATTTCTCAACAGGTCTTCCACCAACTTGTGGAATTGGACCTGATTTTCTTAGATTAAGCAGTACAATCTGCTATTTGGGTAGGTGATGTACCATTATATTGATGCACAGCGTAAACAGCATGCTTTTCGGAAGGGATGGGGCAGTTATCATGCCTTGTATGCAAAAAAAAAAAAAAGTGCTGTGCTGGAATTCCTAAAAGGTCGGACTGTTGAGCACTAGAGTGCGGATTTTTAGTCTTAATACAACTCTCACTATGTGCTGGATTTCTGCCACGATTCAATTATCAAGTCTCGCCCCTCGTGTCAGAACATATTGAGTAGAATTTCAATAAAGGATGTCCTCTAAACTTCTGTAGTCATTGGATAAGTGTTTATTTATTTGCTCAACCTTACTGCGTTGTCAGATGTCGGATTTTATATTGTGATTGTTTTGTTAATGCTTCAAATGAATTGTTTCCATATTTATTGACATTTCCCAGCAAATTTCTTATGTACTATGTACAACTAATTACTATGTAATTTATATGCCTTAATGTCATTGTTCTGATTGTGATACCAGTCACTCATTACCCATCTGTGGATTAAACATATTCTTTAGGTCAAACTTCACTTTGTGTCGATTATTACATGACATTTGACCATTATTAATCCGGCCAACGTATGGCAGCTTCATATAAACAATGAATTGTATACATTTGTTGGATTTTGTTTACTCTACAGTCACAATGTTATATCTATAATATTAATCGCCTTGTCTAAAATAGCAACAAAAACACTGTCAAATACACAACAGGTAATCCACAAGGCTGGGGGTCTACACTGTAGATACCTACACTGGGCTGGGCAAACTAGCCAAAAGAAACTAATTTTTGTGTACTGAAAAGTACAATTTGCAGCTTTCGGTATACTTTCACATCTTCTATTTTACCAAGCTATCCAAGTCACACATAAGAGAATTGAATGCACTCATTCTGTCCTGTCCTTGGTTATCACTTTTATTCTGACTGAGTGAAGCAAGGGTGGCATGGCCATGTGAAACTAGTCCTAAAATACCCCTTGCAGACTACTGTACAGGGATAATATTTACAACTTATAAATTTAACTGTATTGGTGTTTTTTTTCCTCCCAGCCCAAGCTTCCACTATGGATATGAACTGCATTCTGCAATTTAACAAAATGTATTATTCACACACAAATGCTGAAGATTTTCCACACTTAGACAATTTATCAAAACCACAGTCCTGTGTTTATTTGTATTAAAAGATTAAAGTACATATTAATTTACAAGTTTCTATACTCTCCATTTTCACGTCTCCATTGGTGGACACTCATTTCCATTGCTATTAAGCAAATTGCTGTCTTGATGACCTATAAAAAAATGGATGTTAATAATAATTGTGAAATATTATGTTTAACAATTGATCAACATTTTTAAATATAATTTGATGGTACCTGCAGTCACCTCCACCACCTCTTCAGCGCTCACATAAGGGGAGACTATTCCCATTGCCTTCCGGATACCAAGAACACTGACCACGTCCCCGGGATTCACCTGCTGAGCTAATTCCTTCAAGTTTTCATTCACTTTTTCCGCTGTAAAAACATTCACATTGACATTACAATTTGTTATCTTTTTTGTTTATGTCTTAATCAAAGGAAAATTGTTAATACATGGGGCAGATGGATTAAGACTGGTCTGTAATACTGCAGTCTGAATGAATTGCTATGCCAAAGCTGTAATTTTTTAACCCCTTACCGACATGTGACGTAATAGTACATCACATGTCGGGTCCCGGTGCATGGAGAGGGCTCGCGGGCATATTGCAGCAAAGGCTTACCGGTAACACCCGCGATCGGTGCTAGCACCGATCGCGGGTGCTTTCATGGCAATCGCCGCCGCCAATGCTGCCGGAGGCTCCAATGCTTGTCACGGGGAGCGGTGATCCAATGCCATGACAGCTTCGGGTCTCACGAAGGCCCGAAGCTGTCTCGTTTTAACCCATTCATTACAATGTAATCAGCACATTGTAATGAATGAGGAGTAAAATCCCCATATACTGTCATATTGCAGTATGGCAGTATATGGTAGGATCGATCAGACAACCTAGGGTTAAAGTACCCTAGGGAGTCTGAAAAATAGTAAAAGTAAAAAAAAGTTTATTTAAAAAAAAAATTATAATAAAAAAACCAAAAAATTCAAATCACCCCCCAAAAAAAGTTGTGTGTCCATAAGCCATGATGTCTCCTGTGAAAGAAGCGCCAATGTTAACCTGCCCTTATTAGAAGTTGTCTCAGAACTGGTGACCTAGCTCCTGTGATTTACTTCTCCCCCTAACCTCTACATGAAGCTTTATGTAATCGGTCAGCTCTGCTTCTGTCTACATAGCGGATGTCAGCAGCAATTGCAGAGAGAAACACACTTGTCATCACTAGAGGATTAAAACTTTAGAACTTTCTTTCATGGAAAAACCCCCTTAAAATAATGGTCTATCACTGTGCATAATTCATGCAGTACCTGGGGTGTATACCATGTGGGCACAGTAATTTGACCATTTTAGTGGCAGCACTATTCTTCCATGGGTTACAACTGTTGACATTATTCCTCAACAGGTCTTCCACCAACTTGTGGAATTGGACCTGATTTTCTTAGATTACGCAGTACAATCTGCTATTTGGGTAGGTGATGTACCATTATATTGATAAACAGCATGCTTTTCAGAAGGCATGGGGCAGTTATCATGCCTTGTATGCAAAAAAAAAAAAAGGGAATGAGGAGTAAAATCCCCATATACTGCAGTATGGCAGTATATGGTAGGATCGATCAGACAACCTAGGGTTAAAGTACCCTAGAGAGTCTGAAAAATAGTAAAAGTAAAAAAAAGTTTAAAAAAAAAAATTAATAAAAAACCTAAAAATTCTAATCACCCCCCCTTTCCCTAGAACTGATATTAATATTAATAAACAGTAAAAATCATAAACACATTAGGTATCGCCGCGTCCGAAAAGGTCCGATCTATCAAAATATGATAACGATTTTTCACTGCGTTTAACCCCGTAACGGAAAATAGCGTCCAAAGTCAAAAATGACAATTTTTTTTGCCATTTTGGAAAATATAAAAAAAATTAATAAAAAGTGATCAAAAGGTCGCAGAGTCCTAAAAATGATAGCAATGAAAACGCCATCAAAAGTCTCAAAAAATGACACCACCCACAGCTCTATACACCAAAGTATGAAAAAGTTATTGCAGCTAGAAGATGGCAAAATAAAAAAAAATAAAAATTTTGTACAGGTTTTAATTTTTTTTAAATGTATGAAAACATAAAAACCTACACAAATTTGGTATCCCCTTAATCATACCGACCCAAAGAATAAAGTAGACATGTCGTGGCACACAGTGAAAGCTGTAAAATCCAAGCCCACAAGAAAACGGCGCAAATGTGTTTTTTCACCATTTTCACTGCATTTGGAATTTTATTCCCGCTTCCCAGTACGCGCCATGGAATATTGAATACCGTCACTATGATGTGCTATTTGTTACGCAGAAAATAAGCCATAACAGAGCTCTTTATGTGGAAAAATAAAAAAAAAAAAGTTATAGATTTTTGAAGGTGGGGAGTGAAAAATGGAAGTGAAAAAACTAAAAAAGGCCAAGTCGTTAAGGGGTTAAAATAAGTGTTGGAGTGCAGAAAATCACAACTGTAGGTGCAAATAGGGCAATGCGCAAAAGAAATTGGAACTTTTGGCATCAGGGCAGTAATGTTGCTACTGCTGTATGGGGTCAGTAAAGTGCAGCCTTTAAAGATGCAGGGAGAATGTATGCAGAGCTACAAATCCACACTCTATATGGTGCAGGTCATTACACAAAGGTAGAAGGGCTTACTGAAGAGCCAGTGCTCTGTGTAGTGCTGGAGGTTAGACAACACCTTATTATTATGTAACAACTGTGCAAGTTGGCACAGTAAGGGCTGGGAGTCACTAAAGCTAAACCTCCAACTCAGACTCTGCAGTCCTGCTTTCCTGGTCCCTCTAGTAGAGCCAAGATACATTCCGAATTTCCTTCCCAGTGCCTTATTCCTCTGACCTGTAGCATAGGAGCTTCACTCCTTTGGATGAATTTTTGCTGCACTTTATGTACATGCAAACTAAAAATTCCAACGTGTTTCGGAGGCAATTACTGTCTCCTTTGTCTTACGTGGATACAATAAAGAACCCTACACCCTCGGATCGCTAACACCATACCCTGGTGAGCAGCCGGTCTTAGCCACAAACACAGGTACTAACACTTGCTTAAGTTATATATACACATAGTACTTTTACCTGACCTAATGATCACATAGATATAGGTACTTGTTTGAAATATAGGCAAGATACAGCCTTAGCGACTGCATGTTTTCTATGGGTATCCCGTTTTTGTCCGTTGGTGCAGGTATCATAATTGTATTTTACATAGAACACATAAGCTCCTTACAAAAGGAATAAACTAAAATGATACGGGAAAAACTAAACTTCCTCAAAATGAGAATGTGTGTTTATATGCATGTGTGAACTCGGCCTATGACAGGTTTCATTACACATTCTATTATTATCAAAATAGCACCTGCATCTCTTTCCCACTATAAGTTGTTGTGTAACTGAAAGTCCACTAAAGTCTATGGAAAATAGAAGGTGAACTAAAGACATGGCAATTCATTCATGTGTGAACTTGGCCTTAGATCTATAAATAATTCCATTCTAGGTCATCGAGTGCCTTACATACAAACTGTGAAGGTGCTCTGTGCAGACTAGGTCCTTAGCACCACAGAAAATAATTTAATGGCTACTTGTTAAGGGAGCCTGTCATCAGAAATTTGCCTAATAAACCATTAGCAGTATGTTGCCAAGCAGCTGAGAAGCTTCTAGATGAGGTCTCTTTCATGACCTAGTGTGGTGGCTTCATCCAAAAAAAAAATCCACTTTGAAGTGGGATGTAAACTAGTTTTAAGAAAGTCAAGGAGGCGAAGAGTACAACACTGAAGTCAAGCTTTCCTTGTCTTAAAATACCCCCTTCCCTGTAATTGATGGTCCTGTGTTCAAGGGACATAATTGATTAGATCTCCTGAAGTCTGGTGCATAATGTCAATCACATGAGAGGGGGTGTTCAGGGGCATGAAGAGCTTGACTTCAGTGTCTAAGGAAATCTACCATTTGATTTCATGCATTATGAGCCAAACATACCTGAGAATTTTGTAGCTACACTGATGCAGAAGCATATCTTGCTTAATCACTGAGCCGAGTGGTGTTGCTGAAAAAACGATTATAAACTTCAGGATAATAAGGTTCTGTCACTCCTTTGCTTGGCTCCAGTGCTTATCCTCTCACATTAAGTATGCACTGCTCGGAGAATGATGTAATCACCGTTTTGTGCTTGACAGGCAGAAGTAATTAATCGCTACACCCTCCCACAGCTGCTGTGTATGAGTGATACAGCTCAGGTTGATCAGTTCTGTCTGGCCAGTTCAGAAAACTTCATGTAATTTGTTTATCAACAGCAGGCCGAATGCACCCAGCTTTCCCAAGATCCTGAATAACAAGATATACTCCCGAAATAAAAAAAGTAGATTTCCTTTAAACTCATCACCCCCCTGACTTTATACATTTGACTTCCAAGTTGTTTTTATGGATGATGCTGGGTCATAAAAGAAACATGATCTAGAAGTTGTTCAACTGCTTGACAACATAATGGTAGTGGTTTATAATTTCTGATGACAGGTTCAACATTTAAAGTAGGAAACCTCCTTTCTACTTTGCAGCCAAAGGCTAAATATGTACCTTACAAAACTTCCTGCTGTGCCTGCCATCTGCACACCGTGTGCCCCCATGGCTGCAAATACTAAATGCATGGTGCCACAACAGGAAGAGATTATGCCCCAATCGTTGATAGGACCATGCCCATGAAGATGATTACAATCGGCTCCTCCCGCCTACATATCAGAGGCATCTTTGGCACAATCTTTTTTTGAACATATCTTGGGCATTTCTAAAAATCTATGAAACTTACCAATCTGAAGTTCCTTGGTGGAGGGTGCCAGTAAGCAGACCATGTTAGGAGGAGGCTTTGTACTCAAACGATCATTCTGCACCTCTTGCAGCTCCCGTATCAAAACAGTAGTTTCATCTAGTTTCTTCTGGAACCGCTCAGTTTCTGAAAATATTCAAATAAAATATAAAAAAAAAGTTCAATTGAATGTGACATTCATGTGGTTAGACAAAACACTGAAGCAAGTGTATGGCTGTTATATATAAAAAGGTAGATTTGACTAAGGAACCCCCTCTGCACTCTACTGTAATGTAGGATGTCACTTCTTACAGCTGAATAGCATTGTATTGAGGATGGTTATGAAATGGTGAGGAAACAGGCTATTATGAAAGTATTTTATACTAGAGGCACCATATGGTACTCTGGGGGGCAATATTCACATGAGTAGAGCACAGATTCACTGAGGGTTGTAGGGACAGTGATTCTACAAACACCTCAACTTTTGTTTTCATACGGAATCAACATATTCTGTGTTCTATAAGGATCAGAGTTATCCAGGGGGACAGGACTGGTCTCTGTATTGTACATTCCAGTTGTGATTCTGTTTAGTGGTAAAAATAACAATGTACTTGGCTAGAATGTGCACAGCCGACAAGTTTCTAATGATCTTTATGATGGCTTCACCATAGTCATGTCCAGAGTCTCAACCTCTGAAGCAAGGCATCCAGGCCCTTCTTGAACGTAAAGTAAAAAAAAACATGATGTTATGGGACATTGCCATCAGAATATAATCCTTGAATTAAAGAAGAAAGTGGCATCAGCTTTATGGATTTTTTTTTTTAGCATCAATTGTCTGCGTTACTAGACTGGACGTGATGGAAATCTACCATGATAAAACACTTACTGATCCTAAAACAAAAATACAAACAATACAAAAAAATAAAAACAAAGATATAATATATACTAGAACTTTACCTTCACTGTCAAATGCTTCATCAAAGACTCCAAGACCAAACACAGACTTCAAACTTGCAAACTGGTCAGAACTGTCGGGCTTTGTTAACTGTTCGGTTGTACCCTTAAAAATAAAAAACAGGTCTATGAATGAGGCATCATAATTACTATGGTAAGGATCATCAGAATAAGACTTCTGCCCAGTGAAACATTCACTACAACCAGAAGCCATGGTTGTTTAAAATGGCACTGAATAATTTGGCCGGACCGCGTGTTCAGACTTAGGCCTCCTGCACATTTTTCTTTTTGTCCATGTGCTACCTGTTAATTCAGTGGAAAGAAAATGGACAATTGTATTTCAATGGGCCAACAGACAGCTGTCATCAGCAAATGAGCAGAGCCCACCCGCCAATGACACATGGCTCTGTTTGGGATCCAAGAATGTCCATGTTCGTGAGCAGGTAACGTTAGAAACAATACATAATATATAAAAGTAGCCACAGAAATATACTTACTATATTCTTTTCCCGTTCTTTTCTGGAATACTCCCCATCACTAAACGCATCAAGAATACAGTCCGCCATTCCATAAGGCTGGCATTTTGAACTCTCCAAGAATTCTTGTATGCTAATAAAAGTAAGAAGACTGAATCATTAACATTTCCTTATATATTCACTTCAGTGACTTTTCATACTGGCTTCCTAGATGGAAATTACTATGGTAAGGATCATCAGAATAAGACTTCTGCCCAGTGAAACATTCACTACAACCAGAAGCCATGGTTGTTTAAAATGGCACTGAATAATTTGGCCGGACTGCGCGTTCAGACTTAGGCCTCCTGCATATTTTTCTTTTTGTCCATGTGCTATCTGTTAATTCAGTGGAAAGAAAATGGACAATTGTATTTCAATGGGCCAACAGACAGCTGTCATCAGCAAATGAGCAGAGCCCACCCGCCAATGACACATGGCTCTGTTTGGGATCCAAGAATGTCCATGTTCGTGAGCAGGTAACGTTAGAAACAATACATAATATATAAAAGTAGCCACAGAAATATACTTACTATATTATTTTCCCGTTCTTTTCTGGAATACTCCCCATCACTAAACACATCAAGAATACAGTCCGCCATTCCATAAGGCTGGCATTTTGAACTCTCCAAGAATTCTTGTATGCTAATAAAAGTAAGAAGACTGAATCATTAACATTTCCTTATATATTCACTTCAGTGACTTTTCATACTGGCTTCCTAGATGGAGAGACTTTCTAAATAGTCTTCATTAGAACTGACTGTAGAGTCTGTGGAGCTCCTGTAGACACAGGCTGCCGCTGCTTCTAACAACTCGTTTTGGACTCCCTATACGTTTTTTTTCTCCCATCCTTTCACAGTACTGGAAAATGAAATGTGGCCTTCCTTCCCAGTGCCTTATACCACTAATCTGTAGCAGAGAAGCTTCACTCCTGAGCATGTACATAATGTGCAGCACACATTCATCTCAACTAAAAGAGGGATCAGGGGTGCACAAGCTGCCTGTCAAGCCATGAGTTGTGGTCTGCACCCTGCTGACAGAGTCCAATGAGTACTTCCATGGAGAATCATTGGTGCAGGAGGCCGGGTAGCAGTTTTGCTCCAGGGTTCTCTCCACTGTGTCCCGACTCCCGATACTGGTCGAGGTCAGGACCCAGGAGCGGCAAGTACTTGTAAGCTGTACTGTACTGCTCCCAGCGCCCACAACCAACATGGGGCAGAGCGGCACATGGAGGAGAGATGAAGCTGCAATATGATTATCTGATGGCTGCATTGCTTATATGGTGCTGGATTGAGCCAGTGGAGCTTGCAGAGCGTGCATACTCCACAATACTAGCACCAATAGCAGCTCTGCATTCTCCGCACCAGCACACTGCTCTGTGGGAGCGGAGTATCATTGGACTAAGTGCTTCGCATCGGGACTTCGTTGCCATCTTTATTCATTGGTCCTGGCCAGCAGGAATATAAAGGTAAACCAAAGGGGGCATTTCTCACACCCAGGACTTTTTTTTTGGTTCGGGGACAGTATAACCCATTTAATAAAATAAATTTAAAAAATTCATACATCATCATGTCATTAAAACACAAAACTATTTTTTCGTTGACAGAAAATGTCAAAAAACAAAAACTTTTATAGTTACAACAACCATCCATGGTGCAAATATTACAATGAGAACTGTATACTGTACCTGAAGGTGCCCTGTAGACTAGGTTCCTCTCCAAAAGTTGTGTAAATGAGGTCAGAGTCGTCCTTACCGATGTTTGCAAATGTTGAGTCGTACGCAGGAGCGTAGGAGGTGAATGGTCCGTAGTTCAAGTATAAAACTAAAGATGAATGACACAATGTTCTCACCATGAAGTAGAAATATTATTTAATATTTAGAAGGTGATATGGGACTGTAATATTCATGCAAAACCCCAAAACCACCAAAAAACTTATGATGGTCCAAATTTGAACCTTACAGGTAACAGGGTAAGTAACAGGCTGATCCAGTTACTGTAGTTTCTCACTTTTTGTAAATGAGACAGGGTGGCAATATTTTGCAGATGACATGGACAACAGCGGCACTTTGTTTTAGATGGAGGGAGGCCATGGATAATAAATATAAGATTGCCTGGAACTATGAGAAAGTGGCCCTGGTTTATCTTTGCTCTATTTTGATGGAAGATTTCCTTTAAATATTTCTAGTATGGTTCAATGAATGTTTTTTTTTTCACTTTCAGGCATTTCTGGAAATTTTTTCGAGTTATTGGTCAGAGAAATTTTTACAGATTTGAAAATGTACAAATAAAACTGAAATGACAGCATAAAGAATTATACTAAACCCCAACAAAATAGACCCTAAATGTAAATCGCTGGACATGTTCACAGACACATCACTGTGAACACATTTATTTTTACATAGAACCTAAACTCACGTCAAAAGTAACAAAGTACAATAATAACAAAGTGAGGAGATCTATACTGCAATACACAACATCAACAAGAATTTACACTCCCAGAAATGCTATAACAAAAAAACAAGCAATATTTGGATGCAATCAACAAATGTGCTTATATGTTTTTAAAGACAATGTGAAAGCTTCAAGCCCGTCATTTTTTTTTCAGAAATCACAGCCTACCATGTATACAAAAAATGTTTTAATGCATACACCCAACCACCTTCATGCAACTTTGCAACAAACAGTGATAAAATGCAAATATAACACGAAAATTCTAAATTTCAATCAAAATATGTAAAAAATCCAGACTACATATATAAAGAAAATGTGCTTTCCTAAAAACAGCAAGATGTGGGGGATGTATGAACATGTGCATATTCACAAAATTCACAGGGTGCTTTAACCAACCTTTGTACAAAATTGCACCAAGATATTTTATTGTACACTCCCTTACTCAACAGGTAACCAAAAGAGACTACCGTACATATCCATAAAGCAAACTAATGAGATAACAAACATCACTTTTAGATGTGTGCAATATGTGTGCCATTTTATTAGCAGCGCAATAAAATGAACCTTCCGTGGTCCATAGGAATTTGAACAACAAGGCCATAACATAGGTGTAAATAATGGAGAATGGTGTGAATTTCATGTTATTTATATTACATGCAGGTTCTTCCAAATTACCGTAACCCAGCACCCACCCTACCAGCTAAGAAGCTGAAGGGCAGCACTTCAGATTCGAGCATCTAGAATCTCACCATTTCATTTGAAAGAGGAAAATCTCAGTTTTCATATAAATTAAAAATTGGGTTTCTACGTGTCAGAGAACCGGAGATCTTGCAGTAGGGAGTGATTTTTAACCCCACAAGGACACAGGGTTTTTTCGCTCATTTCTCGCTCTCTACCTTCAAAAATCCATAACTATTTCAATTTCCCATTTACAGAGCTGTGTGAGGGCTTATTTTGTGCATAACAAATTTTACTTCTCCGTCACATTTATTGTTCCATGCCGTGTACTGGGAAGCTGGAAAAAAATTCCAATGTGGAAAAAAAAAACATGTTTTTGTGGGCTCAGTTTTTACAACTTTCACCATGCGCTCCAAATAACAACTCTGCTTTATTCTTTGGTTTGTTACAATCGCAGTGATACCAAATTTATATAGGTTTTATGTTTAACCCCTTCCCGCTGCGTCCCTTTTTCGATTTTGCGTTTTCATTTTTCACTCCCCACATTCAAAAAACATCCCCTGCCCACAAAGTCACATATAGGGGGCCCCTTTAGGACACAGGACCCTGGGCAAAGAAGCCCTGTGCGCATCTAACAGAGGAGGAGACGACACACTAGACCGAGAGAGGTCCCCAAACTTTTACATAGGGGTCCATTCACTGGCCCTCTCCAAGACCATCGGAGCGCGGACATAATGTGCACCAACGTAATAATTCTGGGCCACCCTCAAGTAATTATTTAATAACTGCCCCGCTCATGAAACTATTTTATGTATTGGCCCAATCAATCAATTAATTGGATCAATTAATTTGAACTAATACAGGGAACCCTCATCATTTAATTATTGAATAATGCTGCCTCCCCCCTCAACCCATGTAAGTAACTAGACATGCCCTCAAATTATTTCCTATTGTCCCCACCCACTAGTAATTAGTATTTCATACGCTGCCCTCCACCATAATTATTTTCTGATTGCCCATTCCTTAACTTCATTATTTCACTGATGCCCCCCACCCCATTAGTTTGTATGATGCCTCCCTCCTCATTAATTATTTTGTATGATGCCCCCCTCCACATAATATTTTATGTAGGCCCCCTCATCATTATGATTTTCTATGATTGCCCATCCATCATTAAATTATTTTCTCTTGATGCCCCCCATGATTAATTATTTTCTATGATGCCCCTCCATCATTATTATTTTTCATGATGACCCACCCCTCCATCATTATTATTTTCATTGATGCCCACCTAATCATCAATTATTTCTGATGGCCCCTCCGTCATTAATTTATTTTCTATGATTGCCCCCTCCCATCTCATATTATTTCTGATGGCCCCTACCACCATTAATTACTTTCTGATGCCCCCCACAACATCATTAATTTATTTTATGATGCCCCCCCATCATCAATTTTAACTGATGCCCCTCACCATAATTTGTATGATGCCCCTCCGTCATTAATTATTTCTGATGCCTCCCTCCAGCATTAATTATTTCTCTTGATGCCCCTCCATCATTAAGTATTTGTTTAAGCGCCCACTAAATCATTAATAATTATGATGATGCGCCCCTCCATCAGTTAATTATGTTTCTATGATGCCCACCTCCATCATTAATTTTTTTGCTATGATGCCCCCTCCATCATCAATTCATTTTATGATGCCCCATCCACCATTATTTTGTATATGCCCCTCCATCATTATTTTCTGATGCCCACCTCATCATTCTTTTATGATGCCCCTCCACCATAATTATTTTCTGAGCCCCTCACCATTATTTGATATGACCCTCATCTATTTGAACCTCCATCATTAATTATTTTGATTGCCCCCTCAGCATTAATTATTTGTACTGATGCCCTCTCAAGTCATTAATATTTTCGTTGATGCTCATCTATTACTTGTCCCCTCCATCATTAATTATGTTCTTTAATGCCCCTAATCATTAATATTCTCTTTGATGCCCCTCATCATTAATTATTTCTTTAATGCCCCCTAAATATAATTATTTCTTGATGCCCCCTCCATGCATTAATGATTGCTTAATGCCCCTAAATATCATTATTTTCTTGATGCCCCCTCATCATTAATATTTTGTATGATCCCCCTCCATCATCAATTATTTTTGATGCCCCTCCACCATTATTTTGTATGATGCCCCTCCATAATAATTATATTTCTATGAGCCCACCCATCACTAAGTTTGTAATGATGCCCCCTCCACCATTAATATTTTCTGATTGCCCCCCCACCATTATTTTGTATGATGCCCCTCCATGCATCAAATTATTTCTGATGCCCCCTCTCCACCATTATTTTGTATGATGCCCCCTCCATCATTAATTTTTCTGATGCCCCTACCATCATTAATATTTCTGATGCCCCTACCCACCATTAATTATTTTTCTGATGCCCCCTCCACCATTATTTGTATGATGCCCCCTCCATCATTAATATTTTGTATGAGGACGTCCTCCATCATTAATTATTTTGTATGATGCCCCCTCCTACATTAATTATTTTCTGAGTGCCCCTCATCTATTAAGTATTATTTTGTATGATGCCTCCATCATTAAATTATTTTCTTGATGGCCCTCCATATTAATTATTCTTATTCCCCTTAAACATTTAATATTTTGATGCCCCCTCATCATTAATTATTTTCTTTAATGTTCCCCCTAATCATAATATTTTCTTTGATGCCCCCTCCATCATTATAAATTTTCTTTAATGCCCCCTAAATCATTAATTATTTTTCTTTGATGCCCTCCATCATAATTATTTGTATGATGCCCCCTCCCACCTTATTTTGGATGATGCCCCCTCATATTAATTATTTTGTATGATGCACCCTCCATCATTAATATTTGTGATGTCCCCCCATCATTAATTATTTTGTGATGCCCTCCATCATTATTTTGTATGATGACCCCCTCCATCATAATTATTTTCTTTGATGCCCCCTTCCATCAATTAATTATTTTCTTTGATGCCCCCCTCCACCATTAATTATTTATGATGCCCCCTCCACCATTATTTCTATGATGCCCCTCCATCATTAATTATTTTTGTATGATGCCCCCCCCATCATTAATTATTTTCTATGATGCCCCCTCCATCATAATTATTTTGAGCCCCCTCAACATTAATTATTTTCTTTATTGCCCCTTAAATCATAATATTTCTTGATGCCCCCTCCATCATTAATTATTTTCTTAATGCCCCCCAAATCATTAACTTATTTTCTTTGATGCCCCTCCCATCATAATTCTTTTCTTTAATGCCCCCTAAATCATTAATATTTTTCTTTGATGCCCTTCTATCATTAAATTATTTTGTAGATGCCCCCCTCACTCATTAATATTTTCTATGATGCCCCCTCCATCATTAATTATTGTATGATGCCCCCTCATTATTAATTATTTTCTGATGCCCCCTCCATCATTAATTATTTTGTATGATGCCCCTCCATCATTAATTATTTTCTGATGCCCCTCCATCATTAATTATTTTCTTTGATGCCCCTTCATCATTAATTATTTTCTGATGCCCCCTCCATTATTTTCTATGATGCCCCTCCATCATTATTATTTGTAGATATCCCCCCTCCATCATTAATTATTATCTATGATGCCCCCTCCATCATTAATTATTTTCTTGCCCCCATCCATCATTAATTATTTTGTATATGCCCCTCCATTATTAATGCCCCCAAATCATTAATATTTTCTTTGATGCCCCTCCATCATTATTATTTTCTTTAATGCCCCCTAAAATCATTAAAGGGGTATTCCAGGAATCAGCATAATTCATATACAAATGGGCACTCAAAATATAAGCAATATGTAAATAGTTGTTATTTAAAATTTTGCCTCCTTAGCAGAAAATGCTGCTGCATAGACTGTAATGAGAATAAAAAAATGCTACTGGCCCCTTTAAATCAGTCCACTAATTTCCTCCGCGCGGTCCGTTGCAGAAACATAGATGGCCGCCGATCACAATGTTACACATCACATGTCCATCACACTGCCTGGAAGGTCATGTGATCACCACATGTTTGGCTGTTGTGGTTGGTTAAGTGCATCCAGGATGGTCAGTGGTGTGGTGATGGCAGTTACAAATCATTACTATGGTAACAGAGCAAGCAGTCTGTTATATCAATCACCGGGAGCTGAGCATAGTGGGTAAGGAGGAAGTTATGAGAACCAAAGGATCATGGAACTTGAGTTTCCAGTGGCGGCCACATCTTAGTGATAACTCACCTACTTTAGAGAGGCCATAAACTTTGTAAATCATAAAATCAAATTATTTAAGCTCATTGTGGACTAATGACATGGTGAGTTTGTGTATTCATTTAGTTGTATCATCATGGATTTTTGTGTCAGACGTCATATTCCCGGAATACCCCTTTAATTATTTCTTTGATGCCCCTCCATCATTAACTATTTTGTTATGATGCACCCTCCACCATTATTTTGTATGATGCCCCTCCATATTAATTATTTTCTTTAATGCACCCCTAATCATTAATTATTTTCTATGATGCAGCAAGTATTTGCTGCTGGTAAAAAAAAACCTATAACTCAACCTCTGGCCAGGGCTCCCGCGTCTTCATTCTTCTGGCTGCGTGCCGGACAGGAAGGGGTGCGCCTGGCGCGCATCCAGGTTTCAAGGGAGCGATGTGCGCCGGGTTGTCTTCCGGGCACATAGCCTCACCTGCAATAAATAGTGCTCGAGCGGCCACATCGACCACTATTCAGTGACGGGCAGGAGATCCCTGTCGGGACTGACTGAGGCTCCTGCCCGAATGCCGCGACCGGCGGGGGCGCTCCGAGAGCTGGATGTGGCGGGGGCCGGATGAAAACGGTCCGCGGGCCGTAGTTTGGGGACCACATGCATAGACAGTAGACATTTTACCTCCCAATGTGCCCTAGCGGGGCCACCCTGATTTTCGGGCTCTGTCCTTTTTCTGTATGGAAATTGGCGCGTAGAGGATTTCATGTCTGAGACTTGACAATGGGTTACGCCTGGCTGAGTGCCACATTGAATGTGTTCTTTGCTCCTCCTGTGCTGGACGCTTCTGTATCTGAGGCAGCTACTGGTAACCTCACTGCAGCATGGTGGTGGGGTAATGTTGTAAATTGTGTGGGCTGACTGGTGTGAGGCTTCGGGTTGGCCCACCTATAGCTAGTGGACTTTCATTTCCATTTTAGACCTCGCCTTTAGAGCTACAGACGTGAACCATGAGCCTCGCTCCCCGCTCTAGTTCACGTGCGCGCCGGCAGGGGGAGCTCTAGCTCTTTAATCGATTACCCAACAAGAGCAGACCCGCGCTTTTTCGGCATTCAATGAACGTTCTATGGTGTTCCTCCGCCGAACCGAAACAACCTCCAGAAAAAAACACAAAAGAGTGTCGGTGCGGCACGTGACGTCATCCCGGCCACGGAGGAAAATCCTGAAGGGGTCGGCCGGTGATATGGGCAAGAAGCATAGAAACACAAAGCGAGAAGCACGGCTATGAGGGGAAGGCGGAGGCGCGCGGTGCCCCGGAGACCGTGAGTGTCTTCATGTGTGTGACCTGTACACGTGGGTGGAGGGGAGGTGTTACTAAATATGTTACTGAGCCTCCCCTATCTAGTACTTCACCATTCCACCACTCCATCGTCTGGATGTATAGTGTGTGCCCCATACTAGTCTAGGGAAGGAGGGGAGTGCTCTTATTAGGGACCAGTAAGTGGAGTCTGAAGCCAGGTATTGTGTTGGGTAAGTTCTCCTGTGCTTTTGAATGTGTATGGGGACGGTTGTGTAGACTGACCCCCCCCCCCCTCCCCCTGTACAATGAACATGGGCTTCCTTCTGGACATACAACGCACTTGTGCTGTTGGTATTTGCCACCCATCGGTCATTGGCGTGTGAGGTCCAGTCACCGCGCGGCCACACTACACGGGCAAGAATCAGACCTGTTTCGTGTTTGCCTTGTGTACGATCACCATAGAAATACATTAGGATCTGTGCCATCTGTTGAGCAACAAGTTACCGTTAATCCATGTGCTGTCAGGGTGACTCGGGTCACTAACCCACAGCAGGTCCATGGCACAACTCCCAATGTATTTCTATACATTTTTTTAAAAAATGTAGACATTGGTAGTTTATGACCCGGTGTCGAGGTCTCTCTGTGGCGCTTTAATAACACTTGTACTTGCTTAGAGATGGGTGCTGAGGATGACACTTGGAGCATAATATTTATTATCAATGTGGGGCCAGAGTCCTGTCCCAGGAGCGGGTGAATCCGGGAAGCAGGACCCTGCACAGCGTTGACTTGATCTGCAATGTGATTCCACACTAAGGATCTAGTGAACTAGATGTCGGACTGTTACTGTACCATCCATAGTATAGTTTGATTCCAGATATGTTATTAATGGAGATGCTATGATTGATAAATAGTTTAGGGGACTACAGTGTAAAGGACCTATGGATTCTGTAAAGAAGGGTTATTCCCAAGTGCACGAGACACCCTTGTGGGTGTTCAGTCCATGCAATACCTATATACTGGTTGGTTTTGTAAATTAAATCATAACATTAGTCTCAAAACGCCTCGAGTTATTCTTCCTCTAAAAATCATTATCTTATTTGATTTTATTTCGTCAAGTAGTGGAAAACAATTAAAACTTGTCTTGAAAGTTGGTTACTGGAGAAGTAAAGGAGCTTTCCACAGCCCGTGCTGCGCAGCACTTCTCAAGGCTTCCATGAAGACAAGTCTGACCATGAGAAGCCAAAAGATAAGAAAAAGAAGAGAAGAAAAAGAAACTGAAGAAGTAGCTACTCCTGCTGAAGAGAAGAGAAGAAAAGGTAGCATACCTTAGATGAAAATCTTGTACTATACTACTTTTTGAAAAACTTTTTTGGTCTCAATGCGACAACATTATTGCAGAAACCATCTAAAAAGTGGTCATAAATTCCGCCTAATGTTCAGTAAAGTCTGTCACAGATTGTTGCAGTGGTTGTCCGGGTTTACAAGCAACATGTATAGCAGGCATGGTGTTTGCTATAAAAATCAGATTATTATCACCTCCGGTGGGTTCCATATCCTTGGTGCCCTCAGTCGCGCTGTGCCTTGTGTTGCTTGTTTATCTCCCAAGGCAGGCGCTCCGGTCGTCCACTGCCGTTGCCCCCATACACATTGAAAGTGATGCTGTCAGGCAAGCTAAATTAGTCGCGACAGGAGGGTGGCCTTGTAACTCAACAGTGCCAGTGACAATGAAAACGCCGGAGGAGGTAAGAATAAATTTTTATAGTTTTTGTAACTCCCTTTCAGGCCTGTTATACATATTTTTGTAAGCCCTGACAACCCCTTTAAAAATCTAGGACAAGGCCACTATACATTTTGTAATTTAAGGAGCGACAGCTAAAAATTAAATTTTTTTCAAATTTTTTGATCAGTATCTGTAAACAAAAAAAACCAAAAATGTTTACACTGATACAATTTCTATTACTAAAATAGAAATACTTCCCGATACTGTTATCACCATCTAGTGGTAAAAAATAGGAATGCATGCATGTCTTAAAAGGTAACCTGTCATCAGAAATTGACCTATTGAACCACTACCAGTATGTTGTCAGAAGCTGAACAGCTTCTAGATCATGTTTCTTTCAGGTCAGTGTGGTGGCTTTGTTCAGAAAATCAACTTGAAGCAAAGTGTAAATTAGTTGTATAAAGTCAAGGGTGGCGGAGATTTTAACACGGAAGTCAATATTTCCCTGCCTCTGAACACCCACCTCTCATTTGATGACATCGTGGGTCGAACGTCAGCAGATTTGATCAGTGATGTCCCTGGATGCAGGCCATCAATTACAGTGAAGGGCGTTTTAAGGCGTTTTAAAGCAGGGAATATTGACTTCAGTGTTAAACTCTCCTTCTCTTGACTTCATAAAACCAACTTACACTCACTTCAAAGTTTGATTTTCGGGATGATGCCACCACACTGGACCATGAAAAAAACTTGATCTAGCAGCTGTGAGCTGCTTTATTAAGTGGTTTATTAAGCCAATTTCTGATGAAGGTTCCCTTTAACATTGTGGTCAAATACTTATAATGCTAACATTGAAACAAATTATTAATTAAATGAATTTTTTTTTTTTACAATTATGTAAATTACTGGAAAAAATTGTTACATGTCACACTTCTTTTCCTATTTCAATTAGGATGATAAAAGAAAAAGGATAAAATTCACACGAAGGTGAAATGGAGCAGACCGAACCTTCAGTCACCACTTGGAGCTGATATCCAGCAGCGCCTGTTTCCAGTAATCTTCCTTGGCAAAACCAGAAGGAAAGAAAAACATTTTATAGGTGGAGCTTAGGCAGGAGCTGCTTTGTCGCTATGTCGGATTTTAACCAATAAAGAAAAGGATTTCTAACCTAAATTGTGAGTGCCGGATCCTCTTTCCATTTGAAGAGCTGCTTTGTCATTGATAAATCCATTAATGATTACAATGAACAAAAATACATAAAATGACCAGAATAAGAACTCTTTATTTTATTTTATATATATAATACAATTTTTTTTTTTTTTTTTAGCCAGCATATCTTACTCACTTTTTCTTTATTCTGGACATTCTGTCATTTTAGGATTGCTCATAAAGAATAGAGAGTGGTGTGGAAAAAGATTAACTTTCCTGCTCTATATGTACAGTATTTTCTCTTACTAATAAAGACTTGTTTTATTATTTTACATACAGAAGAACAAAACACCACTGCAAGAAGCATTGAATCAGCTTGTGAGGCAACTACAAAAGGTGGGTGATTGCCGTGTATATGCCTTGTGGCGTGCCAAACTGCCCTGTTGTAGATGTAATATTTCCTTATTGCTTTGGTTAAACTTTAAATACCCCACTCAAAAACAAAAGCTTTCCATGAATATCCCAAAGGTACTCGGTGTACAAGGAAAATCGCCGTACTCCACTACAGGTAGATGAAAGTGGTGTCTTTATTCCATACAAAAAAAGTAGAGAAAGGCTCATGCTGAGCCGAAACATTGCCACTTATCACTATGAAATAAAGACATCACCTTTTCACCTTACATCTACCTACCCTGGAGTGCTGCTTATTTTGGAGGACCTGTTTGTTTGTCTGACCCTGGTAGCTTGCAGAGTGGCTGTAGACACCCATGTAACTGTCTGTCTTTCCCTCCTGTGTGTCCAGCAGAAAATCGCTTTCCATTTCATTAAAAATGGATTTAAAAGTCTACACAATCTACAGAACTATAGGTACTGACCTTTTACCAACTCTGCAAAGTTTTAGACAATGGCCATGTCCCCCTACATCCCACTAACGCAATGTGTAGACCCACAGGAATAGCTCGGTCAGGAAGTCGGGAGTGGCTAGGAGGTGAAGTTAGCAGGGAGTTAGTCTACCAAAGGAGTAGGGGTATTGGAAAGAGGTATGGATTTTTTGTAGTGTTAATGTCCCATGAGTGAACCATTTTTAAATCAATGTTTTATTTGTTTGATATCACCAATGTATCCTGAAGTTTTTTAGGTGTATAAATGTGGTCTGTAACATCATCTTACAGTTAAGTTTTAACTCCACAGAAAGGACCCAAGTTCCTTCTTTGCATTCCCTGTTACAGACTTTATTGCTCCTGGTTACTCAATGATCATCAAGAACCCAATGGACTTCAGTAAATGAAGGAGAAGATAGGAATGGGAATATGACTCTATAGAGGAATTAAAGGTATTTCTAAGTTAATCATAGCATTTTACAGATACATAAATTGTATGAAGCAGGAAGCATTGGTAGGCACACTCTGTAGATGATGATCTTGTCAGTTTTTCCTTTTCTTGCTTTCCACCTTCAAACATCCATAACTTTTTTCATTTTTTCGTGTACAGAGCTGGTGAGGGCTTATCTGTGCGTAACAAATATTACTTCTCCTCACATTATTTATTATCCATGCCGTGTACTGGAGCTGGAAAAAAAAAATCAAAAAGTGAAAAAATGGAAAAAAAAAGTGTTTGCGTCACATTTGTGGGCAAAAAACCTCTGCTTTATTTTGGTTCGGTAAATGTAAATGATTGTGTATGAAAGAAAACAAAATTTGCCATTTTCTGACGCTAATTACTTTTTCTTACTTTGGTGGTACAGAGCTGTGTTGGGTGTATTTTGCGAAATAAGTTGACTCTTCATTGTGGTATTAGCGTGGGGGTTTGACTGCAATATGCAACACACCCCACATGTGTATGATGAGGGCTCAGCCGATGAGTGAGCCTCTTCATACACCGCCGCCACCTGTGAAGGGGTTAAATAGGTCCATCTTATCTTCAAATTGCAAACAACTTATGAAACCATTATCCAAGACAATTTGGCTTTAAAAAGCATACAAAACTAATGCGAGGTGATTTCAATAACTGAAAGCTATAAAAATATACATATAGTCGTTGACTGTGAGTGATGCTTGAATTGATCAGCTCATACCCGGGCTGTATGTACACTGGTGGTCTAAAAGTCTTGGCACCCCTGTAATACTGTCAGATTATTAATTGTTTTTCTTCCAGAAAATGATTGCAATCACAAATCTTTGGTATTAATATCGTCATTTATTTAGCTTGCAAAGTAAAAAAAAACAAGAGAATAATGAGGGGAAAAAAAGTCAAATCTTGGTCATTTACTCAAAAACTCCAAAAATGCGCCGGACAAAAGTATTAGTACCCTCAGCCTTATACTTGGTAGCACAACCTTTAGACAAAATAACTGCGAGCAACCCGTCCATCAATGAGTTTACAACTTCTCAGGTCCCTGAGATGTGAAGGCGCCTTCTCCAAACTGCCATTGTGAGATCTCTCCACAGCTGTTCTATGGGATCTGGTCTGAACTCTTGCTGGCCCCTAGAGTCTCCAGTGCTTTCCTCAAACCATTTTCTAGTGTTTTTGAAGTGTTTGGGTCATTGTCCTGCTGGAAGACCCATGACCTCTGAGGGGACCAGCTTTCTCACACAGGGCCCTACATTGTGCTGCAAAATTTGTTGAGTCTTCAGACTCATAATGCCATGCACACGGTCAGTGCCAGAGGCAGCAAAGCAACCCAAAACATCAGGGAACCTCCACCATGTTTGATTCCCCACCTTCCCTTCTCCTGTAAACCTATGTTGTGAAAGCTCTACTTTTGTCTCGTCTGACCAGAGCACATTCTCCCAAACATTTTAGGCTTTCTCGGTAAGTTTGGCAAACTCCAGCCTGGCTTTTTATGTTTTGTGTAAGAAGGGGGGTCCTTTTCATTCAGACATCTACGGATAGTACAGGTTGACAAAGTTGACATCCTGACTGCAGGGCAGCTTAAACCGTTTGGATGTAAGTCAAGGTCTTTATCCAAAGGGCCATTGGCTTCCACTTATGATGACACTGCGCACAGTAGAGCCTAGATCGTCACAGCCCAATCGACTAGAATAGTGCGAAATTATCCGCCCTTGAACAAGCTTCTAAGTGTACTGTACTGAAGCTGTTTTCATGACTATTGAACTAAACTTCCACCGTTTAAAATGCAAGACAACCAAAAATAATTCTTCTTAGGGAAATTTCAAGCAGGATTTGCCACCAAATGCAATGATTTCAAAATAAAACTGTGAACAGATATACTACAAGGCTGCCAAAAAAATTGCTTAATCAGGAATGAAAATCCTCAGCAGGTAAGGTTATTGCTGGGGACAATAACAGCTTGGTGTGTGATAGACGGTCAGAATAAAACAAGTCCCATTTTTCCATGGCTGATACAGGAAAGAATACAGAGCCTGAAGCAGAGCATAGAGTTCATGGCAGACTTACAGAGCAGCGGGACAGGACAAAGATAAGGGAGACTCCCAGGGTAGTTCAGAGGTGACAGATGAGCGAAGAGGAATCCATGGACACCAGTGATATGAAGGTTTGAGAACTCCTCCAAAGACCCCAAAAGGTAGGGGAAAATAGACAAAACCTCCATAAGGTTTATTAAGTCTCATCGTGATCGAAGTCAACATTTTAACCACAGTTAGATGCCCTGAACTGTCCCTTCAACTTTCGAAGCAATTAAATTCCTATATTAATGTAGCAGAAAAATTTGAGCAGCAGTTTCTGTGCCATTCTGCTTAAAGCAAATTCTACATAGAAATGAGCATTACACCTGGTCTAAATATTGTATGTACAGAAATGGTCATTTATCATTCGGCGGCGCTCCTGGGACCGTTCTATGTCGTCTTTTGAGCTCTGCTGCCAGCGAGTTCTTGAAGAGGCTTTTTGTCCCCATAAATCTGCTGGTAGGTCTTATGCGACTGTTGCAACCACACGCATAAGTCACAAACAACAATAAGAGTCAATTTGTGCCAAAACTTGCTCTTAATGGTGAGAAAACCTGGCTACGCAAGTGGAATCAGTGGCAAGCAGGGTCTATGTCAATGTGACTTTGCATTGTCCTATGTTTTATTTGGCGCAAGGAAAGTCTCAAAACAACATTTGTACCACAACTGTGCCAAAACACACCAAACATAAACCAACAAAAACTGTGATAAAGTTCCCCAGTGACTACAGAAGATGCAGGTCACACTTGATCAGTTAGACAAAGTGGAAAATCTGATACGTTTTTCTTTTTCATTAACTAGTTTCATTTTCCTCCCTTTGCAGAAAAGATAAAGAACAGCAGGAGACAAACAAAATGACGGAAACTCTGAGAAGGACAGGAACTGATCGACCAAATTATAAAGATTCTTTAGGCCAAATTATCAAAGAGAATGATTTTAGTCAGGTAAGTCCATCATAGACTGTGTAAAGACTGGTCTTAAAGGACGTCTACCACCAGATGAATAACCAAGCACACTGATATACTAGTGTGGGTGCCTCTGGCAGATTCTTCAAGCTTCTTTATGCCTGTTTTTTTTTTTTTTTTTTTTTTTTTTTTAATATGCATATGAGCCTGAGGGGATCCAGGGCTTCATTAACGCCTATGGAGCCCAGATCCCCCTCATGCTTATTTGCACAATTCTTGAAGCTTTTTTTTTTAAAGAAAAAAAAAAAACAGGAAAAAAGTGTTAGATTCTGTCAGAGGGGGTGGGGACACACTAGTATGTCAATGTGCTTGGTTTACAATCTTTGATCCTGGTGGTAGATTTCCTTTTTAAAGGAAATCGCTACTTGTATTTAGTGGTTTTAACCCAATTTGCATGCTGGCATCTGACTTCCTGAAAAAGGATCCCTTCCTCATTTAGCTGTTAATTGTTATTTTTTGTGAAAAATTTAAATGCTTGGGTTTAAAACGCGAAATCCATTTAGTTGATTTCCTTAACCCCTTACCGAGTGAAGGTAGAGGGCTCCGGGCGAGCCCTCTCCATAGCTTGTAGGTCTTGCTGCATATTGCAGGTGTTAACACGTCCATTTCTGCCAGCAAATCTGCCGACTGCTTAAAAAGATGGCCTGCACATGGGCTCCACCATCTTGCAGAAGATCGCCACTCACTGTGACGTCATTGGGGGGAGCTGATCGATCGCCATGAAAGCTTCAGGTCTTCTGAAGACCTGAGGCTGTCTGGTGTTAATTGTTCTGTACAATGCGCAATTGTAATGAATGAGGAGGAAATCCCCATATATTGCCATTCTTTAGTATGGAAGTAAATGGGAGGCTCAACATAGACAACCTAGGGGGTCTGAAAAATTTGTAAAAAAGTTATATTGCTTATTATTCTAATTTTTTTCACAGCTAGAGTTGAGAGACGGAAGTCGGATGGGACTACAAACACTTGCCTTGCTCAGTGCTGGAGAAGAGAAACTGCTTTAGGTAAGTGTACTTCATTGCCAGTGCAGGAATTTGTTCCAAAAAGATTATCTGGTGATACAAAGATAATGATAGTCTTCAGTTTCCTCTTTGTACGTTGTAACTGAATACCTAGAACTCTGAATACGCAAAGTAACCAAATCTTTAGCAAAGCAGCCCAATCGACAGGGCCTGTGTGATTTTGTGGTCACAAATCAATGCAAGAGTGATGACCCTAAGACTTGATCTCATCAATCCCTGATGCAGTTTATAATAAAATTGGAGTAGATGCCTCGATCTGTAAAAGTTTTAAATCAAGTAGAGGAAAAGTCTGATGGTCAGTAACCAGCTGCCCAGGTGGTTTGTAGAACTATTAAATGGATTATATTAACCATGTTAAGGACTAGGATAAGAATTCTCGTCCTGATGTACTCCATACAGGGAAAGATCAAGATTGATGCAGCAGCTAAGTAAATGAACAGAGGGAAGGGGTTGTATTGCCGCCTTGGGGTACATTCACTCAGCGTATGCCCGCGGGCGCGGAGAGGAAGAGGAGATGACAACCCTCCAAGAAAACAGCCATGCATGGCCCACAGACACTGGGAAAGAGAGCATGCTCTATCTTTTCCCGTGTAGGCGCGGAACGCTGCCACACGTTGTGTGACACTGTACCGCCACCGGGCCGCAGTTCCATCCATGGGGACGTATATGTGGCCGCATATACATCCCCAAAGGATGGCGTGTAAATGAGGCCTCGTCGTCTGAAGGAGACCTCGGGTTTGCCGTGTACAGAAGCCCAGCACGTGCACACTCTGTACATCACATGACCCAAGGAAATTAAAAAGTAGAAGCTCCCTATAGATGATAGTAAGCAGAGATCTGGAAACCTTAATTTCAAGAACGATACTAGACATATTTTAAAATTTTCATTATACAACAAAATATTTGCGAAATAGGAAACTCCTTTTACTTCTAAATGCTGAACTTCAAAATTGCACCAGTTCTGCCATTACCACTTTGAGTGAAAGTAAAACAAGCAAATGCATTTCGGAGCTGCCATATGTCTCGTCAACAGATGATAGAAGTGAAATTCAATACATAAAATGCACCTGAAACTGCATCCATGACTTCTAAGAAGCTAATGTTGGTTGAGGGGATTTACAATTTACAATACAAATAATTTATTCGTATCCTATAAGTGGAGGCTATATCAATTAAGCCCAACCCCATACATTCACTTTTCCAAAAAGAGATGTCAGGTTGCATTATGTTGTAAATATAGCACAACAGTTAAGCTTCACTTCCTTTTAAGATCTGTGTTCTAAATTGATGCATGCTGTGGTGTTTTGTCGTGGAATATAATCGAAAAAAATATGTCGTTGTGGTCTTTGGAGCAGATCAACAGAAATACCAGCCTAGATGTGAACGAGCCCCGCACTGCAAATAACTGATGGATAGATATGAGATGTTCATTCTATATTTTCATTTTGTAGAATCGGGTCATGGCATGCCATCCTTGGCTCACAGCTGGTCGACACAGTCAGGAGTTTACTCGCTGCAAGGTTCAAGGAAGACAAACGAACAAAGTCACACCAGGTACACGTGGTCTATAACTGAAGCACAGATAGCATTCTTCATTCATCTTATTTACCTGTAGTTGGAGTACTAACCACTCATTAGATGGAAACGCCTTGTTGTGCTGTCGCTTGTCCATATTTATTCTGGAAGTAGCCCAC
The DNA here is from genome assembly GCA_019512145.1 of Engystomops pustulosus. Classification (NCBI taxonomy): domain Eukaryota; kingdom Metazoa; phylum Chordata; class Amphibia; order Anura; family Leptodactylidae; genus Engystomops; species Engystomops pustulosus. Next base: position 110,836,076 of record CM033647.1, read on the forward strand.
TTAGGTCTCTGAAAAAAGCTTTAATTTATCACTTCATACAGTTTTAAAAACTCTTTGAGATTCTGCCAAATGTATACACAATCTTCTTTTTGTCACATTGGAAAAATAACCCTAAAGAGGGTTGGTTTCCTATGTTCTTAGAAATGGCAATCAATTCTATTCATTACAGGTAGTAATGTCTGTCTTGAATATCAGAAATAGAGAAACACTCTTTAAAGGGGTTGACCACTTTTCAATAAATCTCATCCTGTCAGTATGGAGGAACTGTCTAATGGAAAAGTGGGCAGGGAGCAGGATGAGTCATGATCCTCTACCTGCAGCTTTCCTATTCGGCAAAAGCTTAGACATGAAAAAACATTTTAAAATAAAAAGAGAGTTTGCACCGTGCAAAAGATAGTTAGCAGGATGAGCACCTTATGAAAAAGTAGCCCACCCCTTTAATTGTATTTATTAAAATGTTATTGTTTATGTCTGTTAAACATCATTAAAAGGGTTTGTCAGGATTTAGTATTGATGCTTTGGTGTTCACCCTACAATGGCCTTTGGAAGCGAAGTCCTAGTCAAACTCTTCCATTAGATTGGGGTTAGCAATGAAAGTAAGGAGAATCCTTTTTTTAACTCTTTTCTGCCACGGAGGGTATTAGCATCCTCACAGGGTGACCCTGTATGGCCAAGGATGATACATCCGGATTCAGAGGGTATAAACTGTGATGAAAAGTAAAAATGTAAGTAAAAAGTAAATTGGACTCGATAGGTATCGCCAAATATCTCAAAATGCCGATCATCTATCAAAATTAAAAACTGTTATTCCAGCGGTGAACCACATAAACAGAAAATGGGCCCAAATGTCCAAATACATTTCAAACATTAAAAAATGGATAAAAAGTGACCAAAATGTCATACAGACCTTAAAATGGTAGCAATAAAAATGTCAGCTCATTTTGCAAAAAATGACGCTTAAACACAGCTCCTACACAAAGTATGAAAAGTTATTACATCAGAAGATGGTGAAAATTTTTTTTGTCTTTTGTACATATTTGTTTAATTTTTGAAATGTATTTAACCCTTACCGACATGTGACGTAATTGAGTCACATGGGGTCCCAGGCATGGGAGGGCTCGCGGCCCGAGCCCTCCATAGCCGGTAAGTCTTTGCGCAATATGCAGAAAGGCTTACCGTAACACCGCGACCGTGCCGGCACTGATCGCGGGTGTTTTTCCTGCTGATCGTCACTGGTGGCTCAAAAAGATGGTCGGCGCAGGCTTACTTCGGGTTAACCCATTCAATACAATGTGCTATCAGCACATTGAATGTATGAGGAGTAAAATCCCCATATACTGCCATACTGTAGTATGGCAGTATATGATAGGATTGTACAGACAACTAGGGTTAAAGTACCCTAGGAGTCTGAAAAATAGAAAAATAAAAAAAAGGGTAAAAAAAAAAATTAAATTAAAAAAACTAAAATTCAAATCGCCCCCTTCCCTAGAACTGAATAAATATAAACAATAAAATCATAAACACATTAGGTATCGCCGTGTCAGAAAATGCCCGATCTATCAAAATATGATAACTGTTTTCACTGAGTTTAACCCCATACGGAAAATTGCGTCCAAAGTCGAAAATGGCACTTTTTTCTGGAATTAAAAAAAAAATTCTATAAAAAGTGATCAAATGGTCGCTACAGTCCTAAAAATGATAACATTGTAAACGTCATCAAAATCTGAAAAAAAACTGCACCACCACAGCCTCCACACACCAATGTATAAAAAAAAGTTAGCAAAATCCCCCAAACAATTTGTACAGGAGGTTTAATTTTTTAAATGTATGAAAAATTATAAACCTTGTATAAATTATTCTTTGGTTCGTTACGATGCAGCGGTGATACCAAATTTATATAGGTTTTTATGTTAACCCCTTCCCACTGTGTCCCTTTTTCGATTTTGCACTTTCATTTTAACTGCCCCACATTCAAAAATCTGAACTTTTTTCTATGTGCAGAGCTGTGTGATGTTTTTTTCTGCATAACAAATCACACTCAAAATGGTGGAATTATTATGCATGCCATTTTACGGGAGCAGGAAAGAAATGTCCAATGCAGTGAAATTGGGAAAAAAACTATTTGTGCCGTATTTTTGTGGACTTGGATTTTCCGGATTTCACTGTGCGCCCAAATGACATGTTACTTTATTCTTTGGGTCGGTACGATTACGAGGATAACAAAAGTAGACATGTCATTGGGGCGTACAGTGAAACGTAAAATCCAAGTCCACAAGAAAACGGCACAAATTCGTTTTTTTTTTTTTTCCAATTTCACTGCATTTGGAATTTCTTTCCTGCTTCCAGTAAATGGCATGGAATAATATCAAATGACACCATTTGAAGTGTGATTTGTATGCAGAAAATAAGCCAGTCACACAGCTCTAGCCGTAGAAAAATAAGTTACAGAATCTAATCGTTGCCATCTTTTTCATTGGTCCTGGCCAGCAGGAATATAAAGGGTAAACCAAGGGGGCATTTCTCACACCCAGGACTTTTTTTTTTGTTCAGGGACAGTAATAACCCATTTAATAAAATAAATTTAAAAAATCATACATCATCATGTCATTAAAAACCCAAAACTATTTTTCGTTGACAGAAAATGTCAAAAAACAAAAACAAATTTTATGTTACAACAACCATCCATGGTGCAAATATTAAAAGAGAACTGTATAACTGTACCTGAAGGTGCCCTGTAGACTAGGTTCCTCTCCAAAAGTTGTGTAAATGAGGTCAGATTCGTCCTACCCGATGTTGCAAATGTTGAGTCGTACGCAGGAGCGTTAGGAGTGAATGGTCCGTAGTTCAAGTATAAAACTAAAGATGATGACACAATGTTCTCTACCATGAAGTAGAAATATTATTTAATATTTAGAAGGTGATATGGGACTGTAATATTCATGTCAAAAACCCCAAAACCACAAAAACTTATGATGGTCCAAATTAGAACTTACAGGTAACATTAAGTAACAGGCTGATCCATTACTGTAGTTTCTCACTTTTTGTAATGAGACAGGTGCAATATTTGCAGATTGACATGGACAACAGCGGCACTTTGTTTTAGATGGAGGGGAGCCATGGATATAAATATAGATTGCCTGGAACTATGAAATGGCCCCTGGTTTTATCTTTGCCTATTTTGATGGAAGATTTCCTTTAAATATTTCTAGTATGGTTCAATGAATGTTTTTTTTTTCACTTTCAGGCACATTTCTGGAAATTTTTTCGAGTTATTGGTCAGAGAAATTTTTACAGATTTGAAAATGTACAAATAAAACTGAAAATGACAGCATAAAGAATTATACTAAACCCCAACAAAATAGACCCTAAATGTAAATCGCTGGACATGTTCACAGACACATCACTGTGAAACATTTATTTTACATAGAACCTAAACTCACGTCAAAAGTAACAAGTACAATAATAACAAAGTGGGAGATCTAAACTGCAATACACACATCAACAAGAATTTACACTCCCAGAAATGCTATAACAAAAAACAGCAATATTTGGATGCAATCAACAATTTGCGTTATTGTTTTTAAAGACAATGTGAAAGCTTCAAGCCCGTCATTTTTTTTTCAGAAATCACAGCCTACCATGTATACAAAAAATGTTTTAATGCATACCAACCCAACCACCTTCATGCAACTTTGCAACAAACAGTGATAAAATGCAAAATAACACGAAATTCTAATTTCAATCAAAATATGTAAAAATCCAGACTACATATATAAAAGAAAATGTGCTTTCCTAAAAACAGCAAGATGTGGGGGATGTATGAACATTGTGCATATTCACAAAATTCACAGGGTGCTTTAACAACCTTTGTACAAATTGCACCAAGATTTTTTTGTACACTCCCTTACTCACAGGTAACCAAAAGAGACTACACAATCCATAAAGCAAACTAATGAGATAACAAACATCACTTTAGATGTGTGCAATATGTGTGCCATTTTATTAGGCGCATAATAAATGAACCTTCCGTGGTCCATAGGAATTTGAACAACAAGGCCATAACATAGGTGTAAATAATGGAGAATGGTGTGAATTTCATGTTATTTATATTACATGCAGGTTCTTCCAAATTAACCTGTAACCCAGCACCCACCCTACCACAGAAGCTGAAGGGCAGCACTTCAGATTCGAGCATCTAGATCTCACCATTTCATTTGAAAGAGGAAATCAGTTTTCATATAAATTAAAAATTGGGTTTCTACTGTGTCAGAGAACCGGAGATCTTGCAGTAGGGAGTGATTTTAACCCACAAGGACACAGGGTTTTTTTCGCTCATTTCTCGCTCTCTACCTTCAAAATCCATACTATTTCAATTTCCCATTTACAGAGCTGTGTGAGGGCTTATTTTGTGCATAACAAATTTTACTTCTCCGTCACATTTATTGTTCCATGCCGTGTACTGGAACTGGAAAAAATTCCAATGTGGAAAAAAAAAACATGTTTTTTTGGCTCAGTTTTTACAACTTTCACCATGCGCTCCAAATAACAACTCTGCTTTATTCTTTGGTTTGTTACAATCGCAGTGATACCAAATTTATATAGGTTTTATTTTAACCCCTCCCCCGCTGCGTCCTTTTCGATTTTGCGTTTTCATTTTTCACCTCCCCACATTCAAAAATCTGTAACTTTATTTTCTATGTGCAGAGCTGTGTGATGGCTATTTTCTGCATAACAAATCACACTTCAAAATGGTGGCATTATTATTCCATGCCATTTACTGGACAGGAAAGAAATTCCAAATGCAGTGAAATTGGGAAAAAAAACAATTTGTGCCGTTTTCTTGTGGACTTGGATTTTACGGATTTCACTGTACGCCCCAAATGACATGTCTACTTGTTATCCTCGTAATCGTACCGACCCAAAGAATAAAGTAGACATGTCATTTGGGGCGTCACAGTGAAATCCGAAAATCCAAGTCCACAAAAATACGGCACAATTAGTTTTTTTTCCCATTTCACTGCATTTGGAATTCCTTTCCTGCTTCCCTAAAATGGCATGGAATAATAAATGCACCATTTTGAAGTGTGATTTGTTATGCAGAAAATAAACATCACACAGCTCTGCACATAGAAAATAAAGTTACAGATTTTTGAATGTGGGGAGTGTAAAATGAAAGTGCAAAATCGAAAAAGGGACACAGTGGGAAGGGGTTAAACATAAAACCTATATAAATTTGGTATCACCGCGCTACGTAACGAACCAAAGAATAAATTTATAGGTTTTATAAGGTTTTCATACATTTAAAAAATTAAAACCTCCTGGTACAAATTGTTTGGGGGATTTTGCTAACTTTTTTATACGTTGGTGTGTGGAGCTGTGGTGGTGCAGTTTTTTTCAGATTTTGATGACGTTTACAATGTTATCATTTTTAGGTCACACCATTTGATCACTTTTTATAGAATTTTTTTTTAAATGCCAAAAGTGCCATTTTCGACTTTGGACGCGCGATTTTCCGTTATGGGGTTAAACCAGTGAAAAAGTTATCATATTTTGATAGATCGGGGCATTTCTGACACGGCGATACCTAATGTGTTTATGATTTTATTGTTTATTTATATCAGTTCTAGGGAAAAGGGGGTTAATTTTAGTTTTTTTAATTATAATTTTTTTTTTTTATTTTTTTTATTTTACTATTTTTCAGACTCCCTAGGGTACTTTAACCCTAGATTGTCTGTACATCCTATCATATACTGCCATACTACAGTATGGCAGTATATGGGGATTTTACTCCTCATACATTACAATGTGCTGATAGCACATTGTATTGAAGGGTTAACCCGAAGTAAGCCCATGCGCCGCCATCTTTTTGAAGCCACCAGTGACGATCAGCAGGAAAAACACCCGCGATCAGTGCCGCACGATCGCGGTTTACCGGTAGCCTTGCGCATATGCAGCAAGACTACCGGCTATGGAGGGCTCGGGCCGCGGCCCCCATGCACCGGGACCCGGCATGTGACTATCTTACGTCACATGTCGGTAGGGGTTAAATACATTTTCAAAAATTAAACAAATATGTACAAAAGAACAAAAAAAAATTTTCACCATCTTCTGATGTAATAACTTTTTCATACTTTGGTGTATGGAGCTGTGTTAAGCGTCATTTTTTGCAAAATGAGCTGACATTTTTATTGCTACCATTTTAAGGTCTGTGACATTTTGTCACTTTTTATTCCATTTTTTAATGTTATGTAAAATGGTATTTTGGACATTTGGGCCGCATTTTCTGTTATGTGGTTCACCGCTGGAAACAAGTTTTTATATTTTGATAGAGCGGCATTTTGAGATATTTGGCGATACCTATCGGTCCAATTTTACTTTTTTTTACATTTTTACTTTTCATCACATTTATACCTCTGATACAGGATGTATCATCCTTGGCCATACAGGGTCACCCTGTGAGGATGCATGAATACCTCCGTGCAGGAAAAGAGTTAAAAAAAGGATCTCCTTACTTCATTGCTAACCCCAATCTATGGAAGAGTTTGACTAGGACTTCGCTTTCCGAAAGGCCATTGTAGGGTGAACACCAAAGCATCATACTAAATCACAACCCTTTTAATGATGTTTAACGGACCATAAACAATAACTTTTTAATAAATACAATTAAAGGGTTGGCTACTTTTTCATAAGGTGCTCATCCTGCTAACACTTTTGCACGGTGCAAAACTCTCTTTTTATTTTAAAATGTTTTTTCATGTCTAAGCTTGCCGAATAGGAGACTGCAGTAGGAGATCATGACTCATCTGGCTCCCTGCCCACTTTTCCATTAGACAGTTCATCCATACTGACAGGATGAGATTTATTGAAAGTGGTCAACCCCTTTAAGAGGTGTTTCTCTATAATTCTGATATTCAAGACAGACATTACTACCTGTAATGAATAGAAATTGATTGCCATTTCTAGACAATAGGAAACCAACACTTTTTGGGTTTTTTTCAAATGTGACAAAAAGAAGATTGTGTATACATTTGGCAGATATCTCAAAGAGCTTTTAAAACTGGTATGAAGTGATAAAATTAAAGCTTTTTTCAAGAGACCTAAGTTGGCTACTTCCAGTAATAAATGGACAAGCGACAGCACAACAAGGCGTTTCCATCAATAAGTGGTTAGTATCTCCAACTACAGGTAAAATAAAGATGAATGAAGAATGCTATCTCGTGCTTGCAGTTATAGACCACGTTACCTGGTGTGACTTTGTTGCGTTTGTCTCCTGAAACCTGCACGAGTAACTCCTGACTGTAGTCGACCAGCTGTGGAGCCAAGGATGGCAGTGCCATGACCCGATTCTACAAACAATGAAAATTAGAATGAACATCTCATATCTATCCATCAGGGTTATTTGCAGTGCGGGGCTCTGTTCACATCTAGGCTGGTACTTCTGTTGATCTGCTCAACAGACCACAACGACAGTATTTTTTTCGATTATATCAGACAAAACACCACACATGCATCAATTTTAATAACACGATCTTAAAAGGAAGTGAAGCTTAACTGTTGTGCCTATCTTTACACAATGCAACCTGTACATCTCTTTTTGGAAAAGTGAATGTATGGGGTTGGCTAATTGAGTATAGCCTCCACTTATAGAGACGAATAATTATTTGTATTGTAAATTGTAAACCCTCAACCAAATTAGCTTCTTAGAAGTCATGGATGCAAGTTTCAGGTGCATTTTATGTATTGAAGTTCACTTCTATCATCTGTTGACGAGACTATGGCAGCTCCGAAATGCATTTGGCTTGTTTATACTTCACTCAAAGTAGTAATGTGCAAGAACTGGTGCAATTTTGGAAGTTCACATTTAGAAGTTAAAAAGGAGTGTTCCTATTTCAGCAAATATTTGTTTGTATAATGAAAAGGTTTTAAATATGTCTAGTATACGTTCTTGAACAATTAAGGTTTCCAGATCTCTGCTTACTATCATTCTATAGGGAGCTTCTACTTTTATTTCCTGTGGGTCATGTGATGTCACAGAGGTGCACGTGCTGGGCTTCTGTACACGGCAAACACCGGGTCTCCTTCAGACCGACGAGGCCTCATTTACACGCCAGTCTTTGGGGATGTATATGCGGCCACATATACGTCCCCATGGATGGAACTGGCGGCCCGGTGGCGGTACAGTGTCACACACGTGTGGCAGCGTTCCGCGCCTACACCGGGAAAAGATAGAGCATGCTCGCCATACACCGGGAAAAGATAGAGCATGCTCTCTTTCCCAGTGTCTGCGGCCATGCATGGCTGTTTTCTTTGGAGGGTTCAGCTCCTTTTCCTCTCCAGCGCCCGGCGGGCATACGGCCGAGTGAATGTAACCCAAGGCGGCAATAGTAACCCCTTCCCTCTGTTCATTTACTTAGCTGCTTGCATCAATCTTTACCTTCCCTGTATGGAGTACATCAGGACGAGAATTCTTATCCTTAGTCCTTAACATGTTAATATAATCCAGTTATATAGTTCTACAAACCAACCTGGGCAGCTGGTTACTGACCATCAGACTTTTTTTCATCTACTTGATTTAAAACTTTTACAGGTCGAGGCATCTACTCCAATTTTATAGCAAACTGCATCAGGGATTGACGACGATCAAGTCTCTAGGGTCATCACGCTTGCATTTGAGTTAGTGACGAATCAACATATTCTGATGTTTCTATAAGATCAGAGTTATCCAGGGGACAGGACTGGTCTCTGTAGTGTACATTCCGTTGTGATCTCGTGTTTAGTGTTAAAAATATCACAATGTCACTTTGTGGCTAGAAGTGCACATTAGCCGCCGAGTTTATTAATGATTCTTTGATGAGCTTCACCATAGTCATGTCCAGAGTCTCAACCTCTGAAGGCAAGGCATCCAGGCCTTCTTGAAGTAAAGTAAAAAACATGAGTTTAGGGACATATCACAAATAATATCTGTGGCAAATATAAGAAGAAAAGGGGCATCAGCTTTAGTGAGTTTTTTTTTTCAGCACAATGTGCTCTGGTTACTAGACTGGGACGGATGGGAAATCTACCATGATAAAACCTTATCGACAAAAACACAACAATAAACAAAAAAGAAACAAAATATAAAATACTAGAACTTTACCTCTCTGTGCAAAGGCTTCATCACAAGACCCAAGACCAAACACACAGACTTCAAACTGGCAAACTGGTCAGAGATCGTCGGGCTTTGTAACGGTCTGGGGGACCCTTAAAAATAAAAAGGTCTAATGAAGAGCATCATATTACTATGGTAAGGATCATCAGAATCACGTCTGCCCATGAAACATTTCACTACAACCAGAAGCCATGGGTGTTTAAAATGGCCTGAATATTTGGCCGGACGCGCGTTCGAGACTTAGGCCTCCTGCAATTTTTGTCTTTTGTCATGTGCTATCTGTTTAATTCAGTGGAAAGAAATGGACAATTGTATTTCAACATGGGCCAACAGACAGCTGTCATCAGCAAATGAGCAGACCCACCCCCAATGACCAATGTGTCTGTTTGGGATCCAAGAATGTTCCAGGTTCGTGAGCAGGTAACGTATAAACATACAATAAATAAAAGTAAGCCACAGAATATACTTACTATATTTTTTCCCGTTCTTTTCTGGAATACTCCCCATCACTAAACCATCAAGAATACAGTCCGCCATTCCAGTAAGGCTGGCATTTTGAACTCTCCAGATTCTTGTAGCTAAAAAAGTAAAAGACTGACTCTTAACATTTCTTATATATTCACTTCAGTGACTTTTCATACTGGCTTCCTAGTTGGAGAGACTTTTCAAATAGTCTTCATTAAACGACTGTGAGAGTCTGTGGAGCTCCTTGTAGACACAGCTGCCGCTGCTTCTAACAACTCGTTTTGGACTCCCTTAAACGTTTTTTTTCCTCCTCCTTTCACAGTACTGAAATGAAGTGGGCCTTCCTTCCCTAGTGCCTTATACCACTAATCTGTAGCAGAGAAGCTCACTCCTGAGCATGTACATAATGTGGCACACACATTCATCTCAACTAAAGAGGGATCAGGGGTGCACAAGCTGCCTGTCAAGCATGATTGGGCTGCACGCTGACGATCCGAGTATTTCCATGGAGAATCATTGGTGCAGGAGGCCGGGTAGCAGTTTTTGCTCCAGGGTTCTCTCACTGTGTCCCGACTTCCACGCTACTGGTCGAGGTCAGGACCCAGGAGCGGCAAGTACTTGTAACATGTATGTATGCTCCAGCGCCCACAACACATGGGGCAGAGCGAGGCAACATGGAGGAGAGATGAAGCTCCATATGATTATCTATGGCTGCATTGTCTTATATGTGCTGGATTGAGCCAGTGGAGCTTGCAGAGCGTGCATACTCCACAATATAGCACCAATAGCGCTCTCATTCTCCCACCAGCACACTGCTCTGTGGGAGCGGAGTATCTGGACTAATGCTTCGCATCGGACTTCGTTGTCGTTGCCATCTTTATTCATTGGTCCTGGCCAAGCATAATATAAAGGTAAACCAAAGGGGCATTTCTCACACCCAGGACTTTTTTTTTGGTTCGGGGACAGTAATAACCCATTTAATAATAAATAATTTAAAAATTCATACATCATCATGTCATTAAAAACACAAACTATTTTTTCGTTGACAGAAAATGTCAAAAAACAAAACAACTTTTATAGTTACAACAACCATCCATGGTGCAAATATTACAATGAGAACTGTATACTGTACCTGAAGGTGCCCTGTAGACTAGGTTCCTCTCCAAAAGTTGTGTAATGAGGTCAGAGTCGTCCTACCGATTTTTGCAAGGTTGAGTCGTACGCAGACGTTAGGAGTGAATGGTCCGTAGTTCAATATAAAACTAAAGATAATGACACAATGTTCTCACCATGAAGTAGAAATATTTTTAATATTTAGAAGGTGATATGGGATGTAATATTCATGCAAAACCCCAAAACCACCAAAAAACTTATGATGGTCCAAATTTGAACCTTACAGGTAACATGGTAAGTAACAGGCTGACCAGTTACTGTAGTTTCTCACTTTTTGTAATGAGACAGGGTGCAATATTTTGCAGATGACATGGACAACAGCGGCACTTTGTTTTAGATGGAGGGAGCCATGGATAATAAATATAGATTGCCTGGAACTATGAAAAGTGGCCCTGGTTTATCTTTGCTCTATTTTGATGGAAGATTTCCTTTAAATATTTCTAGTAGTGTTTTCAATAATGTTTTTTTTTTCACTTTCAGGCATTTCTGGAAATTTTTTCGAGTTATTGGTCAGAGAAATTTTTACAGATTTGAAAATGTACAAATAACCTGAAATGACAGCATAAAAATTATACTAACCCAACAAAATAGACCCTAAATGTAAATCGCTGGACATGTTCACAGACACTCACTGTTGAACTTTATTTTTAACATGAACCTAAACCACGTCAAAAGTAACAAGTAAATAATAACAAAGTGAGGAATCTAACTGCAATACACAACATCAACAAGAATTTACACTCCCGAAATGCTATACAAAAAACAAGCAATTTTGGATGCAATCAACAAATGTGCTTATATGTTTTTAAAGACAATGTGAAGCTTCAAGCCCGTCATTTTTTTTTCAGAAATCACAGCCTACCATGTATACAAAAATGTTTTAATGCATACACCACAACCACCTTCATGCAACTTTGCAACAAACAGTGATAAAATGCAAATATAACACGAAATTCTAATTTCAATCAAATATGTAAAAATCCAGACTACATATATAAGAAAATGTGCTTTCCTAAAAACACAGATGTGGGGATGTATGAACATGTGCATATTCACAAAATTCACAGTGCTTTAACCAACCTTTGTACAAATTGCACCAAGAATTTTATGGTACACTCCCTTACTCAACAGGTAACCAAAGAGAGACTACCGTACATACCATAAGCAAACAATGAGATCAACAACATCACTTAGATTGTTGCATATGTGTGCCATTTTATTATTAGCGAGCAATAATGAACCTTCCGTGGTCCATAGGAATTGAACAACAAGGCCATAACATAGGTTTAAATAATGAAATGGTGTGAATTTCATGTTATTTATATTACATGCAGGTTCTTCCAAATTACCTGTAACCCAGCACCACACCCACCTACCAGCTAAGATCTGAGGGCAGCACTTCAGATTCGAGCATCTAAATCTACACCATTTCTTTGAAAGAGGAAAATCAGTTTTCATATAATTAAAAATTGGGTTTCTACGTGTCAGAGAACCGGAGATCTTGCAGTAGGGAGTGATTTTTTAACCCACAAGGACACAGGGTTTTTGCTCATTTCTCGCTTCTCTACCTTCAAAATCCATAACTATTTCAATTTCCCATTTACAAGCTGTGTGAGGGCTTATTTTGTGCATAACAAATTTTACTTCTCCGTCACATTTATTGTCCATGCCGTGTACTGGGAAGCTGGAAAAAATTCCAATGTGGAAAAAAAAAACATGTTTTTTTGTGGGCTCAGTTTTTACAACATTTCACCATGCGCTCAATAACAACTCTGCTTTATTCTTTGGTTTGTTACATATCGCAGTGATACCAAATTTATATGGTTTTATTTTAACCCCTTCCCGCTGCGTCCCTTTTCGATTTTTGCGTTTTCATTTTTCACTCCCCACATTCAAAAATCTGTAACTTTATTTTCTACGTGGCAGAGCTGTGTGATGGCTTATTTTCTGCATAACAAATCACACTTCAAATGGTGCATTATTATTCCATGCCATTTACTGGAAGCAGGAAAGAAATTCCAAATGCAGTGAAATTGGAAAAAAAAAACGAATTTGTGCCGTTTTCTTGTGGACTTGGATTTTACGGATTTCACTGTACGCCCCAATGACATGTCTACTTTTGTTATCCTCGTAATCGTACCGACCCAAAGAATAAAGTAGACATGTCATTTGGGCGCACAGTGAAATCCGTAAAATCCAAGTCCACAAAAATACGGCACAAATAGTTTTTTTCCTCAATTTCACTGCATTTGGAATTTCTTTCCTGCTTCCCTAAATGGCATGATAATAATTCCACCATTTTGAGTGTGATTTGTTATGCAGAAAAAAACCATCACACAGCTCTGCACATAGAAAAAAAGTTCAGATTTTTGAATGTGGGGAGTGTAAAATGAAAGTGCAAAATCGAAAAAGGGACACGTGGGAAGGGGTTAACATAAAACCTATATAAATTTGGTATCACCGCTGATCGTAACGAACCAAAGAATAAATTTATAAAGGTTTTATAATTTTTCATACATTTAAAAAATTAAACCTCCTGTACAAATTGCTTTGGGGGATTTTGCTAACTTTTTTATACTTGGTGTGTGGAGCTGTGGTGGTGCAGTTTTTTTCAGATTTTGATGACGTTTACAATGTTATCATTTTAGACTGTACGACCATTGATCACTTTTTATAGAATTTTTTTTTTAATCCAGAAAAAAGTGCCATTTTCGACTTTGGACGCGATTTTCCGTTATGGGGTTAAACGCAGTGAAAAACAGTTATCATATTTTGATAGATCGGGCATTTTCTGACACGGCGATACCTAATGTGTTTATGATTTTTATTGTTTATATTTATATCAGTTCTAGGGAAAAGGGGGCGATTTGAATTTTAGTTTTTTTTAATTTAATTTTTTTTTAACCTTTTTTTTTATTTTACTATTTTTCAGACTCCCTAGGGTACTTTAACCCTAGGTTGTCTGTACAATCCTATCATATACTGCCATACTACAGTATGGCAGTATATGGGGATTTTACTCCTCATACATTACAATGTGCTGATAGCACATTGTATTGAATGGGTTAACCCGATAAGTCCATGCGCCGCCATCTTTTTGAGCCACCAGTGACGATCAGCAGGAAAAACACCCGCGATCAGTGCCGGCACGGTCGCGGTTTACCGGTAAGCCTTTCTGCATATTGCAGCAAAGACTTACCGGCTATGGAGGGCTCGGGCCGCGAGCCCTCCCATGCCCTGGGACCCCCATGTGACGTCATTACGTCACATGTCGGTAAGGGGTTAAATACATTTTCAAAAATTAAACAAATATGTACAAAAGACAAAAAAAATTTTCACCATCTTCTGATGCTAATAACTTTTTCATACTTTGGTGTATGGAGCTGTGTTAAGCGTCATTTTTTGCAAAATGAGCTGACATTTTTATTGCTACCATTTTAAGGTCTGTATGACATTTTGGTCACTTTTTATTCCATTTTTTAATGTTATGTAAAATGGTATTTTGGACATTTGGGCGCCATTTTCTGTTATGTGGTTCACCGCTGGGAAGAACAGTTTTTATATTTTGATAGATCGGGCATTTTGAGATATTTGGCGATACCTATCGAGTCCAATTTTACTTTTTATTACATTTTTACTTTTCATCACAGTTATACCCTCTGAATACAGGATGTATCATCCTTGGCCATACAGAGGTCACCCTGTGAGGATGCATGAGATACCTCCGTGGCAGGAAAAGAGTTAAAAAAAGGATCTCCTTACTTCATTGCTAACCCCAATCTAATGGGAAGAGTTTGACTAGGACTTCGCTTTCCAGAAAGGCCATTGTAGGGTGAACACCAAAGCATCAATACTAAATCCTGACAAACCCTTTTAATGATGTTTAACGAGACCATAAACAATAACATTTTAATAAATACAATTAAAGGGGTTGGCTACTTTTTCATAAGGTGCTCATTCCTGCTAACTACTTTTGCACGGTGCAAACTCTCTTTTTATTTTAAAATGTTTTTTCATGTCTAAGCTTTGCCGAATAGGAAGAGCTGCAGTAGGAGATCATGACTCATCCTGCTCCCTGCCCACTTTTCCATTAGACAGTTCATCCATACTGACAGGGATGAGATTTATTGAAAAGTGGTCAACCCCTTTAAGAGAGTGTTTCTCTATAATTCTGATATTCAAGACAGACATTACTACCTGTAATGAATAGAAATTGATTGCCATTTCCTAGACACATAGGAAACCAACCACTTTATGGGTTATTTTTCAAATGTGACAAAAAGAAGATTGTGTATACATTTGGCAGATATCTCAAAGCAGCTTTTAAAAACTGGTATGAAGTGATAAAATTAAAGCTTTTTTCAAGAGACCTAAGTGGCTACTTCCAGTAATAAATGGACAAGCGACAGCACAACAAGGCGTTTCCATCTAATGAGTGGTTAGTATCTCCAACTACAGGTAAAATAAGATGAATGAAGAATGCTATCCTGTGCTTGCAGTTATAGACCACGTTACCTGGTGTGACTTTGTTGCGTTTGTCTTCCTTGAAACCTTGCAATCTAATCGTTGCCATCTTTTTTCATTGGTCCTGGCCAGCAGGAATATAAAGGGTAAACCAAGGGGGCATTTCTCACACCCAGGACTTTTTTTTTGTTCGGGACAGTAATAACCCATTTATAAAATAAATTTAAAATCATACATCATCATGTCATTAAAAACCAAAACTATTTTTCGTTGACAGAAAATGTCAAAAAACAAAAACAACTTTTATGTTACAACAACCATCCATGGTGCAAATATTAAAATGAGAACTGTATAACTGTACCTGAAGGTGCCCTGTAGACTAGGTTCCTCTCCAAAAGTTGTGTAAATGAGGTCAGATCGTCCTACCACCGATGTTTGCAAATGTTGAGTCGTACGCGGAGCGTTAGGAGTGAATGGTCCGTAGTTCAAGTATAAAACTAAAGATGATGACACAATGTTCCTACCATGAAGTAGAAATATTATTTATATTTAGAAGGTGATATGGGATGTAATATTCATTGCAAAAACCCCAAAACCACCAAAAACTTATGATGGTCCAAATTGAACTTACAGGTAACATTAAGTAACAGGCTGATCCATTACTGTAGTTTCTCACTTTTTGTAATGAGACAGGTGCAATATTTGCAGATTGACATGGACAACAGCGGCACTTTGTTTTAGATGGAGGGGAGCCATGGATATAAATATAGATTGCCTGAACTATGAAATGTGCCCCTGGTTTTATCTTTGCTCTATTTTGATGGAAGATTTCCTTTAAATATTTCTAGTATGGTTCAATGAATGTTTTTTTTTTCACTTTCAGGTCACATTTCTGGAAATTTTTTCGAGTTATTGGTCAGAGAAATTTTTACAGATTTGAAAATGTACAAATAAAACTGAAATGACAGCATAAAGAATTATACTAAACCCCAACAAAATAGACCCTAAATGTAAATCGTTGGACATGTTCACAGACCATCACTGTAACACATTTATTTTACATAGAACCTAAACTCACGTCAAAAGTAACAAGTACAATAATAACAAAGTGGGAGATCTAACTGCAATACACAACATCAACAAGAATTTACACTCCCAGAAATGCTATACAAAAAACAGCAATATTTGGATGCAATCAACAATTTGCTTATATGTTTTTAAGACAATGTGAAAGCTTCAAGCCCGTCATTTTTTTTTCAGAAATCACAGCCTACCATGTATACAAAAATGTTTTAATCATACAACCCAACCACCTTCATGCAACTTTGCAACAAACAGTGATAAAATGCAAAATAACACGAAATTCTAAATTTCAATCAAAATATGTAAAAATCCAGACTACATATATAAAGAAAATGTGCTTTCCTAAAAACAGCAAGATGTGGGGATGTATGAACATGTGTGCATATTCACAAAATTCACAGGGTGCTTTAACACACCTTTGTACAAATTGCACCAAGATTTTTTTTGTACACTCCCTTACTCACAGGTAACCAAAAGAGACTCCGTACAATCCATAAAGCAAACTAATGAGATAACAAACATCACTTTAGATGTGTGCAATATGTGTGCCATTTTATATTAGAGCGCATAATAAATGAACTTCCGTGGTCCATAGGAATTGAACAACAAGGCCATAACATAGGTGTAAATAATGGAGAATGGTGTGAATTTCATGTTATTTATATTACATCAGGTTCTTCCAAATTAACCTGTAACCCAGCACCCACCCTACCACAGAAGCTGAAGGGCAGCACTTCAGATTCGAGCATCTAGATCTCACCATTTCATTTGAAAGAGGAAATCAGTTTTCATATAAATTAAAAATTGGGTTTCTACTGTGTCAGAGAACCGGAGATCTTGCAGTAGGGAGTGATTTTAACCCACAAGGACACAGGGTTTTTTTCGCTCATTTCTCGCTCTCTACCTTCAAAATCCATACTATTTCAATTTCCCATTTACAGAGCTGTGTGAGGGCTTATTTTGGTGCATAACAAATTTTACTTCTCCGTCACATTTATTGTTCCATGCCGTGTACTGAACTGGAAAAAATTCCAATGTGGAAAAAAAAAACATGTTTTTTTGGCTCAGTTTTTACAACTTTCACCATGCGCTCCAATAACAACTCTGCTTTATTTCTTTGGTTTGTTACAATCGCAGTGATACCAAATTTATATAGGTTTTATTTTAACCCCTCCCCCGCTGCGTCCCTTTTCGATTTTGCGTTTTCATTTTTCACCTCCCCACATTCAAAAATCTGTAACTTTATTTTCTAGTGCAGAGCTGTGTGATGGCTATTTTCTGCATAACAAATCACACTTCAAATGGTGGCATATATTATTCCATGCCATTTACTGGACAGGAAAGAAATTCCAAATGCAGTGAAATTGGGAAAAAAAACGAATTTGTGCCGTTTTCTTGTGGACTTGGATTTTACGGATTTCACTGTACGCCCCAATGACATGTCTACTTGTTATCCTCGTAATCGTACCGACCCAAAGAATAAAGTAGACATGTCATTTGGGGCTCACAGTGAAATCCGAAAATCCAAGTCCACAAAATACGGCACAATTAGTTTTTTTTCCCATTTCACTGCATTTGGAATTCTTTCCTGCTTCCCTAAAATGGCATGAATAATAAATGCACCATTTTGAAGTGTGATTTGTTATGCAGAAAATAAACATCACACAGCTCTGCACATAGAAAATAAAGTTACAGATTTTTGAATGTGGGGCAGTGTAAAATGAAAGTGCAAAATCGAAAAAGGGACACAGTGGGAAGGGGTTAAACATAAAACCTATATAAATTTGGTATCACCGCGCGATCGTAACGAACCAAAGAATAATTTATAGGTTTTATAAGGTTTTCATACATTTAAAAAATTAAAACCTCCTGGTACAAATTGTTTGGGGGATTTTGCTAACTTTTTTATACGTTGGTGTGTGGAGCTGTGGTGGTGCAGTTTTTTTCAGATTTTGATGACGTTTACAATGTTATCATTTTTAGAGTCACACCATTGATCACTTTTATAGAATTTTTTTTTAAATCCAAAAGTGCCATTTTCGACTTTGGACGACGCGATTTTCCGTATGGGGTTAAACCTCAGTGAAAACAGTTATCATATTTTGATAGATCGGGGCATTTCTACACGGCGATACCTAATGTGTTTATGATTTTATTGTTTATTTATATCAGTTCTAGGGAAAAGGGGAGTTTGAATTTTTAGTTTTTTTTTAATTATAATTTTTTTTTTTTACCTTTTTTTTATTTTACTATTTTTCAGACTCCTAGGGTACTTTAACCCTAGTTGTCTGTACATCCTATCATATACTGCCATACTACAGTATGGCAGTATATGGGGATTTACTCCTCATACATTACAATGTGCTGATAGCACATTGTATTGAAGGGTTAACCCGAAGTAGAGCTCCATGCGCCGCCATCTTTTTGAAGCCACCAGTGACGATCAGCAGGAAAAACACCCGCGATCAGTGCCGGCACCGTCGCGGTTTACCGGTAGCCTTCTGCATATGCAGCAAAGACTTACCGGCTATGGAGGGCTCGGGCCGCGGCCCCTCCATGCACCGGGACCCCGGATGTGACTACTTACGTCACATGTCGGTAGGGGTTAAATACATTTCAAAAATTAAACAAATATGTACAAAAGAACAAAAAAAAATTTTCACCATCTTCTGATGCTAATAACTTTTTCATACTTTGGTGTATGGAGCTGTGTTAGCGTCATTTTTTGCAAAATGAGCTGACATTTTTATTGCTACCATTTTAAGGTCTGTGGACATTTTGTCACTTTTTATTCCATTTTTTAATGTTATGTAAAATGGTATTTTGGACATTTGGGCCGCATTTTCTGTTATGTGGTTCACCGCTGGAAAAAGTTTTTATATTTTGATAGAGTCGGCATTTTGAGATATTTGGCGATACCTATCGGTCCAATTTTACTTTTTTTACATTTTTACTTTTCATCACATTTATACCTCTGATACAGGATGTATCATCCTTGGCCATACAGGGTCACCCTGTGAGGATGCATGATATACCTCCGTGC
The DNA here is from genome assembly GCA_019512145.1 of Engystomops pustulosus. NCBI lineage: Eukaryota > Metazoa > Chordata > Amphibia > Anura > Leptodactylidae > Engystomops > Engystomops pustulosus. Next base: position 110,855,452 of record CM033647.1, read on the forward strand.
AGGAAAAGAGTTAAAAAAAGGATCTCCTTACTTCATTGCTAACCCCAATCTATGGAAGAGTTTGACTAGGACTTCGCTTTCCGAAAGGCCATTGTAGGGTGAACACCAAAGCATCATACTAAATCACAACCCTTTTAATGATGTTTAACGGACCATAAACAATAACTTTTAATAAATACAATTAAAGGGTTGGCTACTTTTTCATAAGGTGCCATCCTGCTAACTACTTTTGCACGGTGCAAAACTCTCTTTTTATTTTAAAATGTTTTTTCATGTCTAAGCTTGCCGAATAGGAAAGCTGCAGTAGAGATCATGACTCACTCATGGCTCCCTGCCCACTTTTCCATTAGACAGTTCATCCATACTGACAGGATGAGATTTATATGAAAGTGGTCAACCCCTTTAAGAGAGTGTTTCTCTATAATTCTGATATTCAAGACAGACATTACTACCTGTAATGAATAGAAATTGATTGCCATTTCTAGACACATAGGAAACCAACACTTTATGGGTTTTTTTCAAATGTGACAAAAAGAAGATTGTGTATACATTTGGCAGATATCTCAAAGCAGCTTTTAAAACTGGTATGAAGTGATAAAATTAAAGCTTTTTTCAAGAGACCTAAGTGTGCTACTTCCAGTAATAAATGGACAAGCGACAGCACAACAAGCGTTTCCATCAATAAGTGGTTAGTATCTCCAACTACAGGTAAAATAAGATGAATGAAGAATGCTATCCTGTGCTTGCAGTTATAGACCACGTTACCTGGTGTGACTTTGTTGCGTTTGTCTTCCTTGAAACCTTGCAGCGAGTTAACTCCTGACTGTAGTCGACCAGCTGTGGAGCCAAGGATGGCAGTGCCATGACCCGATTCTACAAACAATGAAAATATAGAATGAACATCTCATATCTATCCATCAGGGTTATTTGCAGTGCGGGGCTCTGTTCACATCTAGGCTGGTTACTTCTGTTGATCTGCTCCAAAGACCACAACGACAGTATTTTTTTCGATTATATTCCAGACAAAACACCACAGCATGCATCAATTTATAGAACACAGATCTTAAAAGGAAGTGAAGCTTAACTGTTGTGCCTATATTTACAACATATGCAACCTGTACATCTCTTTTTGGAAAAGTGAATGTATGGGGGTTGGGCTTAATTGAGTATAGCCTCCACTTATAGGATACGAATAAATTATTTGTATTGTAAATTGTAAATCCCTCAAACCAACATTAGCTCTTAGAAGTCATGGATGCAAGTTTCAGGTGCATTTTATGTATTGAAGTTCACTTCTATCATCTGTTGAAGAGACATATGGCAGCTCCGAAATGCATTTGGCTTGTTTATACTTTCACTCAAAGTAGGTAATGTGCAAGAACTGGTGCAATTTTGGAAGTTCAGCATTTAGAAGTTAAAAAGGAGTGTTCCTATTTCAGCAAATATTATTGTTTGTATAATGAAAAGTTTTAAAATATGTCTAGTATACGTTCTTGAACAATTAAGGGTTTCCAGATCTCTGCTTACTATCATTCTATAGGGAGCTTCTACTTTTATTTCCTGTGGTCATGTGATGTCACAGAGGTGCACGTGCTGGGCTTCTGTACACGGCAAACACCGAGGTCTCCTTCAGACCGAAGGCCTCATTTACACGCCAGTCTTTGGGGGATGTATATGCGGCCACATATACGTCCCCATGGATGGAACTGGCGGCCCGGTGGCGGTACAGTGTCACACACGTGTGGCAGCGTTCCGCGCCATACACCGGGAAAAGATAGAGCATGCTCTCTTACGAATAAATTATTTGTATTGTAAATTGTAAATCCCTCAAACCAACATTAGCTCTTAGAAGTCATGGATGCAAGTATTATTGTTTGTATAATGAAAAGTTTTAAAATATGTCTAGTATACGTTCTTGAACAATTAATTAAGGGTTTCCAGATCTCTGCTTACCATCATTCTATAGGGAGCTTCTACTTTTATTTCCGGTGGTCATGTGATGTCACACAGGTGCACGTGCTAGGCTTCTGTACACGGCAAACACCAAGGTCTCCTTCAGACCGAAGGCCTCATTTACACGCCAGTCTGTGAGGATGTATATGCGGTCACATATACGTCCCCATGGATGGAACTGGCTGCCCGGTGGCGGTACAGTGTCACACACGTGAGGCAGCGTTCCGCGCCATACACCGGGAAAAGATAGAGCATGCTCTCTTTTGCGTTTTCATTTTTCACTCCCCACATTCAAAAATCTGTAACTTTTTTATTTTTCTATGTGCAGAGCTGTGTGATGGCTTATTTTCTGCATAACAAATCACACTTCAAAATGGTGGCATTTATTATTCCATGCCATTTACTGGGAAGCAGGAAAGAAATTCCAAATGCAGTGAAATTGGGAAAAAAACGAATTTGTGCCGTTTTCTTGTGGACTTGGATTTTACGGATTTCACTGTACGCCCCAAATGACATGTCTACTTTGTTATCCTCGTAATCGTACCGACCCAAAGAATAAAGTAGACATGCTGAAAGTGGAGAGCGCTTACATTAGACTGAGGATTCACTCTGTACAACCATAGACTATGGACCATAATGGACAGCGCTTACACTAGACTATGGACCAACTATGGACCAGCGCTTACACTAGACTATGGGACCAACTATGGACAGCGCTTACACTAACATGGACTAACTATGGACAGCACTTACACTAGACTATGGACAGAACCGACACTAGAACTATGGACTAACTATGGATAGCGCTTCACTAGACTATGGACGAAACTTAACTAACTACGACTAATATGGACGCTCGATAGGACTATTGGAGTAGCGCTTACACTAGACTATGGCGATTTCAAGACTATATACATAGGATAAGCGCTTACCTAGACTGAAGGACAGAAAAACTAACAAGACATAACCTTACACTAGACTATGGACAAATGATGCGCTCACTGACTAGAGACCTTAAAACATAGACTATGGAGATACCTAACATGGATAAGGACAGTTGACTTGGACAATGAACAGGCTAAACAGTAGGGACCAAACTATGGACAGCGGCTTACACTAGAATAGGACAACTCCGGACCAGCTGACTACACTAACTACACACAAAACTACCTCAGGATAGAATCAGCCCTAGTACTGCAATATTTTTTTTTACCAATTAAGCCTACTGCTTAAAAGTGAAGAGAGGTTTGCACTTTTTTTGTCTGCTAGATCGCCCTGTTTACATTAGACTGCAGACTGAAAGTGGAGAGCGCTTACATTAGACTGAGGATTCACTCTAACTACGCAACTGGACAGCTTACAGAAGATGCCACTAGGAGGCTCAAAGACATGGATACTAGCAGCGCTTACACATAGGACTATGGGACCAACTATTGGCAGTCGCTAACTAGAAATGGTACAACTATGGACAGCGTACACTAGGACTAGGACCACTATGGACAGACGCCTTACACTAGGACTAGGACACAACTATGGGACAGCGCTTACACTAGATATGGACCAACAAGGCTATGGACAGCGGACTTACTGAACATCGAGACCATATGGAGAACGCTTACACTAAGGCTATGGAACAAACTGGAATGAAAACCTAGAATAGATTGTGACAAATTCAAAGACTAGGACAGCCACTTGGACGCCTTACTACGGACTACTGGACAGACCCTTACCACCATACGATTGGACTAATATGGATAGCGCTTACATAGACTAGTGAATACGTTATGGACAGCGCTTACCAACTTTAGATAAGGACAGAAACCTGACACTAGAACCAGTGAGGCCAACCTTGACACGCGTGTCAGTGTGACACACATAGCCATTTTCAGTGAACGCGGCACGCGGAGAGTAAGTTATATCCTCAGCTCATACCGGCCAGGTGCAGTAGCAGGGAGGCTGAGAGATTGGTCCAGCACACTATAATAAATAGATGGGCCTGTGGAAAATCCCCATATACTGCATACAATAGTCTGGAGTTTACATGGTAGGATCAATCACAACCCTAGGCTTAAAGTACCCCTAAAAGTTAAATAATTATTACATGATTTAGTTATTTAACTATAAATATCACAAAAATCAGTTTATTTGTCAAGTGACACACCACCGAGTTATGCTCGGTTTTTTTTGGCGAAGTTGGAACACCAATACTCAAACGGTTGCCCATCACTGCACAATAGGGACTACTGGAAAAGCAACTTACACAGAACTATGGATACATCGCCACACACACCGAGTGGACATGGACTAACTATGGACAGGGCTTGACACTAGACTATGACCACCTATGGGACAGTGCTACACTAGAGTAGGAATCATAGGACAAGCGCTACACTAGCTTGGACCAACTAAGGACAGCGCTTACACTAGACTATGGACCAACTAAGGACAATGCTGACATTAGACCAGGGGTGCACAACCTTTTTCGGTCCAAGGGCCGCATTGTCATACCACTGTCATACCCCCGGGTTCTGGTTCCCCTCTACCCTCCTGCCCCCCGGTTCTATTCCCCCGGATCTATTCCACTCCCCCTCTGCCACCCGGATCTATTACCGCCCTTCCCCTCCTGTCCGCCGGTTATTTACCCCTCCACTCTCCACACGGTTTATTCCACCTCCCCTCCTGCCACAGGTTCTTTCCATCCTTCCCCCAAGCGCCCCAAGTTTTAGTCCTACCATTGCGTCCCCCCATACTAGCTCACCCCTCCTGCCCCAGTCTACCGCTGCCCGGCTCTAGCCCGCCCGTCTGCCCCCCCGTCGCTTCCGTCGTCCCCATCCTACCCCAGTTCTAGGCCCCATCCTCACTCCAGTTCTAGCACCTCCCCACCTGCAGTCTAGCCCCCGTCCCTCCTGCACCCAATTCTATTTCCCCCTTCGCTACAGTTGTAGTGACCCCCCTGCACAACCCCCCAGTTTAGTGTCTCGTCCCCCTGCAGCCCAGCTATAGTGTCACCCCCTAAGCTCCCCGTTTTAGTGTGCCCCCTCTCCGCTCCCCCCCACTTCTAGGGCCCCCTCCTTTCTCTCCACCCCACTCTAGTGCCCCCTTTTCTCTCCACCCCACAACTTCTAGTGCCCTCCTTCTCTTTAGCGCACCACTTATAGGGCCCCTCTCCTCCCCCCCCCACTTCTAGGCCCTTCCTCCTCCACCCCCACTTAGTGCCCCATCCGTCTCCTTCCCTCACCCCCATTATAGTGCAATAGACAAAAGACTTCGATAGATAAATGATAGTAGATGCTATATGTAGGAAATAGACAAAATTCTAGGAGATTGATAATGACCGATTCGGTTGGTGCCACACGTACCGCTTGTCTGCGTTTGAAATGTAGACAAATAGCTGCACCCCACCGAAACCCAGAAAAGCCCAGTAAGGTGGCACCAGCAGCCTGGTAGCTAAATGACAGACATAGACAATAAGCTCTCTTCCCGGCATCAACCAAGGAGTATTATAAGAAAAATACATCCCTGCCCACCAACAGTCACTATTAGGGGGCCACTTATGGACACAGGACCCTGGGCAAAAACCTTGCTCATCTAACAAGGAGGAGAGCGTGACACTAGACCAGAGGTCCCCAACCCTTTTACATAGGGGTCCATCACTGTCCCTCATCACGACCATCGGAGGGCGGACTAATGTGACCACATCAGTAATATACTGGCCCCTCAAGTAATTATTAATATACTGCACCCTCATGAATATTTTTATAGTATTGGCCAATCAATCAATTAATTGGTCAATTAATTTTGAAATATACAGGGAACCTCTCCATTAATTATTGAAATATGCGCCTCCCCCTCACCCATTAATTAACTAGACTGCCCCTCATAATTATTTCCTATGACTGCCCCGTTTTTACCCTAATGATTCTACGCTGCCACCATCACATTTGATTTTCTGAGGCCATTCACTTAATCAATTATTTCCTGATGCCCCTCACCATTGTATGATGACCTTCATAATTTGGTATGATGCCCTCCCACCTTATTTTATGACCTCATCATTAATTCTATGGCCTATAATGATTTCTATGATGCCCCATACCATCATCTAATATTTTTATGAGGCCCCCTCCATCTTAAATTTCATGATCCCTCATAGTATTTTCTATGATTGCCGACCCCCATCATTAATTATGTTTGTCCCCTGTCTTAATTTTGATGCACCCACCTTTTTCTAGGCCGCCAACTTGAGAACTCATCATTAATATTTTCTATGATGCCCCCTCCATCATAATTATTTTATGATGCCCCTCCACATTATTTTGTATGATGCCCCCCTCCGTAATTATTTCTGTATGAGCCCCTCCATCATTAATTATTTTTTATGATGCCCCCTCCATCATTAATTTTTTTCTTATGCCCCCTTAACCATTAAATAATTTTCTATGATGCCCCTCCGATCATTAATTATTTTATGATGCCACCTCAAATCATCTAATTAATTCTATGATGCCCCTACAATCCATCAATATTTCTGATGCCCTCCACCATTGATATTGTATGATGCCCCCTCCATCATTATTTTTCTTTGGAGCCCCTCCATCATTATTTCTTAGATGCCCCCCCATCATTAATAATTATTATGATGCCCCCCATCGTCATTATTTTTATGATGCCCCCCTCCATCATTCATTATTTTGTAGTCCCCCTCATCATACTTTTTATGACCCCTCCATCAATTATTTGTCTGATGCCCCCTCATCATTAGATTTTATTGATGCCCCTCCCCATTAATTATTTTCTTAAGGCCCCAAATCATTAAATTTTTTTTTGATGCGCCCCTCCCTCATTAATTATTTTGTTGAATCCCCATATCATTAATTAATTTCTTGATGCCCCTACATCAGATTATGTTCTTAATGCCCCCTAAATCATTAATTATTGTCTTTGATGACCCCTCCATCATTAATTATTTTTGTATGATGCACCCTCCATCACAATTATTTTCTGATGCCCACTCACCTTATTTTCATGATGCCCACATCAGATTAATTATTTCTGATGGCCCCCCTCATCATTATATTATTTCTTGATGCCCCCTCACCATCTAATTATTTCTGATGCCCCCTCCACATTAATATTTGTATGGATCGCCCCTCCATCATCAATTATTTCTGATGCCCCTCCACCATTATTTGTATGATGCCCCCTCCACCCATTAATTTTTCTGATGCCCCTCCATCATTATATTTCTGATGCCCCTCCACCATAATTTGTTCTGATGCCCCCTCCACACATTATTTGTCTGATGCCCCCTCCATCATAATTATTTTGTATGATGCCACCTCATCATTAATTATTTTGTATGATGCCACCTCTAATCATTATATTTTCTGATGCCCCTCCATCTTAATTATTTTGTATGATGCCCCTCATCATTAATTTTTCTTTGCGGCCCCCTCCATCATTAATTATTTCTTTATTGCCCCTCTAATCATTAATTATTTTCTTGATGCCCCTCCATCATTAATTGTTTTCTTTAATGCCCCTAAATCATAATTATTCTTGATGCCCCCTCCATCTAATTATTTTCTTTAATGCCTAAATCATAATTTTTTGATGCCCCACCTCCATCATAATATTTGTATGATGCCCCCTCCCACCATTATTGTTGTATGATGCCCCTCCATCATTAATTATTTGTAGATGCCCCTCCATCATTAATATTTTATATGATGCCCCCTCCATCATTAATTATTTTGTGATGCCCCCTCCATCATTATTTTTATTGATGCCCCCTCCATCATAATTATTTTCTTGATGCCCCCCTCCCATCATCTAATTATTTTCTTTGAAGTGCCCCCCTCCACCATTAATATTTATGATGCCCCCTCCACAATTATTGTATGATGCCCCCACATTATCTTCATGATGCCTACCTTATATTTGATTTTATGATGGCCCCTCCATTAATTATTTTCTGATGCCCCCCCATCTTAATTATTTTCTTTATTGCCCCCTAAATCCATAATTATTTCTTTGATGCCCCCCATCCATAATATTTTCTTTAATGCCCCCTAAATCATTAATTATTTTTGATGCCCCCTCCCCTCATTAATTATTTCTTTAACCCCCTAAATCATTAATTATTTTCTTTGATGCCCCTTCCACATTAATTATTTTGTATGATGCCCCCTCCACCATATTGTTGATCCCTCATCATATTTTGTATGATGCCCCCTCCATCATTAAGATTTTTATGATGCCCCCTCCATCATTAATTTATTTTGATGCCCACCTCCATCATTAATTATTTTCTATGATGCCCCCTCCATCATTATTTTCTATGATGCCCCTCCATCATTAATTATTTTCTTTGATGCCCCCCCACATTAATTATTTTCTGGGCCCCCTCACCATTATTTTGTATGATGCCCCTCCATTAATTAATTATTTTGTTGATCCCCCCTCCATCAATTAATATTTCTGTTGATGCCCCCCTCCATCATTAATTATTTTCTGATGCCCCTCCATCATTAATTATTTTTGTATTGATGCCCTCCATGTATTAATGCCCCCTAACTCATAATTATTTTCTTGTGATGCCCCCTCCATCATTAATTATTTTTCTTTAATTGCCCCCTAAAATCATTAAGGGGATTCCAGGATCAGCATAATTCATATACAAATGGGCACTCAAAATATAAGTAATATTAAGTTGTTATTTAAAATTTTGCTCCTCTTAGCAGAAAATGGGCTGACAATAGACTGTAATGAAGAATAAAATGCTACTGGCCCTTTAATCAGTCCACTAATTTCCTCCGCGCGGTCCGTGCAGAACATAAGATGGCCGCCGATCACATGTTACACATCACATGTCCATCACCTGCCTGGGAAGGTACATGTGATCACCACATGTTTGGCTGTTGTGGTTGGGTGCAGCAGTACGAGGTCAGTGTTGTGGTGATGGCATACAAATCATTACATGGTAACAGAGCAAGCAAGTCTGTTACTATCATCACCGGGAGCAGGCATAAGTGGGGTAGGAGGAGTTACTGAGAACCAAAGGATCATGGAACTTGTAGTTTCCAGTGGCGGCCATCTTAGTGATAACTCCACCTACTTTAGAGAGGCCAATAAACTTTGTAAATAATAAAATCAAATTATTTAAGCTCATTTTGTGACTAATGACATGAGGATTGTGTATTCATTTAGTTGTATCATCATGGATTTGTTGTTCAGACGTCATAGTTCCCGGAATACCCCTTTAAATATTTCTTTGATGCCCCCCCATCATTAATATTTTGTATGATGCACCCTCCACCATTATTTTGTATGATGCCCCTCCATCATTAATATATTTCTTTAATCCCCTAAATCATTAATTATTTCTATGATGCACAAAGTTTTGCTGTGGTTAAAAAAAAACCTATAACTCACACCTCTGGCAGCGGCTCCCGCGTCTTCATTCTTCTGGCTGCTGCCGGAAGGACGGGGGTGCGCGGCCGCGCATCCAGGTTCAAGAGCGAGTGCGCCGGGGTGTCTTCCGGGCACAATCGCTCACCTGCAATAATAGTGCTCGAGCGGCCACATCGACCACTATTCAGTGACGGGCAGGAGATCCCTGTCCGGACTGACTGAGGCTCCTGCCCGACTGCCGCGACCCGGCGGGGGGGCGCTCCGGAAGCTGGATGTGGCGGGGGCCGGATGAAAACGGTCCGCGGGCCGTAGTTTGGGGACCACCATAGACAGTAGACACTTTTACCTCCCATTGTGCCCTAGCACGGGGCACCCTGATTTTCGGGCTCTGTCCTTTTTCTGCCTATGGAGAATTGGGGCGCTAGAGGATTTCAGTAGTCTCGAGACTGACAATGGTTAGCTCTGGCTGAGTGCCCATGAATGTGGTTTCTTGCTCCTCCTGTGCTGGACGCTCTGTATCTGGAGGCAGCTAATGGTAACCTCACGCAGCATGGTGGTGGGGTAATGTTGTAAATGTGTGGGCTGAGTGGTGTGGAGAGCTCGGGCTTTGGCCCACCATCTAGCTAGTGTGCTCTCATTTCCATTTTAGACCTCGCCCTCTTAGACTACAGACGTGAACCATGAGCCTCGCTCCCGCTCTAGTTCACGTTGCGGCGGCAGGGGGAGCTCTAGCTTACTCGATTACCCAACAACATGCAGACCCGCGCTTTTCCGGCATCAATGAAGCTCTATGGTTTCCTCCGCCGAACCGAAACACAACCTCCAGGGAACACAAAAAGAGTTGTCGGTGCGGCGACGTGACGTCATCACCGGCATACAGGAGGAAAATCCTGAAGGGTTCGGCCGGTGATCATGGGCAAGAAGCATAGAAAACACAAAGGCGAGAAGCCCGGCTATGAGGGGAAGGCGGAGGCGCGCGGTGGCCCGGAGACCGTGGTGTCTTCATGTGTGTGACCTGTACACGTGGGTGAGAGGGGAGGTGTTAATAATATCGTAATGAGTCCCCTATCTAGTACCGTCATCCATTCCACACTCCATCGTCTGGATGTTAATAGTGTGTGCCCCATACTAGTCCTAGGGAAGGAGGGGAAGTGCTTCTTATTAGGGACCAGTAAGTGGATGTCTGAAGCCAGGTATGTGTTGGGTAAGTTCTCCTGTGCTTTCTAATGTGTATGGGGACGTGTTTGTAGAATGACCCCCCCACCCCTCCACCGTACATGAACATGGGCTTCCTCCTGGCACATACAACGCACTTGTGCGGTGGTATTTGCCACCCATCGGTCATTGGCGTGTGAGGTCCAGTCACCGGGCCCATACACGGGCAAGAATCAGACCTGTTCTGTATTTGCCTTGTGACGATCCCCTAGAAATACATTAGGATCTGTGCCACTGTTGAGCAACAAGTTACCGTTAATCCATGTGCTGCAGGCGTGACTGGCGTCACTAACCCACCACAGGTCCATGGCACACATCCAATGTATTTCTATACATTTTTTTAAAAAATGTAGACATGGTAGTTTATGCCCCGGTGTCGAAGGTCTCTCTGTGGCGCTTTTAATAACACTGTGTACTTGCTTAGAGATGGGTGCTGAGGATGACACTTGAGGCATAATATTTATATTCAATGTGGTGCTCAGAGTCTGTCCCCAGGAGCGGGTGAATCGGGGGGAAGCAGGACCCGCACGTCCGTTGACTTGACTCTGCAATGTGATTCCACACTAAGCATCATAGTGACTAGATGTCGGACTGTTACTGTACCATCCATAGTATAGTTTGATTCTCAGATAGTTATTAATGGAGATGCTATGATTGAATTAATAGTTTAGGGACTACAGTGTAAAGGACCTATGGATTCGTAAAGAAGGGTTATCTCCAAGTGCACAAACACCCCTTGTGGTGTGAGTCATTGCAATACCCTTATACTGGTGTGGTTTGTAAATTAAATCTAAACATTAGTCTCAAAACTGCCTGCAGTATTCTTCCTCTAAATAATCATTATTCTATTTTGATTTTTTTCGTCAAGTATGTGGAAAAACCATTAAACTTGTCTTGAAAGTTGGTACTGGAGAAGTAAAGGAGCTTTCCACAGCCCAGTGCTGCAGACTTCCTCAAGGCTTCCATGAAGACAAGTCTGACCATGAGAAGCACAAAGATAAGAAAAGAGAGACAAAAGAAAACTGAAGATAGAAAGTGCTAATCCTGCTGAAGAGAAGAAGAAGAAAAGGTGCATTACCTTAGATGAAAATCTTGTACTTATACTTTTTGAAAACTTTTTTTGTCTCAACATGCGACAAACATTATTGCAAGAAATAACCATAAAAAGTGGTCATAAATTCCGCCTAATGTTTCAGTAAAGTCTGTCACAGATTGTGCAGTGGTTGTCCGGGTTTTACAAGCAAATGTATAGCAGGATGGGTGGCTATAAAAATCAGATTATTATCAACATCCGGTGGTTCCTACTCCTTGGTGCCCTCAGTCGCTGCTGTGCTCTGTTGTGCTCTGTTTATCTCCCAAGGCAGGCGCTCCGGTCCGTCCAACTGCCGTTGCCCCTCATACACATTGAAAGTGATGCTGTCAGGCAAGCTAAATTAGTCGGGACAGGAGGCTGGCCTCTGTAACAAACTAACAGGCCAGTGACAATGAAAAGCCGGAGGAGGTAAGAATAAGATTTTTTATAGTTTTTGTAACTCCCCTTTCAGGCCTGTTTATACATTTTTTGTAAAGCCCTGACAAACCCTTAAAACATCTAGTAAAAGGCCACTATACTTTGTAATTTAAGGAGCGACAGCTAAAAATTAAAATTTTTACAAATTTTTTGATCAGTTCTGTAAACAAAAAAACCAAAATGTTTACACTTGAACAATTTCATATATCAAATAGAAATACTTCCCGATACTGTTATTTCACCATCTAGTGGTAAAAAATAGGATAGCATGATGTCTTAAAAGGTAACCTGTCATCAGAAATTGACCTATTGAACCACCTACCAGTATGTTGTCAGAAGCTGAACAAGTTAGTATCATGTTTCTTCATGGTCAGTGTGGTGGCTTGTTCAGAAAATCAACTTGAAGCAAGTGTAATTAGTGTTGTATAAAGTCAAGGGTGGCGAGGAGATTTTAACACGGGAAGTCAATATTTCCCTGCCTTGAACACCACCTCTCATTTGATTGACATCGTGGGTCGAACGTCAGCAGATTTGATCAGTGATGTCCTGGATGCAGGGCATCAATTACAGTGAAGGGGTGTTTAACGCAGGGAAATATTGACTTCAGTGTTTAAACTCTCCTTCTCTTGACTTCATAAAACCAACTTACATTCACTTCAAGTTGATTTTCTGGATGATGCCACCACACTGGACCATGAAAAAAACTTGATCTTAGCAGTGCTGAGCTGCTTATTAAGTGGTTTATTAAGCCAATTTCTGATGACAGGTTCCCTTAACATTGTGGTCAAATATCTTAATGCTAACATGAACAAATTATTAATTAAATGAATTTTTTTTTACAATATGTAAAATACTGGAAAAAATTGTTACATGTCACACTTCTTTTCCTTTTCAATTAGGATGATAAAAGAAAAAGGATAAAAATCACACGAAGGTGAAATGGAGCAGGACCGAAACCTCAGTCACCACTTGGAGCTGATATACAGCAGCGCCTGTTCCACGAATCTTCTTGGCAAAACCAGAAGGTAAAGAAAACATTTTATAGGTGGAGCTTAGGCAGGAGCTGCTTTGTCGCTATGTCGGATTTTAACCAATAAAGAAAGGATCTTACCTAAATTGTGAGTGCCGGATCTCTTTCCATTTGAAGAGCTGCTTGGTCATGATAAAACTCATTTATGATTACAATGAAACAAATACATTAAAATGACCCAAGAATAAGAACTCTTTATTTATTTTATAATATATAATACAATTTTTTTTTTTTTTTTAAAGCAGCAGTATCTTACTCACTTTCTTCTATTCTGGAAATTCCTGTCATTTTAGGATTGCTCCTAAAGAATAGAGATTGGTGTGGAAAAAGATTACTGTTCCTGCTCTATATGTACAGTATATTCTCTTACTAATAAAGACTTGTTTTTATTTTACATACGAAGAACAACACCACTGCAGAAGCATTGAATCAGCTTGTGAGGCAATACAAAGGTGGGTGATTGCCCTGTGTATTGCCTGATGTGCGTGCCAAACTGCCCTGTTGTAGATGTAATATTTCCTTATTGCTTTGGTTAAACTTTAAATACCCCACTCAAAAACAAAAGCTTTCCATGAATATCCCAAAGGTACTCGGTGTACAGGAAAATAGCCGTACTCACTACAGGTAGATGAAAAGTGGTGTCTTTATCCCTACAAAAAAGCTGGAAAGGTCATGCTGAGCCGAAACATTGCCACTTATCACTATGAAATAAAGACATCACCTTTTCACCTTACATCTACCTACACTGGAGTGCTGCTTATTTTGGAGGACCTGTTTGTTTGTCTGACCCTGGTCATTGCAGAGTGGCTGTAGAACACCATGATAACTGCTGTCTTTCCCTCCTGTGTGTCCAGCAGAAAATCGCTTTCCATTCATTAAAAAGGATTTAAAAGCTCCACAATCTACAGAACTATAGGTTACTGACCTTTACCAACTCTGCAAAGTTTTAGACAATGGCATGTCTCCCCCTACATCCCACTTAACGCAATGTGTAGACCCACAGGAATAGCTCGGTCAGGAAGTCGGGAGTGGGTAGGAGGTGAAGTATAGCGGGAGTTAGTCTACCAAAGGAGTAGGGGTATTGGAAAGAGGTATGGATTTTTGTAGTGTTAATGTCCCATGAGTGACCATTTTAAAATCAATGTTTTATTTGTTTGATAACCAATGTATCCGAAGTTTTTAGGTGTATAAAGTGGTCTGTCACCTCATTTACAGTTAAGTTTAACTCCACGAAAGGACCAAGTTCCTTCTTTGCATTCCCTGTTACAGACTTTATGCTCCTGGGACTCAAGATCATCAAGAACCCAATGGACTTCAGTACAATGAAGGAGAAGATTAGGATGGGGAATATGACTCTTAGAGGAATTAAGGTATTTTCTAAGTTAATCATGCATTTTACAGATACAAAAATTGTGACGAGAGAAGCATTGGTAGGCACACTCTGTAGATGATGATCTTGTCAGTTTTTCCTTTCTTGCTTTCACACTTCAAACATCCATAACTTTTTTCATTTTTCCGTGTACAGAGCTGGTGAGGGCTTATCTTGTGCGTAACCAAATATTACTTCTCCCTCACATTATTTATTATTCCATGCCGGGTACTGGGAAAGCTGGAAAAAAATTCCAAAAAGGAAAAAATTGGAAAAAAAGTGTTTGCGTCACATTTTGTGGGCAATAAACACTCTGCTTTATCTTTGGTTCGTAAATGTAAATGATTGTGTATGAAAAGAAAACAAAATTTGCCATTCTGACGCTAATTACTTTTTCTTACTTTGGTGTACAGAGCTGTGTTAGGTGTATTTTTTGCGAAATAAGTTGACTCTTTCATTGTGGGTATTAGCGGTGGGGGTTTGCGCAATATGCAACACACCCCACATGTGTATGATGAGGGCTCAGCACGGTGGCCTCTTCATACACCGCCCCGACTGTGAAGGGTTAAATAGGGTCTCTTATATTCAAAATTGCAAACCAACTTATGATACCCATTATCCAAGACAATTTGTTTAAAAAGCATCAAAAACTAATGCGAGGTGATTTCCAATGAAAGCTATAAAAATATACATATAAGTCGTTGACCGTGTGATGCTGAATTGAATCGCTCATACCCGGGGCTGTATGTAACTGGTGGTCTAAAGTATGGCACCCCTGTAATACTGTCAGATATAATTGTTTTCTTCCAGAAAATGATTGCAATCACAAATCTTTGGTATTAATATCGTCATTTATTTAGCTTGCAAGAGAAAAAAACAAGAGAATGGGGGGGGGAAAAAAGTCAAATCATTGGTCATTTTACTCAAAACTCCAAAAATGCGCCGGACAAAAGTATTAGTACCCTCAGCCTTATACTTGGTAGCACAACCTTTAGACAAAATAACTGCGAGCAACCGCTTCCATCAATGAGTTTCTTACAATTTCAGGTCCGAGATGTGAAGGCGCCTTCTCCAAACTGCCATTTGGATCTCCCACAGCTGTTCTATGGGATTTGGTCTGAACTCTTGCTGGCCCCTTAGACGTCTCCAGTGCTTTCTCTCAAACCATTTTCTAGTGCTTTTGAAGTGTGTTTTGGGTCATTGTTCTGCTGGAAGACCCATGACTCTGAGGGAGACCCAGCTTCTCACACAGGGCCCTACAGTGTCTGCAAAATTTGTTGAGTCTTCAGACTTCATAATGCCATGCACACGGTCCAGTCAGAGGCAGCAAAGAACCCCAAAACATCAGGGAACCTCCACCATGTTGATTCCCCTTCCTTCTCCTGTAAACTCATGTTGACGTCTACTTTTGTCTCGTCTGACCAGAGCACATTCTCCCAAAACATTTTAGGCTTTCTCAGGTAAGTTGGCAAACTCCAGCCTGGCTTTTTTATGTTTTGTGTAAGAGTGGGGTCCTTTTCATTCAGACATCTACGGATAGTACAGGTTGACAAAGTTGCATCTAGACTGCAGGGCAGCTTAAACCTGTTTGGATGTAGTCAAGGTCTTTACCACAGGGCCATTGGCTTTACATCTTGATGACAATGCGCACAGTAGACGCCAGATATGTCACAGCCCAATCGAAGAATAGTGCGAATATATCGCCTTGACAAGCTTCTAAGTGTACTGTACTGAAGCTGTTTTCATGACTATTGTAACTAACTTCCACCGTTTTAAAATGCATAACCACAAAATATCTTCTTAGAAAATTTCAAGCAGTTTGCCAACAATGCATGATTACAATAAACCGGAACCATATACTACAAGGCTGCCCAAAAAATTGCTTAATCAGGAATGAAAATCTCAGCCAGGTAAGGTTATTGCTGGGGACAAACAGCATTGGTGTGTGATAGAACGGTCAGATAAAACCTAAGTCCCATTTTCTTCCATGGCTGATACAGGAAAGAATCAGAGCTGAAGCAGAGCATAGAGTTCATGGCAGACTTACAGAGCAGCGGGACAGGGCAAAGATAAGGGAGACTCAGGGTAGTTCAGAGGTGACAGATGAGCGAAGGGGAATCCATGGACACCAGTGATATGAAGGCTTTGAGAACTCTTCCAAAGACCCAAAAGGTAGGGGAAAATAGACAAAAAACCTCCATACGTTTTATAATGCTCATCAGTGTATAAGAAGTCAAACATTTAAACCACAGTTATATGCCCTGACTTGTCCCTTCAACTTTCTTAAGGCAATTTAATATATCCTAATTAATGTAGCAGATAAAATTTGAGCAGCCAGTTTGTGCCATTCTGGCCTTAAAGCAAATTCTACATAGAAATGAGCATTACACTGGTCTATATTGTATGTACAGAAATTGTCATTTATCATTGGCGGCGGCTCCCTGGGACCGTTCTAGTCTGTCTTTTGAGCTCTGCTGCCAGCAGAGTTCTTGAAGAGGCTTTTGTCCCCCATAAATCTGCTGGTAGTGTCTTATGCGACTGTTGCAAACCCACATAGTAAGTCACAAAACAACATAAGAGTCAATTTGTGCCAAAACTTGCTCTTAAATGGTGAAAACCTGGCTACGCCGTGTAATCAGGGGCAAGCAGGGTCTATGTCAATGTGACTTTGCATTGTCCATGTTATTGGCGCAATGGAGTCTCAAAACAACATTTGTACCACAACTGTGCCAAAACAACACCAAACATAACCCAACAAAAACTGTGATAAAGTATCCCCAGTGACTACAGAAGATGCAGGTCACGTTGATCAGTTGACAAAGTGGAAAATCTGATTCGTTTTTCATTTTTCCATTAACTAGTTTACATTTCCTCCCTTTGCAGAAAAGATAAAGAACAGCAGGAGGACAAACAAAATGACGGAAACTTGAGAGAGGACCAGGAATGATCGACCCAATTATAAAAGATTCTTTAGGCAAATTATCAAAGAGATGATTTCTAGTCAGGTAAGGTCCATCATAGCTGTGTAAGACTGTGTCTTAAAGGACGTCTACCACCAGATGAATAACCAAGCCACAGCTATACTAGGTGGTGGGTGCCCCTGGCAGGATTCTTCAAGCTTCTTTATGCCTGTTTTTTTTTTTTTTTTTTTTTTTTTTTTAATTATGCATATGAGCTGAGGGGATCAGAGGCTTCATTAAGCCTATGGAGCCCAAGATCCCCCTCATGCTATTTGCACAATTCTTGAAGCTTTTTTTTTTAAAGGAAAAAAAAACCAGGAAAAAAGGTTAGATTCTGTCAGAGGGGGTGGGGACACACTAGTATGTCAATGTGCTGGTTACAATCTTTGATCCTGGTGGTAGTAATCCTTTTTAAAGGAAATCTGCTACTTGTTATTAGTGGTTTTAACCCAATCTTCATGCTGGCATCTGTTTCCTGAAAAAGGATCCCTTCCTCATTTAGCTGTTAATTGTTTATTTGTGAAAATAATATGCTTGGGTTTAAAACGACAAATCCATTTAGTGATTTCCTAACCCCTTACCACGTGAAGGTAGAGGGCTCCTGGGCTGACCCTCTCCATAGCTTGTAGGTCTTTGCGCATATTGCAGGTGTTAACACGTCCTTTTGCCAGCAAATCTGCCGACTGCTTAAAAAGATGGCCTGCACATGGGCTCCATCTTGCGAAGATCGCCACTCACTGTGACGTCATTGGGGGGAGCGATCGATCGCTCAGACAGCTTCAGGTCTTCTGAAGACCTGAGGCTGTCTGGTTTTAATTGTTCTGTACAATGCGCAATTGTAATGAATGAGGAGGAGAAATCCCCATATATTGCCATTCTTTAGTATGGAAGTAAATGGTAGGCTCAACTAGGACAACCTAGGGGGTCTGAAAAATTTGTAAAAAAGTTTATTGCTTATTATTCTAATTTTTTTCACAGCTAGAGTGAGTTGAGAGACGGAAGTCGGATGGGACTACAACACTTGCCTTGCTCAGTGCTGGAGGAGAAACTGCTTTAGGTAAGTGTACTTCATTGCCAGTGCAGGAATTTGTTCCAAAAATGATTATCTGGTGATACAAAGATAATGATAGTCTTCAGGTTCCTCTGTTGTACGGTGTAACTGAATACCTAGAACTCTGAAATACGCAAAGTAAACCAAATCTTTACAAAGCAGCCCAACTCGACAGGGCTGTGTGATTGTGGTCACTAACTCAAATGCAAGCGTGATGACCCTAGGACCTTGATCGTCCATCAATCCCTGATGCAGGTATAATAAATTGGAGAGTAGATGCCTCGATCTGTAAAAGTTTTAAATCAAGTAGATGAAAAGTTGATGGTCAGTAACCAGCTGCCCAGGTTGGTTTGTAGAACTATAAACTGGATTATATTAACATGTTAAGGACTAGGGATAAGAATTCTCGTCCTGATGTACTCCATACAGGGAAAGATCAGATTGATGCAAGCAGCAAGTAAATGAACAGAGGGAAGGGGTTGCTATTGCCGCCTTGGGGACATTCACTCAGCCGTATGGCCCGCGGGCGCTGGAGAGGAAAAGGAGCTGAACCCTCCAAAGAAAACAGCCATGCATGGCCGCAGACACTGGGAAAGAGAGCATGCTCTATCTTTTCCCGGTGTATGGCGCGGAACGCTGCCTCACGTGTGTGACACTGTACCGCCACCGGGCAGCCAGTTCCATCCATGGGGACGTATATGTGGCCGCATATACATCCCCAAAGACTGGCGTGTAAATGAGGCCTTCGGTCTGAAGGAGACCCTCGGTGTTTGCCGTGTACAGAAGCCCAGCACGTTGCACCTCTGTGACATCACATGACCACAGGAAATAAAAAGTAGAAGCTCCCTATAGAATGATAGTAAGCAGAGATCTGGAAACCTTAATTTTCAAGAACGTATACTAGACATATTTAAAACTTTTCATATACAAACAAAATATTTGCGGAATAGGAAACTCCTTTTTAACTTCTAAGATGCTGAACTTCCAAAATTGCACCAGTTCTTGCACATACCTACTTTGAGTGAAGTATAAACAAGCCAAATGCATTCGGAGCTGCCAATGTCTCGTCAACAGATGATAGAAGTGAACTTCAATAATAAAATGCACTGAAACTTGCATCCATGACTTCTAAGAAGCTAATGTTGGTTGAGGGATTTACAATTTACAATACAAATAATTTATCGTCATCCTATAAGTGGAGGCTATACTCAATTAAGCCAACCCCATACATTCACTTTTCCAAAAGAGATGTACAGGTTGCACTATGTTGTAAATTAGCACAACAGTTAAGCTTCACTTCCTTTTAAGATCTGTGTTCTATAAATTGATGCATGCTGTGGTGTTTTGTCGGGAATATAATCGAAAAAAATATGTCGTTGTGGTCTTTGGAGCAGATCAACAGAAGTAACCAGCCTAGATGTGAACAGAGCCCCGCACTGCAAATAACCTGATGGATGAATTAGAATGAGAGTTCATTCAATTTTCATTGTTTGTAGAATCGGGTCATGGCACTGCCACCTTGGCTCCACAGCTGGTCTCGATACAGTCAGGAGTTAACTCGCTGCAAGGTTTCAAGGAAGACAAACGCAACAAAGTCACACCAGGTAACGTGGTCTATACTGCAAGCACAGGATAGCATCTTCATTCATTTATTTACCTGTAGTTGGAGATACTAACCACTCATTAGATGGAAACGCTTGTTGTGCTGTCGCTGTCCATTTATTACTGGAAGAGCCACTTAGGTCTCTTGAAAAAAGCTTTAATTTATCACTTCATACCAGTTTTAAAAAGCTGCTTTGAGATATCTGCCAAATGTATACACAATCTTTTTTGTCACATTTGAAAAAAACCCATTAAAGTGGTGTTGGTTTTCTATGGTCTAGGAAATGGCAATCAATTCTATTCATTACAGGTAGTAATGTCTGTCTTGAATATCAGAATATAGAGAAACACTCTCTTAAAGGGGTTGACCACTTTTCAATAAATCTCATCATGTCAGTATGGATGAACTGTCTAATGGAAAAGTGGGCAGGGAGCAGGATGAGTCATGATCTCTACCTGCAGCTCTCCTATTCGGCAAAGCTTAGACATGGAAAAAACATTTTAAAATAAAAAGAGAGTTTGCACCGTGCAAAGTAGTTAGCAGGAAATGAGCACCTATGAAAAAGTAGCCAACCCTTTAATTGTATTATTAAAATGTTATTGTTATGGTCTGTTAAACATCATTAAAAGGGTTGTCAAGGATTTAGTATTGATGCTTTGGTGTTCACCCTACAATGGCCTTTCTGGAAAGCGAAGCGTCTAGTCAAACTCTTCCATTAGATTGGGGTTAGCAATGAAGTAAGGAGATCCTTTTTTTAACTCTTTTCCTGCACGGAGTATCTCTAGCATCCTCACAGGGGGACCCTGTATGGCCAAGGATGATACATCCTGATTCAGAGAGGTATAAATGTGATGAAAAGGTAAAAAATGTAATAAAAGTAAATTGGACTCGATAGGTATCGCCAAATATCCAAAATGCACCGATCTATCAAAATATATAAAAATGTTATTCCCAGCGGTGAACCACATAACAGAAATGGGCCCAAATGTCCAAAATACCATTTACATAACATTAAAAAATGGGAAATAAAAAGTGACCAAAATGTCAATACAGACCTTAAAATGGTTAGCAATAAAAATGTCAGCTGATTTTGCAAAAAAATGACGCTTTAACACAGCTCCTACACCAAAGTATGAAAAAGTTATTAGCATCAGAAGATGGTGAAATTTTTTTTTTGTCTTTTTGTACATATTTGTTTAATTTTTGAAAATGTATTTAACCCATTACCGACATGTGACGTAATAGTACGTCACATGCCGGGTCCCGGTGCATGGAGAGGGCTCGCGGCCCGAGCCCTCATAGCCGGTAAGTCTTTGCTGCATATGCAGCAAGGTTACCGGTACAACCGCGACGGTGCCGGCACTGATCGCGGGTGTTTTCCTGCTGATCGTCACTGGTGGCTAAAAAGATGGCGGCGCATGGGCTTACTTGGGTTTAAACCCATTCAATACAATGTGCTATCAGCACAATTGTAATGATAGGAGTAAAATCCCCATATACTGCCATCTGTAGTATGGCAGTATATGATAGGATGGTACAGACAACTAGGGTATAAAGTACCCTAGGAGTCTGAAAAATAGTAAAATAAAAAAAAAAGGTAAAAAAAAAATTATAATTAAAAAAAAACTAAAAATTCAAATCGCCCCTTTTCCCTAGAACTGAATAAATGTAAACAATAAAAATCATAAACACATTAGGTATCGCCGTGTAGAAATGCCCCCGATCTATCAAAATATGATAACTGTTTTCAGATGGTTTAACCCCATACGGAAAATCGGTCCAAAGTCGAAAATGGCACTGTTTCTGGAATTTAAAAAAAAAATTCTATAAAAGTGATTTCAATGGTGTACAGTCTAAAATGATAACATTGTAAACGTCATCAAAATCTGAAAAAAACTGGCACCACCCACCAGTCCACACACCAACGTATAAAAAAGTTAGCAAAATCCCCCAAAGCAATTTTGTACCAGGGTTTGTAATTTTTTTAAAGTATTTGAAAACCTTATAAAACCTTTATAAATTTATTCTTTGGTTCGTCCGGATCGCTGGTGATACCAAATTTATATAGGTTTTATGTTTAACCCCTTCCCACGTGTCCCTTTTTCGATTTTGCACTTTCATTTTACACTCCCCACATTCAAAATCTGTAACTTATTTTTTATGTGCAGAGCTGGTGTGATGTTTATTTTCTGCATAACAAATCACACTCAAAATGGTGGCATTATTATTCATGCCATTTTAGGGAAGCAGGAAAAGAAATTCCAAATGCAGTGAATTGGGAAAAAAACATAATTGTGCCGTATTTTGTGGACTGGATTTTCCGGATTTCACTGTCGCCGCCCAAATGAGGGAAGCAGGAAAGAAATTCCAAATGCAGTGAAATTGGGAAAAAAACGAATTTGTGCCGTTTTCTTGTGGACTTGGATTTTACGGATTTCACTGTACGCCCCAAATGACATGTCTACTTTGTTATCCTCGTAATCGTACCGACCCAAAGAATAAAGTAGACATGTCATTTGGGGCGCACAGTGAAATCCGTAAAATCCAAGTCCACAAACAGTGAAATCCGTAAAATCCAAGTCCACAAAAATACGGCACAAATTAGTTTTTTTCCCAATTTCACTGCATTTGGAATTTCTTTCCTGCTTCCCAGTAAATGGCATGGAATAATAAATGCCACCATTTTGAAGTGTGATTTGTTATGCAGAAAATAAGCCATCACACAGCTCTGCACATAGAAAAATAAAGTTACAGATTTTTGAATGTGGGGAGTGAAAAATGAAAGTGCAAAATCGAAAAAGGGACACAGTGGGAAGGGGTTAAACATAAAACCTATATAAATTTGGTATCACCGCGATCGTAACGAACCAAAGAATAAATTTATAAAGGTTTTATAAGGTTTTCATACATTTAAAAAAATTAAAACCTCCTGTACAAAATTGCTTTGGGGGATTTTGCTAACTTTTTTTATACGTTGGTGTGTGGAGCTGTGGGTGGTGCAGTTTTTTTCAGATTTTGATGACGTTTACAATGTTATCATTTTTAGGACTGTACGACCATTTGATCACTTTTTATAGAATTTTTTTTTTAAATGCCAGAAAAAGTGCCATTTTCGACTTTGGACGCGACGTCACAGTGAGTGGCGATCTTCAGCAAGATGGTGGCGCCCATGTGCAGCCATCTTTTTTAAGCAGTCGGCAGATTTGCTTGCGGAAATGGACGTGTTAACACCTGCAATATGCAGCAAAGACCTACCGGCTATGGAGAGGGCTCAGCCCAGGAGCCCTCTACCTTCACTCGCAGCAGACGTGTGACTACCACTACATTATGTCTCGTTAAGGGGGTTAAAGGAAATCAACTAAATGGATTTAGTCGTTTTAACCCAAGCATATTAATTTTCACAAAAAATAAACAATTAACAGCTAAATGAGGAAGGGATCAATTCCTGCACTGGCAATGAAGTACACTTACCTAAAGCAGTTTCTCCAGCACTGAGCAAGGCAAGTGTTGTAGTCCCATCCGACTTCCGTCTCTCAAACTCTAGCTGTGAAAAAAAATTAGAATAATAAGCAATATAACTTTTTTACAAATTTTTCAGACCCCCTAGGTTGTCCTAGGTTGAGCCTACCATTTACTTCCATACTAAAGAATGGCAATATATGGGGATTTTCCTCCTCATTCATTACAATTGCGCATTGTAAAGAACAAGTTAAAACCAGACAGCCTCAGGTCTTCAGAAGACCTGAAGCTGTCATGGCGATCGATCAGCTCCCCCCAATGACGTCACAGTGAGTGGCGATCTTCAGCAAGATGGTGGAGCCCATGTGCAGCCATCTTTTTTAAGCAGTCGGCAGATTTGCTGGCAGAAATGGACGTGTTAACACCTGCAATATGCAGCAAAGACCTACAAGCTATGGAGAGGGCTCAGCCCAGGAGCCCTCTACCTTCACTCGGTAAGGGGTTAAGGAAATCAACTAAATGGATTTAGTCGTTTTAACCCAAGCATATTAAATTTTCACAAAAAATAAACAATTAACAGCTAAATGAGGAAGGGATCCTTTTTCAGGAAGCAGATGCCAGCATGCAAGATTGGGTTAAAACCACTAAATACAAGTAGCAGATTTCCTTTAAAAAGGAAATCTACCACCAGGATCAAAGATTGTAAACCAAGCACATTGACATACTAGTGTGTGCCCCACCCCCTCTGACAGAATCTACACTTTTTTCCTGTGTTTTTTTTCCTTTAAAAAAAAAAAAGCTTCAAGAATTGTGCAAATAAGCATGAGGGGGATCTGGGCTCCATAGGCGTTAATGAAGCCTGGATCCCCTCAGGCTCATATGCACAATTCAAAAAGCTTTTTTTTTTTTAAAGGAAAAAAAAGAAAAAAAAAAATTGAAGAATCCTGCCAGAGGGCACCCACACTAGTATATCAGTGTGCTTGGTTATTCATCCTGGTGGTAGACGTCCTTTAAGACACAGTCTTTACACAGTCTATGATGGACCTTACCTGACTAGAAATCATTCTCTTTGATAATTTGCCTAAAGAATCTTTTATAATTTGGTCGATCAGTTCCTGGTCCTTCTCAGAGTTTCCGTCATTTTGTTTGTCCTCCTGCTGTTCTTTATCTTTTCTGCAAAGGGAGGAAAATGAAACTAGTTAATGGAAAAATGAAAAACGTATCAGATTTTCACTTTGTCTAACTGATCAAAGCTGTGACCTGCATCTTCTGTAGTCACTGGGGATACTTTATCACAGTTTTTGTTGTGGTTATGTTTGGTGTTGTTTTGGCACAGTTGTGGTACAAATGTTGTTTTGAGACTTTCCATTGCGCCAAATAAACATAGGACAATGCAAAGTCACATTGACATAGACCCTGCTTGCCACTGATTACACTTGCGTAGCCAGGTTTTCACCATTTAAGAGCAAGTTTTGGCACAAATTGACTCTTATGTTGTTTTGTGACTTATGCTATGTGGGTTTGCAACAGTCGCATAAGACACTACCAGCAGATTTATGGGGGACAAAAAGCCTCTTCAAGAACTCTGCTGGCAGCAGAGCTCAAAAGACAGACATAGAACGGTCCCAGGGAGCCGCCGCCGAATGATAAATGACCATTTTCTGTACATACAATATTTAGACCAGGTGTAATGCTTCATTTCTATGTAGAATTTGCTTTAAGGCCAGAATGGCACAAAAACTGCTGCTCAAATTTTATCTGCTACATTAATATAGGATATTTAATTGCCTTAAGAAAGTTGAAGGGACAGGTCAGGGCATCATAACTGTGGTTTAAATGTTGACTTCGATAACATTGATGAGCATTATATAAACCTTATGGAGGTTTTTGTCTATTTTCCCCTACCTTTTGGGGTCTTTGGAAGGAGTTCTCAAAGCCTTCATATCACTGGTGTCCATGGATTCCTCCTTCAGCTCATCTGTCAACTCTGAACTACCCTGGGAGTCTCCCTTATCTTTGTCCTTCCCGCTGCTCTGTAAGTCTGCCATGAACTCTATGCTCTGCTTCAGGCTCTGTATTCTTTCCTGTATCAGCCATGGAAGAAAATGGGACTTAGTTTTATTCTGACCGTTCTATCACACACCAAGGCTGTTATTGTCCCCAGCAATAACCTTACCTGGCTGAGGATTTTCATTCCTGAGTTAAGCAATTTTTTGGCAGCCTTGTAGTATATGGTTCCAGGTTTATTGTAAATCATTGCATTGTGGCAAATCTGCTTGAAATTTTCCTTAAAGAAGAATATTTTGTTGGTTATGCATTTTAAACGGTGGAAGTTAGTTACAATAGTCATGAAAACAGCTTCAGTACAGTACACTTAGAAGCTTGTCAAGGGCGGATATATTCAGCACTATTCTAGTCGATTGGGCTGTGACATATCTAGGCTCTACTGTGCGCAGTGTCATCAAGAAGTGTAAAGCCAATGGCCCTGTGGATAAAGAACCTTGACTTACATCCAAACAGGTTTAAGCTGCCCTGCAGTCTAAGGATGCAACTTTGTCAACCTGTACTATCCGTAGATGTCTGAATGAAAAGGGACCCCACTTCTTACACAGAAACATAAAAAAGCCAGGCTGGAGTTTGCCAAAACTTACCTGAGAAAGCCTAAAATGTTTTGGGAGAATGTGCTCTGGTCAGACGAGACAAAAGTAGAGCTTTCAACATAGAGTTTACAGGAGAAGGGAAGGGGGGAATCAAACATGGTGGAGGTTCCCTGATGTTTTGGGGTTGCTTTGCTGCCTCTGGCACTTGACCGTGTGCATGGCATTATGAAGTCTGAAGACTCAACAAATTTTGCAGCACAATGTAGGGCCCTGTGTGAGAAAGCTGGGTCTCCCTCAGAGGTCATGGGTCTTCCAGCAGGACAATGACCCAAAACACACTTCAAAAAGCACTAGAAAATGGTTTGAGAGAAAGCACTGGAGACGTCTAAGGGGCCAGCAAAGAGTTCAGACCAGAATCCCATAGAACAGCTGTGGAGAGATCTCACAATGGCAGTTTGGAGAAGGCGCCTTCACATCTCAGGGACCTGAGAAGTTTGTAAGAAACTCATTGATGGAAGCGGTTGCTCGCAGTTATTTTGTCTAAAGGTTGTGCTACCAAGTATAAGGCTGAGGGTACTAATACTTTTGTCCGGCGCATTTTTGGAGTTTTGAGTAAAATGACCAATGATTTGACTTTTTTTCCCCCATTCTCTTGTTTTTTTTACTTTGCAAGCTAAATAAATGAAGATATTAATACCAAAGATTTGTGATTGCAATCATTTTCTGGAAGAAAACAAGTATAATCTGACAGTATTACAGGGGTGCCAATACTTTAGACCACCAGTGTACATACAGCCCCGGGTATGAGCTGATTCAATTCAAGCATCATCACAGGTCAAACGACTTATAATGTATATTTTTATAGCTTTCATTGGAAATCACCTCGCATTAGTTTTGATGCTTTTTAAAGCCAAATTGTCTTGGATAATGGTTTATCATAAGTTGTTTGCAATTTTGAATGATAAGATGACCCTATTTAACCCCTTCACAGGTGCGGGCGGTGTATGAAGAGGGCTCACCGGCTGAGCCCTCATCATACACATGTGGGGTGTGTTGCATATTGCAGCATACCCCCACCGCTAATACCCACAATGAAAGAGTCAACTTATTTCGCAAAAAATTACACCTAACACAGCTCTGTACACCAAAGTAAGAAAAAGTAATTAGCGTCAGAAAATGGCAAATTTTGTTTTCTTTTCATACACAATCATTTACATTTACCGAACCAAAGAATAAAGCAGAGGTGTTATTTGCCCACAAGAATGTGACGCAAACACTTTTTTTTCCAATTTTTTCCTTTTTGGAATTTTTTTCCAGCTTCCCAGTACACGGCATGGAATAATAAATAATGTGAGGGAGAAGTAATATTTGTTACGCACAAGATAAGCCCTCACACAGCTCTGTACACGGAAAAATGAAAAAAGGTTATGGATGTTTGAAGGTGGAAAGCAAGAAAAGGAAAAACTGACAAGATCATCATCTACAGAGTGTGCCTACCAATGCTTCTCTGCTTCATACAATTTATGTATCTGTAAAATGCTATGATTAACTTAGAAAATACCTTTAATTCCTCTATAGAGTCATATTCCCCATTCCTAATCTTCTCCTTCATTGTACTGAAGTCCATTGGGTTCTTGATGATCATTGAGTAACCAGGAGCAATAAAGTCTGTAACAGGGAATGCAAAGAAGGAACTTGGGTCCTTTCTGTGGAGTTAAAACTTAACTGTAAATGAGGTAGACAAGACCACATTTATACACCTAAAAAACTTCAGGATACATTGGTGATATTCAAACAAATAAAACATTGATTTTAAAATGGTCACTCATGGGGACATTAACACTACAAAAAATCCATACCTCTTTCCAATACCCCTACTCCTTTGGTATGACTAACTCCCTGCTATACTTCACCTCCTAGCCACTCCCGACTTCCTGACCGAGCTATTCCTGTGGGTCTACACATTGCGTTAAGTGGGATGTAGGGGAGACATGCCATTGTCTAAAACTTTGCAGAGTTGGTAAAAGGTCAGTAACCTATAGTTCTGTAGATTGTGTAGACTTTTAAATCCATTTTTAATGAAATGGAAAGCGATTTTCTGCTGGACACACAGGAGGGAAAGACAGACAGTTATCATGGTGGTCTACAGCCACTCTGCAAGCTACCAGGGTCAGACAAACAAACAGGTCCTCCAAAATAAGCAGCACTCCAGTGTAGGTAGATGTAAGGTGAAAAGGTGATGTCTTTATTTCATAGTGATAAGTGGCAATGTTTCGGCTCAGCATGAGCCTTTCTCAGCTTTTTTTGTATGGAATAAAGACACCACCTTTTCATCTACCTGTAGTGGAGTACGGCTATTTTCCTTGTACACCGAGTACACTTTGGGATATTCATGGAAAGCTTTTGTTTTTGAGTGGGGGTATTTAAAGTTTAACCAAAGCAATAAGGAAATATTACATCTACAACAGGGCAGTTTGGCACGCACATCAGGCATATACACAGGGCAATCACCCACCTTTGTAGTTGCCTCACAAGCTGATTCAATGCTTCTTGCAGTGGTGTTTGTTCTTCTGTATGTAAAATAATAAAACAAGTCTTTATTAGTAAGAGAAATATACTGTACATATAGAGCAGGAACAGTTAATCTTTTTCCACACCAATCTTTATTCTTTATGAGCAATCCTAAAATGACAGGAATGTCCAGATAGAAAGAAAAAGTGAGTAAGATAATGCTGGCTGAAAAAAAAAAAAAAAAAAATTGTATTATATATATAAAATAAAATAAAGAGTTCTTATTCTTGGGTCATTTTAATGTATTTTGTTCATTGTAATCATTAAATGGATTTATCATGACAAAGCAGCTCTTCAAATGGAAAGAGGATCCGGCACTCACAATTTAGGTGAAGAAATCCTTTTCTTTATTGGTTAAAATCCGACATAGCGACAAAGCAGCTCCTGCCTAAGCTCCACCTATAAAATGTTTTTCTTTACCTTCTGGTTTTGCCAAGGAAGATTCTGGAACAGGCGCTGCTGGTATATCAGCTCCAAGTGGTGACTGAAGGTTTCGGTCCTGCTCCATTTCACCTTCGTGTGAATTTTTATCCTTTTTCTTTTTATCATCCTAATTTGAAATAGGAAAAAGAAGTGTGACATGTAACAATTTTTTCCAGTAATTTACATAATTGTAAAAAAAAAAATTCATTTAATTAATAATTTGTTTCAATGTTAGCATTATAGATATTTGACCACAATGTTAAAGGGAACCTGTCATCAGAAATTGGCTTAATAAACCACTTAATAAAGCAGCTCAGCAGCTGCTAGATCAAGTTTTTTTCATGGTCCAGTGTGGTGGCATCATCCAGAAAATCAACTTTGAAGTGAGATGTAAGTTGGTTTTATGAAGTCAAGGAGAAGGAGAGTTTAACACTGAAGTCAATATTTCCCTGCTTTAAAACGCCCCTTCACTGTAATTGATGGACCTGCATCCAGGGACATCACTGATCAAATCTGCTGACGTTCGACCCACGATGTCAATCAAATGAGAGGTGGTGTTCAGAGGCAGGGAAATATTGACTTCCGTGTTAAAATCTCCGCCACCTTGACTTTATACAACTAATTTACATCTTGCTTCAAAGTTGATTTTCTGAACAAAGCCACCACACTGACCATGAAAGAAACATGATCTAGAAGCTGTTCAGCTTCTTGACAACATACTGGTAGTGGTTCAATAGGTCAATTTCTGATGACAGGTTACCTTTTAAGACATCATGCATTCCTATTTTTTACCACTAGATGGTGAAATAACAGTATCGGGAAGTATTTCTATTTTATTAATATGAAATTGTATCAAGTGTAAACATTTTGGTTTTTTTGTTTACAGATACTGATAAAAAAATTTGATAAAAAATTTTAATTTTTAGCTGTCGCTCCTTAAATTACAAAATGTATAGTGGCCTTGTGTATCTAGATGTTTTAAAGGGGTTGTCAGGACTTTACAAAAAGTGTATAACAGGCCTGAAAGGGGAGGCTACAAAAACTATAAAAAAAATCTTATTCTTACCTCCTCCGGCGTTTCATTGTCACTGCCTGTTAGTTTACAGAGGCCAGCACTCCTGTCCGACTAATTTAGCTTGCCTGACAGCATCACTTTCAATGTGTATGAGGGGCACGGCAGTGGACGGACCGGAGCGCCTGCCTTGGGAGATAAACAGAGGCACAACAGAGGCACAGCAGCGACTGAGGGCACCAAAGGAGTATGGAACCACCGGAGGTGATAATAATCTGATTTTTATAGCACCCATGCCTGCTATACATTTGCTTGTAAAACCCGGACAACCACTGCAACAATCTGTGACAGACTTTACTGAAACATTAGGCGGAATTTATGACCACTTTTTATGGTTTCTTGCAATAATGTTTGTCGCAGTTGAGACAAAAAAAGTTTCAAAAAGTAGTATAGTACAAGATATTCATGTAAGGTAATGCACCTTTTTCTTCTTCTTCTCTTCGGCAGGAGTAGCTACTTTCTCAGTTTTCTTTTTCTTCTTCTTTTTCTTATCTTTGTGCTTCTCATGGTCAGACTTGTCTTCATGGAAGCCTTGAGGAAGTGCTGCAGCACGGGCTGTGGAAAGCTCCTTTACTTCTCCAGTACCAACTTTCAAGACAAGTTTTAATGGTTTTTCCACATACTCTGACAGAAAATAAAATCAAAATAAGAATAATGATTATTTAGAGGAAGAATACTCGAGGCAGTTTTGAGACTAATGTTATAGCTTTAATTTACAACCGACCCAGTATAAGGTATTGCAATTGACTCACACTACAAGTCTTGCGCACTTGGGAGATAACCCTTCTTTACAGAATCCATAGGTCCTTTACACTGTAGTCCCTGAACTATTAATTCAATCATAGCATCTCCAATGAATAACATATCTGAAGTGGAGAGATCAAACTATACTATGGATGGTACAGTAACAGTCTGACATCTAGTCACTATCATGCTTAGTGTGGAATCACAATTGCAGAGTCAAGTCAACGGACTGTGCAGGGTCCTGCTTCCCGGATTCAACCCGCTCCTGGGGACAGGACTCTGAGCACCACATTGATATATAAATATTATGCTCCAAGTGTCATCCTCAGCACCCATCTCTAAGCAAGTACAAAGTTGTTATTAAAGCGGCCACAGAGAGACCTCGACACCGGGCAATAAACTACCAATGTCTACATTTTTTAAAAAAAATGTATAGAAATACATTGGGATGTGTGCCATGGACCTGCTGGTGGGTTAGTGACCCGAGTCACCCTGACAGCACATGGATTAACGGTAACTTGTTGCTCAACAGATGGCACAGATCCTAATGTATTTCTATGGGATCGTACACAAGGCAAATACAGAACAGGTCTGATTCTTGCCCGTGTATGTGGCCCGGTGACTGGACCTCACACGCCAATGACCGATGGGTGGCAAATACCACAGCACAAGTGCGTTGTATGTGCCAGGAGGAAGCCCATGTTCATGTACAGGGGGGAGGGGGGGGGGGGTCAGTCTACAAACACGTCCCCCATACACATTAGAAGCACAGGAGACTTACCCAACACATTACCTGGCTTCAGACATCCACTTACTGGTCCCTAATAAGAAGCACTTCCCCTCCTTTCCTAGGACTAGTATGGGGCACACACTGTTACATCCAGGACGAGTGGAGGGTGGAATGGATGAAGGTACTAGATAGGGGAGGCTCAGCACGATATGTAGTAACACTCTCCCCTCTCACCCACGTGTACAGGTCACACACATGAAGACACTCACGGGTCTCCGGGGCACCGCGCGCCTCCGCCTTCCCCTCATAGCCGTGCTTCTCGCCTTTGTGTTTCTTATGCTTCTTGCCCATATCACCGGCCGAACCCTTCAGGATTTTCCTCCGTATGCCGGTGATGACGTCACGTCGCCGCACCGACAACTCTTTTTGTTGTTTTCCTGGAGGTTGTTTCGGTTCGGCGGAGGAAACCATAGAGACGTTCATTGATGCCGGAAAAAGCGCCGGGTCTGCTATTGTTTGGGTAATCGAGTAAAGCTAGAGCTCCCCCTGCCGGCCGCGACGTGAACTAGAGCGGGGAGCGAGGCTCATGGTTCACGTCTGTAGCTCTAAGGAGGGCGAGGTCTAAAATGGAAATGAGAGTCCACTAGCTATAGGGTGGGCCAAAGCCCGAGCTCTCACACCACGTCAGCCCACACAATTTACAACATTACCCCAACACCATGCTGCAGTGAGGTTACCATTAGCTGCCTCAGATACAGAAGCGTCCAGCACAGGAGGAGCAAGAAACACATTCAAGTGGGCACTCAGCCAGGCGTAACCATTGTCAGTCTCTGGCTACTAAAATTCTCTAATCGCCCAATTTCCATAGCAGAAAAAGGAAAGAGCCCGAAAATCAGGGTGGCCCCGCTGCTAGGGCACAGTTGGGAGGTAAAAGTGTCTACTGTCTAGTGCAGTGGTCCCCAAACTACGGCCCGCGGACCCTTTTCATCCGGCCCCCGCCACATCCAGCTCTCAGAGCGCCCCCGTCGGGTCGCGGCAGTCGGGCAGGAGCCTCCGTCCGTCCGGACAGGAAGCTCCTGCCCGTCACTGAATAGTGCTCGATGTGGCCGCTCAAGCACTATTATTGCAGGTGGAGCGATGTGCCCGGAAGACAACCCCGGCGCACATCGCTCCTTGAACCTGGAAGCGCGGCCGCGCACCCCTTCCTGTCCGGCAGCAGCCAGAAGAATGAAGACGCGGGAGCCGCTGCCAGAGGTGAGTATAGGTTTTTTGTTTTTTTACCAGCAGCAAATACATTATGGCGCCCGGAGGCATCATAGAAAATAATTAATGATGGAGGGGGCATCATACAAAATAATTAATGGTGGAGGGGGCATCATACAAAATAATTAATGATGGAGGGGGCATCATACAAAATAATACATCCCTGCCCACAAACAGTCACATATAGGGGGCCCTTAGACACAGGACCCTGGGCAAGAAGCCGTGCTGCATCTAACAGACGGAGGAGAGCTACACTAGACCAGGAGAGGTCCACCAAACTTTTACATAGGGGTCCATCACATGTCCCTCTCAAGACTCATCGGAGGCCGGACTAATGTGACCAATCCGTTAATCTTGGCCACCCTCAATAATTATTTAATATACTGCACCCCTCATGAACTATTTTATTATTGGCCCAATCAATCAATTAATTGGGTCAATAATTTGAACTATACAGGGAACCCTCTCCATTAATTATTGAATAATGCTGCCTCCCCCCTCACCCATTAAGTACTAGACTGCCCTCATAATTATTTCCTATGCTGCCCCCCCACATTAATATATTTCATACGCTTGCCCCTCCCCATTAATTATTTTCTGATGCCCATTCTAACTTATTATTTCCTGATGCCCCCACACCTCCACTTATTTTGTATGATGCTCCCTCCACTCATTAATTATTTTGTATGATGCCCCCCCTCCACCATTAATATTTTTGTATGTGCCCCCTCCATCATTAATTATTTTCTATGATGCCCCCCATCATTAAATTATTTTCTTATGATGCCCCCTCCATGATAATTATTTTCTATGATGCACCCTCCATCATTAATTATTTTCATGATGCCCACTCATCATTATTATTTTCTGATGCCCCCTCTAATCATCAATTATTTTCTGATGCCCCTCCTCATTAATTATTTTATGATGCCACTCCATTATTATTATTTCTGATGCCCCTCCCCACCATTAATTACTTTCTGATGCCCCCCACAACCATCATTAATTTTTCTATGATGCCCCCCATCATCAATTATCTGATGCCCCCTCACCATTAATTTTATGATGCCCCCTCCGTCATTAATTATTTCTGATGCCCCCTCCATCATTAATTATTTTCTTGATGCCCCTCCTCATCATTAAATATTTTTTTAAGCCCCCTAAATCATTAATAATTTCATGATGCCCCTCCATCATTAATTATTTCTATGATGCCCCCCCCTCCATCATTAATTTTTTTCTATGATGCCCCCTCCATAATTAATTATTTTCTGATGCCCCTCCACCATTATTTTCTATGATGCCCCTCCATCATTATTTTTCTGATGCCCCCCTCAATCATTTTTTATGATGCACCCTCAACCATTAATTATTTTCTGAGCCCCTCACATTATTTGTATGATGCACCCTCCATCATTAATTATTTATGATGCCCCCTCCATCATTAATTATTTTTGATGCCCCCTCAATCATTAATTATTTTTTGATGCCCCTCACATTAATTATTTCTTTGATGCCCCTCCATCATTAATTATTTCTTTAATGCCCCTAATCATTAATTATTTCTTTGATGACCCCTCATCATTAATTATTTTCTTAATGCCCCCTAAATCATTAATTATTTCTTTGATGCCCCTCCATCATTAATGATTTCTTAATGCCCCTAAATCATTATTATTTTCTTGATGCCCCCTACATCATTAATTATTTTGTATGATGCCCCTCCATCATCAATTATTTTTGATGCCCCTCCACATTATTTCTGTATGATGCCCCCTCATCATTAATTATTTTTATGACCCACTCCATCATAATGTATTTTCTGATGCCCCCTCCACATTAATATTTTCTGATTGCCCCTCCACCATTATTTTGTATGATGCCCCTCCATCATCAAATTATTTCTGATGCCCCCTCCACCATTATTTTCTATGATGCCCCCTCCATCATTAATTTTTCTGATGCCCCTCCATCATTAATATTTCGATGCCCCTCCACCATTAATTATTTCTGATGCCCCCTCCACCATTATTTGTATGATGCCCCCTCCATCATTAATATTTTGTATGAGAGCCTCCATCATTAATTATTTTGTATGATGCCCCCTCCATACATTAATTATTTGTTGATGCCCCTCATCATTAAATTATTTTGTATGATGCCTCCATCATTAATATTTTCTTTGATGCGCCCTCCATCATTAATTATTCTTTATTGCCCCTTAAATCATTTAATATTTCTTGATGCCCCCTCCATCATTAATTATTTTCTTTAATGCCCCCTAAATCATTAATTATTTTCTTTGATGCCCCCTCCATCATTAATTATTTTCTTTAATGCCCCCTAAATCATTAATTATTTTCTTTGATGCCCTCCATCATTAATTATTTTGTATGATGCCCCCTCCCACTTATTTTGTATGATGCCCCCTCATATTAATTATTTTGATGATGCCACCCTCCATCATTAATTATTTTCTATGATGCCCCTCCATCATTAATTATTTTCTATGATGCCCCTCCATCATTATTTTCTATGATGCCCCTCCATCATTCATTATTTTCTTTGATGCCCCCTCCATCATTAATTATTTCTTTGATGCCCCCCTCCACCATAATTATTTTGATGCCCCCTCCACCATTATTTTCTATGATGGCCCCTCCATCATTAATTATTTTTGT
This sequence comes from Engystomops pustulosus, assembly GCA_019512145.1. NCBI lineage: Eukaryota > Metazoa > Chordata > Amphibia > Anura > Leptodactylidae > Engystomops > Engystomops pustulosus. Next base: position 110,891,099 of record CM033647.1, read on the forward strand.
ATGATGCCCCTCCATCATAATTATTTTGTATGATGCCCCTCCATCATAATTATTTATGATGCCCCCTCAATCATTAATTATTTTCTTTATTGCCCCTAAATCATAATATTTTCTTGATGCCCCCCATCATTAATTATTTTCTTAATGCCCCCTCAAATCATTAATTATTTTCTTTGATGCCCCTCCCATCATAATTTTTTCTTTAATGCCCCCTAAATCATTAATTATTTTTCTTTGATGCCCTTCTATCATTAATATTTTGTATGATGCCCCCCTCCACCAATTATTTGTATGATGCCCCTCACTCTCATTAATTTTGTATGATGCCCCCTCATCATTAATTATTTTGTATGATTGCCCCCATCATTAATTTTTTGTATGCCCCCTCCATCTAATTATTTTGTATGATGCCCCTCCATCATTAATTATTTTTCTATGATGCCCCTCCATCATTAATTATTTTCTATGATGCCCCCTCACATTAATTATTTTCTGATGCCCCCTCACATTATTTTGTATGATTGCCCCTCCATCATTATTATTTGTAGATCCCCCCTCCATCATTAATTATTTTCTATGATGCCCCCCTCCATCATTAATTATTTTCTGATGCCCCCTCCATCATTAATTATTTTCTTTATTGCCCCCTAAATCATTAATTATTTTCTTTGATGCCCCCTCCATCATTAATTATTTTCTTTAATGCCCCCTAAATCATTAAAGGGGTATTCCAGGAATCAGCATAATTCATATACAAATGGGCACTCAAAATATAAGCTAATATGTAAATAGTTGTTATTTAAAATTTTGTCCTCTTAGCAGAAAATGCTGCTGACATAGACTGTAATGAGAAATAAAATGCTACTGGCCCTTTAATCAGTCCACTAATTTCCTCCGCGCGGTCCGTTGCAGAACAGAAGATGGCCGCCGATCACATGTTCACATCACATGTCCATCACCTGCCTGGGAAGGTCATGTGATCACCACTATGTTGGCTGTTGTGGTTGGTTGAAGTGCATCCAGTATGGTCAGTGTTGTGGTGATGGCAGTTACAAATCATTACTATGGTAACAGAGCAAGCAAGTCTGTTATATCATCACCGGGAGCAGAGCATAAGTGGTAGGAGGAGTTACTGAGAACCAAAGGATCATGGAACTTGTAGTTTCCAGTGGCGGCCATCTTAGTGATAACTCACCTACTTTAGAGAGGCCATAAACTTTGTAAATCATAAAATCAAATTATTTAAGCTCATTTTGTGACTAATGACATGAGTGATTTGTGTATTCATTTAGTTGTATCATCATGGATTTTTGTGTCAGACGTTCATATTCCCGGATACCCCTTTAATATTTCTCTAATATTAATTATCAGTTTAGCCATAGTCTGATAAAATGTGTAGAGCATTGTTGTATAAATGAATTCTTGGTCTTCATAAAGTTATACATTGTGACATCCCATGTATCCCAGCAGCAGCCATGTATGGCATGCACAAGAGTATGAGCACTTTGTGAATTCCTTTCCACAATAATGATTATCAGTGTATTGTTTACATTCATTATGTTGAAATCATTACCCCAGATGAGGAAATCATTTTGACAAGGATAAGGATATAAATACACCGTAGAATCCACGGACTTATGTAGAAAAGGATCTGTAGAGGGACTCATGGCTGCCAGAAAACCACACAGAAGGTTATTACAGCTTAATGGTCGTCATACACTGTATTTGCTATTTTCAAACAGAGAGAACAGAGCTTTATGCAGTGCACTAGGTCAATAGTGCCACCATACATCCTCTCGCAGCCAGCTCAGTGCACCTATGGCTCTGTAGTGGCACCATTTAACCTCCCGCAGCCAGCTCGGTCTACCTATGGCTCTGTAGTGCCTCCATATAACCTCCCGCAGCCAGTCAGTGCACCTTTGGCTTTGTAGTGCCCCCATATCACATCCCGCAGCAGCTCAGTGCACCTATGGCTTGTACCATAAACCTACGCAGCCAGCTCAGTGCACCTATGGTCTGTAGTGACAACCATATAACCTCCGCAGTCAGCTCAGTGCACTATGGCTCTTTAGTGGACCAATAACCTCCGCAGCCAGCTTGGTTACCTATGGCTCTGTGGTGCAAATACCTCCCGCAGCCAGTTAGTGCACCTATAGCTTTGTAGTGCCACACATAACCTCCCAGCTAGCTCAGGCACCTATGGCTCTATAGTGCACCCATTGTACCTTGCAAAAGGTTACATGGTGGCACTATAGAGCCATAGGTGCACTGAGCTAGCTGCGGGAGGTTATGTGGTGGCACTACAAAGCTATAGGTGCACTAACTGGCTGCGGGAGGTTATATGGCACCACAGAGCCATAGGTAGACCAAGCTGGCTGCGGGAGGTTATATGGTGCCACTAAAGAGCCATAGGTGCGTGCACTAGGTCAATAGTGCCACATAATCCTCTTGCAGCCAGCTCAGTGCACCTATGGCTCTGTAGTGGCACCATATAACCTCCCGCAGGCAGCTGGTCCCATGGCTCTGTAGTGCCTCCATATAACCTCCCGCAGCCAGTCAGTGCACCTTTGGCTTTGTAGTGCCCCCATATAACCTCCCGCAGTCAGCTCAGTGCACCTATGGCTCTGTACCATATAACCTCACGCAGCCAGCTCAGTGCACCTATGGCTCTGTAGTGCCACCATATAACCTCCCACAGTCAGCTCAGTGCACTATAAAAAATTGTCTCTACATTACAGTGAACCATCCCATCTACCTAAAAAATCGTAGCCAAAGGTTAAATCCTTATCCCATGTTGACATTGGTAGGTCCACCCACTTCAGGAAATAACCAAGTGTGCTTGGTCCTACGACCCCATTCCCAAAAGTGTATCTTTACAACTACGTGTAATGGCCTTAATTAATCCATATCTAAACGTGAACAAGCCTATGTGGAGCCAGAATAGCGAAAATAATACCCCAACTGTCATACCAAATGAAATCATCTTTGTTTGTACTAAACTCTTCATTGTTATGTTCGTTGTGCTTCTCCGCGCGAGTGAAGTGAGCATGGTCTTCTGCCTGTACCTTTATGTCTTAACCATTAGTCACCTCAACTCAAAGCGCCCGCCGCCTAACTGCTTTCTCTATAGTGGAACAGAAGATATAAAACGTGATACTTCCCCAGGGGAACGTGGGCGGCCGGTACTCTTTGCTTTCGCCCAACTTCTCCAATCCATCCCCCTGAAAGGAATATAACTGCCATTGGATTCTACTTTAACCCTATCTTCCTTCTACAAATTCAATTGTGATGGATCAGGATAACATATCTAGACCAGCCCCTGAAGAATGAGGTACCATAGGAATGGTAATGACCTCCCTACCAGGGATTTTTAAGAGTACATATCACTTTTTCCCTTCCCTACAGAGTGGGTTTCCGTGGAGAACACTGTTCTATGGTCGATTTATTAGATCAAATACCTTCTACTCTCTTTAACTTGGTGAAGTTCCCGGCCTTCTAACATCCAGGACAAAATCTGTCATATATCGTAAGTGCTTTGTGTCGTTAGCTCCTACCATATGGTAAGGTTCTCCTCTCTGCAGTATGGTAGCTCTGCTAGAGAGAGAACCACACCACGGGAGAGGGGAAAGGGAGAGAGAGAAACCAACCAAACTGGAAAAAAATTGGTACATCCCCATATACGTGGTTTTTGCAATATTAGCAAAGATGGGCCATGTTCTTTCATGGCACAATGCTAAGGTGCAGCATAATGATCCTTGCATGTTACTTAAGTATTTGGGTCACCCAACGATACACAAAGATATACTGTTTGCATAGCTATCTGGGCACGTCTTTTTGACTTACTGTAATGGAGAGCACACGCAGTCTGACTACAGCTCCATTAAGGAATATGTGAATTGATGTCAATAGACTTTTATTTTAATGATAATTATTGGTCCCGGAGTTGGGACCCACACTTATACTCTATGTGTATGTCATAAATACTGGAGATGGCAGTCATCTTTTATAAATATAATAAATCCTTAACATTTGCTTAACCTTTTTTGTACATCTAAAGAGACAAGAATACTATGAGAATGCACAAGTGGTTAATGAGTAAATAGCAGATGAGAGTGGAGCTACGCCTTTGCACCTCAAAACTTTTATAACACTTCATGGATCACGAAACATTAGTTCAATTATCACAGTCCGATTAGCCGTTTTTTCCTACAAGATAATTAACGGGCAGCATGTCAGTTGTAAAAAAAGCCTCAAGTGCAAATAATTGGACTGTCAATGGAGGAAAACACTCTATTAGCTAATTCTTTTCAACAGGAGTATTAAAGACATGCCGTTCATCTGAGCACACGCACAAAGGAGGACTGAACGGCTCATCAAAGCCTCGAAGAGGGGTGTTTCCTTCACTGACTTGGCATTAGAGCCATGGAAGTGTGTCATCCTGTAATGAGACATTTCATATGCAGTCGTCTGACAAGAGAATACTATGAGATCAAAGGACTCAAAGAGGGACACAGTTAGGGTCAACACTGGTATTCACAACAGTGTTTTTGTATGTAGAAAGATTGTCAACCTGGATAAAAATCAATTTATTCTTTTACTATTATTTTTTTTTCTAAATCCCTATTGCGGGATATACATAGAATCATAACTACTCTCCCATAACAAAATTCAACCCTCTTTAACAACATTTAAAATGCCTAAACTATATTAATGAATTTTTATACATCACATCAACCTCAATAATTCATTTACAGACAGGAACTCAACTCCTCATAAATTCTATCCAGTGCACCTACAATTTATTATTGATGATTATTATTTAGCACCATAGCTTTCTGTGCTGTAAATCAGTATGGTGGTTCACATACATTACATTAAGACAAAAACAAATACAAGTACACAATACATGAGCAAAAGTGGAAGGAGGACCCTGTCCATAGGGCTCACATCTATATTGGAGGTGGAGATGGAGGCATGAGCTAGGGAGCAAGCATGATTTAATGTGATTGTTTAGAAAGTGGGGGGACAGTCTGACACATTGGGTAGGGAGTTCCAGACTATGGGAGAGTATCACAGGAGAAGTCCGGGATGCAGTTGTGTAGAAAGTGGATGGTAATAGTGAAATGATAGGCCTCCTGTAATGAATTTAGATTTAACATCCCCATCTCAATTATTTTACTGGGCCCTCTGTGAATTCATAGTAATCCCACCATAATGATATATTAATAATATAATTATAACATTAGTTGCCCCTAATTTACAGGTACTATAGGGAGTCCACTTTAGTGTGTGTCAATAGTAATATTAATAGTTCTTACTGCCATACGATCCCATGCAGTGACGGCTTCTTCTCTTCTGCCAGGCAGCTCCTTGTCTGGACATGTTGACTTTATCGCACTGCTTGTATCACAGAGGGAGCACACAGAGGTTTCTTCTCGCTGCATTGCTCTTCCAATACATGTATCATCGATACCATTTATTATTCTTTCGTCAGTAAGAACCTGCCAATAGTTTTAGGCAGTTCTGCAGGCCACACAGCAGGTTGCGTGCCTCCATTTTAACCCCCTGATAAAGATTATTTTTCAGGGAAGGACTAGATACACGTGTGACATCACTCTTGTGACCATGGTTCCTATTTTATCAATAGAAGATATAATCTATCCTTTTTAATCCTTCCTGTCCTGATAATGAAGTGATTGTTGCAAGAATCTTATAACAACCAGTAGTGTTATTATATTTTTAGTTTTAAGTGACCAGAGTAAAGAGTTTTGGGTTTAAAAACTGGAATTGGATCACTTTTTGATGACACTTTCCTTTACATACTGAAAATAATGAACGTTTTTATAAATAAGTAGAAGATATTTCTGGTTAAAAACCTTAAAAAACCAAACAGTGATAATAATGTTGGGGATTGTACCTCTCTTGTTACTACTTCCACTGTTGTCAAATCATATAAGGTGATGTCCACTCTTGGCGGTTATCTTTCCACCGAAACATAACACTGAAGTTCCTGAGTATTACATTGAAATACAATATTTGTACATCAGTTGGCTGTAAAGTTCGTATATAATATATATAGATATAAAAACACAAAGTATTTTTTTTAACAAACGTATTTTTTTCAATATTATACCTATAATAAGTGTAAATTGGTATAAATGTTTTCGGCTTCATTAATGTTTACTGATTTTCCTAAAAGATACATTTATGGCATATTCATAGTATAGGCCATAATTGTCTGACAAACGAGGTCCGACCTGTAGAATTTGCTTATTGCTTAAAGGTGGACCTGTAGAACTTGCTTAAAACTCGCTTTCCTGGCAGTTCCTTTCCCCCCCGTTGAAAGTCAGATCCCGATATCGACCTTAGTAGTTTTCTAGGAAGTGCATAAAAACTGTAATAATTATATTCTTGAAGTGAATGGAGCCCTGAAAGCACAAACAACAGCATATGCTGTTTCTGTATCTCCTATTAACTTCAGAAACAGTGTAGTTCAGTTTCCACATAAAACTGATATTTTTTGGTCAGATTTTCAATCTGCCTATATGATAGGTCTTCCTGAAGGGATTCAAATCCTTATTATTTTTAGAAGTGCATAGAAAGTAGTACTACAAGAGTGAATGCCAATTCATTGTTAATTAGGTTCTCCTTTTTGTATTCCATCAGATTTGGTGTGCAACTGTGGGGTCAAACCTAGGACCTAATAACCTGAATAATCGTTACCATCTTCCTGGTTGGGGTTCTCCCATTATTTTTCTCACTTTATCTATCACTATCTTTAGAAATGAGTGGATGGAAGTAGTGTCCCATATCTGTTGCACATTTTGTGATGGACATCTCAGGTTTGTGAAAGAACCCTCCTTTTCAAAGTGGTTTCATCTCCACTGTTCATAACTACCCCACTTTAACCTCAGATAGTTTTGGGCCACCTAGAGGCGACATTCCACATAAACGCGTGCCCGTCGTGCCGTAGCTGGCGTGCTCACTTCAGCGCAGGGGAGAGAAAGAGGGGTTGACTCTCCCTCGCCCTCCTCATAGAGATATATAGCGCATGGCGCCATTTATGGGGAATGATAGGGCCAGTCCTATCTTTCCCTGGGTATGTACCGCTCCGTGCGCCCGCCCCGGCCTATGGGGGACATATTATGGCAGCCGTATATACATCCCCAACGGTTGTGTGAATTGCCTAACAGTAGTTTTATGCAACACAAATGAAGGACAATGGAAAAATTTGGTAACGGCATAATTTTAAAAAGTTGATTTTACAAGAAAACAGACATTGGATACAAATAAAAGATTACACAGTCATGGTGCCTGCATCTATGCGTAAGTGTCCCTGGTTTATCATGTCTCGACTTGATGGTAGATTAATAATAAAAGGATATAATACAAAACACACACAATCACATAACACACCCTATATATACCCATCTGCAAAATACAAACCAGAGTAGCCTGTAGTCTTATATTGTCTGGATAGCAGGTGCTGAATGGTGCTTAAAATACATCTGTTAAACCCAGCAAAGTACCGCTCAAAATAGCCCAACGGTTTGTGCAGCCCCAGTTACCTGCTAGATTTGCTGACTGAAAATCCATTCCCTCTGCAGGTCTAAAGAGTCTCTGTCCCCCTACTGAGTTCAAGCCTCCGGACTGTAATAAGCCACCTGAGATATTGCAAACGGTCCAGTCCTCACATTACTGGTACTCACAACTAGGCTGATTCTCTGCGGAAGGTAAAACAGGACAAAAGGAGGAGGTATGGATCAGAGATAAACAAAAAAAGTTCTGAAAAAAAGCTCTGCTTTAAACTATCAGGGGACACCAAAGGCATTAACAATGTCTGTGATAGATAAGTAATGTGCTGCCACCAACTGCCCAGATATTACCCTCTGCTATATGTCTTTATACATTTGGATTCTACTATTGTTTTGATTTTTTGGTTTCCTGTAGATCAGTATCTACTTGATGAGGCATTATATACTTGATACATAAAAATCCTAATCGTTTTAGGGATGAATATTACTATTTATGAAAATAAGGTTTCCTTTTATACTCCATGCCTCCACAAGCCATAACTTTTAATTTTTTCTTTTACAAAGCCATATAAGGGCTTGCTACTTGTAAGAGAGATTATTATTTTCTAGTTGCATCAGTTAACCATTTAATTTCTGTGCCATGTACTTGAAGCTGGAAAAAATTGGTGGAATTAGCAACAAAACATAGTTGCGCCAAATTCTGAGGGGCTTTATTTTTATGGTTTTAACGTGCGTCAAAATGAACCTCTCTGTTATTCTTTGGATCAGTCCAATTGCAGAGATGACATTGGAGTAAAGAATCCCATATGCCCTAAAATCATAGAATAAGGGTTGCTGTTATAGACCAGCCTTTTAAAGGGTTTTTCTCTCATAAACTTGGTGACCATTTGGGTCATAGGACCTATGAATCATGCCTTAGGCATCAGTGTGTGCAAAGGCATGAAAAAAGTCCCAATTGCATGGGAATTTTAAAAAAATGTACTACAACACTGGTGTAATTGCAGCTGAAGTCTACTCTTTGTTAGTATTCCGTCATGTCAGGCGCTGGGTCAGCCAATCACTACGATTGGCCCCCATTGAATGTTACTTTTCTTATAGCTCTTTATATGAGACCTTTTAAACTTAATTTAAAAAAAACATAAATGGGCACTGCAAGAAATGACATTTCTTGCAGGAATGTAATAGAGATGAAATCTGCTGAATTTTGTTATGTTTGCATACATATGCATGCTTCACATTTTTTCCCAACCGGAACAGTGTAATAAACTGCTCCAACCCGCCCTATGAACAAGAAATGGGTTTTATAATTCAACTTGTCCATCACTTCTTTCTCTAAACACATATGACAGAAAGATGCCACCATTCACAATAGTCAGCCAGTCCTGCATAATCAAATGGTGGGGTTAGTTCACGCTTATATTCATGCCTGTCCAATGAAGGAAAAGTGTCTTTGAAACAAAGAGCTGAAAAATCTAGACTAGAAATGACAAATAAAAATGAGAAACCTACTTCAAATTTCAGCTGTTCTTTTCTTTCGCCCTTGCCTTCTGATTCTTTGTCTCCTTGCCTTCTTTTCTCACAAGTGAAAGACCTTCAGTTTTTTCAGGAGGGAGAGCAACTATAAAACATAAAGAAGATAAATTTATAGTAATGATATAGACAATGAATTTACCTAAAAGATTCGAAAAAAACATCTTCATTCCTTTCATTAGGACAGTGGGATCTTCAGAAAAAACATCAAATGCCAAGATTACGTGTTTTGTATGTCTTGTTTACATGAAATTTGCATGTCTGCATTTCTACATTTAGTAGCGAAACTCTAAGCAATCTGAATTTGTTGGACAGTCTTGTCTACAGTTAATGGCATGTGAGCAAACCTCAATGAAACATGGTCCGCAAACGGCAGACCAAGGTGCATTGTTTGTACTCATGAAAAGCACATGTGTGTTGCACTGGTTTGACTAAATACATAATATTTTACAGGGAACAAGTGTCTGTACACGCAATGAGATTCCTGCCATTTTTCATGGAAGATGCCATGAGTGACATCATTTAGGAAAATTACTTCTGATCATGTAGTTAAAGGTTTTTACCCATAAAAGAAAGTTCTCAATTTTATCCCCTAGTGAGCTTTACTCAATAAGATCATTTTTAATCCCATTACTTTACAATTTTACACAGTTTTTGTGCTGTTTAGTCTCCTATCACTGATTGATCATTGTAAAATTCATGTGGGTCAGTGTGGGTGTGGGTCAGTGTGGCGGGGACTCTCAAGCAGGAACTTCAAGATTCCTCTGTGCTATGAAATGCAGTTGTGCTGACAATGTGCTTAGATTAACAGGGTACAAAGGTTTCTACACCCTTTTATTTAGCCTCTGACACATTATCTATTATCTGACACATAACAAGAGAATGAGACACATCAGAGATGAGCGATGATGAGATCCATAGAGATCTGCTAACTAACCTATAATGCCACCACACAAGTCAGCTCTGCTAATGCCTCCATCCTGTATAAAGACCTTTATCTGTTTGTAGCTTGTAGAGTAAGGCTCTGCATGCTGCTTGCCAGCAGGAAGTGCCTGTGTCTGAGCTGTTCTTGTAATACATGAGGAAGGACGGAAGAGAAGAGAATTGCATTGTGCGGACAGAGAAGCTTTTCACAAGTAGAATCAGTATATTTACGTCACGGGCAACCAAAGTTGTAAACACCGGGACTGATAGAGGCAGTTTGGAATTATATCTGTGCAATGTGTATTTCGTTAATAACAGAGATTTGAGAATGTGTTATGTTGTTATCCTGAGTGTATTTAAGATTTTGAGGTGTGGCTGATCTTATCCTCTGCTCTGAAATACACCTTGCAAACACACAAAATGCTAATTTGCATTATATAATTTACGTATACAGATTTTGACCTTAAGGGAATAGTAATATTTTAGAGCATCATCACACAAGCTCTTAACCAAAGATTTCTTGTTACTGCTGCCTCATCCCCCGAAAGATGTTACATCTTAATTGTTTTCTTAGTAAAGATGCTGGCACTCTTCCACAACGAATAGGTTAACAACCCCTGTTCAGACCATCTTAAACAGCACTTTGAAGTTCTTTTTCTCAAGGCTCAAAATACCTTGTTGGACTGAGATCAGAGGGGTATTAAACAGATCGTCTAATTAATTAAGCAAAGTTACATTTTTAAACAGTGTTTGTTGTGTTAGCCAACACCCCGTATGGAAAATCTACCCCCCTCTATCCCTCCTCGAAAACATCAAGCCCGCTCTCTCCTTCACCAACTATAAAAGATTGGGATCTGTATCAGCTTTAGACTGGATTCTATGACAATAGCAGCAAGATTCGCTTTTGATCAGTGAGGATGTGAAAATTTAGAGGAACAGTGGAATCCACCACAGCTGCATATTTTAATGCAATTACATGCTAGCTTAAACAAAGCCAAATCTAATGCTACGATGGAAAGTCAAAACACATTTCATTTCAATATAATGCACATACAGGATATGGATTTCAGATTCATTATTAGACGACTAACAGAAATATGCAACTTGTAATGAAAATAACAATAATAATAAAAAATAATAGAAAAATCGTTCAATCCTTGAATGTCTTTTTTCTCAAGTTTTTTTTAATATAATTCATATCTTTGGATTTGAGAGCTGTAGGTGTATTTTTATATCTACACTGTAAGTATATCAGAAGATTCTTACACACATAATTCATATTCATACCCCAATATACTTCCTAGAATGAAGAACAACTAAACCCCATTGGGCATTTGGATGGCAATATTTGGAAGCACCGTAGCTGTCATTGTTATGGTCATTCTGGCGATGTCACTGACATAGAGATATATTTGTCAAATATACTTCAAACTGAATGGATTAACACACTGCACATAGCTTGCTAGATTTCTAGAAGTCTCTGTAAGAATTAATTAATTAAACGGGGCCTCCTATAAAACCTTTCTAAACATCATGATGTCAATACATCAGAGAGGGTTGCCATAGGCTATGCATTACTTGCATTGCCTTACGTATTATCGTGTTTATATGCAGGAACCAGAAGCATTTGTTATTTTAACTTTCATTCCACAGCCCAATTGTAAATTTCAGTGTTACATCTGGTTACTTGCAGCCACCATTAGGAGAACTAATTTGTTCTGAACTCAATGAAGATGTAAACACTCTACGTGTAGTGATGCCCCCAGTGGAGGTCCATAACAATTACATTCTACAAAAGTGTAGCAGGAAGCAAAGAAAGCCGTGTTGAGCACTAACATTTTGTTTGTAATATTATATAGGCTAAAGGCAACACTTGAATTTCATGCTGGCGAAAAGGTTGTATAGTTTGGGTAAGGGCTACAAAATGTGTAGAATGTAAGAAGTATCAAGCCATGCCTAATATTAATATCAGTTTAGCCATAGTCTGATAAAATTGTAGAGCATTGTTGTATAAATGATTCTTGGTCTTCATAAAGTTATACATTGTGACATCCCATGTATCCCAGCAGCAGCCATTATGGCATGCACAAGAGTATGAGCACTTTGTGAATTCCTTTCCACAATAATGATATATCAGTGTATTGTTTACATTCATTATGTTGAAATCATTACCCCAGATGAGGAAATCATTTGACAAGGATAAGGAATAAATACACCGTAGAATCCACGGACTATGTAGAAAAGGAACTGTAGAGGGACTCATGGCTGCCAGAAAACCACACAGAAGGTTATTACAGCTTAATGGTCTTCATGCTTACACTGTATTTGCTATTTTCAAACAGAGAGAACAGAGCTTTATGCAAAAGGTTACATGGTGGCACTATAGAGCCATAGGTGCACTGAGCTGGCTGCGTGAGGTTATGTGGTGGCACTACAAAGCCATAGGTGCACTAACTGGCTGCGGAGGTTATATGGCACTACAGAGCCATAGGTAGACCGAGCTGGCTGCGGGAGGTTATATGGTGCCACTAAAGAGCCATAGGTGCACTGAGCTGACTGCGGGAGGTTATATGGTGTCACTACAGAGCCATAGGTGCACTGAGCTGGCTGCGGGAGGTTTATGGTACAGAGCCATAGGTGCACTGGCTGACTGCGGGAGGTTATATGGGGGCACTACAAAGCCAAAGGTGCACTGACTGGCTGCGGGAGGTTATATGGAGGCACTACAGAGCCTAGGTAGACCGAGCTGGCTGCGGGAGGTTATATGGTTGCCACTACAGAGCCATAGGTGCACTGAGTCTGGCTGCAAGAGGATGTAAGGTGGCACTATTGATTCCATAAGTGGCACTGAGCTGGCTGTGGGAGGTTATATGGTGGCACTACAGAGCCATAGGTGCACTGAGCTGCCTGCGAGAGATGGTATGCTGTCACTACAGTGCATAGCTGCACTGAGCTGGGAGCAGAAGTTTGTATGCTGGCACTACAGAGACACAAATGACTGAGCTGGTTGCGGGAGTTTATATGGCCACACTAGAGAGCTATAGGTACACTGAGCTAGGTGCAGGAGGTTGTATGGTGGAACTAAAGAGTTATAGGTGCACTGAGCTGGAGCAGGAGGCTGTATGGTTGCACTAATATATAGTCCCCAGTAATCACTATATACAACCCCCCAGCAATCACTGTATACAGCCCCAAGTAATCACTATATACAGCCCCCAGCAACGCCATACACCGGGAAAAGATAGAGCATGCTCTCTTTCCCAGTGTCTGTGGCCATGCATGGCTGTTTTCTTTGGAGGGTTCAGCTCCTCTTCCTCTCCAGCGCCCGGCGGGCATACGGCTGAGTGAATGTACCCCAAGGCGGCAATAGCAACCCCTTCCCTCTGTTCATTTACTTAGCTGCTTGCATCAATCTTGATCTTCCCTGTATGGAGTACATCAGGACGAGAATTCTTATCCCTAGTCCTTAACATGTTAATATAATCCAGTTATATAGTTCTACAAACCAACCTGGGCAGCTGGTTACTGACCATCAGACTTTTCATCTACTTGATTTAAAACTTTTACAGATCGAGGCATCTACTCCAATTTTATTATAAACTGCATCAGGGATTGATGACGATCAAGTCTCTAGGGTCATCACGCTTGCATTTGAGTTAGTGACCACAATCACACAGGCCCTGTCGAGTTGGGCTGCTTTGCTAAAGATTTGGTTTACTTTGCGTTATTCAGAGTTCTAGGTATTCAGTTACACCGTACAACAGAGGAAACTGAAGACGATCATTATCTTTGTATCACCAGATAATCATTTTTGGAACCAATTCCTGCACTGGCAATGAAGTACACTTACCTAAAGCAGTTTCTCCAGCACTGAGCAAGGCAAGTGTTGTAGTCCCATCTGACTTCCGTCTCTCAAACTCTAGCTGTGAAAAAAAATTAGAATAATAAGCAATATAAAAAGTTTCTTACTACTACATTTTACAAATAAATCCCTTGGTCATACACTAACCTTTTTTTGGGTTTAAGGTTCGAGCTTACACCCCAACTATGGTAATTTTTAGCAATATATTTCCCTGTAGAAGTAAGGTCCATTGATGAAAGGATGTCAATGGAGCACAGGTCAGGGGTCAGCATTTATCAGAAGACTATGAATGGGATATTAAGGCTACAGAACTAAGGAGTAAAGATGCTCTTAACCCCTAAACGCTGATGCCCTTTTTCCTTTTACGTTTCCATTTTTCACTCCCCACCTTCAAAAATCTATAACTTTTTTTATTTTTCCATGTAAAGATCTGTACGATGGCTTGTTTTCCGCGTAACAAATTCCACTTCTTAGTGATAATATTTAAGATTCCATGCCATGGTCTGGGAAGTGGGAAATGCAGTGAAATAGCAGAAAATATGCATTTGCGACGTTTTGTGGGCTTGGATTTTTACGGCTTTCTCTGTGCGACCCAAATTACTTGACTACTTTATTCTTGGTCGGTAACGATCACGAGGATAAACCAAATTTGTACGGTTTTATAATGTTTCATTACATGTCAAGAATTAAAACTCTGTACAAAAAAATAAAATAAAATTATGTTAGTGGGAAGCCACTCGGCCAAGCTAAGAACTTTTCAACTTTGTTGTATGGAGCTGTGGGTGGTGTCATTTTGTTGTGACTTTTGATGAATTTTTCAGGCTTACTAATGTTTTTTTATAATCACTTTGTATAGAATTTAAATTTTTTTAAATGGCAAAGAACGTGCCCTTTTGGGACTAATGGTTTCCGTTATGGGGGCTGTAACAACCGTTTAGATAGATTATAGATTTGATAGGATAGATAGTAGATAGAATAGATAATAAATAGAGGGGGGTGGGGGATTTACTATAATTTTTTTTTTCTTAACTTTTTTTTACAATTTTCAACCCCCCTAGGTTGTCCTAGCAGTTGAGCCTTACCATGTACTCCATACTAAGAATGTGCAATTATATGGGGATTTCTCCTCTAATTCATTTACCAAGTTAGGACCATTGTGGGCAGTAAGAACAGTTAAAACCAGACAGAAGACTGAAGCTGTCATGAGCGATCGATTATCAGCTCCCCCCAATGAGTCATCCAGTGAGTGGCGATCTTTCAACAGATGTGGCGCCCATGTGCAGCATCTTTTTAAGCAGTCGGCAGATTTGCTTGCGGAAATGGACGGTGTTAACACCTGCAAATATGCAGCAAAGAACCTACGGCTATGGAGAGGCTCAGCCCAGGAGGCCCCTACACTTCACTCGCAGGCAGACGTGTGACTACACCTACATTATGTCTCGTTAAGGGGTTAAAGGAAATCACGAAAATGGATTTAAAAGTCGTTTAACCCAGCATATTAATTTTCCACAAAAATAACAATTAACAGCTAAATAGGAAGGATCCTTTTCAAGAAGCAGATGCCAGCATGCAAGATTGGGTTAAAACCACTAAATACAAGTGCAGATCCTTTACCCCTTCCGACGCTCGGCGCCTCTCCATCACGGGCCCGGCGCGAGCGGGCCGGCCCTCTCATAACCCGGTAAGTCTGTTTGCTGCAATTGCAGCAAAGGCTTACCAGTAACACCCGCGATCGTGCTAGCACGATCGCGGGTGTTTCACCTCGATCGCGCCGGCTCAAAGAGATGGCGCCGCCATCTTGTGTGATCGCCGCTCCCCGATGACGTCAAGGGGAGCGGCGTCCGTCGCCATGGAGCGGGGGCCTAGTGTTCCGAATCCCGAGCTACTTCTTTTTTAAACCCATGCATTACAATGTTGCTATTGCACATTGTAATGCAGTGGGGAATAAAAACCAACATATATGCCTACGTAGTATGGTCAGTATATAAGGATCGATCAGACTACCTAGGGTTAGAGTACCCTGGGAGTCTGAAAAAGTAGTAAGTTAAAAATAAAAAAAACAAAAGTTTTTAAAAAAAAAAATTATAAAAAAACCCTAAAATTCAAACATCACCCCCCTTTCCCTAGAACTGATATAAAATAAACAGTAAAATCAAAACATTAGGTATCCACCGCTCCGAAAAATGCTGATACATAAAATATAAAAAGTTTTCACGTCTTTTAACCCGTAACCGGAAATAGCGTCCAAAGTCGAAAATGGCATTTTTTGCCATTTTGAAAAATATTAAAAAATAATAAAAATGATCAAAGGTCGCTACAGTCCCAAAAATTATGTATGAAAACGCCATCAAAAAATTCGCAAAAAATGACACTTCCACAGCTCCGTCAACCAAGTATGAAAACTATTGGCCCCAGAAGGATGGACAACATAACAAAATAAAACTATTTTGTACAGGGGTTATTTTTTTCTAAATGTATGAAAACATAAAAACCTATACAAATATTGGTATCCACGTGATCGTACCGACCCAAAGAATAAAGTAGACCATGTATTTGGGACGCAGATGAAAGCTGTAAAACCAAGCCCAAAGCAAAACATCACACAATGTGGTTTTTCACCATTTTCCTATTTCACGGGGGGCATATTTTTTTCCACGCTTTCCCAGTACACGCCATGGAATATTAATTACGTCACTATGAGTGCAATTTGTTACGCAGAAACATAGCCATAACATGCTCTTTATGTGGAAA
Organism: Engystomops pustulosus; assembly: GCA_019512145.1. Taxonomy (NCBI): domain Eukaryota; kingdom Metazoa; phylum Chordata; class Amphibia; order Anura; family Leptodactylidae; genus Engystomops; species Engystomops pustulosus. Next base: position 110,907,701 of record CM033647.1, read on the forward strand.
AATAAAAGTTTTTGAAGTTGGTGAGTGAAAAATGGAAGTGAAAAAATCTAAAAAGGCCAAGTCGTTAAGGGTTAAAAAGGAAATCTCCACAGGTCAAAGATGTAAATCCCAGCACATTGACAACTAGTTGGTGTGCCCCAACCCCTCTGACAGAATCTACACTTTTTTCCTGTGTTTTTTTTTTCCTTTGAAAAAAAAAAAAGCTTCAAGAATTGTGGCAAATAAGCATGAGGGGGATTCTGGGCCATAGCGGTTAATGAGCCTGGATCCCCTCAGGCTCATATGCAAATTAAAAAAAAAAAAAAAAAAAAAAAAAAAAAACAGGCATAAAGAAGCTGAAGAATCCTGCCAGAGGGCACCCACACTAGTATATCAGTGTGCTTGGTATCTCATTGGGGGGTAGACGTCCTTTAAGACACAGTCTTTACAACAGTCTATGATGGACTTACCTGACTAGAATAATTCTCTTTGATAATTGGCCTAAAGAATCTTTTATAATGTTGGTCGATCAGTTCCTGTCCTTCTCAGAGTTTCTGTCATTTTGTTTGTTCCTCCTGCTGTTCTTTATCTTTTCTGCAAAGGGAGGAAAATGAAACTAGTTTATGGAAAATGAAAAACGTATCAGATTTTCCACTTTGTCTAACTGATCATAGCTGTGACCTGCATCTTCTGTGTCACTGGGGGTACTTTATCACAGTTTTTTGTGTGTTATGTTTGGTGTGTTTTGGCACATTGTGGTACAAATGTTGTTTTGAGACTTTCCATGCGCCAAATAAAAAGGACAATGCAAAGTCACATTGACATAGACCCTGCTTGCCACTCATACACTTGCGTAGCCAGGTTTTTCACCATTTAAGAGCAAGTTTTTGGCCAAACTCTTATGTTGTTTTGTGACTTATGCATGTGGGTTTGCAACAGTCGCATAAGACACTACCAGCAGATTTATGGGGACAAAAAGCCTCTTCAAGAACTCTGCTGGCAGCGAGCTCAAAGACAGACATAGAACGTCCCAGGACAGCCGCCTATGATAAATGACCATTTCTGTACAACAATATTTAGACCAGTGTAATGCTCATTTCTATGTAGAATTGTTTAAGGGCCAGAATGGCAAAAACTCTGCTCAATTTTATCTGCTACATTAATATAGGATATTTAATTGCCTAAGAAGTTGAAGGGACAGTCAGGGCATCATACTGTGGTTTAAATGTGACTTCGATACATGATGAGATTATATAACCTTATGGAGGTTTTTTGTCTATTTTCCCCTACTTTTGGGGTCTTTGGAGGAGTTCTCAAAGCCTTCATATCACTGGTGTCCATGGATTCCTCCTTCAGCTCATCTGTCACTTCTGAACTACCCTGGGAGTCTCCCTTATCTTTGTCCTTCCCGCTGCTCTGTAAGTCTGCCATATAACTCTATGCTCTGCTTCAGCTCTGTATTCTTTCCTGTATCAGCCATGGAAGAAATGGGACTTTCGTTATTCGATACTATCACAACCAAGCTGTATTGTCCCAGCAATAACCTTACCTGGCTGAGGATTTTCATTCCTGAGTTAAGCAATTTTTTGGCAGCCTTGTAGTATATGGTTCCAGTTTTGTGTAAATCATTGCATGTGGCAAATCTGCTTGAAATTTTCCTAAAGAAGAATATTGTTGGTTATGCATTTTATAACGGTGGAAGTTAAGTTACATAGTCATGAAAACAGCTTCAGTACAGTACACTTAGAAGCTTGTCAAGGGCGGAATATTCAGCACTATTCTAGTCGATTGGGCTGTGACAATCTGGCTCTACTGTGCGCAGTGTCATCAAGAAGGTAAAGCCAATGGCCCTGTGGATAAAAACCTTAAAGGGTTTCAGAATACACATACTTCATATACAAATGGGTACTCAAAATATAAGCTACATGTGTTAATTATTGTGTTATTTAAAATTTGCCTTGCCGTTAGCAGAAAAATGATGGTGAATACGACTATGAAAGAATAAATCTACTGGCCCTTAATCATTCCGTTAATTTCCTCCGCGCTGTCCTGTCAGGACCGAAGATGGCCGCTGTCACATTCCACCTACACATGTGCCGGCACCTGCCTGGGAGGTCTGTGACACCACTATTTTTTGAGCTGTAGCGGTTGGTTGCACGTGCATCTATGGCCGTCTGTGGTGTATAACAGGTACACATCATACTATGGTAACGGAGCCAGAAAACGTTATATCATCATGGGAGCAGGGTACAGAGGGAGGAGGAGTTTACTGAGAACTAAAAGAATCATGGAACTTTGTAGGTTTCCAGTGGACGCCCATCTTAGTGATAACTCCACCTACTTTAAGAGGCCATACATTTTGTAAATCATAAAATCAAAATTATTTAAGCTCAGTTTTTTGGCCCCTAATGACTTGGTATTGTTGTGTAGTTCATTATATTTATACATCATGGTTTTTTGTCAGACGTTCATATTCCGGAATACTTCCTTTAAATTACATCCAAACAGGTTTAAGCTGCCCTGCAGTTAAGGATGCAACTTTGTCAACCTGTACTATCCGTAGATGTCTGAATGAAAAGGACCCCACTTCTTACAACAGAAACATAAAAAAGCCGGCTGGAGTTTGCCAAAACTACCTGAGAAAGCCTAAAATGTTTTGGGAGAATGGTGTTCTGGTTAGATGAGACAAAAGTAGAGCTTCAAACATAGAGTTTACAGGAGAAGGGAAGGGGGGGGGGGGGGGGAGAAAAAAAATCAAACATGGTGGAGGTTCCCTGATGATTTGGGGTTGCTTTGTGCCTCTGGCTGCTGACCGTGTGCATGGCATTATGAGTCTGAAGATTACCAACACATTTTGCAGACACAATGTAGGGCCCTGTGTGAGAAAGCTGGATCTCCTCAGAGGTCATGGTCTTCCAGCAGGACAAAGACCAAAAGACACTTCAAAAGCACTAGAAAATGGTTTCAGAGAAAGCAATGGAGACTTCTAAGGGGCAGAGTCCAGACCAGAATCCCATAGAACAGCTGTGGAGAGATCTCACAATGGCAGTTTGGAGAAGGCGCCTTCAATTCAGGGACCTTAGAAGTTGTAAGAAACTCATTGATGGAACGGGTTGCTCCTCCCAGTTATTTTTGTCTAAGGTTGTGCTACAAGTATAAGGCTGAGGTTACTAATACTTTTGTCGGCCGGGCATTTTTGGAGTTTTGAGTAAATGACCAAGATTGATTTTTTTCCCCCATTCTTTGTTTTTTTTACTTTGCAAGCTAAATAAATGAAGATATTAATACCAAAGATTTGTGATTGAATCATTTTCTGGAAGAAACAAGTATAATTGACAGTATTACAGGGGTGCCAATACTTTAGACCACGTGTACAACAGCCCCGGGTATGAGCTGATTCAATTCAAACATCATCACAGGTCAAACGACTATAATGTATATTTTTATAGCTTTCTTGGAAATCACCTCGCATTAGTTTTGATGCCTTTTAAAGCCAAATTGTCTTGGATAATGGTTATCATAAGTTGGTTAGCAATTTGAAGATAAGATGACCTATTTAACCCTTCCAGGTGCGGGCGGTGTATGAAGAGGCTCACCGGCTGAGCCTCATCATACACATGTGGGGTGTGTTGCCTATTGCAGAACCCCCCACCGCTAATACCCACAATGACGAGTCAACTTATTTCGCAAAAAAAAACACCTAACACAGCTCTGTACACCAAAGTAAGAAAAAGTAATTAGCGTCAGAAAATGGCAAATTTTGTTTTCTTTCATACACAATCATTTACATTTACGAACCAAAGAATAAAGCAGAGGTGTTATTTGCCCACAAGAATGTGACGCAAACACATTTTTTTCCCCAATTTTTTCCTTTTTGGAATTTTTCCAGCTTCTTCCAGTAACACGGCATGGAATAATAAATAATGTGAGGGAGAAGTAAATCATTTGTTATGCCCAAGATAAGCCCTCACCCAGCTCTGTACACTGAAAAATGAAAAAAAGTTATGGATGTTTGAAGGTGGAAAGGAGAAAAGGAAAAACTGACAAGATCATCATCTAATAGGTGTGCCTACCAATGCTTCTCTGCTTCATACAATTTATGTATCTGTAAAATGCTATGATTAACTTAGAAATACCTTTAATTCCTCTATAGAGTCATATTCCCATTCCTATCTTCTCCTCATTGTACTGAAGTCCATTGGGTTCTTGATGATCATGAGTAACCAGGAGCAATAAAGTCTGTAACAGGGAATGCAAAGAAGGAACTTGGGTCCTTCTGTGGAGTTAAACTTAACTGTAATGAGGTAGACAAGACCACATTTATACAGCTAAAAAACTTCAGGATACATTGGTGATATTCAAACAAATAAAACATTGATTTTAAAATGTCACTCATGGGGACATTAACACTACAAAAAATCCATACCTCTTTCCAATACCCCTACTCCTTTGTAGACTAACTCCCTGCTAACTTCACCTCCTAGCCACTCCCGACTTCTGACGAGCTATTCTGTGGGTCTACAAATTGCGTTAAGTGGGATGTAGGGGGAGACATGCATTGTCTAAAACTTTGCAGAGTTGGTAAACGGTCAGTAACCTATAGTTCTGTAGATTGTGTAGACTTTTAAATCCATGTTTATGAAATGGAAAGCGATTTCTGCTGGACACACAGGAGGGAAAGACAAGACAGTTATCATGGTGGTCTACAGCCAATCTGCAAGCTACCAGGGTCAGACAAACAAACAGGTCCTCCAAATAAGCAGCACTCCAGTGTAGGTAGATGTAAGGTGAAAAGGTGATGTCTTTTTTCATAGTGATAAGTGGCAATGTTTCGGTCACATGAGCCTTTCTCAGCTTTTTTGTATGGAATAAAGACACCACTTTTCATCTACCTGTAGTGGAGTATGCTATTTCCTTGTACACCGAGTACACTTTGGGATATTCATGGAGCTTTTGTTTTTGAGTGGGGTATTTAAGTTTAACACCCAAAGCAATAAGGGAATATTACATCTACAACAGGGCAGTTGGCACGCACATCAGGCATATCAACAGGGCAATCACCACCTTTGTGTGCCTCACAAAGCTGATTCAATGCTTCTGCAGTGGTGTTGTTCTTTGTATGTAAATAATAAAACAAGTCTTTATTAGTAAGAGAAAATACTGTACATATAGAGCAGGACAGGTATCTTTTCCACACCAATCTTATTCTTTATGAGCAATCCTAAAATGACAGGAATGTCCAGATAGAAGAAAAAGTGAGTAGATAATGCTGGTGAAAAAAAAAATAAAAAAAAATAAAAAAATTATATATATATATCTATATATTATCATAATATAATAAAATAAGAGTTCTTATTCTTGGGTCCTTTTAATGTATTTTGTTCATTGTAATCATTAAATGATTTATCATGACAAAGCAGCTCTTCAAATGGAAAGAGATCCGGCACTCACAATTTAGGTGAAGAAATCCTTTCTTATTGGTTAAATCTGACATAGCGACAAGCAGCTCCTGCCTAAGCTCCTACCTATAAAATGTTTTCTTTACCTTCTGGTTTTGCCAAAGAAGATTCTGGAACAGGCATGCTGGTATAATCAGCTCCAAGCGGTGACTGACGGTTTCGGTCCTGCTCCATTTCACCTTCGTGTGATTTTTATCCTTTCTTTTATCATCCTAATTGAAAATAGGAAAAAGAAGTTTGACAGTAACAATTTTTTCTCAAACTCTAGCTGTGAAAAAAAATTAGAATAATAAGCAATATAACTTTTTTACAAATTTTTCAGACCCCCTAGGTTGTCCTAGGTTGAGCCTACCATTTACTTCCATACTAAAGAATGGCAATATATGGGGATTTTCCTCCTAATTCATTACAATTGCGCATTGTAAAGAACAGGTTAAAACCAGACAGAAGACCTGAAGCTGTCATGGCGATCGATCAGCTCCCCCCAAGACGTCACAGTGAGTGGCGATCTTCAGCAAGATGGTGGCGCCCATGTGCACATCTTTTTATAAGCAGTAGGCAGATTTGCTTGCGAAATGGACGGTGTTAACACCTGCAATATGCAGCAAAGAACCTACGGCTATGGAGAGGCTCAGCCCGGACCCCTACTTCACTACGCAGGCAGACGTGTGACTACACTACATTATGTCTCGTTAAGGGGTTTAAAGGAAATCAGATAAATGGATTTAAAGTCCGTTTGAACCCAGCAATTAATTTTCCACAAAAATAACAATTAACAGCTAATAGGAAGGGATCCTTTTCAAGAAGCAGATGCCAGCATGCAAGATTGGGGTTAAAACCACTAAATACAAGTGCAGATTCCTTTAACCCCTTCCGACGCTCGGCGCCTCTCCATTCACCGGGCCCGCGCGAGCGGGCCGAGCCCTCTCCATAGCCGGTAAGTCTTTTGCTGCATATTGCAGCAAAGGCTTACCAGTAACCCCGCGATCGGTGCTAGCACCGATCGCGGGTGTTCACCTCGATCGCGCCGGCATCAAAGAGATGGCGCCGCCATCTTGTCGTGGATTCGCCGCTCCCCCGATTGACGTCAAAGGGGAGCGGCGATCACGTCGCCATGGAGCGGGGGGGCCGTGTTCCGAATACCCAGGCTACTTCTTTTTTTAACCCATGCATTACATGTTGCTATTGCACATTGTTAATGAGTGGGGAATAAAAACCAACATATATGCCAACGTAGTATGGTCAGTATATAAGTGAGCATCAGACTACCTAGGGTTAGAGTACCCTGGGAGTCGAAAAATAGTAAGTTAAAAATAAAAAAAACAAAAGTTTTTTAAAAAAAAAAATTATAAAAAAACCCTAAAATTCAAATCACCCCCCCCTTTCCCTAGAAACTGATAAAAAATAAACAGTAAAAATCATAACACATTAGGTATCGCCCGCTCCGAAAAATGCCTGACTCTATTAAATATAATAAAGTTTTTCACGTCTTTTAACCCGTAACGCGGAAAATAGACGTCCAAAGTCGAAAATGGCATTTTTTGCCATTTTGAAAAATATTAAAAAAAATAAAACATGATCAAAGGTCGCACATCCAAAAATTATAGTACATGAAAACGCCATCAAAAAAATTCGCCAAAAAATGACACTATCCACGCTCCGTCACCAAAGTATGAAAACGTATGGCCCCAGAAGGATGGAAACATAACAAAATAAAATATTTTGTACAGGAGTTATTATTTTTTTCAATGTATGAAAACATGATAAAACCTATACAAATTTGGTATCACGTGATCGTACCGACCCAAAGAATAAAGTAGACCATGTATTGGGACGCAGAGTGAAAGCTGTAAACCAAGCCCAAACAAAACATCACAATGTTTGGTTTTTCACCATTTTCATTTTCGGGCATTGATTTTTTTCCACGCTTCCCAGTACACGCATGGAATATTTAAATTACCGTCACTATGAGTGCAATTTGTTACGACAGAAACATACGCCATAACAGATGCTCATTTATGTGGAAAAATAAAAAGTTTTTGAAGTTGGTGAGTGAAAAAATGGAAGTGAAAAAACTAAAAAGGCCAAGTCGTTAAGGGGTTAAAAGGAAATCTACCACCAGGATCAAAGATTGTAAACCAGCACATTGACATACTAGTGTGTGCCCCACCCCCTCTGACAGAATCTACACTTTTTTCCTGTGTTTTTTTTTTCCTTAAAAAAAAAAAAGCTTCAAGAATTGTGCAATAAGCATGAGGGGGATCTGGGCTCCATAGGCGTTAATGAAGCCTGGATCCCCTCAGGCTCATATGCATAATTAAAAAAAAAAAAAAAAAAAAAAAAAAAAAACAGGCATAAAGAAGCTTGAAGAATCCTGCCAGAGGGCACCCACACTAGTATATCAGTTGGTGGTTTTATTCTCCTGGTGGTAGACGTCCTTTAAGACACAGTCTTTACACAGTCTCTATGATGGACCTTACCTGACTAGAAATCATTCTCTTTGATAATTTGCCTAAAGAATCTTTTATAATTTGGTCGATCAGTTCCTGGTCCTTCTCAGAGTTTCCGTCATTTTGTTTGTCCTCCTCTGCTGTTCTTTATCTTTTCTGCAAAGGGAGGAAAATGAAACTAGTTATGGAAAATGAAAAACGTATCAGATTTTCCACTTTGTCTAACTGAATCAGCTTGACCTGCATCTTCTGTAGTCACTGGGGTACTTTATCACAGTTTTTTGTTGTTATGTTTGGTGTTGTTTTGGCACAGTTGTGGTACAAATGTTGTTTTGAGACTTTCCATTGCGCCAAATAACATAGGACAATGCAAAGTCCATTGACATAGACCCTGCTTGCCCCATTACACTTGCGTAGCCAGGTTTTCACCATTTAAGAGCAAGTTTTGGCCAACTCTTATGTTGTTTTGTGACTTATGCTATGTGGGTTTGCAACAGTCGCATAAGACACTACCAGCAGATTTATGGGGGACAAAAGCCTCTTCAAGAACTCTGCTGGCAGCAGAGCTCAAACAGACATAGAACGTCCCAGGAGAGCCGCCGCCAATGATAAATGACCATTTTCTGTACATACAATATTTAACCAGTGTAATGCTCATTTCTATGTAGAATTGGCTTAAGGCCAGAATGGCACAAAAACTCGCTCAAATTTTATCTGCTACATTAATTAGGATATTTAATTCCTTAAGAAATTGAAGGGACAGTCAGGGCATATAACTGTGGTTTAATGTTGACTTCGATACATGATGAGCATTATATAACATTATGAGGTTTTTGTCTATTTTCCCCTACCTTTTGGGGTCTTTGAAGGAGTTCTCAAAGCCTTCATATCACTGGTGTCCATGGATTCCTCCTTCAGCTCATCTGTCACTTCTGAACTACCCGGGAGTCTCCCTTATCTTTGTCCTTCCCCGCTGCTTGTAAGTCTCCATAACTCTATGCTCTGCTTCAGGCTCTGTATTCTTTCCTGTATCACCATGGAAGAAAATGGGACTTTTCGTAGATCAGACTATCACACACCAAGGCTGTTATGTCCCCAGCAATAACCTTACCTGGCTGGGATTTTCATTCCTGATTAAGCAATTTTTTGGGCAGCCTTGTAGTATATGGTTCCAGTTTTTGTTGTAAATCATTGCATTGTGGCAAATCGCTTGAAATTTTCCTTAAAGAAGAATATTTTGTTGGTATGCATTTTAAACGGTGGAAGTTAAGTTACATAGTCATGAAAACAGCTTCATTACAGTACACTTAGAAGCTTGTCAAGGGCGGATATATTCAGCACTATTCTAGTCGATTGGGCTGTGACATATCTAGGCTCTACTGTGCGCAGTGTCATCAAGAAGTGTAAAGCCAATGGCCCTGTGGATAAAGAACCTTAAAGGGGTATTCCAGGAATCAGCATACTTCATATACAAATGGGTACTCAAAATATAAGCTAATGTGTAATTAGTTTTTATTTAAAATTTTGCCTTCCGTTAGCAGAAAAATGATGGTGACATAGACGTAATGAAGCATAAATTGCTACTGGCCCTTTAATCAGTTCCTTAATTTCCTCCGTCGCGTCCGGTGTTCAGGACGAAGATGGCCGCTGGTCAATTCCACACTAAACATGTCCGCCACCGGCCTGGGAGGTCATGTGATCACCACTATTTTTTGGATGTAGTCGGTTGGTTGCACGTGCATCTTATGGCCGGTCTGTGGTGGTATAACAGTACACATCATACTATGGTAACGGAGCCAAGAAAACGGTTATAATCATCACTGGGAGCAGGCTAAGAGGGGAGAGGAGTTACTGAGAACTAAAAGAGATCATGGAACTTGTAGTTTCAAGTGGACGCCCATCTTAGTGATAAGCTCCCACCTAACTTTAGAGAGGCCATACATTTGTAAATCATAAAATCAAATTATTTAAAGCTCAGTTTTTTGCCCCTTAATGACTTGAGTATTGTTGTTAGTTCCATTAATATTTATATCATCATGGGTTTTTCATGTCAGACGTCATATTCCGGAATACTTCCCTTTAACTTACATCCAAACAGGTTTAAGCTGCCCTGCAGTCTAAGGATGCAACTTTGTCAACCTGTACTATCCGTAGATGTCTGAATGAAAAGGACCCCCACTCTACAACAGAAACATAAAAAAGCCGGCTGGAGTTTGCCAAAACTTCCTGAGAAAGCCTAAAATGTTTTGGGAGAATGGTGTTTCTGGTTGATGAGACAAAAGTAGAGCTTTCACAACATAGAGTTTACAGGAGAAGGGAAGGGGGGGGGGGGGGGGAGAAAAAAAATCAAACATGGTGGAGGTTCCCTGATGATTTGGGGTTGCTTTGCTGCCTCGGCTGCTTGACCGTGTGCATGGCATTATGAAGTCTGAAGATTACCAACACATTTTGCAGACACAATGTAGGGCCCTGTGTGAGAAAGCTGGATCTCCTCAGAGGTCATGGTCTTCCAGCAGGACAAAGACCCAAAGACACTTCAAAAAAGCACTAGAGAAATGGTTTCAGAGAAAGCACTGGAGACTTCTAAGGGGCCAGAATGGCCAGCCAGAATCCCATAGAACAGCTGTGGAGAGATCTCACAATGGCAGTTTGGAGAAGGCGCCTTCACTCTCAGGGACCTTAAAAGTTGTAAGAAACTCATTGATGGAAGCGGTTGCTCGCCTTATTTTTGTCTAAAGTTGTGCTACCAGTATAAGGCTGAGGTTACTAATACTTTTGTCCGGCGCATTTTTGGAGTTTTGAGTAAAATGACCAAGATTGACTTTTTTTCCCCCATTCTCTTGTTTTTTTTACTTTGCAAGCTAAATAAATGAAATATTAATACCAAAGATTTGTGATTGCAATCATTTTCTGGAAGAAAACAAGTATAATCTGACAGTATTACAGGGGTGCCAATACTTTAGACCACCAGTGTACAACAGCCCCGGTATGAGCTGATTCAATTCAAAACATCATCACAGGTCAACGACTATAATGTATATTTTTATAGCTTTCTTGGAAATCACCTCACCTCGCATTAGTTTTGATGCCTTTTAAAGCCAAATTGTCTTGGATAATGGTTTATCATAAGTTTGTTAGCAATTTGAAGATAAGTGACCTATTTAACCCTTCACAGGTGCGGGCGGTGTATGAAGAGGCTCACCGGCCGAGCCCCATCATACACATGTGGGGTGTGTTGCATATTGCAGCACCCCCACCGCTAATACCCCAATGAAGAGTCAACTTATTTCGCAAAAAAAATACACCTAACACAGCTCTGTACACCAAAGTAAGAAAAAGTAATTAGCGTCAGAAAATGGCAAATTTTGTTTTCTTTCATACACAATCATTTACATTTACGAACCAAAGAATAAAGCAGAGGTTGTTATTTGCCCACAAGAATGTGACGCAAACACATTTTTTTCCCACAATTTTTTCCTTTTGGAATTTTTTCCAGCTTCCCAGTAAACGGCATGGAATAATAAATAATGTGAGGGAGAAGTAATACATTTGTTATGCCAAGATAAGCCCTCACACGCTCTGTACACGAAAAATGAAAAAAAGTTATGGATGTTTGAAGGTGGAAAGCGAGAAAAGGAAAAACTGACAAGATCATCATCTACATAGTGTGCCTACCAATGCTTCTCTGCTTCATACAATTTATGTATCTGTAAAATGCTATGATTAACTTAGAAATACCTTTAATTCCTCTATAGAGTCATATTCCCATTCCTATCTTCTCCTCATTGTACTGAATCCATTGGGTTCTTGATGATCATTGTAACCAGGAGCAATAAAGTCTGTAACAGGGAATGCAAAGAAGGAACTTGGGTCCTTCTGTGGAGTTAAACTTAACTGTAATGAGGTAGACAAGACCACATTTATACAGCTAAAAAACTTCAGGATACATTGGTGATATTCAAACAAATAAAACATTGATTTTAAAATGGTCACTCATGGGACATTAACACTACAAAAAATCCATACCTCTTTCCAATACCCTACTCCTTTGGTAGACTAACTCCCTGCTATACATTCACCTCCTAGCCACTCCCGACTTCTGACTGAGCTATTCCTGTGGGTCTACAATTGCGTTAAGTGGGATGTAGGGAGACATGGCATTGTCTAAAACTTGCAGAGGTTGGTAAACGTCAGTAACCTATAGTTCTGTAGATTGTGTAGACTTTTTAAATCCATTGTTATGAAATGGAAAGCGATTTCTGCTGGACACCAGGAGGGAAAGACAGAGACAGTTATCATGGTGGTCTACAGCCACTCTGCAAGCTACCAGGGTCAGACAAACAAACAGGTCCTCCAAATAAGCAGCATCCAGTGTAGGTAGATGTAAGGTGAAAAGGTGATGTCTTTTTTCATAGTGATAAGTGGCAATGTTTCGCTCAGACATGAGCCTTTCTCAGCTTTTTTTGTATGGAATAAAGACACCACATTTCATCACCTGTAGTGGAGTACTGCTATTTCCTTGTACACCGAGTACACTTTGGGATATTCATGGAGCTTTTGTTTTTTGAGTGGGGTATTTAAGTTTAACCAAAGCAATAAGGAAATTTACATCTACAACAGGGCAGTTGGCACGCACATCAGGCATATCACACAGGGCAATCACCACCTTTGTGTGCCTCACAAAGCTGATTCAATGCTTCTGCAGTGGTGTTGTTCTTCTTTATGTAAAAATAATAACAAGTCTTTATTAGTAAGAGAAAATACTGTACATATAGAGCAGGAACAGGTATCTTTTCCACACCATCTTTATCTTTATGAGCAATCCTAAAATGACAGGAATGTCCAGATAGAAGAAAAAGTGAGTAGATAATGCTGGCTGAAAAAAAAAAATAAAAAAATAAAAATATAATATATATTATATATTATACATAATATATAAAATAAAGAGTTCTTATTCTTGGGTCCTTTAATGTATTTTGTTCATTGTAATCATTAAATGGATTTATCATGACAAAGCAGCTCTTCAAATGGAAAGAGATCGGCACTCACAATTTAGGTGAAGAAATCCTTTTCTTTATTGGTTAAATCTGACATAGCGACAAAGCAGCTCCTGCCTAAGCTCCTACCTATAAAATGTTTTTCTTTACCTTCTGGTTTTGCCAAAGAGATTCTGAGAACAGGCACTGCTGGTATATCAGCTCCAAGTCGGTGACTGAAGGTTTCGGTCTGCTCCATTTCACCTTCGTGTGAATTTTATCCTTTTTTTTTATCATCCTAATTGAAATAGGAAAAAGAAGTTTGACATGGAACATTGTTTATTATTATCCAACTGCTTTTGGCTTTGAAAACTGCATCTGAAAAACTCAGCATGTGAACACACACACTTATTAAGAAACTGCAGCTGAAAAGAAAGAACTACCACCTTTGGAAATTAATCTGTACAGTGGCGGTTTAAGTGTCCCATAGGCCACAGCTGTTTATACGACTAGGGCATCCCCAGCATCCAAGCCAGCATGTGCCCGGATGTTAGGACCTAAGTCCAATCTGTCTCTATCAGTCCTGTTGTACACAATTTCAGTTGCGCCTAGACACCACCCTGTAACTTCTGACTTAGGGTCAGGTGGCTGGCATCTGGAATTCCTATATGACTACATGCTGCTGAGATTTCTGTCTCTCTCTGCACTTGTAGCCACGCCCCCCAGCAGTACAGTACGGAGATCACAGACCCTCAATGATTCACTTCCTGCCAGCACCACATCCTGAGGAAAGAGAAGCTGCAAGCTACAAACTCCAGACAGATAAGTCATCTGAGGAAAGGGAGAGGCAGGCTCATATCAGTGAGAACAGAGATGTAGCAGAGCTGACAGTGTAAAAGTCTGTCAGCCTCTGTCTGTCATGCCTCTGTGCATGTCTCTTTCTATGTGTCAGAAGCCAGATGAAAGTGTATATACACCTCTACCCTGATAATCTAACCACATTGTCACCCCACAGAACTAGATGGATTATAATGTGTCTGCTTAGAGAGTCACCACCCACACCCTGGGATTTTACACTGACCATCACTGAGTAATAGAAACTAAAACAGCAATAACACTGAGTAAAATTGTAAAGTAAGGGGTTAAAATGATCTTTATCGTGTAAATATCACTAGGGGATCGAGATTTGAGAATCGGATGAAGCACTACACAGCGTGAAACAGACGTCGTTTTGTCTTGATGTGAAGCCCTGCACCTTTGTTTTCTCCTCCCTCCCTGTTATGGCTTGTGCCATGCCTGTATAAAGTTTCTGTAAGTATTCATAAATGAATGCAATACTAAGTAGACTCCAGCCATTCCTTTTTTTCTGCTTTCTGGTTTTCCCCCTCATACTGTAAATACTTGCGTATAAGCCAAGGCTCCTAATTTTACCACAAAAAGAAAAACACTGGGAAACGTTATTGACTGGAGAATAAGCCCTAGGGTAGGAAATGCAGCCGCTACTCTAACAAAATGCCCAGCAGCAGCCGTACCTTATAACTAAAAAATCTACTGAAGAGCTCCCCTTTACAGAAATGGCCACTGCAGAGCTCCCCTTTACAGAGAGCTCCCCTTTACAGAAATGGCCACTGCAGAGCTCCCCTTTACAGAAATGGCCACTGCAGAGCTCCCGTTTACAGAAATGGCCACTGCAGAGCTCCCCTTTCCAAACTACGGCCCGCGGACCGTTTTCATCCGGCCCCCGCCACATCCAGCTCTCGGAGCGCCCCCGCCGGGTCGCGGCAGTCGGGCAGGAGCCTCAGTCAGTCCGGACAGGGATCTCCTGCCCGTCACTGAATAGTGGTCGATGTGGCCGCTCGAGCACTATTATTGCAGGTGGAGCGATGTGCCCGGAAGACAACCCCGGCGCACATCGCTCCTTGAACCTGGATGCGCGGCCGCGCACCCCTTCCTGTCCGGCAGCAGCCAGAAGAATGAAGACGCGGGAGCCGCTGCCAGAGGTGAGTATAGGTTTTTTTTTTACCAGCAGCAAATACATTGCTGCATCATAGAAAATAATTAATGATTTAGGGGGCATTAAAGAAAATAATTAATGATGGAGGGGGCATCATACAAAATAATGGTGGAGGGGGCATCATACAAAATAATTAATGATGGAGGGGGCATCAAAGAAAATAATTAAAGGGGTATTCCGGGAATATGAACGTCTGACACAAAAATCCATGATGATACAACTAAATGAATACAACAATACTCAATGTCATTAGTCACAAAATGGAGCTTAAATAATTTGATTTTATGATTTACAAAGTTTATGGCCTCTCTAAGGGCACTATTTTCCGTTACGGGGTTAAATGCCAGGAATAACCATAATATCTTTTTATAGATTGTACATTTTGGGACGTGGCAATGCCTAACATGTTTATGATTTTTACTGTTCATTTATATCAGTTCTTGGGATAGGGGGCTGATTAGAATTTTTAGGTTTATTTTTTTTTACTTTTTATTTTTTTTTCACTATTTTTAGACCCCCTAGGGCAGTGGTGGCGAACCTATGGCACGGGTGCCAGAGGTGGCACTCAGAGCCCCTTCTGTGGGCACCCAGGCCTTCACCCCAACACATGGTTTGCCAGATAGTACTAAGGGCTTTCTCCTGGGGTCCAAGACAGCCGAGGACGTGCCATGCTCAGCGCTATTTTAAAGCAATATCCTTGGCTGCCAGGACTACAGGAGGGCCGAGAAGGTGTGGATAGAGATGGATTGTAATTGGAGCTCCTGCTCTGGGTCTCCTGATTTTTCCTTTTCAGGGGACCATGGAGGGAAGCTACAATCCAAATTTCTCCATCATCTTTCTATTGTATCTGTGAACTCAAGACCTGTGATACAGCAGGGATCAATAAGTTACTGCTCAAATTGTCATGTTGGCACTTTGCGACATACAAGTGGGTTTTGGTTGTAGTTTGGGCACTCTGTCTCCAAAAGGTTCGCCATCACTGCCCTAGGGCATTTTTGCCTCGTTACATTGACAGCTGTGGGGGTTTTTTGGCAGACAGGCATTTATTTATTGCGTACATGTGTATTTATTTGTATTGTGTTTTTGTGGTCAACAATATTGATACAGAATAGGAATTTCTCTCTTGCACCTTGTATACGCCTTTATACCTATTGTTAGGGGTGGTGGGTGGATTGGAGCCACTGTGCTTCGTCCATCCAGTGTGTTTTTTTGTGTACTTATGTACTTTTAATTGATTTTAACCCTTGTGTAGTTGTAAATTTATGAATTAATAAAGATTATTTTGTACCTCATTTTCGGTCCATTATAGCACACTTCTTTTCTTCCAATTTTCAGAGAAGGGAGTATAAATCACAAATTAAATTTCTGTGTTGGCACTCTGCAATAAATAAGCGGGTCTTTGTTGTAGTTTGGGCACTCGGTCTCTAAAAGGTTTGCCATCACTGCCCTAGGGTACTGATTGATTCTACCATATATTGCCATACTGCAGTTCATGAGGATTTTACACATCATGTATTACAATGTGCATATTGCACATTGTAATAATTGGTTTAAAACAGACCCCCTCGGGTCTTTGTATGACCGGAGGCGGTCATATTAACCAATTGCCGCCCCTGATGACCTCACAGGGGGCGTGGCCCATGCGCCACTGCGTTTTAAATGCCTCCGGCAGCTTTGCCAGAGGCATTTACATGCCAGCACCGACCATGGATCTTAGTGGTGGGTGTTTGCTGTAACATGCAGCAAACACCCTTCAGGTATGGAGAGGGCTCGGCCCGTGAGCTTACAGCCCGTACTATTACATCACATGTCTGTTAGGGGTTAAAGCACAAAAATGTATTGCGTTTTAAAAACGCAACCGAACAGCAAGAAAAGGCATGCGTTTTCAATGTGTTCCAAAACTCAACAAAATTCCCACGTGTCAGCAGCCTCTGACAACTGTCACAAAAAACCACCACACTCAATTGCCTTAGGCTTTACACACGCTAACGTTGTGTTCATAACGCAACGCTAGCATATGGGGGGTAGGATCAGCCTGATCGCATACGGGTTTCCAGGGAAACACATTCAATTGTTAACCAACCCCCGGTATCTTTCATTTAAACAATACAACAATACCGTTCGCATGCGTTTCCCTGGCTGAGGCCCACAACCCAATGATAGGTTCTCACCCATTATTATCCAACTGCTTTTGGCTTTGAAAACTGCATCTGAAAAACTCAGCATGTGAACACACACACTTATTAAGAAACTGCAGCTGAAAAGAAAGAACTACCACCTTTGGAAATTAATCTGTACAGTGGCGGTTTAAGTGTCCCATAGGCCACAGCTGTTTATACGACTAGGGCATCCCCAGCATCCAAGCCAGCATGTGCCCGGATGTTAGGACCTAAGTCCAATCTGTCTCTATCAGTCCTGTTGTACACAATTTCAGTTGCGCCTAGACACCACCCTGTAACTTCTGACTTAGGGTCAGGTGGCTGGCATCTGGAATTCCTATATGACTACATGCTGCTGAGATTTCTGTCTCTCTCTGCACTTGTAGCCACGCCCCCCAGCAGTACAGTACGGAGATCACAGACCCTCAATGATTCACTTCCTGCCAGCACCACATCCTGAGGAAAGAGAAGCTGCAAGCTACAAACTCCAGACAGATAAGTCATCTGAGGAAAGGGAGAGGCAGGCTCATATCAGTGAGAACAGAGATGTAGCAGAGCTGACAGTGTAAAAGTCTGTCAGCCTCTGTCTGTCATGCCTCTGTGCATGTCTCTTTCTATGTGTCAGAAGCCAGATGAAAGTGTATATACACCTCTACCCTGATAATCTAACCACATTGTCACCCCACAGAACTAGATGGATTATAATGTGTCTGCTTAGAGAGTCACCACCCACACCCTGGGATTTTACACTGACCATCACTGAGTAATAGAAACTAAAACAGCAATAACACTGAGTAAAATTGTAAAGTAAGGGGTTAAAATGATCTTTATCGTGTAAATATCACTAGGGGATCGAGATTTGAGAATCGGATGAAGCACTACACAGCGTGAAACAGACGTCGTTTTGTCTTGATGTGAAGCCCTGCACCTTTGTTTTCTCCTCCCTCCCTGTTATGGCTTGTGCCATGCCTGTATAAAGTTTCTGTAAGTATTCATAAATGAATGCAATACTAAGTAGACTCCAGCCATTCCTTTTTTTCTGCTTTCTGGTTTTCCCCCTCATACTGTAAATACTTGCGTATAAGCCAAGGCTCCTAATTTTACCACAAAAAGAAAAACACTGGGAAACGTTATTGACTGGAGAATAAGCCCTAGGGTAGGAAATGCAGCCGCTACTCTAACAAAATGCCCAGCAGCAGCCGTACCTTATAACTAAAAAATCTACTGAAGAGCTCCCCTTTACAGAAATGGCCACTGCAGAGCTCCCCTTTACAGAGAGCTCCCCTTTACAGAAATGGCCACTGCAGAGCTCCCCTTTACAGAAATGGCCACTGCAGAGCTCCCGTTTACAGAAATGGCCACTGCAGAGCTCCCCTTTACCGTGTGCTCCTCACGGCAGATCTCCCCGACAGTGTAGGAATCTGGATGGCTACCCTTTGTGGCTGGCCCGGCTCGGTGCTCTGCCACTGGATCGCACATCAGCTCTGCCTCATACTGTACCTGCATGCCATTAACTCTGAGTTATAAACGCATACCCAAAAAACCTTGCACCCCTGACAAAAAAAAGAGCCCCTCATGTATGAATATGTGTCTGCAACTTGCAGAAGCCGGACAGACCATGCATGTCTGAGATATGGGAATACAGTTGGAATCAAGGCTGTTTATTGTCTGAAAATGTATGACTTGGCTACATTCACATCATGTTTTATGGATGTAAGGTTTTAAGCCTATACATCTGAAAAACTCCTTGCATATACCTCCATAAAGTACATTTACATGACTGGGGAAAGTCCTTGACACTGGCAGAAGCCAATCATTGGCTGCTTTCCATGTTTATTTCCTTTGCTTGCTTTCAATCGGAGGGAAGAAAGAGGAGGGCGTATACATCCTAGTTCTCTGTTAAGGACGTGTAGGGAATCCTCCAGATGTATACTTAGAGATATACAAGAACAATGTGAATGTTTTTGTGTCAACCCTACTCGAGCGGCTCACATGAGTTGTTATCCTGCTGATTACTTTTTATCAGTTACTTATAATAAGATGTTTTATTATTATAAAGAAAATAATTACATTTTCACACTTTTTACAGTATCTGATTGCCATATATATCTCACCACTGAGGGCAATATTTCCATCCAGTAAATTATTTTTCGGTCGTTTCCTGAATTGAATTTGTACCATGCAATGTTTATTGTACAACACATAAGATGGATGGGTCGAGAAGTAAAGAGTTCTCCTATGGAGATTAAGGCCGCCTTTGTGGAACTTACCAGCCATCATGCCTCCACTAGGGTATTCTGGTTGTAATATGCAAATTGTTTCCAGTAGACCTAATCGGTGCTGTCTACAGTTGGAATCCGTTTCCTTCTGGATATATGTACTCTGGTTTGGCCTAATCCAACATTCTTGTAATTCATGCTTGGTGTTAAGGGGGCTTCCTTTCAAAGTAGCTAAGAAGAGGCATGATTGTTTTCCTTTTCCCACCCCGGAAAAAATATTTGCATATTTCCCTTTAGATGAATAGGAAAATAACAATGACCACTAAGAACATGGAGCTCTTTAGGCACAATAAAGGTCATATTTGCAGTGTTTCCACATATCTAATATCACAAAGGATATGAGATATCAGTTATGTGTGTGGTATTATTTGCATATCATTGCATTTTCATGATTTGACTTTCTTAAATATGGGAATTGAGTCACTTATTCTACCTGCACATAAACACGCTTGGTCCGTGGAAACGGACCAGTGTCCTGGTCAGGTGCATGGACGAAGCACAGTGTGGTGGAAGTGAGCCTTTGTTTCATAGAGAAAAATGAGGCAAGGACTCCCTATCTACCGACCAAACAGCAGTGCCGTGCTGCGTCTCAAGGTAGTGTAGCTGTGTCCCACATGTGGCAATGAATGAGCATCTGGTCTTTCCAGAATCCTGCAGGCGACGAATCATTGCACGGGGCACCATGTCAATGATTAAGCGATTGGGGGGTATTACACTTGGGGCATCTCAAAGTCAGAGAACGGATGTAACCAGCGTCCAAGAACATAATGACCAGCATCTTATCTATAGCACTTTTTTACATCCCAATAGAATATAAAAAAAGGGTTATTTCATTCGGGCATTAAATACTGCTGTGCTCATAATCGAAACGTGACTTCTAGTAATTGCTGGTGTATTTCAAAAGGGGAAAAAAGGTTCTCCTTATTTGGCTTATTTGTAAATGTATGAAGCTGATCGTAATGATCAAATGCGCTGTGTAAATTAACCGAGGGTAGGTCAGTGTAGGAGGTAGACTAGTATGGTGGAACATGGTCTCAGTCTGAGAAGGTCATCGTAACTTTGTGTATGTCCAACAGCCAACCTGGGATTTATATGAAGTATGTCTCCTACACCTTGATAAATCTTCAAACGCAGATGTGCCGCTATCTACTTAACTGTAAATGTCCACCAATTTCCATTACGGTAGAGATACCAGATGCCCCTGTAGGTATTGTCTCGTACCCAGATGCGACTGTCACAGAATTTCGTAATGTGGACGCAATCTTCCACCCCACCATTGTCCCTGTTAGGTAATCATCGGCAGTCCACAATCAAAGGGTTCAAGTGGAACTATCAAAGTACAACAGGAGGCCATCGGAGCCTGTGGACTCAAAGCCAAGTCTTTCTCCTTGTTCAAATAACTTTCTCCAATGACCTATGTCAGTTATTTTAGCTGTATTCTACTGCACACGCAATGTAGAATAACTTGTTTAGTGTCTGTCTGTTGAGAATTAAAAAAACACTAATACGGTTTATGTGACATCATTATCTTTAGACTAATGTACAGTTCCAGTAAGAAAGGTGTACCCTATATGCTGTATGCATTTTAGGTTTTTTTAACAACCACTCTTTCTTTACCCGTGTCACGGGTGCTCCTGCTGCACCCACCTCTTGGGTTCGCAAGACTGCCGCTGGATGTTGCGGATCCATAGGCTACTGACAGGAATCATCGGCGACCCTATGCTATATCGTTCCTCGTTCCTTCCTGGTTCCCCACCTGTACGGAATGGGCCGCTGCATCGTTAATTGGTGCTGGCCATTTCCCAGAATTCCATATAATCCGGCCTCTCCCTGCACACCCTGCGGATCTTCATGCCTTGTGCCTTAGAGAAAGCTTTGTCTCATGCCCAGTGCTGTTATTGTAATTTCCTGTTGTGACCCCGGTTCCATTCCCAACTACGCTCCTCTGCTGCCTGCATTGACCTATTGCTATGTCCCCGACTCCTGTGCTGCCCATCCTGACCTCCTGCCTGTTCCTGTTATAATTAAATGCCACCCCAATGGCCCCCTTTTTAATGAATGTCCCACCCCAGATGGCCCCCTTTAATGAAATGTCCACCTCAGATGGCCCCCTCTATATGGTCCACTCATATTCCCGATATTTCCACCCCAGATGGCCCCTTTTAATAAAATGTCCACCCTTGATGGCTCCCTTTAATGTAATGTCCCACCTAGAAATTGCCCCCCTTTAATGTAATGTCCCCCCCAGATGGCCCCCTTTTAATGTAAAGCTCTGTCTTCTCCTTGTGGCTCAGTCTTCTGCTTCCGGGCGCATCACTATGACGCGTGGTGGCGCATAAACTATTATGTCCCCTTTTAATGAAACGCCCACCCCAGAGCTCCCTTTTAAGGAAATGCCCACCCCAGATGGCCCCCTTTAATAAAATGTCCACCTCAGATGGCCCCCTTTGATAAAATTTCCACCCCAGATGGCCCCTTTTAATAAAATGTCCACCCTTGATGGCTCCCTTTAATGTAATGTCCACCTTAGATGCCCCCCTTTAATGTAATGTCCCCCCCAGATGGCCCCCTTTTAATGTAAAGCTCCGTCTTCTCCTTGTGGCTCAGTCTTCTGCTTCCGGGCGCATCACTATGACGCGTGGTGGCACATACACTATTATGTCACGGGGCCCTGACACCGCTGCGCCATAGTGATCGGTTCGGCCTGGAAGAGCAGAAGGAGCAGAAGGATATATGAAGATCTGCCATTGATTCTGCAGTTGGTGACAATGAACTAGAACCTCTAAGGCTGCGTTAGTTTGGAACGCAATATGACAGATCAGGAGAGGAAACCTGCCTAATAACATTGTTGTTAACATGTGTTTATAAAACACAATGTAACATCGCGATAACAAAACATTTTGTAAATGCAAATGTTAACAGCAATGTCAGCCAAATATTCTCTCCTCAGCGGTTGCATTGCATTTCAAAATGCAATGTAAATGCCACGTGTGAACACAACCGAACAACTGGAGTTGGTGGCAAGACCTGCCCCCAGATTGCACCGGTGTGGACTGTGAAATCTCACTGGTGAGACGGACCCAACCCGCTGGACTCTGCCTCCTTTCAGCACAACACTGCCCCCTATTAGCGGCGGCTCCGCTACTTTTTTACTAGTCCATCGCCTTCCACCTGTTGTAACACAACACAGAGTAAGGAGGAGAGGTCCTGCTTGGAGACGTGGAAAGGGTCTCATGTAAGCTGGTTGAGATGAGGGGCTCATAAATGAATGGGGAGATTAAAGGGGATAATAGAAGGGCACAATAAAAGGGATAATTAGTGTTTGACAGACATAAAGGAGGAAAATTAGAAGGGCTCAAATAGAGGGTAGATGAGAGGGGTGACAATATGAAGGGACACAATAAAAAAGGGGAGATGAGAGATTCCACTATCTGACGGCACCTGAGGGGACACAATACAAGGGGGAGCGGTGCTCTGAGGTTATCCTGCGAGCGTCGCTCCCGCTGTGCCCTCCTCATGCGCGGGCTCTGATGGGTGAACCACTATGAGGGGCCACCATCGTAAGACGCTCCTGGGCCACGATATGAGTGCGGAATAGCGGGGTTCACAATATTGTAGATATGGTTGGGGGTGACTAACCGAGCTGTAAGGGAGAATGTTGCTGGGTGGGCTACTAAGGTGGACGAGCGAAGGGTAAAGGGAGACTGGGGGTAGAGCTAATGAAGGGCATATGCGGGGGTGGACTGCGGGGGGGGGAGGCGGGGGAGGAGGAGAGGACATGCGGAAGGAGTTCAGCTGAATAGTCGAAGTGCGATCAAGAGGATGTAGTAAGGATAGATGGATGACACGATGGAGCAGGGGGGGCTAAGACGGAAGGTCAGAGTGATGGGAGGCGAGACGTGTAACCGTTACGGGAAGGGGGAATACGAGATGTGGGGGAGAAGTCGAATGTTGAGCAACGTAGCCGATGTTAAGGATGGGGGGTGGCGTTTATTGCAGGGGAACTGAAAAGCTGACACCGTGGTGAGCGGCGTTCGTGCGAGAGGGGGAAAGGAAGGGGGAAGGGGGGCGAGGGGAAGTTAGAAGGTAGTGGACATATGTGGGGGAATGAAGCAGATCAGGCCAGAATGATGAGGGGGAGAGAGGCAAAAGATGTGAGGGGAGCTGGCTGAGGGAGGCACCCAATTGTTTTAAAATGAGGACGTAATTGAATTGTATTTGACATCAAGCACATTGGAATATCTCCTCCCTGAGAGAAGTCTTTTAACCTTGATGCTGTTCATAGTAGCGACATGCGTTCTGTCTTGTAAGAAGACACTTGTTGCTGCTTTGTCAGACAGATCATTTTCAGGAAGGCGATATTGCAGATGCACTGGACACATTTCAAAATTCAATCACAGGCTGTGAAAAGGAAATATGCAGAGAAGGCAGAGGTGTTAATAAACTGCCTCGACTATCTCTGACCACTTTCATCAGGGGACAGTCGGGGATGAGCTAAAAAGCATTGCAAAACATTTACTTACCGGCCCTGCCCCGATCCCGCGTGCGTTGTGGGAGAGGATTCAGGTCTGTCGCGCATTCACTAGGTCGTGGGCCGTTCTGCATGTGTCGCTGCGCGCCGAGGTTCGCCGGAGTTCACCTGCTTCTTCCCGGTGCATGTAATTCTTGCTCTTGCGACACACATTCCGTTTTTAATTCCGCAGTTCGTCCGAATCCGTCGGTTGTCCGACGGCCACGCCCCCCGATTCTGTTGATGCTGATGCGCCACAACCGATCGCATTGCTCCAAAATCCCGGTGCAATTCTGTGCAAAACGGAAATATCGCGAAACCTCACGAAAGTTGCGCTTTCGGACCCTTAGTAAATGAGCCCAATGGAAAATGCAACTGTGTTTTATCCATTATTAATAAGATGTGTTGGCAATGCATTTCAAAATGCAATAAAAACACCAGGGCAGATTTATCAAGCCTCTGAAGTCAGAATATTTCTAGTTGCCCATGCAACCAATCACAGCTCACCTTTCCATTTTCCCAGTGCTCATGAAATTTAAAGGGGAGCTGTGATTGGTTGCCATGGGCAACTAGAAATATTCTGACTTTCAGACAGCTTGATAAATCTGCCCCCGTGTCAGTCTGTAAAATGTACATTACTAAGACTACGCAGCAGCAGGTGGGCCCCCAATTAATTTCACGGTCGGCCCTGGATCCCTCAGTACTGCCCCGCCGTACCTCTGTTATAAAACGATACCCAAAAACCTTGCACCCCTGACAAAAAAAAGAGACCCCTCATGTATGATATGTGTCTGCAACTGCAAAAGCCGCGACAGAACCATGCATGTCTGAGATGGGAACAGTTGGAATCAAGGCTGTTTATGTCTGAAAATGTTGACTTGGCTACATTCACATCATGTTTTTGGAAAAGGTTTTAAGCCTATACATCTCTGAAAAACTCCTGCATATCACACGTCCATAAAGTACTTTACATGAACTGGGGAAGGTCCTTGGACACTGGCAGAAGCCAATCATTGGCTGCTCCATGTTTATTCCTTTGCTTGCTTTCAAGTCGGAGGGAAAAAGAGAGGGCGTATACATCCTAGTTCTCTGTTGTAAGGACTGTGAGGGAATCCTCAGATGTATACTTAGAGATGAATCCAAGACAATGTGAATGTTTTTGTTCAACCCTACTCGAGCTCACATGAGATTGTTATTCTGCTGATTACTTTTATCAGTTACTTATAATAAGATGTTTTATTATTATAAAGAAAATAATACATTTTCACCAT
The DNA here is from genome assembly GCA_019512145.1 of Engystomops pustulosus. Classification (NCBI taxonomy): domain Eukaryota; kingdom Metazoa; phylum Chordata; class Amphibia; order Anura; family Leptodactylidae; genus Engystomops; species Engystomops pustulosus. Next base: position 110,932,798 of record CM033647.1, read on the forward strand.
TTTACAGTATCTGATTGCCATATATATCTCACACACATGAGGGCAATATTCCAAGTCCTGGCTACAATTCTGCTCAACGTCTCTGTACCTCGCCTTGGCAGCCATGGTGGACAAAGTCGTACCTGTGGAACGACCTGGTGGTACCATGCCACAGCAAGTCCAACCCGCTTTGCGGTGGGCTCTGGTGAAAACTGGGTACCACTCAGATTCCGGTCCCAGGTGTTGGCTTACGTCATCGTCTGCGGTGGTCCAGTGGGTCCACTGCCCCTGGAGCCTGACATACAGATGCAGCAGGGGCCAGGCTGTGTTTTACAGTCCGTCTGCTGCTGCTGATCAGTGTACAGTCCGTGTACCAGCTCAATCCACAGGACGACTATGCTTGTCCTGATTCATTAACTCCCTGCTAATCAGGACGAGCATACCCTTCCCTCATCCTAGATGAAATGAAGGAACACCAAAAAGGATTTATCCTACCACTACCTACCACTTAACTTCACAGCTCCACCACTGCTTTGTAGCAGTTGCAGTCATATCTACCTACTTACATTGGTGATCAGCAGACTCCTTCAGTTTAAAATGTTTAAAACTTTAATTTATCTTTATGTAAATTAGGTAGAAGTGCAGTTCTTCTACCAAGCCCTCTGCCTTCTCCAGCCCCTCCCCAGATGTTGTCTCCCAGCCTTTAGGAACCCCTTGTGCATGAGTGCTATACTTTCCACTTGACTGCTGCCTTCTAATGACTGCACTTACTACTTTACACAGCCACAGTAGCAGACATTAGGAGGGGAGGCTAAAGCTGGAGGGGCTTTGGTAACGCCTTCCAAAGAACTTAAGCCTCATTTGATGAAATTAATGAAAAAGATGAAATTAAGTTTTTTTAATGAAGGAACCTGGTATTCATGAATGTTAAATAATGGCAATAAGCATAACAGGGGAGATTTTATCATTAGTCCTAGTAGCTGCGTATAATTGCCGCAAATTTTTGCGCAAGCATAGTTTTTGCTGGGTTTTTTTGCGAGAAAAAAATGTAACTCTAAAGTCACTCAATGGCAGAAAAAATACACCACCCAGAAACATCACATTTACCAACTGAGAATTTTCAAAAAAATGCAAATTTAATTGCAAAACTACATCACATAGGAGGTGGAGTATGTGGGTCCATTGCTAATACAGTGGGAAGTTTTTGCTCAATGTTTGAGGTATCTGAAAATTTCCTGTGCCAAAACATTGCAAAAAGGCAGAAATTGAGCAGATGTTAAACATACGTGTGACTGGTGCAGTCAATGCAGTAATTGGAACAATGCCTATTAGAGCAGTTAAAGATAGTGAAGGTCACAACAGGTCCCATTCTCTCCCAGAGGTCCCTTTCCTGTCATTCCAGTAGAGCATTACCTTCCTATGGATTAAACATCACTTTGGGAAACAGTATCTACTGACAAAAGACACATCTCCAGTCTTCAAAATGTCCTATAATTCTTATAGTTCTATGTGAGGGGAAATGAAAATACAGGTGGTCCCCTACTTAAGAACACTTGACTTACATAGGACCCCTGGTTACAAACGGACCTCTGGATGTTGGTAATTTACTGCACTTTAGTCCTAGGCTACAATAAACAGCTGTGACAGTTATCACAGGTGTCTGTAATTAAGCTTTAATGTTAATGCTGGTTCTTATGACAACCCAACATTTTTAAAATCCAGTTGTCACAGAGACCAAAAAAGTTCTGGCTAGGATTACAATGCTAAAATATACAGTTCTGACTTACATACAAATTCAACGTAAGAACAAACCTACAGACCCTATCTTGTATGTAACCCGGGGACTGCCTGTATTTAGTTTTTATAGTAGCACAACAGGACCTGTAGGTGGAGGGAGCCTGTATCACCTGAAGTAGTTGTGGGCCCTCTCTACCACTTAAAGAGGTGCTGGCACCACACCAAATGCCTAAGAAAGGAAAAGTTTGAATGAGACCAGCCGCAGAGATACCTCTTCTTGTGACCTTCCTATGACCCAGGAGTGCGTAATGACTGCATCACATAAGTCTGTTCATGTCAGTGGAAGCCTCGGCAGAAGAAGCAGCCATGGGGGCAGCTGAAAGGTAAGTATTTTATTTTCTGCACACTAATGGCCATGATGATGGGGTGCTGTAATTGACATAAATTCGGGGTTGTTTAGATATTTTAGGGAGGGGTGCTGCTTGACTTTTTTAATGAGGGGTTGTTATGAGTTATATTAATGAGGGTTCTGTGGCACTTTTTTAATAAGGGGGTTTGGCACAGCATATGAGCTAATAAGCGGGGTGCTGAGACAGCAAGTGAATTGATGAGCGAAGTGGAGTGCTGGAACAGCGTATATTTTGATGAGTGGGGTACTGGTGCAGCATACAAATTGGTGAGCAGGGTTCTGTGCAGTGCATTATATGGTTTTATACTTACATAATATTACTACAGTTACATATTTAAATGTGTGTGGCGTAATATAATTTCGAATAAATTTATTCACAACCTTTGCTGTGGCACTCATATTTAACCCACAAGCTGTCCATTTCCTTTTAATCCTCCTTGAGATGGTTCTACTCCTTTATTGGTGTCCAGCTGTGTTTAATTAAACTGATTGGACTTGATTAGAAAAGGCACACACGTGTCTATATAAGACCTCACAGTGCATGTCAGAGCACATGAGAATCAGGAGGTCTAAGGAACTGCCCAAGGAGCTCAGAGACAAGGCACAGATCCAGCCAAGGTTACAAAAGAATTTCTGCAGCACACAAGGTTCCTAAGAGCACAGTTGCACAATCCTTAAATGAAGACATTTGGGATGACCACAACTCTTCCTCGACTTGGCCTTCAGCCAAACTAAGCAATGGTGGGAGAAGAGCCTTGGTGGGAGAAGTAAAGAAGATCACTGTGGCTGAGCTCCAGAGTGCATTGGGAGAAGGGAGAGAGTTCTACAAAGGCAACTATCACTGCAGCCCACCATCAGTTAGAGCTTTGTTGACAGAAGCCTCTCCTCAGTTCAATATGTATGAAAACCTGCATAGAGTTTGCAAAAACACATGAAGGACTCCCAGACTATGAGAAATCCAGGCATTGCTTATCACCGGCCAAATAGAATCACAACAGTGAAACATGATGGTGGAAGCATCATGCTATGGGGTGTTTTTTTTAGCTGCAAGGACTGGACAAATTGTTTCATTGGAGGAAAGATAAATGCAGCTAAGTACAGAGATATCCTGGATGAAAAGCTCTTCCAGAGTGCTCTGGGCCTTAGGTTCACCTTCCAACAAGACCCTAAGCACACAGCTAAAATAACAAAGCAGTGGCTTCAGAACAACTCTGTGTCCATTCTTAACTGGTCCAGCCAGAGCACTGACCTAAACCCAATTGAGCATCTCTGGAGAGAATGGTCTCTACAAACATTCACCATCCAACCGGAGGGAACTGGAGACAACTGCAAGGGGTGAAAAACTTGTTGAATCATTCCCAAGAAGACTCATAGCTCAAAATCTGCTTCTACTCAATACTGAGCATAGTGTCTGAATACTTATGATTATGTGATATTTCAGTTTTTTTGTTTAAACCATTAAGGACGCAGCCATTTTGTAGCTTAAGGTTCAGCCCCATTTTTTGTATTCTGACTTGCGTCGCTTTATATGGTTATAACTTTTGAACACTGTCACTTATCAAAATGATTCTGAGATTGTTTTTTTCAAAACCCCTATATAATCAGCCCATTTTCAAATCTGCCCTCCTCAAACTATCAGAAACAGCTTTTAGGAAGATTGTTAACCCCTTGAGATCTTGAGTAATTGAGTAATTGAATCAAAATGGAGGTGAAATTTGGAATGGTCAAATTTTGTTATACCTTCATTTAGCCCTAAAATGTACACATTTCCTAAAGTTAAAAAGAAAACCCACCATGCAATTTGCTCTACAATTTCTCCCGAGTACAGAGACCCCCCATATGTGGCCTTTACTAGTTTTATGGGCGCACAGCGAGACGCAGAAGGGAAGGAGCGCCCTGCAGCTGCCAGGATTTTAGTTTTCTCATTGGCCCCTTTTGTAGGCTATAAAATTTTAGCTGTTTTGTTATTGGGGCCATGTGACAGCATTTTTTTGCGGGATGAGATGCTTTTTCCAGTGTTACCATTTTGGGGTTGGTATCCCCCATTGTTGAAAATTTAGGAACTTTTTTTTGAGGGCAGGAGCAGCAAAGCATCAATTCTGTACTGGATCTTTTACTTTTTGTGGTGTTCACCGTTTAGCCTAATAATCATGTTATCTTTATTCCATGAGTCCATACAATTACTGTGATACTATACATAAATATTTTTTCTTATGTAAAGTAAGAAAAGAAAGTATACCTCCAGCCCACACTGTGCGACGGCCGGGAGAAAAACATGATGGCGCCATGCAGGATGTTACCAAAGAAAGAAGACAGAAGAAGATAGAAGACCTGGAGCTGCGCTGAAATTGGGGGAGCAGTGCGGACGTCGGGGGAGCAGTGCTGCGCATTGGGGACGCCGGAGGGCGAGTATATAAGTTTTTTTTTTTAAGTGCTGGGCTGGCTATTGACTCGTGTATAAGCCGAGTTGAGGATTTTCAGCACATTTTTTGTGCTGAAAAACTCGGCTTATACACGAGTATATACGGTACATATTTTTTTTATGACTTATTATTGCATTTTTTGTGGGATTGAACTGGTAAAAATCATAATTTTTGGAGGGTTTATAACATTTTTTTTTAACGGCGTTCATTGTGCAGGTTCAATAATTATTTACTGTTATTCTACGTGTTGTTACGGACGCGGTGATACTATATATATGTGGGGTTTGTGTTCTGATTTAGACTTTTTTTTTGCGTTATATGTCTCTTTCTATGTTTTGGGGCTTATGGGCATTTTTATTGATTTCTTACTTTATTTTTTATAGAATAACCCTGTTCATGATAATACTCTGCAATACTGATGTATTGCAGGTTATTAGCAGTGTCAGCCTATGCGCATGCATAGGCTAACACTGTGCCTGTAAGATGACGTCACTGATGCCACCTTACAGGCAGTTCTTGCAGGCAACTCTGGGGTCCAGAGCAATCTTGGGGAAAAGACCCCCCAAAGGCAAGTTAAATGCCGCGGTCGCGCTGACCGTGGCACTTAATGGGTTAAACTCCTGCGATCGGAGCCCACTTCGACCACAGGCCCACTGGGGTGTTGGCTATCAATCGCAGCCGGCACCCTGTGTTTCCCGATGCCAATTCGGCTCAGATCTTGAGCTGAACCGGCATCAGCTCTGCGTCCGATATATATCGGACGCAGAGCGGGAAGGGGTTAATAAATTAGCAAAAACTTTTACAATTGTTTTTTTTTCTGTTAAGATGGGGTGCAAAGATTTTTTTAGGGGACAGAAGAATTTCCTGGAAAGAGGAAAGCCGGGAAAAGATTTGGCTGCAATTATAAATTCTACTTTACAGGACAATAAAATCAAATCAGGAGGGAGGGTTGGAGCAGACTGAAGAGGATATACTGGAGCAGTTTGGGATTTATTAGCAGAAGCTGTACCAATCTGAGGGGGAAGGTTTAGAGTGTAAACGTCATTCTGAGCAAAAAAAAATCTAAAATACATAATTCTACTCCAGGGGTCCCTGGGAATCATTCCTGAAAGTATTTTGCCTTGCAGTCCTCATTTAGTACGTCTTTTGGCCCATAGTAGCCATGGTTTCCAGCTCTCAAAAAAACTATAATCAGCAAGATGAACTGGGCGGGACTTTCTTACTGTCACCTCATCAAGCGCCTGCTGCTGACCAGTGACACCAAAGCTATCTCTCATATCTATCTATTTATCCCATATCTATCTGTCTATTATCTACTCATATGTATCATCTATCTAATATCTTTTTTATCTCCTACCTATTTACATATATCCTATCTATCTCATATGTATCTGTGTATATCTATCTATCTATTCTCAGGAAAGGCAGCAGCACTCCAATATGTGGTCAAAGCAGGGTGATCTTTATTTCAAAAGTGCGACGTTTCGGTGAGCATTTTCACCTTTTTCAAGCATACAACATAGTGGCCAGCATGTGATATAAATAGACCCAATCACATTCTGATTGGTCAAGTGCAATACAAGTAAATATACAACATATTTATGAAAAGATTGCTGTGATACATTTTCCAAAGATACATTTAACTAAAGTTACAACATGAGTGTAATACAAACAGTGCAATAGTGAGTTTAAAACAATAGTAGAACCTCCAGGTGAAGGACCGCCCCATCGTCAATAAGCAGTCATTCATGAATTCATGAATGACTGCTTATTGACGATGGGGCGGTCCTTCACCTGGAGGTTCTACTATTGTTTTAAACTCACTACTGCACTGTTTGTATTACACTCATGTTGTAACTTTAGTTAAATGTATCTTTGGAAAATGTATCACAGCAATCTTTTCATAAATATGTTGTATATTTACTTGTATTGCACTTGACCAATCAGAATGTGATTGGGTCTATTTATATCACTTGCTGGCCACTATGTTGTATGCTTGAAAAAGGTGAAAATGCTCACCGAAACGTCGCACTTTTAAAGATCACCCTGCTTTGACCACAAATTGGAGTGCTGCTGCCTTTCCTGAGAATACAATTGGATCCTTTGCCACGGAGTATACAGATCCTGCACCCAAAACCAATATAGGTTGTGCTGCCTTGTTTTTCGTTGTTTATCTATCTATCTATCTCATATCTATCTATGTACCTACCTATCTAAGTAAAACTTCAGCACAGCACATGAGGGGACAGCTTGGAGAGTCTCTCCTGCCATTTCCTGCTGTGGAGTGTGAGGTGATGGGGGGAGTGGGGGCTGCAGTTTCTGTCTGTGTGGATTATTTTTTTTATATACAAGTATAGGGAAAGCTGAGGGAGAGATAAGTGTAGTTGTTTTGTCACTACATTAGTTATGGCTTCTCCCTGCACATGACTGCTCGAGCACTGAGCCATAAGTTGAACATCTGGGAGAGAAATGGGGGTGTGTCTCCTGCTCCCTAGTCAGCTCCTTTCTGAAGTCGGAATGTCCCTAGCAACATCCATATGAGAGATTACTGACATCTAGGGGAAGTCTGCAGAATACAAGAGGAAGGAGCAAGATTCGGGTAACTAATCCAATTGCAAAAGGGCTTAAAATTACCTGCCCTACAACATATCAAAAGTTTTTTTTAAATGACGGTTGCACTTTAAGTCCAGAACTTGAGTCTTATTTGGATAATATTAATTTCCCCAAATTAACTTTAGAGGGGAGAGAGAGAAACTTGAGGCACCACTGTCCTTAGAGGAAGTAATGGAGGTTATTGGGGACTCATCCGACTCTAGCTCAAATGGTTGAGTGTTTTCCTTTAGCCGAATATGGCACAACTGAAATTTTGAGAAATTTATGACTTAAATATATCTCACAAATTGTAAATAGTGAAGGTAGGATCACTATGGATTGTATGATAGAATTGCCAGAATTTAGAAGGATGGGGGTCATTTAGAGCCTTCCAAATTTATCACGCGGCTCATAAAATAGAAAGGGAAAGATTGGGTATAGAAATTCATGAGAGTGTGGAAATTATAAGGTTAGGAGTTAGACATAAGGGGGTTCTTTCACAGATATATAAAAGTATTATGAAGAAGAAATGTCACTATGAACATTATCCTGGAAGAAAAGGGTGGGAAAAACAGTTAGGAGTTATAGGAGAAACAAAATGGCTAGAGATGTACAGGAATATAAAGCGTTCATCACTAGGTGGAAATCACAGAATAGTTCAATTTAATATTATACAAAGATTGCACTATACACCTGAGAAATTATATAGGATGAAGTTCAGGGAGAATGAACTGTGAGAAATGTCACAATCCAGACTCCGGCTACCTGCATAAAATATGGGAGTGCCCAAAAATGAGTCCCTTTAGGGAAAAAGTGATAGAAGAAGTGGAAAGAAGGTGTACAGGGAATAGGAGAATGCTTTATGGATCGATAATGGATGCTTTATTTGGAGTGATTGATTTGGAGAGGCCCTCGGGGGTTGAAAGAGACAGGTGTATTAAGATGCTGTTCTTAACACTACCGCGGTTTTAACACTAAACTAAGCACCGGCACCAGCTCACCCTGAGCTGGTGCTCGGTGTTTACAGCTTACACCTACCATTTGAAATGGTTTCCTTTAATGAACAAAAATGAACAAAAAAGAACTTTTTTTTATCTTACCAGTTGGCAAAGAATGAAAAATTTAAAGTGGACTGAATACTTTCCACACCCACTGTATGGTGCGCTGACACAAAGTTTGCCCATTAGAGTCTTGCCCACTTCTTAGTCAATATTATTTTTTTAAGATTAAATAACTATAGGATCACCCATAACACGAATGCAATTAATAAAAGTAACTATTGCACATAGTGAGACACATCTGCCACACTTTGCAGTTTGATAAAAGCCTTAGAGGGACACAAGAAAGACTTGTAATCCATAAGTGATATAGATAAAACACACTTGCAAGTTGAAAGCCTGAACAAAGGAAGTCTCCTGGTGAGAGAAGACCAGCAGATCATGAATATAAAATAAGAAAAAAAGACTAGTGAAACCTCCAAGCTTCTTAAATTACGTAAAGTGAGAAGAAGAGGTGTCTTTCACATACCTAATCATTATGATTTGTAAGGTGCTGCAGAATTTGATGGGACTATATTAATAAAGAACTGTATTATTATCTCTAGGCAAATGCTTGCTTTCTTTATCCACATGATGATAACAGATATTTCAAATTATGCTTATCTTTTGATAAAATGTAACAATTTGGACTAATAATTCTTTATTTATATTAATTATTACAATCAGGTGGTTGTAGGATAATATGAGATCAGAATTTAGTCTAGGCAATGATAGACACAAAATGAGGGATGCAAGATGACCATGACCTCTTGCACATGTAGTATGGTTTCTTTCATAGAAACGCACTGATCTAATACTTGGAAATGTATGTTGGGTTTTATAAATTGACCACCTATGAGAAGGTCCAACAGCTGGCACTCACACTGATCAACAGTCTGCAGAAGTTATTCCACATGGCATGATTGTAAGTGAATTGGGGTAAAGCTGTAATACCATAATGCAACAGAAATCACTTGTGTACAGCAGGGTTTTCTCCGAATGAACAAGTCAGTTAGCTTGATTGTGAGTGTTGTGTTGACTCTCTCTAGCTAGATAGCTAGTTTAGTCATGGGAGATAGATAGCGTGTCGACAAATAGCTGCGGTTACACAGCTGGCCTTACTATAAACTAACCCCATAATCAGCCTCTAGCTAATTGGGGTGTTGAGTAAATACCCTCCTCATAACTAGCCTTCCTGTTTTATAGATGCTGGGGTGATGCCACACAATGTGTTTTTGGTCTGTATTTAAGCATGCATTTTCAGTCTGTTTAAAAATGCATGCTTAAAAACGGACAAAAAATGCCATGTGTGTCATCACCCTTATATACGGCCGATATACGTCCTCCATAGACGGCAATGGGCGCACGGCGCCCTACGGGAGCGGTACTGTGCAGCACACGTGCGGCACCGTACCGCTTGGTACCCGGGAAAAAGATAGGGCCTGTCCTATCTTTTCCCGTAATACGGCGCCGTGCGCCATGTATCTCTATGGAGAGGGGCGGGGGTGAGCTGCGCTCACCTCCTCCTCCTCTCCCCGTGCACTGCCGTTGCCCGCTACGGTACGGTACGGGCGGGCAACGGCAGTGTGAATGTAGCCTTAGTGTCTGACTGCACCTACCAATACATACCATATATCTGCATTAACCATATAAAGATAGTGGGGACCTGTTCACTGCACTAATAAGTGTTGGCATGGCACCGTAATAACACTTATTGTGTCCAAATTGGGAAAGCACAGTACTGCTTAATTTATCTTGCACATATTGGCATGTCACTGTGCTGCTACTCTTCCTGTGTACATATGGGCATAGGACAGTAGTACTGCTTCTATCCGGCAAAAGTTGGGAAGCATGGATTTCTTCACTATAGTACTTCACATGTGACCTGTGTATCAACTAACAATTCTATATGACTAAGCTCTTATCATGTGATGTTGCAGTGGGGCTATGAAGGAACATGAAGTGGCTGAATCTCATGACCAGAACTGTGAGAGAGGAGATAAGTCTCATGCAAGTTTCTATTACACTTGTACAGGCATAAATGGAACCTCTGAGGACACAAAAGTGATATGCTGGGGGAATGACAAGGGATTGAGTAGCTGAGGGAAACAAGAGTGAGCAGCTAGGGGGTTTAAAACATTTTCAGAGGAAGGCAGCTGGAGGAGGTGAATGTAATGGTCAGAACTCTCAGTAGAAGGGGTCCAAAAAGAACCAATTTTGGGGTAAGCAAAACTCGACAACCCACCTTCTCTCCCTCCTCATCTCGTGGACGTGTGCCGGCCCTCCTTTTTCTCAGTTTTACCAAGAATTCAAAGGGTAAACTGGTCAACAGGATTGTCATTTTTAGCTGGTGACAGGTTCCAATAGCCATTGCTATAAAAATGCCTTTGTTAGCATTCTGAATCATTTCAGTATTTTATAATAGTTTATTTTACATTGCCTGCTAGCAGTGAGTGGTGAGTCTCCAGTGGGATGGAAAGGGGTGGATACAGCAATCTACCGTATATACTCGTGTATAAGCCGAGTTTTTCAGCACAAAAAATGTGCTGAAAATCCTCAACTCGGCTTATACACAAGTCAAAAGGCAGCCCAGCCCCTAAAAAAAAAAAACTTATATACTTACCCTCCGGTGGCCCCGATGTCCGCGCTGCTCAACCGATGTCCGCGCGGGTCCTCTTCTGTCTTCTATCTTCCTCTGTCTTCTGTCTTCCGCCCTGGGGAAGAGTAAGTATATAAGTTTATATTTTTTTTTTTGTTAGTGCTGGGCAGGCTGTATACCTAAGGGTGCAGGCTGTATACTACTGGGGGCAGGCTGGGCAGGCTGTATACTACTGGGGGCAGGCTGTATACTTAAGGGGGCAGGCTGGGCTGGCTGTATACTTAAGGGGGCAGGTTGGGCTGGCTGTATACTTAAGGGGGCAGGCTGGGCTGGCTGTATACTACTGGGGGCAGGCTGTATACTTAAGGGGGCAGGCTGGGCTGGCTGTATACTACTGGGGGCAGGCTGGGGTGGCTGTATACTACTTGGGGCAGGCTGGCTATATACTGGGAGGCTGTGACCAATGCATTTTCCACCCTCGGTTTATACTCAAGTCAATAGGTTTTCCCAGTTTTTGGTGGTAAAATTAGGGGTCTCGGCTTATACTCGGGTCGGCTTATACTCGAGTATATACGGTATGTTTGTGTCTCATGCCCAGTGGTAGCTGCTGACCACATGAGGGAAGTAGATGTCAGGAAGCAAAGATGAGAGCTTCTTAGTCCTGCCATCCTGCTTTCCCATCCCCTGACATTTGCTATCTGAGATGCCAGTTTAGGTGGGTACTGAGGAAGATATACCGTATATATATATCGAGTAAAAGCCGAAACCCATAATTTTAACACAAAAAACTGGAAATACCTATTGACTCGAGTATAAGCCAAGGGTGGGAAATGCATTGGTCACAGCCTCCCCAGTATATAGCCAGCAAGCCCCCTTGTAGTGTATAGCCTGCCAGCTCCTGTAGTATATAGCCTGCCAGCCCCTGTAGTATATAGCCTGCCAGCCCCTGTAGTATATAGCCTGCCAGCCCCCTGTACTATATAGCCAGCCAGCCCCCTGTAGTATATAGCCAGTCAGCCCCCTGTAGTATATAGCCAGTCAGCCCCCTGTAGTATATAGCCAGTCAGCCCCCTGTAGTATATAGCCAGCCAACCCCTGTAGTATATAGCCAGCTAACCCCTGTAGTATATAGACTGCAGACCTTGCCCCTAATATAATGCCTGTAGTAAAAAAACAAACAGTGTACTCACCTTCCGACGCACCCTCCCCCGGCAGGTCCTCTCCTATAAAGCGATACTCCAGCATCGGCTCCATGTCCCCACGCTGTCAGTTGCAGGCACTATGACGTCAGCTGCTCACATCATATTGTATGCCGATGTAGTAGTAGACGTCACGATCCCTGCAACGGACCGCGGGGACACGAAGCTGATGCCAAAGCATCGCTGCATAGAAGAGGGGGGGCATCGGAAGGTGAGTACACTGTTTGTATAAGCTGAGGTAGGTTTTTTCAACACATTTTTTGTGCTGAAAAACTCAGCTTATACTCCAATATACACGGTACATATTATGTTGTTGTACACTGTGCAGCAAAACATGTATACAAGAGTGCACCCCCTTCACTGTGTGGCAGGTTGGGTACTGGGCCCCCTTGCTATGGCTGCTATGACTATTTTTACACCTCTGGGTGACACCACCAGTTATTAGGTTTAGGGGAAGCTACTTTTTTACATTGTTGATATCATTTTTGAAAAGACCTTTATCTTCAATAATTGGAATGACACAACAGTTTTTGTTGTATTATATTAAGATTAATTCAAGCAAAATGGTGAGGGGCAATCACTTTTCACTATGCTGTGGCTATAAAGGATGCAGAGGTAGAAAATATTATAAATGGTATGTTGGAAGTCACACTGAGACCCAAGAACATCAAGTTATATCTCAGTCTTTCCTCAGTCATTCTTTCCTATATAAACATAGAAAATTTCTAACATTTTTCCGATAAAATATAATGTATTATCTTAATAGAGTATAATTTTGAAGATTTGAAGGCCATAATTAATAGGAATTAATTGCATATTTAGAAGTCGTTCTTCAAAAACAACATCAAATATTGTAGATGGAAGGGAGGGGGATGTTGGAATAATGTCTAAAGATGAAATGAATCAGATGTTCATGAAAAAAATAAATCTTTAGAAAAGAAAATGGAAAGAGGTTTTGCAGAAAGACGTAATGATAAAAAGATGCCGCTTGCTGTTCAACTACACTTTTAACTGCATCTTTTCTAAAATAATGATTATCATTTCCACTTTCATCTTAAGTTTAATAGCATATGGCTTTTCCTGATTAACACCCCCTCCTGTTATTAATCAGTATCTTGCTATCATGCCTCTAATGTAGGCTGCAGTTGCCCTGCTGGTACACTAAGCTTTTTCAGCATCTGAGCCTATGGATCTGTGCTGGAGGGGAAAAAGGCTTGGCTTCTGTGTGCACTAGTAATAGGGAGATTTTTCAGGTGCCCTCAGTGTGAACTTTATGCAGACTTTCATTATTAATTCAATATTTGTTTAGAATGAAACTTAAAAGGCTGCTGATTTTGCACAGATTTCACACAATCCATTTAAAATGATGTTTCTTTATGGTTTATTAAAATGACACTATTGGGGGCGCCATGTGGTGCAGATAGTTATAAAACCACAATGGCCAGCTGTGAAGAAATTGCCAGGATCGAATTTTTATCTTGAAAAATAACACTTTTGTCTCCCATTCCAAAATAGGGTGGGCCTCATAGCAACACAGCCAACAAGTGGGCTTACCAAGTGGGACTTAAATACCCCAAATGTATTCATGTAAAAGTCTTTGAAACTAATAGTATATTCCATCCTTGTACGCAAATTTTATGATGTAATGGGCAGGAAAAAGAAATTACACCATATTTAATATGTTTGATTTCATGTATCAGGACATGCAACTGTTCATTCAAAGGTCTTTAAATTCAATAAATGAAAGCTGAGATGCTCAAAAAACCTAGTACTAGAGATGGGCGAATTGATTCTAATGATTCTAACTTCGGTTAGAATTTCAGGAAAAATTTGATCCGTCACGAGGCCGAAGTTTAAGCGGGCAGGCTTACGTGATGTCACACAGCTCCATCTAATTATTCTGTTTTAGTAGCCTGTGCCCTGTGGAACTATCTTCCTTCTTGTCTCAGCAGAATAGCAGAAACTCGCCAGGATGGTGCTGTAGAGGTTAGTAACAGTACGTGTGTGGAGAGAGGACTACAAGATGGCACCTGGACATAAAGTGGGTCACCTCCCTCTGCGTGCCTGAAAGCAGAGACAGCAGTGTGGCTTGGGAGCTATGGTAGGGGCACTTTTTGGAGACGGACTCAAGCCAAAAATCATGGGGCGGTTTCTCCAGGGTACGGCAATACCCCATATGTGGCAATAATCTACAAGGTGGGCTCAGAAGGTTCAGTATGTGGCATGATGTATAAGCTGTGGAGAGCACATCAGGGAAATTAAAGGACACCTACCACTTGAAGTGCAGGTTTCAGATGGAAATACCGAGCACCAGCTCAGGGTGAGCTGGTGCCGGAGCAATACAGCGGTTTAAAACACTTTTTAAGACAGAGGAAGATAGAAGACAGAAGACAGAGGAAGATAGAAGACAGATGAGGACCCGCGCGGACATCGGGGGCCACCGGAGGGTGAGTATATAAGTTCATATTTTTTTTTTGTTAGTGCTGGGCAGGCTGTATACCTAAGGGTGCAGGCTGTATACTACTGGGGGCAGGCTGGGCAGGCTGTATACTTAAGGGGGCAGGCTGGGCTGGCTGTATACTTAAGAGGGCAGGCTGGGCTGGCTGTATACTTAAGGAGGCAGACTGGGCTGGCTGTATACTACTGGGGGCAGGCTGGGATGGGGGATAATATGGGGGCAGGCTGGGCTGGTTGTATACTACTGGGGGCAGGCTGGCTATATACTGGGAGGCTGTGACCAATGTATTTTCCACCCTCGGTTTATACTCAAGTCAATAGGTTTTCCCAGTTTTTGATGGTAAAATTAGGGGTCTCGGCTTATACTCGGGTCAGCTTATACTCAAGTATATACTGTGTCTCTTCATGCATTCTTCTTCTCCTCCACACTCCTCCTACCTTGCCTGCACAATGCACATGGCAGGAATTGGGGAGGGGTGAGGGTGCTGGATGAGTGTGGAAGAGAAAAGACTGAAACTGGCACACACAGGCTGCAGCTGTCCCTCCACAGCCGACTCTGGGGCTCACCACATGCTGCTGGCAAGGAGACATAGGGCATCAAGATGGTTCAGCACTACATGTTTGCAGCACTGGGGTTCAAGTCCCATTCAGGTCAACATCTGCAAAGAGTTTATATGTGCTCTCCGTGTCCTTGGGTGTCCTCCGGTTTCCTCCCACACTCCAAAACATACTGGTAGGTTGATTAGATTGTCAGGCCCACAGGGACAGGGATTGATTTGGCAAGCTCTGTGTAACGCTGTGAAATATGTTGGCGCTATATAAATAAAGGAAATAAAGGAGACAGTTAATGTAAGATAAACTGTTATAAATTACTGAAATGATTCTGAATGCTGACCAAGGCATTTTTAAAATCAGCTTGGCATAGGTGTCAGAATCAGGGGTAGTGGATCCACTGTACCTCCGCAGACAATGACATAAGCCGACACCTGGGAGTGGAGTCTAAGTGGTACCCCGCATTCGGCAGAACCCTCCGCAAAGCAGGTTGGACTTGCTGCGGCATGGTACCACCAGGTTGCCCTACAGGCACGACTTTGTACGCAAAGGTGGCCAAGGCGAAGTACAGAATCGTAGAGCAGAATCGTAGTTGAGGACTGGCAGGAGGTCAGGACAGGTAGCACAGGATCGTAGTCAGTAGCGGAGATGAAGATCAGGGCAAGCAGCATAGAAGCGAGGTCAGGAACAGAACCGAGGTCACAACAGGAAATCAGGATAATCGCACAGGGTATGGAATACAGCTTTCTCTGAGGCATGGAAGCACAAAGATTCGGCAGGAGACACAGGAAGAGGCCGGAAATTTAACAGAATGGGCAGCCGGCCAGCGCCAATTGTCGGCAGGCTGGCCCTTTAAACCTCACAATGCCGGTGCACGTGCTCCCTAGGACGCTCCACGTTGTAGCGAGGAGACCGCCGGTGGAACATGCCTGCAGCAGGCAAGAGGGGGCACAAGGAAGCACACAGGTGCAGAGGGGTTGCAGGAGCACCCGTGCAGAGGGGTCGCAGGAGCACCCGTGACAATAGGCCTTTGGAATGTGTCATGAGCTAAAAATCATATTCCTGGTGACAGGTTTGCTTTAAAACAATATTAAAATTTTCGTTTCCTTGACCCACATGGGTAACATTACATTTATATTTAACCTCATCTCCATTTGTCCAGAAATCTTGTGTAATCCTCTGTAATATTATACTATTTTCCTCTGTATTAATTTTTTTACAGATTTTAGTATCACCTGCAAATATTGAAACTCTACTGAGTAAACCCTCTATGAGTTCATTAACAGGTATATTAAAAAGGAGTGAATACTGATCCATGTGGCATATCACTGGTAAACTTCAAATCAATCTAACAATGGGCCATTAATGAAAATCCACTGTTTTCTAACACAAACCCAATTTCTAACCCAAATGCATAGATTTTTCCCTAGTCCCAGCATTTGCATGTACTCACTGTCTTCTTATAGTGGGCCCAGTGGTAGCTGCTGACCACATGAGGGAAGTAGATGTCAGGAGGCAAAGATGAGAGCTTCTTAGTCCTGCCATCCTGCTTCCCCCCACCCGACATTTGCTATCTGAGATGCCAGTTTAGGTGGGTACTGAGGAACAAAAAACTGGAAATACCTATTGACTCGAGTATAAGCCAAGGGTGGGAAATGCATTGGTCACAGCCTCCCCAGTATATAGCCAGCAAGCCCTCTTGTAGTGTATAGCCTGCCAGCTCCTGTAGTATATAGCCTGCCAGCCCCTGTAGTATATAGCCTGCCAGCCCCTGTAGTATATAGCCTGCAAGCCCCCTGTAGTATATAGCCTGCCAGCCCCCTGTAGTTTATAGCCAGTCAGCCCCCTGTAGTTTATAGCCAGTCAGCCCCCTGTAGTATATAGCCAGCCAACCCCTGTAGTATATAGCCAGCCAACCCCTGTAGTATATAGCCAGCCAACCCCTGTAGTATATAGCCAGCCAACCCCTGTAGTATATAGACTGCAGACCTTGCCCCGAATTACTGCCTTTAGTAAAAAACAAACATGGTACTCACCTTCCCGACGCCCCTCCCCCGGCAGGTCCTCTCCTATAAAGCTTTCCACATCGCTCCATGTCCCCATTCTGTCAGTTGCAGGCCCCATACGTCAGCTGCTCACTCATATTGTATGCCGATGTAGTAGTAGACTCACGATCCCTGCAACGGACCGGCGGGACACAGAACTGATGCCAGAGCATCGCTGATATAAGAGGGTGGGGGGGGGGGCATCGGAAGGTAGTACCTGGTTTTGTATAAGCTGAGGTGGTTTTTTTCAACACATTTTTTGTGCGAAAAACTCAGTTGATACTCCAATAACACTGTACATATTATGTTGTTGTACCCAACTGTGCAGCAAATCATGTATACAGAGTGCACCCCCTTCACTGTGTGGCCAGTTGGGGTAGCTGGTGCCCCCTGACACTTTGGGACCCATAGGCAGTGCCGATGGCTGCTATGACTATTTTTTACACCTCTGGGTGCACCAGTTATAGGTTTAGTGGAAGCTACTTTTTTACATTGTTGATGATAATTTTTGAAAAGACCTTGTATCTTCAATATTGGATTAACTACAGTTTTTGTTGTATTATATTTAATTAATTCAAGCAAAATGGTGAGGGGCGATCCTTTTTCACTATCTGTGGCTATAAAGGATGCGGGGGGTGAAAATATTTATAATGGTTATTTGGAAGTCACACTGAGAACCCAAGACATCAGTTATATCTCATTCTTTCCTACATAAACAGAGAAAATTCTAACATTTTTCGGATAAATATATGTATATCTAATAGAGCTATAATTTTGAATATTTGAATGGCCTAATAATAGGAATTAATTGCATTTTAGAATTCGTTCTTCAAGACCAACAACATCAAATATTGTATATGGGCAGGGAGGGGGATGTTGGAATAATGTCTAAATATGAATGAATCGATTTTCCGTGAAAAAAATACATCTTTAGAAAAAATGGAAGAGTTTTGCAGAAAGACGTAAGATAAAAGATGCCGCTTTCGTTCAACTACACTTTTACTGCATCTTTTCTAAAATAATGATTATCATTCCCTTTCATCTTAAGTTTAATAGCTATGGCTTTTCTGATTAACACCCCCTCCTGTTATTAATCAGTATCTTGCTTAATCATCCTCTAATGTAGGCTGCAGTTGCCCTGCTGGTACCTAAGCTTTTCCAGCATCTGAGCCTCTGGATCTGTGCTGGAGGGGAAAAAGCCTTGGCTTCTGTGTGCGACTCGTAATAGGGATTTTTCAGGTTGCTCCCTCATGTGGAACTTAATGCAGACTTTTATTATTAATTCAATATTGTTTTAGAATGTAAACTAAAAGGCTGCTGATTTTGCACAGATTTCACACAGTCCTTTAAAATGATGTTTCTTATGGTTTTAAAATGACACTAATTGGGGGCGCCATGTGTTGCAGATCGTTATAAACCACAGGCCATCTGTGAAGAAATTGCCAGGATTGAATTTTTATCTGTGAAAATAACACTTTTGTCCCTCCCATTCAAAATAGGTGGGCCTTCATCGCAACCAGCCAACAAGTGTGCCTTACCAGTTGGACTTTAAATACCCCAAATGTATTCATGTAAAGTCTTTGAACCTAATAGTAATTCCATCTTTTACCAATTTTATTATGTAATGGGCAGGAAAAAGAAATTACACCCTTTAAATTTAATTGTTTGATTTCATGTATCAGACATGCAACTGTTCATCAAAGTCTTTAATTCAATAAATGAAAGCTGAGATGCGCAAAAAACCGAGTACTAAGATGGTCGAATTGATGTCTAATGATTCTAACTTCGGTTAGATTTCGGAAAAATTTGATTCGTCCACTCAGCCGATTTTAAGCTGATTCGCGGGAACGAGTTGTTTTTTTCCCCCTCATGTTTCTGCTGAATGGGTGCGAGAACAACGTGTTACATGGGGCAGAGAACTCTGGGAAGGAGAAAGGAACACCCCCGATGACATCTGCAGACCTGTAAGTCAATCAGCGGCTGGCAGGCTTATGTGATGTCACACAGCCCTATAAAACCCAGCCATTTTCTATCTCAGCACTTCACAACTCATGTTGTAGCGTCCAGCTGCTGCTATTGTGCTGTGCGATTCTTGCTGCAATCCCTCGCTGTTCTCTAAGGGGGATCTGTATACCCCAAATAGCAGTTCTATTTAGTGACGAAATCGAATAGGAAGAAATCTGTTTGACTTTCATGCATCTGCAGTAGCGATTGGTGGACCAAACGACTGCTGGCGCCATGCGTAGCGAGGAGCAGGAGCATCTGGACCGGGAGATGATGTCAAAGACAAACAGCTCCCTTCGGCAGAAGTGCTGGATGACCTAGTCAACCATTCAACAACCTTTTGAGATGTTGATCAACACACTTTACCTTGGATGTAGCGTGTCAATCTAGCCTACCCCATATTTTTTCTTCTCTTGCATTTTCTCTCTGGACCTATGTCCAGCCCTGGGGCCTGACGCTGCAACCCCCCGTTTCCTACCCTACAATTTCCTCAGTACCCATATTGTGCACATAACTTTAGGCGCCTGGCTCAAACAAAATCCCTCAATTTTTTTTTCCCCAAACTTAACAATGACAATGTAGAAAGATATCAGAAATGATTTTAGAGCAGTAATCTTCGCTGTCTAAACAATTATAAATCCATTATTCTGGGGGCATGGCCTAGCGATTTATGCCGTCGGATGCCAGCAAAGGATGGTGCTGTAGAGGTTAATAGCAGTAAGTGTGTGGAGAGAGGACTACAAGATGGCACCTGGACATAAAGTGGGTCACCTCCCTCTGCGTGCCTGAAAGCCGACACAGCAGTGTGGCTTGCGAGCTATGGTAGGGGCACTTTTTGGAGACGGACTCAAGCCACTCAAACACCCCAAAAATCATGGTGCGGTTTCTCCAGGGTACGGCAATACCCCATATGTGGCAATAATCTACAAGGTGGGCTCAGAAGGGAAGGTTCAGTATGTGGCATGATGTATAAGCTGTGGAGAGCACATCAGGGAAATTAATAAATTATGGGGCTTATTTACTAAGGGTTGCGCTCACTTTCATCGGACTGTGTGCTGTTTTTGGGATTTACACGGCTTTGACAGGTATTTAACAGGGGTTTGCGCTGGCATTGAGTCACACGCTATCAGATGTGCTGGCTTTCATGCGACAGAAATCAGGGTCGTGCCGTCGGACGATCCGACTGATTTGGACTGAGCACGGGATTTAAGTTTCAAATAGCGTTGCAAGACAATGCATTTACATGCACCAGGAAGGAGAAGGTGAACTCCATCTGACCTGAGTGGGGAAGCGAAACATGCACTCCCCTTTCCTGGTCTATTCCCCTCTGGCCTGCACATCAATGTTACATGTATGCATTATACAGTGTCATCTGGATGATGTGCACAGCCAACTTCTTGTACCATATCCTTTATTTCTGAATGGCTTTATATGGCTGAAGCACCTGGCCCGACAAGTTAGCCGCTCCTATGTACCTATTGTAGTCCAAAATGCAGTCAGGTTTGGGGGTTTCTGTAGTGGTACTGGGGCAGGGGTGCTGGTGTGCCCATGTATTGTTAATACAAGGCCCTCTCTCTTGCCCTTCTATTTAACACACAATACACAGTCGCTGCATAATGCTCGGCTCTCGTGCGAGGCTCTTGCATGATGTAGTGCTGGTGTAAAATTGTGTATGTAGAGGTGGTAGCCCTGGTCCAGTGGTGGTTTCACCAAATCTCACAATATTTTTCCAGCAATTCCCAGGAAGGGGGGGGAGGTATTCTGGTGGCACTATTCTGGAGTACTTCCCTTCGTTCACTCTGAACTTATATGTGTATCCTGATGTACTTTCACACAGCTTATACATCTTCATGCCATACATTGCCCTCTTATTTGGCAGGTACTAGCGGAAATGAAGTCTCCCTTTGAAATGTACCAGGAACTCGTCAATAGATAGGTGCTTCTTGGGTGTATATAGTTCGATAAATTTGGCACTCAGTCTAGTAGGGGCTTGACCTTATATAAGTGATCATAACTGGGGGGGTCTAAGCCCAAATATTTCTCAAAATCTGCTCCAGGGACAGGAGTCCACCTGTGGGGTTGTGCGTAAAAAGAAGTGGGGTTTTGGGCAATATGTTGTGCAGCATATAGATTAGTCTGGGATACAATCATACCAATAGGGTCCTCACTAGAAAAAAAACTTAAATAAGTCCACTGGTCTAAGCCCTGCTGTGTCTCAGTTTATCCCAGGACTGCCAGTAAAATCAGGGACCTGAGGGCCATAGTTACTGGGGGGTCACCCATGTGGGGTCAGGAACTTTAGCAGAAGTCCCAGGCACTTCTTCAGCACTAGTCCGAAGGGGCCTTCTTGGGGGTTCCTCTGGTTCACTTTAGGATGACGAGATGACAAATAAAATGGACACTCGTCCCCACTAGCAGACTTGGAATCAGAGGCAATATAACTGTATACTTCCAACGCTAGGTTTTACGGGTCATGATTTTTCCTGGGAAAACGACTACTACTCCTCCGCGCGACTTCTACTCCTCCGCGCGACTTCTACTCCTCCGTGCGACTATTACTCCTCCTCGTGACTATTACTCCTCCGCGTGACTATTACTCCTCCGCGTGACTATTACTCATCTGCACGACAATTACTCCTCCACATGACTACTACACCTACTCCTCACTACTACTGCTGCTGCTACTACAGTCAAATCGCACTTAGAAGTGTGGTTGTGATGGAAGGGAAAATGGACAAAAGGGGGAATTACAGAAGGAAAAAATGAATGATGGGGGGAGGTAATAATGAATTTTGGGAACAGTAATATGGGACAGATCAAAAGAACACCTCTCTCCAACACCACCAAAAAAATCAAAATAGTGCGGAGCTACTTTGTTCTGCCCCGCAGGGTCATAGATCAGTGTCATTGGCCAGTCTGTATTGACTGTCCAATGGCAGGGATTGACATTGCAGGACCTATCACATCAGTCCTGGGTGTGTCCCCTAGCAATCTTGGCCGAGATGTCACAAATGCAGAAAGCGAATGAATAGTACATCCAAAATATTGAAAATTACAGGAAGACTCTATTACATAGATTACATAATCAGTTATAAAAGATTCAACTGTGACAAAGAAGAGCAAGTAGTGCATGCTTATTTGACTCACAGCATTTACATATGGAGTGAGCACATTTATAACTCACCACTAATTTAGGAAAAAAAAGGATTGCCCTAACAAAACACTAGTAGTGTATTGTCTAGTGTGGAGGCATTATCAAGAAAAACAACTTTGAAGTGAGATGTAAATTGGTTTTATAAAGTGAAGGAGGTGGAGAGTTTAACACTGAAGTCAAGGTGGGGAACTTTGAACGCCTCCTCTTCTTTGATTGACATCATGCATTAGACTTCAGGAGATCTCTTTATGTCCCTGGATGCCGGGGGAAGGGGGCTTTCTGAGGAAGAGAGAGCTCGACTATAGTGTAAAATCTCCACCTCCTTGACTTTATACAACCAACTTACATCTTCCTTTAAAGTTGATTCTCTGAATGATGCCATCACACTAGGTCATGAAAGAAACATGATCATTCTAGTAGTGGTTTATGAGACCAATTTCTGATGACAGCTTCCCTTTAAGATAGAGTAGTTGTCCAATGCTTTAGATGGCTGGGAGCTATACTGTATTTTTCAGACTATAAGGCGCACCATCAATAAATGCCTACTAAAACGTCTAGGTTCATATATAAGGCGCACTGGAGTATAAGGCAAACCTGATTATAAGGATGAATGACCAGCAGGTGGCAGACCTGTGCACAGTTCAAGGCAGCTGTTGTCTGTAAGTACGGTTCATATATAAGGCGCACTGGACTATAAGGTGCACCTTTGATTTCTGAGAAAATCAAAGGATTTTTAGTGCGCCTTATAGTCCGAAAAATACGGTAATATTTTTTAGGGATTGAAAGCATATTAATGTCAATCTGGGGTTTGTAAGAATAATTTTCAATAAGAAAAGTTTTTAAATAGATGCCAGCGTTTCTGTAAGATTTTTCTTATCATATGACAATCCTTAGAATACATTGGGAAGAAGGTAACTAGAAAAATCTCCGTGTGTGTACCTTTTTTTAACCAAATAATCCAGCTAGCTCAATTTTACTACCCGCAGGCAAAAAGCAAAGACTAGAGACCAAATTCTTTTATATTGTCTGTAGGGGATATTTGTCAGACACTTTTTATAGTGGCTACTCCTGAAATCTAAGTAAGACTTGCTATGTACTTTTTAAAAAATTATTTTGTCTTCATAGCGTTATCACGAGTGTAGACGACATAAACATCCAAGAACTTGGCATGAATTTAGAAAATATTGCTGATAAATTCTTAGCCCCACAAATTAGTATTAAGGTGGGTCATATTATCAATATACAATATACACAATATACAATTTGTATTAAATGCAGTTGGAGAATAATCAATGACTATAGATGTAATTTTCACATAGTTTTTAAAAACTGGCCACAAATTTGCTGCCCAAACACTTGCTCAAACTTTGCTGCAACTTTGCTTAAGACTATTCTGCATCGTGGGGAAGGCTTTGAATTACCAAATACCTTGAAATATTGAATATTTTACCAGATTATAAAGCTAACACACTCTGAGTGTGCAAGCTCACTCAATGTCAGGTGCTGGGGGACCCCATGGAGGTAAGATTTTTATCTGAGTGGGTGTAGGCAATGGCATCCCCAGGGGTCTTGTCACTGAATGTGAATAGAAGGAGATCAGGTTATTCTTACCACAGTTATTCTTACTAGCCATCTATGCTGTTCAGGGACCCAAGCGGATGGTTTCCATATGCACTGGCTATGTGGAGAATAAGATTGCCACTGGAAGGCCTTATACTTTGGCTGGCTGGCTATATACTGGGGGAATGGCTGGCTACATACAGGGGCTGACTTGCTATATAAGGGGGCTGGCTGTCTATATACAGGGGACTGGCTGGCTATATACAGGGGACTGAATGGCCATATACTGGGGGATGGCTGGCTATATACAGGGGAATGGCTGGCTATATACAGGGGCTGACTGACTATATACTGGGGGATTGCCAGCTATATAAGGGTGGCTCGCGACTATATAAAGGGGGCTGACTGGCTATATACAGGGGGCTGGTTGGCAGTGTTATATGGCATAGTAGTAGTAGTTGTTGTTATATTCCTGTACATAGGGGGAAGTATTATAGTAGTTAAATTCTTGTACATAGGATGCAGTATTATATTATTTACTTAGTATTATATTTTACTTAGGGGCAGTATTATAGTTCTTGTTTATTGGAGGAGGTATTGTAGTAATACGTAATAATAGTAATAAGTTGTATTCTTTTAAAAAATAAGCCTTATTCCTGTACAATGAAGGCAATATGAGTCTCTTTCTCTGCGCTGTACATGTTGATTTAGACCATCCAGGGGTGTACCAAGCCTGTCTGCTGCCTGAGGCGAGCCATAGAGAGACGCCCCCCCCCCCCATTTATGTAATATATAAGGGAGTGTCAGGACCAGATCCATCATGTTGGTTTGGTGTGAAAATATAAAGTATAAAATACATACAGAGTACCACCATGTAGTGCAAGATAGATACAGTGTACAGCCATGTAGTATAAAATTCATAGAGTGCCGTCATGTAGTAGAAAACAGATACAGCCAAGGCCCCCATTGAATGTAGTCCAGACAGGGAACAGCAATATATCCCTCAAGCCAGCAATGAGTGTATACAGCTCCCCCCAAGCCAGCAATGAGTGTATACAGCTCCCCCCAAGCCAGCAATGAGTGTATACAGTCCCCGCAGCCAGCATGAGTGTATACAGCTCCCCCAAGCCAGCAATGAGTGTATACAGCTCCCCCCAAGCCAGCAATGAGTGTATACAGCTCCCCCCAAGCCAGCAATGAGTGTATACAGCTCCCCGCAAGCCAGCAATGAGTGTATACAGCTCCCCCAAGCCAGCAATGAGTGTATACAGCTCCCACCAGCAATGAGTGATACAGCTCCCCCAAGCCAGCATGAGTGTATACGCTCCCCCAAGCCAGCAATGAGTGTATACAGCTCCCACCAAGCCAGCAATGAGTGTATACAGCTCCCCCAAGCCAGCAATGAGTGTTTACAGCTCCCCCCAAGCCAGCAGCAATGAGTGTATACGTCCCCCAAGCCAGCAATGATGTTACAGCTCCCCCCAAGCCAGCAATGAGTGTATACAGCTCCCCAAGCCAGCATGAGTGTATACAGCTCCCCCAAGCCAGCAATGATGTTATAACAGCTCCCCCCAAGCAGCAAAGCAATGAGTGTCTACAGCTCCCACCAAGCCAGCAATGGTGTATACAGCCCCCCCAAGCCAGCAATGAGTGTTATGCAGACTCCCCCAAGCCAGAATGAGTGGATATACAGCTCCCCCCAAGCCAGCAATGAGTGTATACAGACTCCTCAAGCCAGCATGAATGTATACAGCTCCCCCAAGCCAGCAATGAGTGTATACAGCTCCGCAAGCCAGCAATGATGTGTATACAGCTCCCCCAAGCCAGCAATGGGTATACGCTCCCCGCAAGCAGCAATAGTATACAGCTCCCCCAAGCCAGCAATGAGTGTATACAGCTCCCCCAAGCCAGCAATGGAGTGTATACAGCTCCCCCAAGCCAGCAATGACTGTATACAGCTCCCCCAAGCAAGCAAGACTGTATACAGCTCCCCCAAGCCATGCACTGCGGAGTGTATACAGCTCCCCCCAAGCCAGCAATGAGTGTATACAGCTCCCCCCAAGCCAGCAATGAGTGTATACAGCTCCCTGCAAGCCAGCAATGAATGTATACAGCTCCCCTCAAGCCAGCAATGAGTGTATACAGCTCCCCGCAAGCCAGCAATGAGTGTATACAGCTCCCCGCAAGCCAGCAATGAGTGTATACAGCTCCCCGCAAGCCAGCAATGACTGTATACAGCTCCCCCCAAGCCAGCAATGAGTGTATACAGCTCCCCCCAAGCCAGCAATGAGTGTATACAGCTCCCACCAAGCCAGCAATGACTGTATACAGCTCCCCCCAAGCAAGCAATGACTGTATACAGCTCCCCCCAAAGCAAGCAATCACTGTATAGATTTATATCACACACACACATCAAAAATTAAACCTATATATATATAAACCTATTTCATGTTATACCTGTATATACAGTTTACACACATTGCCACCCTTTACATATTATACCTGCATATACAAATACATGGCACCTATATATACACACCTATTACATGTTATACCACTATATACACACACATATAATACATTACACCTATATATACAGTTATTACATGTCATACACATTACACCTATATATACAGCTATTACATGTCATACCTCTATATACACACGCATTACACACATATATATACAGCTATTACATGTCATACCTCTATATACACACACACAACATCTATATGTACAACTATTACAAGTCATACCTCTATATACGCACACACATGACACCTATATATACAGCTATTACATGTTATACCTCTATATACACACACACACATGTCATGTTTTACACACATATACACATGACATGTTTTACACACATATACACATGACAAAACACATATAAACAGGGAACACACACATATATACATACATGACAAGACACACACACATATATATACACAGGGAAGCAACACACATATACACATGTCACTTACCTGATATCCAGCAGCAGGTCCAGGTCAGGCAGGGGATACATCATGGCAGTGGATGGAGCTGTCTCCTATGTGCAGGAGGCCCAGGCTGGTGGGCGGGGATTCTCCTGTCAGCTCTGCCCGGGCTGCACCTCCAGGGAGATCTGCCACATGTTTGAATATGGCGCTCCCACTCCTCCTCCTCCCCTTCGCTCCTCCAGGCTGCTTCTGTGGTATTGACACAGGAAGCGCTTGTAAGCAATAGTACTCGCATCTGAATGATGCAACGACTATTGTAAGTAGTAGTGGAACAGCCTGCAAAATGCCGCACCCTCCTCCACCCGGAGGCGCACCGCCCTGAGGCGAAAGTCTCAACTCGCCTCATGGCAGGTGCGCCCCTGAGACCATCTATCAACAGTTTGTGTGGAGTTTGGTAACTCCACCCACATCAGGCCACACCTACTTGCTTTGACCCAACCCACATAATAGGGCCACTTTTAGAGTTTTTTCTGGGCCACTTTAAATTCCCAGTGCCCCTGCCTACCATGGTGTAGCATATTCATTTGCATTTAATCCCAACTATATTTATAGTGTAGATTCATTATACATTCCCCACACTATTTAATTTTGTGATCACATCCAAATATTAATATATGTATCCTTTGTGTCTACCCTATTTTCACTGTGTATCCTTACCCTGCGTTTTTACATGTTTTAATTAATTATATTTGACATGAGCTGTGTTGATTTTTGGTTTTTGTGGGCCAGCGCGGGGTGTTACTGCGCACTCACTGCAGCTGGCGAATTTTCACGTCTGATATTTTTCTACGGCAGACAGTGCCAAGCGTAGAGATGAATGTTGCACAGGACCCCGTCTGATACATCAAGAGGCCTAAGCCTCATCATGTGCATTTATTGTGTGCTATGTTACGGTTTTCCTTTGGTGTGCTTACTTTTTCTGCTGTATCTAGTAGAGCCGGCAGGCACCTAGACTACTAAACACAGCAGAAGGAGAAAGGAGCTGCTGTGGAAGAAAGGGAAAAGGTGAGTATATGTGTTCATTTTACTGTGGGGGGCACAATAAGAGTAGTTGCTTGGAGGCAAAATAATATCACAATAAGATCACTTTGTGAACATGGTGTTATGCTGCTTTCACACTATGCATTATGTTTTAAAAAGAATTGCAAAATACAACTTTTTACCCTGATTTATAATGATGTGTTTACAATGCATTTCAAAAAGCAACACAAATGCATTGTCTTAAATGTAGATTTAATATTCCCACGTAGCAGTACGTAGGCCCCCAAACTCAATTTCACTGGTGGGCTCTAGGTGCCGTATTCATAATGGGGCAGGATTGGGGGCGTCAGTCACTGCCGGCTTCTGGAGTGGGCGGGGTGGTCCACGTTGTACTAGATAAAGTTTTGTGAGACACTAAATTCCTGTGTGCCTGTAATATGGACAAAAGGGTTCAAATGTTGTGTTATTAGAAAACCAATTCCATTTTTTTCCAGAAAAGGTATTGCTCATAGAAATGCACCTTTGATTTATCTTTGGTTCACTATCTTTATTGATATGACTGCTGTGACTGCACAACTTAATACATACAGGGGGTTATTTATTAAGGGTCCATCGACCGCATTTCTGCTGGGTTTTCCGATGTTTTCGGGGATCGCACCGCTGGGACAGGGATTTAGAAGGGGATTGTGTCGCACCGGATCAGATTTTGGCACACTGGCGCCGGCTTTCATGATAATGAAATCGGGGGGCGGGCCGTCGGACGATCCAACTGATTTAACTTTACAATTGTGTCGCAAGCCATGCACTTACATGCACCAGGAAAAAGATGGTGAACTCCGGTGGACCTGAGCGTGAAGTAACGCATGCAGGATATCAGATGTGCGATTTAAGTGAATCGCGGCACAGTGCATTCTCGCCGAATACTTCGGATGGGGGACGCGCAGGACCGGGTAAGTAAATGTGCCCCATAGAGTTGATAAATATATAGGTCAAATATTACTACATTTACAAATGCATAGCACCCATACATTTATCAGTTAGCAAGCTAGATAGAGAGATAAATAAATAGCATTTTGTGATACTTATTCATTCTTGCTTTATTCCTAATCTCCCAGACCTGGTCTGAGTTTCGGTTTGAGGTTTGGAAACGTGTCCTCCAGCTGAGATCTCTCTTTTAGATATGCAAACTTCCATGTAGGACATTCGTTATCAAGGCTCCTGTTTGCCTTTTATGTAGCAACTCCACGTTAGTGTTCAGCATAAACTACACGGACGCCCGCTAGATTGACATTTCTTCATTCATGCTCTACCTTAAACAGCATGCGGGGACTTCAAAGTAGAGCAGATGGCTTTGATGTAATAAAATGAAAAACGCCTTATGATTTGTAGAGACTGAGAGAACTTTGAATCTGCTATGTTTTCCGCTCTTAAAGGGACACTCTCACCTTCCCAGCGGACAATAGGAGAAAAAGGGTAAAAAGAAAAAGAAAAAAGAATTTTGTGCTCAGCTTTTATCCAACATAATGTATTACAAACCCTTTTATACATATAATGAAAGATTCTGATTGAAGAA
Source organism: Engystomops pustulosus (assembly GCA_019512145.1). Lineage (NCBI taxonomy): Eukaryota > Metazoa > Chordata > Amphibia > Anura > Leptodactylidae > Engystomops > Engystomops pustulosus. The sequence continues at coordinate 110,962,104 of CM033647.1, forward strand.
CTGAAGCGCTGACCCTGTTAAAGCCCCATTCATCTCCTGAAAATATCTGAGATGTAACAGGATTTATATGGATTGTATAACTGTAATTGATATTTGCTTCATATGATTGATATTATAAACATAATAAGAGGCCATTGTTGAGGATTGTAGGAGAATAAAAACTTAACTAAAGACTAAAAATCATCTTTTAGTCAATTACTGACCTTCATAACAATGTGCAGTCTGTAACATTTATTTAATGTACAGTATATCATTTCTATATGGCTGCAATGTATAATAGTTCAAAGTTGTCAATTGATGACCATATACATGACACAATTGTTGGCAGAGCCTGCCAATTTCAGCAGGATTAGTGGACTTTTTGATTTGTATGGGGTTCTCCTAACTCTGATAACAAATATATCAAAAAGAGGTTGGGCAAGATAGCTGTCAAGGCGGATAGAAAGGTTTAGGCTTTGAGCTAACCCACCACCCCTTTCCCAACCTATTTGACAACACTGCGTTAACCTGCAGGTGATAACTAGTTGACTATCAATTCAATTTAAAGAAGCTTTATTGGAAGGACCACATACAAGTTAGCATTGCCAAAGTTATCTCTACGCTGAGTATGTACTCAGTCAGTGAAGTCAGGATAACTGGATCTAAGCCAAGATAGTGTCGAGGTACAAAAACATTACACAAATTGTACCTAGCAATACATAATTGAGGAGACAGTACAAGGGTGAAGACACCAGTTTAACCAGCACAAAATAGAGGGAGGAGTAGGTAGTCACACCAGCAACTGACTGGTTCAGCTATCCATCACTCCAACACCTGACCTACCCCAACTCAGAAACAAGAAGTAATCGCCCAGCTTTCCACAGAACACCTAGCTCAGCCAAAGGAACTAACTCTGCAGCCAGGACCCAGAGTTTTGTCACTAGCTGTGTAAGCCGCATAGCCATCTTTACATATAATGGACCTCCATCTTTACTCTCATTTTCATGTTATAATCTTCTTACAATTGGCCATATTACAATGATGATGACAACAATGATTTGCTGGCATGGCACAACAATATGGTGCAAACCCTAAACTGTGGCAAACTAAAATGTTACACTTCAAAGAAATGAACCAATTATGGATCCATTAAACATGATACTACGATGATGGAACTTCCCAGAACACTTTCTTCTGTAGTGGCACTTACACAATGCATCCCTATAATCACCTAGTGATAATCATAATCTTTAAAAAAAAATAAACTTCCAGGGTCACACTGTGCAATATATTTAATTTCGGGAGCACAGTGTATTATTTATTCTTTGAGTACAGACTTTTGTTTTTATTATTTATTTACAAGAGCAAATTGGGGAATATTGTGTATTTTGGGGGACAGTGAATATTATTCATGTAATAAAAACAAGGCTTTATTGTCCCAGAAGTAAAATTCATTTGTTGCATAAAGCAACACACAAACACATTACATTTCCATTAATATTTATAAAAGTAATAGTACCAAATAGTACCAGCTTATATGCAGCTGCCAATCTAACCTACAGTTGATATAGACTCTTAAGTGCTTATACTCACCTACTTACTCTACCAACTTGCTGTCTATACTGACAAGTTCTGCCATACTACTCCTTGACCACATAAAGTCGACTATTAGTTCTTTTGTCTTTTCGACATTCTGTCTCAGTCGGTTATATTTCGACACAATCATCAATAATACTGTGATAACCGGATGGCTATAATCTCAGATACAGTTGTAGTCGGCTGTATCATCGGAAAGTATAATATTACTTACATTTTTAGTGGCTCATTTCATTTCTGGGGACAAATGTATATTTTTACTTATTGCTGGGTATACCACCATTTTCAAATCCCATAGTTGGGAGACTTATTATACAAAATGCTCCATATGTCCTGTGCAGTGTGCGCCAAATAAAGCAAAATCAATCCTGTGGGTATCATTTGACACTTTTGAAATATCCTACTTAAGAATAGAGCAGGGGAGAGGTAGTTATGTAGAATTAAACCTTACCCTGATTGGGGTGCGGTGCTTGATGGTTACTGCAGAAGGCACTAAGGGCAGCAGTTACTCTGCAAGGTTTTCTACTTAAAGGGAACCTATCACTAGATTTTATGCCATTAAACTATTAGAACAATCAGGTGGGGGTATGACATTTTCTTTATAGAATTTCCACTTTTTATGCAATATCTGACTCATTTACCTATAAAAAGCTCCTCTAAAAGTCATGTGAAAATAAGCAGAGAAGAGTCATATTTGCCTGCGATGAGTCAAGTTTAGAGACTGCAGGTAGTGTGTCATTTCAGACGCACCTATCTTAGGTCCAGTTCAATTAAAAAGGTGGGAATTTGATATTTATCTGCAGCTTGCAATTTAAATATTGGCTGTGTATAATATAAATATACCATATATTGTGGACAAATATGGTATATCTTTACATTTACAATACAGGAGGTGACACTATTTTTTCAAATATGTGAAACTTAGTTGTGAGGGATATATCTTATAGGACAAAGTCATTATCCAGGGGACACTGCACTGTGGTATTTTCAGGAGCACACTGTGTGAACATGAGGTTCTGTAACTGGTGGAGAATTTTCACTTTTAATAAATGCAACCTCTGACTGTGTCTGAAATAGTTTTCTCTAAGTTATCTTTAAAGGAAATCTACCACTGCACCTGATAACTTTTAGGTAATCACACTTACATGTTGGTGATAAGATCCGAATCCAGTATCTTATCTGCAGTAAGGATTAAAATCCACAAGTAAATTGATTTATAAAAATATGAAAATTAAGTTTGGGTGCTCCTGTGAGCGTCATCCAAGCTGCAAGGCCCTTGGTCGGTTTATAATTATTCATGCCTCTGCTGTCGCTTGCTCCTCCTCCCTGATGTCACCAGGTCTCGGGCAGGATCATGGGAGGAAGAGTAACTACTCAGCACTTGGCTGGCTTATAATCATTCAAGCTCCAGCAGAGGCATGATTAATTATGAGTTGACCGAGCTCCGAGAAAAAAGTTACCTTGTATACTCGTGTATAAGCCGCGTTTTTCAGCGGCTTCATTACCTGCTTCTCTGTGCGTGCAACACAGCGAGCAGAGACGCGTCCATGCACTCTGCCCATCGGCTCACAAGATGATGCAACGGTGTTGCTGCAATGACTTCATAGTGTGCCCGCTCTGTTACAAGCAAGAAGAAGGAAGAGGAGCTGCACGGAGCATCAGGGAGCACCGGAAGGTGAGTATGTAAGTTCATTTTAAATATGCCGGGGGCTGCAGGGCATTATATCAGCAAGGGGAAAGGTTGGCTACAAAGAATTTCATCAGTAGGAGGGGCTGGCTGCAGGGCATATCATCAGCAGGGGGGCTGGCTGCAGGGCCTTTAATCAGTAGGGGGCAGGTTGCAGAGCATTTCATCATTAAGGGGTGTTGGTTGCAGGGCATTTCATCATTAGGGAGGCTAAAGGGCATTTCATTACTAGGTGGGGATGCATCAGGGATTTCATTACTAGTGGGGCTGCTGCATTGCATTTCATTATTAGGGGGTCTTCTGCAGGGTATATTATTACTGGGGGCTGCATGGGGGATTTCATAACTGCTTGACTGGAGGCTGCTTGACATTTAATCTTTTGGGGAGCCTGTTACAAATACATTTCCCTCTCTCGGCTTATACTCAGTTATTTGTGGCAAAATTAGGGGCCTTGGCTTATAATCGGGTCGCCTTATACTTGAGTATTTACGGTACTACTTCTACTCACTTCACTTCCATGCCAATAACAAGTGATCCCATCCACTTCGGTGAAGATCCTATTCGGCTATTGAATAAGAGGGAATCCATTTGGATTCATACCTTCTAGAGTCTCGAACCACAAGGACTAAACAGAGACTTTGATAGCACCAATTGTTATGATCTCTGGATTACAGATATACTGTTTTGGATATAACTGACGGTTGCATAAACTCTAGTCCCTGTCTTGGCTTACTGTTAATACAGTAGTTCATGTTCCCTATCATGTATCTAATATGTTCTTCTTTATTTACAAAATTTGCGAGGAGAAAGGTATCAGATTTTTCCTTATTTCACTTATTAACTGGACTTGGAGAACTGGGGAAGTGTCCTCAAACTAATACAATACAAAATAATTTCCCCCCAGGGGATCAATAAAGTTGTATTGTTTTGTAAAGAGTGTTCCGGCGATTGTTACACAGTTAGAGACAGATTCCGGTCCCAGGCGTCGGCTAGCACCACCTCCTGCGGTGGTCCAGAGGATGCACTGATCCCGAACTCTGACAGTATGAGCTGGCCATGAATCCCACCGAGGTTCCACTTCCCAGTCGGCCCGACCTTGCCACCGCTGTGGGAGATTGGCGCTCAGTGCGAACAGCTGGAACAAATTACCGCCTTGTTGCAACAGCTGCTAGCTGCCCAGCAACAGGTTCCTGAGACTTCTGCTACCCCGGCTTGTCTTCCTGCCTCTGAACCTAGGCTACGGCTGTCTATCCCTGGCAAGTATGATGGCGATCCCAAGATGTGCAGGGGCTTAATAACCCAGTGGTCCCTGCACATAGAACTCATGCCATCTCAATTTGTCAGAGGCGACCCGGTCACGGCTATTCTCACAGCATTTCTGGCGGAGTTCCCGTCCATGTTTGAAGAACCTGCACGGGCCTCCTTGGCTGAGACTGCGCTGTTGAATCTGCACCAAGGGAACTCATACCTCTGGTCGTACCATCTGCAGAGGAGCCTATGGAGGTGGACAGAGCCAGACTCTCTTCCCAGGAACGCATGAGTAGACGTCAGGGAAACCTCTGCCTTTATTGTGCCAGTCCAGAGCACTTCATCGGGACTTGTCCAGTCCGTCCCCAGCCTCAGGGAAACACCAGCAACTAGGGTTCTTGGGAGAAGCATCCCTAGGTATAAGCAAAGCTTCTCCACGCCTGATGATTCCAGTGTTTCTCAGCATTGGCACCGGCACCCAGGTCCAGGTCTCTGCTTTCTTGGACTCCGGTTCCGCAGGGAACATTGTGGATGCCGCTCTGGTTTCCCAGCATCACATCCCAGTGGTTCGCGAAGCCGTTGGTCATCTCCTCTGTAAGTGGCCAAATCCTCTCTGACCCGGTCCAGTACTGCACCGAGTCTCTGTTCTTGCAGGTTGGTGTGCTGCACAAGGAGAGACTGTGCTTTTATGTAATACATCGGTCCATGTCCTCCATCCTGTTGGGCCTTCCAAGGCTGCAGCTCCATGCACCAGTACTCAACTGGATGACAGGGGAAATTCTTTGTTGGGGGTCAAGAGTGCCAGTCCCATTGTTTGGTGGCACCTCTACCAGTACCCATCTTGGTCTCCTCTGTGTATCCAAAGCCCTTGGAAAGTCTACCAACGTGCTACCGGGACTTCTCTGACGTGTTCTCCAAGAAGCAGGCAGAGACTTTGCTGCCTCACCATCCCTACAACTGCCTTATTGAGCTGTTGCCGGTTACCTCTCCTCCACGAGGTCTGGTGTACCCGTTCTCCGTTCACGAGACCACAGCTGTGTCGGAGTATATCAAGGAGAACCTGCAAAGAGGTTTCATACAGAAGTCCTCCTCTCCTGCGGGCGCAGGATTCTTCTTTGTTACCAAGAAGGACGGCTCCTTGCGTCCTTGCATTGACTATCGCGGACTTAACAAGATCACGATTAAGAACCACTATCCCCTGCCGTTGATAACGGAGGTCTTCGACCGCCTGTGGGGTTCCAGGATTTTCTCCATGTGGAACCTGCGTGGGGCCTACAACCTCATCCGGATCCATGAGGGTGAGGAATGGAAGACAGCATTTAACACCCAAGATGGACATTTCAAGTATCTTGTGATGCCATTTGGACTTCCAGGAATTCCAGGAATTCGTCAATTTAATCTTTCAATATTTGCTGTATACGAGTGTCTTGGTCATCTTGGACAACATTTTGGTCTTCTCCCTGGACCTTGAGTCCCACCAGTCTCACGTGCGGCAAGTTCTTGGCCGTCTACAGGATAATCGTATGAGCTGCCGCTCCAGTGGATCTTCGGCAGCTTCCCTGGCAAGATGTATGTCCGACCTGCTCTGCGGAAGAGGATTTTGTTTTGGGGACATTCTTCATGCCTGGCTGTGCACCCTGGGGTGCAACACTCTGTGGCCCTCATCTCCCGCTACTACTGGTGGCCTGACTTGGTCAAGGATGTTTGGGACTCTCTGGGTTCCTGCACCTCCTGTGCCCATAATAAGCCTTCTCATCTGAAACCGGCTGGTCTCTTGCTTCTGTTGCCGATACCCAGTCGTCCGTGGTCACACGTGGCTATGGACTTTGTCACAGACATCCTACTCGGGCAATACCGTCATCGGGGTGGTAACAGACCGTTTTTTGTCCCTCTTCCAGGTCTACCGTCTGCTCCACGTCTTGCTAGCCTCTTCTTCCAACATTTCTTCCGGCTACATGGTCTTCCTCTACACATCGTCTCTGATCGGGGAGTTCAGTTTGCTTCTCGCTTCTGCCGTCTTCTCTGCAGCCAACTGCAGGTAAAGGTGGATTTCTTCTCAGCTTACCACCCTCAGTCCAATGGACAAGTGGAGAGGGTTAATCAGATTCTGGGATGTTACCTCCGTCATTTTGTTTCTGCCAGTCAAGACGACTGGTCCGCTCTGTTGCCGTGGGCGGTATTCTCGTATAATTCCCTCGATTCCGAATCCTCTGGCTCTGCTCCCTTCTTCATTGTTTATGGACAGCATCCACGCTGGATCTGAAGTCCATCTGGGAGTAGACCCGCCCCTTCATTGTTACAGGCTTCTGCCCGTACCAAGCTCCAGGCTGACAACATCCTGGACAATGACCTCCTGCAGAGATTTCTTCAGCCCAAGAGGAGGGAGAGGCCGCGACCCTTATTGAGGGTCAGGGGCTCACCCGTGCCCCTCGCTGCCTGCAGACGCAGTGCCAGCGCCTCTCACATGTCCCTGTTCCCGAGTCCCCAGCCTCACTTCATGCACAGGCGTCCCCCGTGTCCTAGGGCGCGACGGCTTCAGGAAATTTAAAGGACCAGCGCACCATTAATTGGCGCTGGCCATTTTTCCAGAAGGCTATTTAAACCTGCCTCTCCCATCACATCCGGAGTCCCTCTGTGTTCCTGTGTTACCAGAGTCCCTCCGTGTTCCTGTGTTACCAGAGTTCCTCCGTGTTCCTGTGTTACCAGAGTTCCTCCATGTTGCTGTGTTCCTGCGTTGCTGTGTTCCTGCATTCCTGTCTCCCGTCTGCCTGAGTTCCCGTTCCCATCTGCCTGGACCTCCCGTTGCTGAACCCAGATTGGACTTGACCTTGTATCTCTGTCGTCTGCCCTGACTCTGTGCCTGGACCCGACCACGAGACTGTCTTCTGTTAAGGTACCTCCACTGCCTCCGCGGGCTAGTCGCACCTGTGGAATGACCTGGTGGTACCCTGCCGCAGCAAGACCATCCTGCTTTGCGGTGGGCTCTGGTGAAGACCAGGTGCCACTTAGATTCCGGTCCCAGGTGTCAGCTAGTACCATCATCCCCCGTGGGACCAGCACAATACAGGTCACATGACCACATTACATTACATATGGTGAAGCAATTACAGTACAAAAATATACCAGTCACAATAACACATGTTCACATAACACACAATAATATGTTCTTTGAGCTCCACATTGAAACTGAGTGAATAGATCTCACAAAGAAGTCCACCTCAATGAACTAACTACAACTACAATCCTGTATTATACATTCTGGTCAACAAATACTGATTCTGGTCAATTGTATTATAGAGTAAATAATACATGGTAGTATAGTTACCCTGTTTGCATCTTGCACTTTCCAATGATCTTCAAGTAATGTGCATAGGATTAGTAACACAGAAAATGAACTTCAGGCCAAAAGAAATGGGCACACCCCACACTGAATTCACACCTTGTATAGAAGGGGAGTCAGAAGGGAATCATACCAAAATATGATGCAAAGACTTCCCTTCTACTGGCTGAATTGCACCACCAGCAGTGTCACTGTTTATACAATAATGGTGCTGCATTCTGGAAGCCCTTGTATCATATTTTGGTACAATGCAAGGTCTTCCCTTCTGTATAGGGTGTGCTGTCCATGGGATCGGGCTGACACACAATCGTGTGCAGGAGGTCTCATGTTATACACCCAGCATCACAATCATAGTATACATGTATAATTCCAAAAAAAATATATCAGTGTAATTGTCAGTACAGTTTAAACTGTTATAAATAAAATGACCTAATGGTCTTACGGGAGATAAAAGCGCACTTCAAGTGGCATTGGATGCTTTCATCAGATATTGAACTGGCTTCTTCAGATCAATCCATTCATTAAGACTCTGACAATGTAGTGTCCTCATACTTGTATCCCTTGTCACCTCCTGTTAAAGATATGCGCTTTACTTCCCATCAGTCCCTGATACGACAGACTGTTACTGATGTTTTCATTTAAAGTACAATTTGCTAAAAGCAGAGATAAATATATCATGTACAGAAAGTTCTGGCATAAAAAAGGATACAAGACCACATTTCATTAAAAAAGAAAAATCAATTTTTGTAACATTCTTTTGCAAGGCACATTAAAGGCTGTTGCATCAATTAGGCCTAATTCCTCTTTTTTCAGAACCTCTTTGTAGAAAAATCTTATATTTCAGCAATTTGCATTATCCACAAAATCTGCTTTGAAGTTCTAAGTTATGGCAAGAGAAGGATCCACTTATCAGCACATAAAAATGTTCAAAGCTTATAATTCCCTGAAACAGATGTACATTATCATAGGATTTTCTTGTGTGTCTTTTGGGCTGCATGGGTAATATTGTATCCTATCCTCATTCACACCCCCCCTTTTACAATCTTCTCTTTACTGAAAGATTTAGCCTGCTGTGCCAATCCACACTTCAAAGATTTCTCCCTATCTATTAGAGACAAAGCACAAAGTGAGAACATATGGCCCTTTTTAAATTTCCCACATTTAAGTCAATATCATTTCTTTTCTTCTTCAGCAAAGAGAAACAGACATAAAAAGGTTTATCTCCTCCTACCCTAAAACTAGTGTCTATATCTAATGTCCGTAGAGCAATTGCTTTATTTAAGCACATCACAAAAGCAGTGGAGACGATGAATATTTACTGCGTAACTCAGAAACAATTTATGGGTTACTGCAGTTTTTCAATGGCCCACATTTATCAAAACTAGTACAGTCTGTACTATGTATAGTTTTCCTGTGGAGTGTGCAGATTGCGCCAGATTAATCAAAACTAGCACATGGGGGCATATTTATCAGGACCTCTGCGCTATGTCAGTGGATTATTTGCCCCAATCCGCCACCTTCACGCCACCTTCACTTCCCTGCACTGATGCACTTTCTGCCACTGGCAACCTTTTCCATGTGAAAGGTCGCCAGCTGCATTTATTTCTTAACTGCCTGGCATAGAATAAATGCTCCGCGGCAACCTGCCCTATACATCAAGAAAGCCTCTTGATGTATCCCACTGCGAAAATGCAGCAGCAGGCACATCATACACCGGCGTAAGATAAATAACCCCCATGGTCTTCATTAATCTAGTGCCCCTGCACTGTTTGGGATGCGTGCACCATCTTTTTTTTTTGTGCACTTTTTTCATGCTTACCCCTGAGGAAGTAACCCCGAGGCGACGATACGTGTGGGGTTCTCCGCCTCCCCAACTCTGTCCATTCACTCCATTTAGTCCACCTGGCTTTCTGAGGATAATCTAGTTGGGTATTGTATTAGTAGGGCAGTCTTATATGTACTAGAATTACTTCATTATTTTGCACCCTTAATATAGTGGGGGACATTTACTAAGGGCTTTGTGCCGCACTTTTGTCAGACTGTGCAAGTTTTTCTAAGCTAAAATGGTTTGCATAGGTATTTAAGAAGTGCCTGTGATGAAACTGTGTCACACGTGACACTTATGTGGGGTGGCCACTCTGGCTTCCATGCGACACAAATTAGGGTGCATACCGTCGTTTGGTCAGACTGATTTGGACTGAGCGCCGTATTTAGCTTTCAAATTTTGTTTTTTTCCCTATGTTAAAGGTACACCTGTAAAGATGGTGAATTCTGTCGGACCAGTGCAAGAAAGCGTCAGATGCATCGTGAATCGCCACACACATCATTATACGCGTAAATAGCACTTTTAGTGAACTCTAGTGACTTTGTAAGTAAATGTGCCCCAGTATGTGCGACACGGTGCATAGTCCAATAATGCACCAGAACGCCCCCATCAGTGCAGATTTTTTGTCACGTTGGGTGGACATTTGTGATCAATTTATAAATACCTGTGCATGCATACACTAAAAAGAATGTACAAAGTCAGACAAAAAGCAAGGGCTTTAATTAATGTGGGCCATAGTTGTAGGATACAGTATATAATGTTGCAGTGATAAAAAAGAGAAGCAATAGTTTTATTCTATGTGGGCTACTGTATTCTGTTTTGCAGTAAGTATTACTTAGGGTACCTAATGTTACACAGCCAATTCTGGTATAGATTCTCCTGCTGAAAAATTCAAGACATAATTCCTTTGCTGAAATCAATGGGAGCACATTGGTTTCTTGTTCTGAGTGTGGAGATTCTGCTAGAAATAAAATGCATGTTGGTTAAAATCTGTGTTAGAAAGCCACAGGTGGGTGTTGATGTAGAATTCCCCAAATGCACTTTGCTATATACTTACTGATATAAGGATGTGATGTAATGCAAAAAAAAAAAAAACATATTTATGATGTGTTTTAGAAACTTACAACAACGGATACACCCATTGTGATGAGAGGGGTTTAGTGGAAAAGGTTTGTACTATACAGAATCAAAACTTCTGTGCACTTTTGCTGTCTAATAAAATGTGATATTAATAAATATGGCACATTTTAAGACTTTGTGGAGTAAGCTTGCACTGGCTAAATATTAATGTGTAACTGTAAATTTATAGTGATTTTACCAAATTTTCAAATGAAATTCCCCCTTTAAATCAAACAGAATTGTGCTGCTCGTCCTTTTCTTTCCAAAGTTATGGCATTTTCTGTTCTGAAATTGTTTAACAAAATCTTTCTCACCAGAGGTGAAGTGGGCGGAGACTAATGTATGACTGTCTATGCCCTCGAGTCTATGCTGTGTCCAATTCAAGCTGCCTACAGATCCCATCATGCTGTGTGTTCTCTCTCAAAGCAATTTAGCAATAAGTCCATTTGGTTTCCCACATGTAAGTCCACTGAACACTGCACAATGTACATAAAGGATGTATATAGTGACTAGCCTGGCAGCTCTCATAAGTGGAAGAAATCATAAGTAAAACTGTTACATCAAGTCCATAGCCTATGCTGTGTGAGCACTTAGGGTTAATAGCTTATCTGCAGAACGCTGAAACTGCTGGGTACAAGGTGGAGGAGGGTAGCAGAGTAAGGTGCAGAGAGAGACAGAGAAAGTTCTGTAGAATCTGGAGGAATTAAAAAGGGGACAGGGGCGATCTTGTACTTCAATATTCTGTTGCCCATATGTACACTAGTTCAGCCATGTCCTTCTTATACATGGGTGCCCAAAATTGTAAGGAATATTCCATTTGTGTTCTGAAATGAGCTTTGTATTAGGGCATAACTATTTCCTTATCGTGTGCAACTATGCCTCTTTTGATACATACAGCAGGTGAAATAAGTATTTAGAAATGTCACCATTGCTCTCAGTAAATGTATTTCTTGACACAAAAATCTCACGAGATGTTGGAAACAATCCATCCAATTGAAACTGGCAAACAAATCAAGCCAAATAAGTGCATAAATTCAGTTATGTGTAATAATGATAAATAACACAGAAAAGATGTATTGAATACATGAAAAAAGAAGGGAGCAAAATGCCATGGAAAGCCGCAACACCAGATGAAATCTATTAGCAAACCTGCCGCTTGTAAAAACTAAAATCAGTTGATCAGCCTACAAAAAGGTTTCTCAATATCAAGATTCCACACAAGAAACCTCTCATGATAGGTAATATCAGTGAGCTGTCGGAAGACCTTTACAACCTTAGTGTTGTAAAACAATACCATCTGTTACACAGGAATTTCTAAATTATAGAAGTCCCCAGGGCTGTATTTGCCACAGACTGTGAACACAATAACAAGGGCGGAAAAATGGGGGTGTGGCTTGGCAGAGGGGACTTTTATTCACATGTTTTTAAAAAAAATAATGGTGCCAGCAAAATCTAGACACCCCCACTGGCTGGCACTAAATATCTAGTATAAAGGTCGTACTGGTGGCCCCCATAGTCACTTGAAGTTCAAGAGTTCTAGAAGCTTGTGAAGTATGTGCCAGGACTAAGGTGCCCTGAAGGGTATCAGAGGGTCTTCACCAACCTTTCCCTCTACCTAAAAAACCCTGGACACATATTGCTATGGAGACTCCATAAAATGCTTGAGCAGTTCTGAAGGTGTTTTATTTCTGATACCCAGAAGAAATGGAAGTCCTTTTGCTGAATTTGCCCTAAATAACAGGGTTAGCACCTCAACTAAGATATCACCATCTTTCTGTAATGATGTATTTTACATCTTGTAGGGACATTGAGTTAGTTCACCCTTCTACCGAAGCAACTTTCCAAAGGCCACTATGGTAGCTAACACTATATCAATATTTCAAGTGACATTGAGAGGCCTAAATAATAGTAAAACCCCATAAATAACCCCGTTATAAAAACTAAGACCCTCAATCTCCCAGGAGGAGATTCAAATTGGGGCATTTATTTCTTATTGATCAGATTTTAATATCTCTTTCTGGGTAGAAGAAATATAAATCATCGATTCTTGTTTTTGATTTTGAGCATATTTTTTAGGGCCATTCACTGTTTCATGAAAATAAAATGTTATCATTATTCTATGGGTCACTACGATTAATCTGCATAGAAAACCTCATTTATATGGTAATTATTTTATTTGCCCAATTTTACTAAACAAAATAATAAATTAAGAAGATTGCATTCGTTTGAGCATCCCCATTTTTTTCAGATTTATAACTTTTGTATCTGTTTGTGGACAGTGCTGGTTAAGAACTTATTTTTGTTAGAAGAGTTGTTCTTGTCTGTTGTATATTTGGGCCACTTAAAATAAGTGATAAAATGTCCTCTTTTTGAGCTTTACTTTACATATCAAGAAAAGGTGTGCAAAACCTTTACTACATGTATATTGGTAAATTACCAAATATCTTGCCCACCACACTTACATACACATTACAAAAAACATGAGGTAAAGTGGCCAACCCCTTTAAGTGTGTAAGCAGACTGCTCACAAGCAAACATTGACTGCAGTGATACATCCCCCAGTGACCTGGGACAATGCTAAACCAGTATTTTTTAATGTGAATATCCTGCCTCTGTGTATGACTTTGCTGGCGTGCATGAGGTCTAAGCTCATTTAAGTTGACTTTTCAATTGGAGATCATTTACATAGTTAAAAGCTATTGATCCGTTCTCTGAGATTGGCTTCTGCAGTAATTCATACATAAAATAAAAGCACTGCGGCTGATAAACCATCAGGGGGCAATTTCAAAGGTATATAAAGTCAGGCAAGTTCTAGATTTGGCCTTTAAAATCATTCACCATTTTTACTTTTAGGTTAGTTTTAATGTAATGAGCTGCAAAATGTTCTGTGGGAAGCCTGATCTACATTTCAATCACATTACATAATTGATATAAAATTCCAAGTCTGGTATTCAAATATATCATTTAAGAAGATAATCAGACTCTATGGCCCAGATTTATCAATAATGAGGCAAACTTCACTAAGTGCAGTTTGCCTCATGTATGTGCAGGGTGCGCCAGATTATTAAATTCTAGCGCACGGTCTTCAATTATCTGGCGCACACACGTCTTAAATATATGTGCCAAGCGCAAAGAAGTTCTTTCTGGTGCAAAGTCTGTCAGAAAACTGCCGCAGCCAGTTTAATACATCTGGGCCAATGTCTTTTCTTACCTTGTTTTTTTTTTGCATCAGTTTATTATCTTATTTATGACATTAAAGACATTTGGTCCAGATGTATTAAATTGCTTGCACCTTTTTCCTGTCTGACTTTGCATTAGAAAGAACATGCAAATTGCCTGCACATGTATTTATGAAGCCAGTTTTGTGTATCGGCTGCTCTGTGAGCTGGTGCTTAGTCAGAGTTTGCAACACATTTAATACAGCAACTCAACACAATTAAAGGTGCGCAATAAATAAGGGTGCACCAGATAATTAAGGACCATGCGACAGTATTAAATAATCTAGTGCTCCCATCACATTTGTGAGGCAAGCTGCACTTAGTATAGCAAGCCACAAACATGTAAATTGCCTCAAACAAATAAGAGTACAGGCAGTAACCCCCGGGGGTGTTACATACAAGATAGGGTCTGTAGGTTTGTTCTTAAGTTGAATTTGTATGTAAGTCGGAACTGTATATTTTATCATTGTAATCCCAGCCAGAACTTTTTTGGTCTCTGTGACAATTGGATTTTAAAAATGTTGGGTTGTCATAAGAATCAATATTAACACTAAAGCTTCATTGCAGACACATTTGATAACTGTTTCAGCTGTTTATTGTAGCCTAGGAGTAAAGTACAATAAATTACCAATATCCAGAGGTCCGTTTGTAACTATGGGTCGTATGTAAGTTGAGTGTTCTTAAGTAGGGGACCGCCTGTACATACATTACTTTGGATAATCTGTTTTAGTATCCTAATCTGCAACAAAATGAACACATGCTGACTGTCATGAAGAAGAGGTATTCCCACCTCGAAACATGTTATATAAGAGACAACCACCTATTTTACTCCAGTTTCAATAAAAAGCGGTAGTCATTACCTGGTATGTGTTTATGTGTGCCTCCGTGCCCTGTAATAATTGTATCCTATTAGTCCTGACCAGTTGGGCAACCATTCTAAAGGCTTCTTGAAGCGAACATATGTAAACATGCCTTTATAAGTGTTATGTCTATTTTTCACATAACCATATAAGATAAGCACCTTTTAATTATTACATATGGGGGTATGGTCTGGCTAGATAAAATGTGAGAGATCTCTAGACATTCATTCTGAGCAACCCATTCTAAACCTACCTTCTTATCTCTCCACTATCCTGGGAGTTGTCTCTTCTCTTTACTATCCAGCTAGTCTCTGTTACCTATCCAGCTAGGACGTACCCTCATCCAGGGAATTCTGCATCTTCATACTGCCCCAAATATTGGGAGCAGGGCAGTTTCCAGGCTATTTGGCTAAGAAAGCGGGTTTTAGAAAAGCAACCCCACCCATTACAGAATTCAGCTGCTGCAGAATTGCACAATATACCACTCAGCTGCTGCCGATTGTTATTATGATTAGACGCCTCAATTGCGGCAGAACATCATAATACACACCTCACCTGCTGCAGAAGAACCTCATGATCACCCCTCTACTGCTATGACCACCATTTTTCACACATAATGCAACACATCTCCTTGGTATGGACTGCATTCACATGCAATATAAAGGCTGCGTGGGACGGGCTGGGCCCGGGCTCACATGCGTTTACAATGAAGCACTTGTGATCATGAACAAGGACAAAATGTTTTGCATATAAACAATACAAAACATGCGGTCCTTGTTTCTGATCACAAGCATTTCATTGTAAATGGATGTATGCCCGGGCCAAGCCCCTGCTTTTCAAAAATGCATTTTAAACTCTGTATGTGCATACAGCCTTAGGCCTCATTCACAGGAGCGTATATCCGGCGCAAATTTGGCCTCATGAAAAATGGGAGGAAAATCATGTTCTGTTTTTATTTTTAATATGTTTAAATGTATATAGTTTAAACTATATTTTACAATAGTCTCTGGAAACACACTAACGCCATGTTTCCATGTTATGTTTACATTGTATAGATATTGGGTTTACATGGAATGTACGTTAGCCGCTTTCTGACCAGGCCTTAAAAGACTAAAATGACGGGGGAATTTTTGGCAAATTTGCATACTTATTGGTCTAAGAGCCATAACTTTTTTGTACCTTAAGGCTATCAGTTGTGGATTCTGTGTTATTTTATATGCAGATTTTGGTGCAGAAAATATGCATCGTAATAAAGTAACATTAAAGTCATTGTGATTTGGAAAAAAATTAATGTGCACATTGTGGGTTTTTTCCATGATATTGTTGTTCAGTGAATAAAATAAAATAACAATCATGTTCATTTTCTTGTGTGTACTTGCAGATTTTTGCATGCATTTTTTTACAGTTTTGGGAGAGTGAAAATCTGCAATAAATCTGACACAAATCTGTATAAAATCCACACTATGATGCAGGTTTGATACAGATTTTTGCTTATAATGTCAGATCAGGTTAAATAAAACAGGCAAACAAAAAAATGCATGTGGAAAATCTGCATTAAAATGCATTAAAAACTCAACACTAGAAAAATGCACATAAAACTGCACAATCTGCATGATGATCTGTAATGTGTGCAGATAGCCTAAAATGTTTGATGTGTTTTTTAAGTGACACATAAGGATAGCTATTTTCAGTTTTTTGGGGTTAGAATGACAAGAACTGGAGAAAAACTTTTTCTTTGTAATACATGGCAAATATTCTTTACAGTTTTCACATTAATTTCCTGCTGTGTGTTGGTTGTTTTGATATACAATATGTATAGTCTCTTGCAAATGGGTTGACTATGGTGATGGTTTTTATAGTGTAGCTGTAGGATTTTAAAAATTTTATTGGGAAGTATTAATGTTCATTTTTAAATATTTATTAATATTTTGTGCATGTGTGTTTTTTTTACTTCATGCCCCACGTGAGGTCATAAAAGACCCCTGAGGGAGATATCCACAGTATATTATTTTTTATTTTCACTTAGTAGTTTTCACCTGTAACTGGGGCATTTATAAGGGGAACAATCCACTGTGGTGGCAGATGTCTGATCAGAACTATACTAAATAGACCCTGCAGCTCGGATTAACCCCTGAATACCGGGTGGTCACCACTGGCTCCTGCATTCACTGCATAGCGCTGCTTTAGCGCTATCCAGTGAAGAAAGGAAAAGGCAGAAGTGGTAATAAACCACTTTTGCCTTCTCATTAGGTTCTCTGGCTGTTTCTCACAGCCAGAGAACCAATCCTGTTCCCGTGATTAGTGCAGGATTAGTGCAGAAGAAACTACCGCAATGTAACAAATACACATACATACATACATACATATGATACACTAATACTGCCGGCAGACATACACACATACAATACATATGACACACTTATATTGTGTACACATTCACTAATACAGCACACAGTTACTTACATACAATTACCCCCGGAAGTGGGGACAGAAGTCTTCTAGTCAATAAAGGGTGTCTGAATTTCAGAGCAGGTAAAATGCAGGGAAAAGGCTGCGCAGCTAGTATAGGAGACAGTTTATTCTCCATCCTGTAAACCCAGCAGAGATAAGAACTAAGTGCCCCTCACCATACACTCTGCCCGACTGCCACAGGAGAGGGGGGTGGAGCACAGCTGGAAGACTGTGTCTGAGCTCTGTGCTATAACATGCGCCCCCCTGCAGACATTAGAGCACAGAGCTCTGGGCAACGTGTGTATATCTTCCTTGTCTGGCGTTACTCTCTGGACAGTGCCTTGAGCAAAGGCATGTCCCTCACGATGGTAGAAATGGCCATGATGGGTTTTGACTAGACCCTCCCTGGGCCTTTACACTAGACACAGTAGTTCATTGCTGACCAAAGGCTGTCAACCTCACTGTACCTCTTTATCACCAATAAACTCCTGATGCATGCTGCCATGACCAATACACAGAAGGACTTACACTGGAGAGTTGTGCTGAAGGACGAGGCTTGCACAGAAAGAGGTTCTGAGGGCTGGATTGCAGAGAGGCTTGACACACACATCAATCCCACCAGCCCGTGAAGATAAGCCCCAAGATCCTTCTAGTGAGATCCTAGCAGGAAGTCCTTGTGCTTTCCATTCCAAATCTACTGCTTCACCGGTGGAGCCAATCCTGATCATCCGTGGGCCTCCCACCAGTCCCTCTGATTCATCTGAGGACCCCACTTTACCAATTATATAAGATATGTTTGTGGCTGTTAAGCAGACTGCTGTAACTTTTCTGACACAAAGTTGGCCTAAAAAATGACTGTCACTCTAACCATTGTGAGACATTGAAGGGGTTAACTGTGGATGAGCGGTATGTTTCCCCTAGGTTTTCCTATTATGCAAGGCCTTAGTGCTGAGGTTGTGTTGTCCAGCACCTTGGACACAGGTGGTGGGAACAGCCCAATCAGCCTGCATAAAGCCGCTGAGCAGAGGTAAGAGTGTGGTCTCTCTGACAGGAGGCTGGAGAGCACGCAGCCTTGACCTCTGTGCCTGAAACAGCAAAGTATTTTTGTTAGTGGTGAGTTAGAGAATCACTGTATAGTTAGCACCCTGACGGGTAGGATATTATTTGTTTTGATGCCTGAATGTGAAGGCTGTTTTATTTTGTTTCTGCTGCAATAAACGCAGGCGAGACCTCTTTTGGACTGTACCTTGGTGTCACTGTCTTGAACTGCATCCCAGCACCCCGCTACCACGGTCTCTACTGGGCCAAATCTCCCACACCATATATAAGAAGAGAGGAGAATTGACAACACAACAATGATGGACTATGGAACACTAGGCACTAAGCAAGACTTATGATAATTGTTTTAATATACAGGCAGATTATTAATTTAGTTGGCAACGCGTTCTGGCTCAGAAAAAGAACCTTCAAATAAGGCTCTTTTTTTGAGCCGAAAGACATTGCCAAATAAAGACAAAATTCGTCAAAGGGTTAGTTAGGTATATAGTAGAGGCTGTTGTTATTAGGGATAGATGTAAATCTGAAATAATTTTCCTTTTTCAGGGCACTCTGAGGAACTGAAATAGACTACTCATAGGCTGCTATAGCACAGAAATATTCCTACTGCAAATAGAGGATTAAACAGCAGTACTTTGAAAGACCAGACAGGAATATTAGCATTTACTGCATCATTCAGTCAGATCTTAAAGGTCCTGTCTCTGTATAGTTTTCAGCTCTAGAAAAATCATAAATAAATACACTTGCACTAATGCCAAGATTTAAAAAACTGCTTGTGTCAGTGAATAGCATGCACTAATACTTAGATTGTAAAGGTGCTCCTGTCAGTAAATAGTGTGCACTAATACCTAGATCGGAAAGGTACTCCTGTCAGTGAACAGCATCTACTAATCCCAAGATTCTGAAGGTGCTCCTGTCAGTGAATAGTGTGTGCTAATATCTGGATTGTAAATGTGTTGTCACTGTATAGTTTGGTACTGCAGATCTTTTAAAATGAGGAAAGCAGGAATTAAGAAAGGGATTCGACTGTGGTGCTGCAGCTGCTGGTGAAGAGGACCTGTTTTGTCTCTGACTGCTCCCCGCATCTTACCCCCCTTCAAAGTACCAAAGCTGTTTCAGCCACAAGCCATAAAGCAGTCAATCATGCTGTAGGATGACTTTCTAAGCTGGCATTCTTTGGTCCATTCACCTGCCCCAGCCCCAGTTGCAGAGATAGAATTTAAAGTTCCCAAGAACTTTTATTGGAGGATGAGAGTGTGGGTGGTTGACCATAAGAAGAGACCTATGATGATGATGAAACAACTGCCAATGGAAGTGGCTTTCTGCGATGTGCAGATTGAGAAGGAGTACAGCAGTGAGGGCTTGGTGGTATAAGAAGCAAGGGGTGATGACGAAGTCCTAGACCTGTCCTGGATGGAAGGTGTTGATACAACACCCAAAAAAAGAGGGGGTGGTCAGGAATCTCCAGGCAGCCAGCAGAATAAGCGAAAGGTGGCTAAGGTTGTCTCCTGCTACTGCCCGCCAGCAGGGATCTAGTAAAAAAGGCCATATTCTATGGTGTCTGTACTGTGGCCTTTTTTCTCACAGAATGTAGAAGACAGACAGAAAGTTAACCAGTCAATAAAGTGTGCCCAAAGCCTTAACAATCTGAGCCATTTGTGTATCACCCCCCCCCCCCCCCCGAGAAGGCTATAATACTGGAGATCCCAATGCATTTTATACTATTGGAGACCCCCCAATGCAGTGTATAATACTGGACACACACCAGAACACACCTATAATACCTGATATCCCCCAAAGCAGATCTATAATACGGGAGAGCCCCCAGAACAGACCTATAATACTTGAGGTCTCCCAGAGCAGACAATAATACCTGATATCCCCCAGAGCAGATCTATAATACTGGAGAGCCCTCAGAGAAGACTATAATACTGGAGAGCCCCCAGAAGAAGAGTGAAGAAATCAGGCGATATCTTTTTGAGGCTAACTGAGTATATTTGATGGTGAGCTTTCGAAAATGAACACACTGAACAGTGATCATCAAAGAATATTAAAAAAACCTCTAAAGCAACAGATTGATAAAAACAGGGATATCTTATTTACAACAGGATGGCAATAAAAACATTAAAGGGGTTGTCCGAGTTCTTGAAAAAAAGCTAAAAGTGGCCGTGACAGGGCTGCTTAAAAAAAATAAAGATGTACTTACCGGCCGGTATCCGGTATCCACCGGCCGGACCCGACAACCTTCCGGCCCCCATACACAATGCTGTGTATATGGACGGATAGGCGTGCCCGGCCATGGCCTGCCGGAAGCTGAATCCAGCGCTGCTCCGGCGGCCATGTTTGTTTACATGGCGCCCGGACCGGAGTGACAGCAGCGCTGGATACCGGAGGGCACCGGAAGGTAAGTACATCTTTATTTTTCTTAAGCAGCCCTCTCCCGGCCACTTTTAGCTTTTTTTCAAGAACTCGGACAACCCCTTTAAAAACCTATGAGGCGAGACACATGAGCCCTGGCTCTTATCTGCTTGTAGCCTCCAGGTCAGAGGTAGGAGGTCATGAAGCTGGCATGCATGTTAAGACCACTTTGCAAGGTGTTGAATCTCATTAATTTATACTCCCATTCTTTCCTTTCCCTCTGTGTCTTAAAATGTCCCATTAAAATAGTAATCTGCAAATCTTCCATAGTATGGTCCTCTCTGGAGAAATGTGCAGCCACTGGGAGATCTTTCCTTTCATTTTTAATATCAGATCTGTGTGAGTTCATATGTTGATGGAGTCTCTGACCTGTTTCCCCAACATAAAGGCCTGTGGTTGGACACTGCTGACACATAATAAGGTAAACCACATTAGAGGACCTGCAGGAAAAGGTTCCCTTGATCTGATGTACCTGCTGTGTTTGAGGTACAGGTACCTGGTCATCTGTGCGAATGTGCTGGCACGTTTTACACCGGCTTTGCTGGCAGGGTGAGGTACCATTTTCTGATGGGGCTCTCAGGGCACTCCGGACAACCATTTGTCCATTTGTTTCAGGTTTGGTGGTTGCCGGAAGGACAGGAGAGGAGGGACTGGAAATATTTCTTTTAGTCTTGTGTCTTTATGCAGAATTGGTTGGAGTTCCTTGGCAATGTGACGTAGGATCTCCAGTTGTGGGCTGTAAGTGACTACTAGGGGTACTCTGGCCTCCTGTTGGGTCTCCTTATATTTGAGTAAATCATCTCTGTTGAGGGCCGCTGCTTTACCTATTTGGTTATCAGTCACTTTTGGTCTGTAGCCCAACTGGAGACATTTAGAAATGAGCTCCAGGAGGTGTTTTTCCAGGTCTTTCTTTTCTGCACAGATACTGTCTGTATGTTTGGGGTGGAAGCTTTTATTTCTTAGGTAGGCCGTTCTGTCTGTTGGTTTATGGAATATTGTTGTGGTTAAGTGGCTGTATTTAATATGTATGGTGGTATCCAGAAAGTGTATCTCCTTGTGTCTCCTTGTCTGGAAAGCCCCCAGAACAGACCTATAATACTGGAGACCCCATCCCCCCCATCCCCAGAGCAGATGTATTATAATGAAGACCCCCCTCAGAGAAGGCTATAATACTGATGGGGACTTCAGTACTATAGCCTTCTCTAAGGGGGGTTATACCGGAGACCCCGCAGAGCGGACTATAATACCCGTGACCCTCAGAGCAGACCTATAATACTGGAGAGCCCTCAGAGCAGACCATAATACTGGAGACTTCCCAGAGCAGATATTAATACTGGGGACCCCCCAGAACAGACCAATATGAAGTCCCTGAAAGTGTATGTATATATGGCCACCATAGTTCATAGACAGCTCACCCTACCACCACTCCACACATATGCTTACTGGACACTGATGTGATGAGGAAGGAGAACAGTCATTATCACTCGGGTTCGCATCACAGCCACACACTGCACAAGCCGACTGCTAGAGAACACAGTGCAGTCAGTGAGGGGGGAGGTAGACAGGTCCTGATCTCTCTGCTACAACAGAATGCCACAGCATTTCCACAGCTCTAGCTGGAAGCTCTAGCCAAATGTCAAATGTCCTGCACTGTCTACTTAACAATGGAATAGCTGGTACTTGTGCGACCTCAGAGCAACCCTACCCCCCTCTCCAGCTTTCTGGCAGCTGCCCCTCTCTACTGGCCGCCCCAGCCACTAGTGCCTAGTGGAAAATACAGCCATGCCTGGCTTATTATGCTTGATTTAAATGCTATGTTTTTTGTTTTTAATGCAACCGTCTGATATCCAGAGAGTTGTATAAGCTATACATGAAAAGTAACAGCCTATATGCAGTATGAGAAATATAATGCCTATAGACAAATATGGTACACAGCAATGTTTACAATAAAACAGCAATTATTTTCTTAATAGTTTTTTTAGACAAATCTATATTAAGAAACAATAATGTTCTCTTATCACTTTGAGAAAAAAGATATTAAAAGCAATTACCGTTTCAGTCAGCACAGAACATATAGACATGTTGCTTTAAAGTTATGTTCACATTGCATATACAGTATGCAGATACAGAGTTATAGTCAATAATTTAGTATGAGGGAGTGTTGTATGGTTAATATCCATCCAAATATTCACACATTTTAAGCAGAGCAAACATTTGAGATCCTAATGGGGTGAAGATCAAAGTTAGAGCTTGTTCAAGTGCAGACTGACTTTCTTTGAACTGACTTTAAACTTTACCGCTCCCAAAGGAACCTGCTATGCTGGCACTGATAGAGTTAAACTAAGTGTTCCTTCATAAACGTGTGGAAATTGCTAAATTACATTTGATAAACTGAAACCAGGGATTTAAATATTTTTCCTTTAATTCTGACAGTTGAATGAACTGAAAATCCCATCCTGGTTTTGACTATTTAAGTGAAATGCATTATTAACGCTTGGCAACAAGTGATCAAATGTTTCTTGGACGTAGGTAAACTGTATTTTTATTTTTCATGTTCTTAGTTGCTTTAACATACCGCAGATCTGGTCAGCAATACTATATAGGGGTTTCGTCATTATAGAAATGTCTTTTTCTCCATGCAACTTAACAAAAATTAGATGAACAGTTCATGTCAGGCTTCATTCACATGAACGTAAGCATAAAGCTGGGTGCAGGAGAGAGGAGAGGTGAGAGCTCCTTATCCCTTCCCTCTCCATTGAAAGCTGAGAAGCCTCCACTCAACATGGCATAATATAGGACATGTCCTACAGTCATATGATAAAGTGTGGGCATCCCTATTAATTTTAATCATTTTTAGTTTTCAAAATGTGGGTTTTTGCAACAGCCATTTGAGTTTGATACATCTAATAATTGTTGGATACAGTCATTTTTCAGGATTGAAATGCGGTTTAGTGTACTAACAGAAAATGTGCAATATGCATTAAACAAAATTATACTCGGTGCAAAAGTAATGGGCACATCAACAAAAAGGGGTCAAGTTACTCCCCTTATCCCAAGCAAGACCTTGACTAATCGTACGCAACATGTCGGTGTCCTGGTACATGTGAGAGAGATGCTCGGCGGCCGAGCCTCTCCATAGCTGTTAGCGCCCCCTTCCACCTAGCGTTTTTCACGTGCGCGATTCTGCGCTGGGGCTTTTGATGCGGCCGAACTGCATTGCACTCTTTCCCAATTGATTGCCAATGGGCTGTTCCTCCTTTGCCGTTGTTTTCACGGCGTTCAAAACGACAGCATGCTCACTTTTGCGTTTAAAACGGCACATGCTGCTAACTTGTCGGAGAGTACGCGCTGGGAACGTTGCGAAAAATAGCATGTTGTGAGAGAACCATTGCAGTATGTTTCTCATAACTCCCCATGTATGCCATATGTAGTATGGCAGTATATGAATAGTATCGACAGACACCCTAGGGTTTAAAAGTACCCTAAAGATCTGAAAAATAGTAAAATAAAAATAAAAAAAATTTTTAAAATAAAAAAATTTAAATAAAAAACCCTAAAAATTCAAAACCACCCCCCTTCCCTAGAATTGATATAAATATAATAACAGTAAAAATTCATAACACATTAGGTATTCGGCCCTACGCCGCGTCCAAAAATCGCACCTATCTATCAAAATATATGATCGGTTTTTTTTCACATGTCGTCTAAACAACTTTAAGGGAAACTTCGCCCACAGCAAAGTCGGAAAATGCACACTTTTTGCCATTTTTAACAATAATTTTTATCTCTTAGATAAAAGTGATCAAAAAAGGTGTACAGTTCCTAAAAAGGATAACATTGTCAACGTCATTTTCAAAATTCCAAAAAAAAAATGAAAACATAAACACACCACAGTCCCCCGCCGTGACAACCAAAAGTATGAAAAAGTTATTAGCGCCGAGGATAGACTGCAAAAAATCCCCCAAAAATATTTGTATCAGGAGGTTTTAATTTTTTTAAATGTATGAAAACATTATAAAACCTATACAAATTTGGTATCCCCGTAATCGTACCAACCCAAAGAATAAAGTAGACATGTCATTTGGGGTGCACAGTAAAATCCAAGCCCACAAGAATACGGCACAAATGCGTTTTTTTTAGAATACAATGACAGATTACAAAATTTGGGATTATTCAGTTTAGAAAAAAGACGACTGAGGGGAGATCTCATTACAATGTACAAATACCTGAACGGACAGTACAAGGATCTCTCCAAAGATCTTTTTATACCTAGGCCTGTGACTAGGACAAGGGGGCATCCTCTACGCCTAGAGGAGAGGCGATTTTACCATCAACATAGACAAAGGTTCTTAACTGTAAGAGCAGTGAGACTGTGGAACTCTCTGCCGCAGGAGGTTGTTATGGTGGACTCAGGAGAGGCCTGGATGCCTTTCTGGAGAGAAAAAATATCACGGGTTATGGGGATAAAACATTTATTTAATTCTTAAAGGTTGGACTTGATGGACTTGTGTCTTTTTCCAGCCTTATATACTATGATAATATGATGCATAGGGATATCTTTAGAATGCCTTGTCAGTTTCAGGATGAACATATTGGGGCATATTTATCATATGCTGGTGCTCGTGCGCCAGCGTATGATAGCCTCGCCGCTACATGTTCGCTGCCCGATAGATCAAGAGGCTTCTGCCTCTTGATGTATCGGGGCAGGAGGCTGCACAGCGTTTATCCTACGCCAGACAGGGCCTGGCATAGAAAAAACGCAGCTGGCGACATTTCACTTATGAAAACTTGCCGGCAGCAGCGAGTGCACAGGACAGTAACGCCCCACGTCGGCCCACTCCCGGCCGGCCTCGCCCTCCGCTTGGCGTGAAGGTGGCGGATCGGGGCAAATAATCGCAAAAGCTAGCAATAAGCTAGCATTTGCGATTATTTCAGGGCCTCTGTGCCACTGGCATGGCGCAGAGGTACTGATAAATATGCCCCATTGCCTTCTCCAAGATGTGATTTTATATCTGCACTGATTTTTTCTGCAACCTAAGGTTTTCAAGCTACTTACTCATTAGCTAATGTAATAAAGGGATGACTTTTTTTTTCCATTTCTTGGAAAACATACTGATCCTTTATTTTCTTTGTGTTATTTTTTTTCACTTGATTCGTTGAAAAAAATTTAGAGACTGTTCTATTATTTTCATGTTTGCTCGTCACAAGCAACAAGTCTAGACCATCAAAAAAATTATGTTCAATCAGATTTTTTTCACTGATGATCCTGAGGAAATGGAAAAATACCTGGAACAATGAATGAAATACGGACGTTGAAAAAATGTGTACTTATACAAAACAGACGCACAACAGACATGTCTGAAAGAATATGCCCAAAAGAGGATCTGTTCTGTTCAAATAAAATTGTCTCAATGGGTTTACTTAGGAATTAGCTGATGGTTACCATAAGCTTTTTTCCCCTCCGCGCTGTGCCTCTGTGTGCTTTGTGAAAAGAAAAGTTTACTGCTGTCTTGTCTAGTAAAAACTAATTGTCACATTAATTCCAGATCATATCAATTAACAACAAATTGATCAGCAGTGTAAAAGCAATCAAATGAGGTTAGTATTTCATCAATTTGTACTTCTTTAAGTACAATTTGGTCTTCTTTAAACAAGATTTATGTGACCCCTTTAATCACTGTGCCATCTGGGCTTGCTTGTTTTACTGAATTCATATTTTTACAGACTGCAACGTAAAGGCAGGGAGTGGGATCAGGCCATTCTCTCTGGTTGTCCCAAACTTGTTCCTTAACCTGTTGTTAACCTTCCAGCTGTTTCAGAGAACCATGCTGAAGCCAGACTGTATGGCAGAATACAGGAGCTTGTGGCCCCCTGTTCTGCGGTTTACCACCTGACCTGTAACATTTTTCCGACCATACAGGCTTCACGGATGTAGTCCTGAATAGCTAGGTAGAACCATTGAGAAGGCGCCAGAGGCAATTGTTGCATTAAGGTGAGTATCAACTTTTTTATTTTGTTACTGTGATATTTACTATATTGGCTATTGTGGGACACTCGGCGCCAGCACTGGGCATACCCGGCCAGTGCCAGGGCCCAGGGATCCTGGAGGGGTCCACATAAGGCTGGACATAAGGAATCAATGGGGTGAGGGGACTGTATATAATGAATCCATGGGGGAGGAGGGGGGCTTCATATTAAAAATCCATGAGGGGGCTGTTTGGTATGAAATGAAATAAACTAGCCGGAGTCACAACGAGAGGGTACGTCAAGAGCAAAATCAGTAAGCAAAGGGTCAACGGCAAAAACTAGCTGAGATCACAACAATTCAGACACAGAGCAAGTCAAACCTATAGCAAGGATCAAGCGATGAAAGGGATTTCAAACACTGGCACAGGTGACTAGTGAAGCTGCAATTTATGCAGCCAGAACCCCACCTCCAGAACCTAATAGGAGCTGGACAACTTCTGGGATTTAATCCCTCATGGTGCAGAATAACCAAGCACAATTGCACGCATCATGCAGAGGTACCACAACTCCTAGCAGTCCAGAACACAACCCGTAAACAGCGCGCGGTCTTAGCAGCCGCTGCCCGGAGCGCGCACCAGAGACCGCTGATAGCAGACGAGAGGTGGAGTTTGTGTGGAGACACGCCAGAGGTTGTAGAATGCTGCTAGCACCACCAGAAGAACCAGAAGTCCCAGCGTTCTCCCCTGCAAACTCCTATCCCC
Source organism: Engystomops pustulosus (assembly GCA_019512145.1). Lineage (NCBI taxonomy): Eukaryota > Metazoa > Chordata > Amphibia > Anura > Leptodactylidae > Engystomops > Engystomops pustulosus. The sequence goes on from CM033647.1 coordinate 110,989,629, forward strand.
ATTTATAATGCCTGTGTTAACTCTTTAAATGCTTTTGGTAAAGTTGCCAGTGGCATCTCAATTTCCGCAGCCATGTCTTTCGCCATTTTGGGGAAGATCGTCACTCTCAACGACCTTTCCCAATATGCCGGCATGCATATTAGTACAGGTGTGCATCCGCAGTAATTTAAATGTCGCTGGCTAGAACTGATGCCAGCACTGTTTGCAGGTGTTACTGGTGGTGGTTTGTGTAGGGAAAAGATTTGATACATTGGCTTCTACAGGAGCACTCAAACCTATTGGATATTGTGGGGACATTATAGTGATCACCTACTTGTAATTTAAACATATTCAAAAGAAGTAAAATCTTAACTTGAGAGAAAATGGTTATTTAGAATTGTTATTTCACTGAGAGTAATTAGCTAAAACAGACATGTCAAGAGTGATTTACATTTCTTGTTCTGTGACTACATTTCATTTAGTACCCCATACTCAATATCTATGTACTAAACTTGGTTCTAGTGCTGCATTAAGATACTGCAATTGGTACTGTTGCTGAATTTATGTTATTTCTTCTAGTACTCTATTTATGTATTGAGTGATTTGACACCAAAAAGTCTGTGCTGCAAAAATAATGTTAACCCAACAGGATTTTGTCTACGTTTTCATGTGTACAATAAGTCAACTAATAGGAGTATAAGACACCAGATTTATCATCCTGCATCACACACTTGCACAAAACTCTTGCAGCATAAGATTGTCCAATCTAACTCTGTCTTACTTTACAACACTTTTCATTAATTTGCCACACTGTGAAAACACTATAGTTCCATTAGCTACTAAGGCACCAAGAATGCAAAAAGTTTGAACTTATTTTACGGGAAATAGGTCTCCACTAGTTAAGGAAAGGCACTCACTTGTACTGTGCCAGGTTACATGGATATGATCACTTAGGTAACAATCTATGCGCTCACTGCCATTTTCCCTGGGATTGTTGTTCGTTGATGAAGTCACAGGGATTGATGATGGCATTTAAATGATGGCAAACACACAACACACACTGATAGTTACCAAAGTGTGGCGCATGGAGACTTTTACTATTGCCTATTTACTGGAGATGCACTGGAGTGTGGCACACAAATCGTGGGTGTTACCGGTAGGGATGAAAGTAAGGTTTTTGTACCCGAACCCAAACATAACTTTCCGGTTCAGTTTCGGCTGAACCTAGACTTCAACAGGTCAGCTCATCCCTGCACATGATATGTAGTGGATGTAGTGATAGATATAAGAACTATAGAATTTATGTGTTGTTTGATATATGTACTAAGCACAAGTACATGTGTATAGTGTAATATATTACATTATATCCATAGTGAGAATAATTGACATCACGCTTTATTTTTATTATTCATTTTACTACTGAATAAATATTATTCATTTTTACTTTTGAAGTAGTACTAGAGATAGCATTTTTCTTTTTTTCTCCCCAGGGGATTATCTCTAGTACCACCTCTATGAGTGTCTGCAGGTGTTGCCTTTTAGTAGTAGAGCTCCCTTTGAATTTTATTTCTATTAACAAGTTTTTTGGGGTCCCCTAGGTGTAGGCCAAGGGTGTACATTAGAAAAAAATAACTGCTAATGACTGTTGTTACATAAAGTAGTTTCAACTGATAAGGCCCCTAAAGCATTAGGCAGGATGGACTGGAGCATTGCTCTGACACCTGAAGAAGGTGCTCTGCCCGTGTATAATGCTGGGTGCCATAGATTCATTAAGAATGTGCACCAGAAATCATGAATCTGTCGCTTCCCTGCACTGGTCCGACAGAGTTCACCAACTTTTGTGGTGCACCTTTAACAGGCTTTGCATGCTAAAACACCCCCTAATTTGTGTTACATTGTGGCTGCGCCACAAACAGGTTGCGTGTGAAAGAATAGTGTCACAGACATTTAAATACCTGTGCAAGCAGTTTACACCTAAAAGAATGTGCAAAGTCTGTCAGAAAACAGGAGCAAAGCCCTTAGTAAATGTGTCCCAATATTCCTTTATTTAAAATTTAGTATATAGTAAAATATCAAAGGGTTTAAAGGGGTTTTGTCGGGTTCAACAACACATGTGGCCTTCAGGTGAGGTGTGCTGTATCATGAGCATGTCTTTATTGATAAAAGTGGCATGAATGCAAACTAATTTTCATATCTTGTTACATATACAAATGAGTTTTACAGGGCACATTGGGAATGGCCGTTGCAACCAACATCTTTCATGCTCCTTCATTGGCAATGTTCCTTGTAAAACTGGGCAAGAAAGGGTGCTTCTGACTTCACAGCTATGTCAATGTTCAATAAGTTTTCATGTGGGCCTTGAGAGAACTCCTTTAAATGTCTTAGATCCTGCGATTAGATTCTGATATGTGTTAATGAATTGAGCACATCATTTTGACAACTTTGACTGAGGGGCTAAGGGATGACTTCACTCTGTTGGTTTTGTAAAACGTTCAGAAGACACGTCTGTAAAAGCATAATAAAAAGCATTTATTTTATTTACAACAAAATTTACAGCAACATAACTGACAATTATTTTGCCCAGAAATCAGAGAACATTGGTAGCGAATGCCTCGAAGCTAAAAATAAATGTGGCAGATACACATAATTGCCACCTAGTGGTCAGATTTTGATAAAGTTATAGAACAGTGTTAATTTATAGTTAATTTTCATTTTAACAAACATGTGCATATTGTTTTTGATAACTGCAAGAAAAGGATTGATCATTTTATTTACTGCTTGAATAAATGCTTCACAATTTTACAGAACACACAATGGCAAAACATTTCTAAATTATATGTCCACTGTTCAGTACCTATTGTTACTTATGCAATTTCATTGCACAATAAATTTAAATCTTATATATTAAGGCTTTCCAAACTAGTGAACAAGATAGCTTCTCACCCTTTCAATTCCTGAAATGACAGTAGTTTGCAGAAAGCTATAATCGATCAGGATGGAAATGTATTAAAATAAATATTTTTAACTACTTGAGTTCTAAATTTAAAATTAGTTGTGTGACACCAGGAAGAGCTAAGGTTAAATTTCCTACATTCCATGTGTGATAAAACAGTTAATTTTAGACTTAACACTGCTGCCCATCTTTTACAGAATGAAACTGGCATAGAATATGAAACAATGCGTTATTTGACGACAACATAACCAAGATAAAGATAGAAAGGTATGACACTGAAGAAAAATACAGCTTATATATTACAATGTTTGTGAATGTTTATGTCTCTTTGTTTCTGTCCACATTATACAAATTATAAATACCATTGTACCACTTGACAACACTTTTAACTCATACTAGTATGGTGTGTGATGTATTTTTCAGCCAGCAGGATAGTGATCATGAATAATTACAGTTCATCAGTAAAACTTTAGTAGTTCATTAACCCATCAATGACAATCTGTGCTATATTATTATCAATATGGCTATTTGTTTTTATTGAAATGGCACCAATAAGGATATAGTACCAGCAAACAAGAGTCTTCATTGTTGGATTTTCAATGTACTGTACATATTTTTATATTTCTGGGTCAATAGAAAACCATAGAATATAAATTGAGGCTAAATATAACTGGTTTAAAGAATTATATTATTAAATACACTCTTCAACAGTTTTGTCAAGCATAAAGATGGCTATAAACATGCAACATCGAAAAAATGGGCTGTATTAAAAATATGTGTGAAGGTCAGTAGGAAGAATACAAAATCATAATATAAATAAGATAAAAATAATTGAATTGCTTCCAGCATAACCATGTGCATCCTCTACTGTTTCTGAAAGCTACAGTACAAAAGCAATAAAAATCAACATATTAAGGTAATAAAACAAGCATCCTTATTCATTAACCATTAGTGTTCCACTGCCTCTACCAAGTTAAAACCTCCAGCTTTTAGTGTTGGACCACATCACATGCATACAAACATATTTGAAATACATTGTACACAGCACTCAGAGATCCATGTGCTCATACTGCAAGCTCATGTTCCTCTAAAAAATTGTGATATTATTGTATGTGTGAAGTCTTACTTATGGACCCCCAGTGCCATTTTCTGGACACTGCCATGCAAATCTAAAAGCACAGAAAACTTGAGGCCTAGGCTTGCACTCACAGAATATTTGGTCCATTTCAGGCTAGTCTATTTTGTGCCAAAAATGAAAAGTGAGATAATGAAGCTTTTCTCCACCATACGGCTAGTTAAGGGATTTTTGCATAAGCTGACCTTATGTTAAAAAAGCTAATGCCTTTTTTTACTGGCTGGACCCATTATGACGGTGAAAAACACCTGAAATTCTCCCTTTAAATGAACGTACATAATGAATAAGAGAAGGTACTTCATAAGTACCTGCAAAATGAATTGTTCTTTTGCAATATATATATTTTTTCCTTCTGGCAGAGGTAATATTGAAAGCTATACCACACCAGAAGGCAGCAGCATACTCGTAAATTGGATAGTATGGTGTGAAGACATTATGACTAAAGGATCATCATGCACTTATCACTACAATCTTTAAGAACTAGTCCAGTAGCAGCCTTGCTTTTTTTGTACTTTATATTTTCATGTCCTCCAACAACTTGGTACATTATCAACCCTTCAGGCATTTATTTCATGTCTTTACTTGACCTACAAGACAACTTTTGACATGTGTATTTGCTTGGTAAGAGCCATCATGAGACCTAAAGGCTCATTCTTTAAGGCTCCATGCACACAACTATATTGGGGCCATAATCTGGCCATACATTGCGGCAAGATCACAGCCCCACTAGAGGGCTAGTACACATGGTCACGGCGTGGTGAGCGCAAAGTGTTCTACCGCTCCAAAATCCCAATGCAGTGGGGATGCGTGAGAAGTGCTCATCCCCCTTTCTGTTGTTTTATGATGCCAGTCATTGTTGTGGTGTCTGAAATACTCTGCAGATACTTTGCCTTCTTTGTAAACATTTTTTGGATTCTTATGTTACTTTTCCATTAGGCCATCTACTATACAACAATCCTTTTCACATACAGTAGTGTTCTAGCTAGATCTACAAGTCACTGCCTTCCACAAGAAAGCCCTCAAGAAGTCCCATTCGTCTTCTGCTGCTTGTATCGTAGGTAAAAGTGTAACGTTTTGCTATAGCAAAATCCAAATGCTATGTTTATATTTTCCTCCTTGTGAAATGCTCCTTGTAAACGAAAAGTCTAATCTACCGTTTGAGTGTTGCCCAAATCTAAAATTAGGACTAATACACTTATAATATTTTCGGATTACTTCTCAAGAATTCCAGAGACATCTTGTATTTATCACAGACAAACTTGCAGAAACCTACATTTAGTAATTATTTCAGTCTTCATCATGCTTCAACCTATAGAATATTTTTTTTTCTCAAAATAACCTACACCAGGTACAAACATATATACAATTGCTTTCGTCAATGCAATTTTATTTATTGTACAGTGCTGTGTGTATTTTGTGTCAGAAAGTGCAGTATTGTCATGTTGGCTATAATCTACTAAAGATTCACTAAGTTCACTAAACACTTGACAACATCTTGTTTCCTATCTCAAATAAGTCTTTCTAAGGGGCCTTTTTTCAATACTAACACTTTAGCCACAACATATTTATAGAGAATATAAAGGGGTTGCTCCAACCAAAAAAGGGGTCTTTTTGAATTTGGTTTGTTGTTCAGCCTTAGTCAATTGAACCAAATCAACTCTAATTTGAAACAAAAGCAATACCTGTTATCTTAACAACTCTTCAGGCATCCTTAAACAGTGGTAGGTTAGCTTTTGGCTAGGTATAGTCTGGCACTATCCTTTGCCATTTATTTTTTAACCAAAGAATTGATAAATATCAATATTAATATATACCAGTATTAAGATAAAAATTAAAAAAATCTTATTTGGAAAATGCTTCAAAATCCCAATGAAACAGAATTGAGTCTTTTACCAATGTGTAATGGTATTGTTACAAGACATCTAACACATTTGTGCTAATCTTGGAAGATATACAATACAAAACTTGCTATAAAACTCTAATGTAGGAAAGAGAGAGAGTATAAAATGTAAGTATTTTAATTTTAGAAAGGGATTACTAAAAAGGAAAGGACACAGTGGAGGCCTTAGAAGAGTGCAGAGAAAGGCTCCATAAAGGCCGGTCATCTGTTTTGTGAATGTGTCACCTAGTTGCGCATGAGATGCAACTTATATAGCGATTTTAACAAAAAGTGAACATAAATAGCACAGACCTTTCTCTAGTTAGTAACATAATTCATTTATATATTTTAAAATTGGCACAGATTTTTCTGGGGTGAAGTTTTATAGACAGTTTTTAAAAATGATTTAACCAAACAGTATAGCATATCTTCATTAAAACAACCTCATGGTGCAGGTTTAGTTTAAACAGTACATGTCAGTAAGCCTTCTACTTTTATACTTGCCAACAGTGCAGCGGCCAAAATTACACAGAACTGTTATTTTACTAATCCACTCTGCAGACAACAGAACAGATCTTGCATAGAAACCCTGTCGGTATGATTTAGTTAGGTATAAAGAGCAGTTCCTTACACCCAAATACTTTAGATTTTTGCAGTTAAGGTCACTAAGGCTACTAGCAAAATAAGTCATGAAAACAGAATTTTTTTTCACAGCCAATTTGCATCAGTCCACATCAGTTTTTCACAGATCTTCATGAGCCATATTCCATGAGTGATCCGCATTGCATTTAGTGCAGCTGTTTGCCATCCATTCAAAATAAAAGATGGCACACGTACATTTTTCTCATTTTGTGTGACTTTTTTTTGTAAGTCATAAAAAATAAATATGGTGACTCTTCAATGGACAAATCTCCTATCCAATCCTTTAAATAAAAAAACAATGGAGTTATTGATTCTTCACCTTCATGAATGCATGATCAAAGAGACAGGGAATATGCATTTCTAGGTTACACAATTTATGTGTTAAAGATGTTTCAAGTGCAGATATGTCACCTCATATCTTATTTGCATGGGCTAAGGTTTACAATAATTTTGCCCTTTGGTTTCAAACATTGGTTTCAAATTCTTTTGCCTTCTGTCTTTGCACGTAATTTTAATATAAGGGCACTTAATAAATTCCCTAACCCCTTTATCCTGGACCTTACTCAAATTACAAAATAAAGAAACAAGGCAAAACTATGAAAGCCGGACCTGATTATAAAATTCTGAGAAATACTGGTTAAATTCTAGGAAACCATTGTTTTAATAAAAAAAAAGGATAAGGAAATTTAAAAAAATGTCTGAGCTCCACTGAAAAATGATGCAGATATATGGAACACTTTAGCAAAGAGTTGCCTTGATAATGATTTAATCATTTACAATACAAGCGTGAGATATGACTGGTATAACAGTGTAACTTGAAAGGTTTTTAAAAGCCCACAGATTTTGTGTTCCAGTTCTGGGACACCCTACATCTGACCCCATTAGCAGGGGTATTAACAAGACAAGTTGTATTAAAATCCACTTAAAGCTTTAATTATACTTCTTTTCTAAGGGTAAAACGGTGCCTCATACCTTCATGTGACTAGTCTTGACTTTCTACATTTATTTGACCCCCCTTTATAGCACAGCACCCTTTTGGGAGACATTAACCCGCATAACAGGGTCAGTCCTATTATTTGTTTTATTTGCAATAGGTTGAACGTAAGAAAAACAGAAAAAAAATTAAATAAGCTCCTTCACAATTCAGCTTTTTCCTTAAATGGGAATTTTCGATCTGAAAACAGGTTTTGAACACAAGGTTATGTTATAATACATAGAAACTCTTTGAAATAAAATAATTATAATAATTAAAAAAAGAGAACAGAATGCTACAAATAACCAAACCACAGATTTGTTTAAACGCAAAATAGTACCTGAGTGTATATATAATATACTTTTATATAGATTTATATATATTTATACTATATACCTGATAAAGTTTAAAAAAAAAAAAGAAAAAGAAAACTTTCTGGCTGTTGGGGAGAACCTAGAAAGGAATAAAGGTGTTGCCAATTACACATAAGTAATGAAGAAATGTAATTGTGTTAATGAATGTGATCATAAAGATGGCAAGCCCGAAATACTGCTAAACTGGAAGCCCATAATATCATATTTTATTAGGGAGTCAGTATGTAAGTGCTCACTTTTAACTTCAGTAAAACTGTGAGTGAATTGAACCTTTGCAAGGAACCTCTAAATCCAATGGGCATTGATTTTTCATTGGAAATTAGCAATCTTTCGGTTTTGAGACTCAAGGATCTTAGCTGTAACTTGTAAAAGGGGCATCCATAATGGCCCGTATGGAACAGGCTTTCCTTTTTTAAGAGACTGCAGACTTTTTGACAATTCATGATACAGTAAGTTCTTATTTCTTCTACTTGTTAACAGTCTTCATGCTGAACAGAGCATCTTAAAATTTATGTACATATAAATATTACCAATCATTTAGAAAAAGTTAATAATAGTGAAGAATGTTGTTTTCAAAAGGGATAACACATAAATGTCATTTAGGTCTACCCGCCTCAAAATCAAACTAAAAATAATACTAGAGGTAGTGTGCTGTTTGTGGGGATTTTTGTTATTTATTCTCTGCTGTCCAGATTAGAAATGACTTATTAGTTAAAGGAGTGTGAACAAACAGTCTAGATGAAAAACACCACTTAAAGCAAATCTTCTGTGGGCGGTCCAAATTCTAAGAAGTGCTTGGTTAAGTTCAAAATATGTTTAGCAATATCCACCAGTGGATTTTTGGGGCTACTTTGCCATATTACATTAATATTGTTTATATATTGTAATTCTGACAAATTGGATTTGTTCCTAACAAAGTAAATTTCTTTTCAGAACAGGCATCCAATTCTGGAGTTCTACTTTGAGTGTAAAAAAGTGGTCCAAATTATGTTTGGTAGAAATGGTGATAGTGGTGGTGATGCTCATGATGATGATGGTGCTCATGTCTTTGTATCAAATGTCCACTGTGGCCATCATACAATAACATGCTTGGCAAATCCCTCACATGCTCTTTTTCTACTACATTCATAGGTGACTGGAAAGCTTTGCACATCTGGTGGCCTTCCTTGGTTTTCTGCTTGCTCTTCCTATGAGGTTGTTGAGGTGGTAACGGGTGGTAAGGATAGCTCTGGCCCATAAGTGCAGTTGGGGAAGTCACAGGAATTTGTACACCATGGATGGGTTTGCTCCTTGTTGTCCTTCCTGGCTGACTGTTTAATGCTGTACCATTCTTGTTTGAGGATTTGGGACTTCTGACAGAATGCTTGTTCGATTCTTGACCCCGTTGCCTTTGCTGAAGTTCAACCATCTTTGGATGAGAAGGGTCTAAGAGACTGAAATGTACAGGATCCAAGGCTTGAGACCTTCTCTGGTGTAGATGAAGAGTTTCAGGTTCATGGGAACGAGACCTCATTTGATTGGAGGCTCTTGTATGTGATTCTGGTTTTTCAGTTGAAGAACCTATGAAACACAACAAAAAAATTTCCTTAGCATTTCCCTCAGATATTTTACAAAAAATCACACAGTGATCAATATTGTAACTCCGTTTTTTTCACCGTGTACCATATTAGAAAATATTCATACTAAATATTAGGAAATATTCATATTTTTAAAATAGTAATTAGTATAATAATATGCTATCTACAGAAAATATCTGAGGTTGACCTTAAGACTATTGCCATGGAAATGTAGTTTGACATATATACAGATATTATTCGTATTCAATCTGACTAACCAGCCCTGGTTTTAAAGAGAATCCACAGGATTTGGAGTTGTGAAATTGGTTGTGGAAAAATATAATGGGCGCATGAAAGGCAAGGCAGATTCTTATTGATAATAGGATGTTGATTTTTTTGTGGGTATTTGAAGTACTTTAATGATGTAAGTCTGCTGAATGCTTTTATAACATGGTAATATTGCCACTAGGGGGTACTGTTACATTAAATACTAAGACTGATAATTGAATAATGTGTCTACAATATAAGTTTCATGTAAAGTTATATACTGCAAGTACACATAATTCTAAAATCCAGACTTAAAAGTAGTATAATCGCTCAGGATTCCTCTATGGTTTACTAGATTCTTACCTATTTATAGGTAAGCATTCTGTGATACTTTTCTACTTCCTTTAATATCACATGCATATCACTTACATATAAGGGCCATTCTATCCTGAATTGACCATAATTTTTACCTTGTACATTACTGGGATCCGTTCTTGTAATTGGAAGAGCACATGGAAGTGGCACAATAAGAAAAAATCTCTGCCGAACATATGATATAATCATTTATTTAAATGGATTTTCCATCTCCAACAGGCGCATGTTACGAAAATAAATGAACCTCTATTTCTGAGAGAAGAAGTCACTTATGTGTTCTTCGTGTTCCTTCTTTGTTTAAAAATCTAGTTGCCGTGGTGGCATCAACCCATGGCAATATGACAAGCTGGTGACTTCTACATAGTTTTGTACTAGGCTCCTGTTTTCCATCCTGGGACCGCCAGGTAATGCATGCACGCACAAGCACTACCACTTTGCAGTTGAAGACACATGCTGTGCATTGCTGCAGTAGAGAGATTAACGCCATAAAATATGTTCTCCCACTACTTGGAATCATTACATTATACAAACATACACCAGGAACTGTCTACAGGAACAGGGGAACATTTACAAAGACTGCTCCTTGTCTATGTAATATAGTAAGACGATTGCAGAAAAAAGGGGAAATGTTGTGGCAGCTATTTTGCAAGTGTTACTATTTATGTAGGAATGGGTAATTGTGGAATAATATTTCATCCTACACAGTCCAGGGAAAATATAAAAAGGACAGAATTGGGAATCCTCTTTAACAAAGAATAAGGCCCCTTCCACACTAGCGTTGCATTTCACGTCAGGGTGCAATGCGTGAAAAACTGACGTTTTTGGCTGCGTTTTTGTTCCATTTTTCCTTGGAGTCATTAGCGTTTTGCATTTTTCACGCGCGTGTTGTTTGCGTTTTTTTGCGTTTTCGGTGCGTTTTTAACGCGCGTTTTTAACGCGCGTTTTTAAAGTCAATGGGAGACTCGAGCATTTTTCAAAGGGACCATGGTTCGGGAATAAAATGTTTTATTTAATTGAAAAAGAATGTCTTCTGATAAGTTAGCAGATGTATGCAAACATCTACAATCTTTTCTTCACTGTTCCGCGTGTATATTATCTCCCGACAAGTTAGCAGATGTGAAGAACAGTGAAGAATAGAATAAAAACAGTGAACACAGTGAACACAGGATCACTGTAGTTCATTGCAGACATTGCAGATGTCAATGTGTTCTTTACACACATATATATTGTTCTTCACATGCTATTTTGTTTGCACCGTTCCGCGCGTATCTCCCGACAAGTAAGCAGATGTGCCGAACATCTGTAATCTATTCTTCACTGTGTTCTTTACTGTGTTTTTCACTTAAATGATCCTGTGTTCACTGTTTTCACTGTTTTAATTCTATTCTTCACTGTTCTTCACTGTGTTTTTTTAATTAAATGCTCGATCTCGAGCAGGGGAATTATTCATGTCACCTAGCAACCCATCCATTTAAAACGCATTGCACTCACATTGCACTTGTAATGCTTGCGAGTGCAATGCATTTTTGATGCGTCTCCATAGACTTGAATGGGACGGGGAAAACGCGCGTGAAACGCAAAAATAGAGCATGCTGCGATTTTGACGCGTGTCAAAACAAACGCAAGCACGCGCGTGAAAAACAACGCAAATGAGGAAAGGCCCATTGGAAACAATGGGACAGAGTGCAATGCAAGTTCTGCGCGTCAAAAGCACGCGCAGAACTCGCGCATGAAAAACGCTAGTGTGGAAGGGGCCTAACACACTGGTCTTTATGGAACAATGAAGTCCAGAGCTCATTTGCAGTAAACCTATGATTAGATTATTGGTTATAAAACTGGGATGTAGATCAGTATTTGTCATAAAAAATAAAGAAACAATAAATAAAAACCTCAGCTACACTGTGTAGCATACGCTATTGTGAACCTTGGTTCATGAACTTCACATATCCTAATGAGAACTGGGGAAAAAAAAAAAGCTTTTGGAGATATTCCCATACTCCATAGAAGCCATTGATCTATTTGTGAGTTTTTCCCCTCATCCGCTCCTTTTATATTTTCTGGCAGTAAAATCTCAGCCATACACACCTGGCCCAAATCTTGATGTGTAGTTTTCTATTCCAGCAAGATCCAAGTAGTGGTTTCTCCGTTCAATGTTCTCATCCACACACTGCCGGAGACATTCTGTCTGTTCTGTTTCATTTTCAGCTGGGTTATGTCTACAGGAGATAACAAAGAACAGGATACATCTGGGAACCACTCACAAAACATCTATAAACAGATTAAAGCATCTGCAGAGACATTATTTTTTACAAGCTGGAGGATTTTTTCAAGCTTTCTGCTGTCTGATCATTTCTTTTGGACTTTGCCTTAAACAGTGAATTTTTATCCCAGACCTGATTAGAATATAACATTCAGCATTTAAAGGCCTCATCAGATAAATGCACCGTTCTGTGATTTTCTTATTTTTGTTTTTGAAGTTTTTTATGTTGAATAGACATGCAGTAGAAGCAGATGTTCCAGCATGGAATTCCAAACTGTATAGGTCAAAAAAGCAAAAAGGAAAACGGCAGAAAATCCATCTCAATTTCTGGCAGGATCCACATATCGGATTTTCTGATATAAACTTTGACTGTAATGCCCTATATTTTGTAGTGGGATCAGATGAAAAAAAAAGTATGGCCTTGCAGTAGTCATCAGTGGATGTTCGTGGAAAATCTTTTTCAAAATCCACCTTCTAACCTGACCCTTAGGTAGCTACACGAGTAATTTAGACTTCAGAGTTTTCATAGTCTCTGCCATCCATGCTGCTGTGCCAGTTTAGGCTAATATAGCTCTATAAATAAATAATGATAAAAATAATAGTGATAGGGTGTGAGCTTTAAGTTGTATAAAGTTCATATTTCCAGCTACGCATCTGTTTTTGATTGTATTATAAAGTTATAAGCGCCTGTATATGTACCCAATTATAGCCATCTAGCAAATTGTAGTGACTTGCAACAATATAATTTTAGAAGGTAGGAGGCCATGGATAACAAATATAAGAAGATTAGCAGAGTCACACTGTTTGGTTCTATGAGTAAGTGACCCTGGTTTATCTTTGCTCTATTTTAAAGTAGATTTCCTTTAAATAAGTTTGTGTAGCTGGAAATGTTGTTTCTGATAATCACAGAGTATCAGAAAATTATCAGAAAAATGGTCGTGAGGGAGTAAGGACTCCTGTTGGACAGACAAGGCCATGTGACAGATACAAGGTACTATTTTCTGCGCCTTCAGTGCAAGACCAGTCCAACTTATGGGACATTTTAGTGGAAAGGATTTCACGAAAGCATCCTATTTCATCAGCAGAAGGTACACATCTATATAGTCCAGTCTAGCAATATTTCAACTTCATAACAAACCCATACGTTTAGAAAAAAAAATCATATTAAACAATAATATAAACAGTTTTTCATGAATTAACCATCGTATGCATAATCCGCAGTTTATCTGAAGTCATGTGACATGGTTCACCAATACATTTGCTGGCACAAGACATTCTTCCAGTAAGGTAAATAGTTATTTTTTTGTAGTCATATTGCACTTATTCTATCTGCTTAATGAGGACCATTCAAAAATATTCTTACTTGGTGATGAATCATTTAAAAGATAAATATGTAATTTTAGTTTGAAGATCGAATCCTAATTTAAAACATGCTCCCTATTCATTCTCATTATAATGATGTAATACTCCAGAACAGTATCTAAAAGCTGTACCCAACATGTTTCTTCTCCCTAGCAAGACATTTCTTAACTTTCAGACATAACACTCCCTTTTATCTTCTCCTTTATCTGCCCTCACCTTCCATATATCTTGAACACAGTAAATCCCAGAACTGTCTACTCTTGCTTCTGAAGGCCATAGGATACTTTTATCACAGAGGAAACACTAATCCAGCACCGGGAGTCTCTCCACATAGAGACCCAATGCAGACACAAGTGATACAGCCATGCTTGGAATGTAAGACAACAAGGATCTGAAGGCATCAGCTGCTGCCAACATAAATATTCTTGGAGGGTCTTGGGATCCTCACTTTCATCTCAGTTAACTACTCGATATGTTATGCTATAAATCTCTGCTAAGATATCATTACTCATCTGTAGTTCAGTATTGGGTGAAGAATCATTCATGTCCTACCTCTTTTCAACAGGTTTAAATGGTAAAGCAGCATGGATTACTATTTTAATGTCAATATATGAATACATAGAAAAACTACATGCACAACCTATAAAAGTCAGGATTTGACCAGACAAAATGATACAAATAATAAAATAAGCCTTTATTGTAAACATTGATTACTATCACAGACAAAATATAAAGACAAAAGTGCACTTGGAGAAGAAAATAAGAGGACCGAATACAAATGGTGGGTGATAAGTAGTTCACAGAGAAGGCAAGTAAATAACACAACTTCAAAGGGCAAAAATATCAAATGCTGCAAATGAGGGGGAACTGGGGAAGCTCCCTGGTTACCACACAATCATATTTACCTGCCTAGCATGTGAGCTAATTATTGCCCAGTTGTATTTGGTCCAGTTTTATCCTTGTCCATTTTTCTCTTTCTATTCTGTCTGTGTTGCTAATAAAATGTTATGAACTTTCCTTATATTATATAGTGACACAAGAATTTACCCTACCTTACTAGGACTGTCTTTGTAGGTTTAATAATAGAAAACAGTAGTCCAAAATTTTACCTTGAAGAACTACGCTGTTTCTTAACATCTTCATTGACTCTGCTTTCACTTCTATATCTTCCATTCTGTATCTCTGTAATTACAGAAATTATTCATAAGACAAACATACACCTTTTTGTAAATGTTATGTAAAGACAAAGTTAGCAACAGTAACTATATGTTCTTGTAATACTTTATTTAAAAGGGGTTTTCCATGAACAGAAGTTATAGGGCCTCACTTGCTGATCAGTGGGGGTCTTCATTGTCTTCATGATCTGTGGGCCCTATCCTGTGGTTAGGGCCTAACTTGTGTTCGTGGGAAAACCCCTTTAAATGAGTCTGTCAGCTTCCAAATCACCTATCGTATAACAGCATTGTGTAGGGCGCTTTGAAAGCTTTTTGTCTTTATGCAACTGAGCTTCTCTGTGGTCCGGGGATATGGTCACTCCTGCTGGTTGGTTTCTCGATAAATTTAGTATTACTGAATTACCAAAATATATTAGCCATGTTTTAGAAGTGCTTGGACATGTAGTGATAATGTCACAGTAGCCTGTCTGTGTTCCATAGAACTTCGATTGACCAGATTTGACAAGGGCCATGCTAGTTAGCATATTCTGAGGGACTGATTGCAGCCCCTGGAAATTGATCTAGGCATCCAGAGAGGAGTAGCGAGGTGGCACCTGCATATTAATTGCCAACTAATCTTAGAACAGAACAATATGTTGCATGAATCAGGATCAGGATCGGGCAGGAGAGAGTCATACAAGAGAAAGTTCAAGGTCAAAGCTGGATCTGGTAACATAGAAAACTGTTCAATATTGCTAAGAGCATACGAGGTTGCAATACACAAAAACAAGCAAAATCAATAGATCTACTTGGATCTCAGCCTGATTTCTGTGATAGGCGAAAAACATGTCAGCTTGCCTTCATTCTTGAAGTGTCTTTTGTAGTCTCATGTTAAGTAGTAATTATGGAGCTTTTTTTGTTTTGTTCTTTTGCTTAATGGACAACTGTTTTTTTTTCTTTAACTGACAACTGGGTTTACCATTATCCTTGGTATATCCCAGCACACTCACATTTTCAACTCTGATTGGACTGTTTGGGAGGACATAGAACCAGTTGCCAATTTTTCTAAATATCGAGGAGAAATAAGACTTGTACAAAGCAAAGTCTGTGAGTTATGGTTTTATGGGAAATAGAAGTAGTGAATAAGACAGAGGTGATGATGACAGATTCTCTTTAATGTTACCCTAACCACTGCACTGTCCAAATTTCTTAATGTACAATAGGATGCTAAATATTACCTGTATGATTGAGTAAGACAGTCCTTTTTTTCAGAGTTGCATCTGGTGCCACAGACAGCTTAACCCTAAGGGTTTTACTGGAGCTGGAAGAATGATTCACTGATGCGTCAAATACTTCATATATGGTGTGTAGTAAACTGGTTATATCCTATATATAGAGAGAAGGTGTAATACTTTAAATATCTGTTTGCATATTAAAACATGTACAAAACAGTTTGTTTACATAATTGTATTGGAATATTTCATTTAATAATCATTTGCTCATTACAAAAAGGTAAGGGGAAAATGAGGAGCACTAAAAACATGTGTATCCAGGATGAACCCTTGTTGCCAGATCTGAAAATACCTGTGATGAATGTAAATGCTAAACTATCCGTCTTTTCTGTGTTTTCTGCTATTTTGGAAATAAAGTTATTGGTTATGATATACTGTCATGTGGAGATGCATAGTTCAGGTGCTGCTCTGTGGTAAGCCATATTATGTCAATTTGGAATCATAATAGGATGAAGGCTGTCTGCTTCTTTTAACAACAACATATAGTCATTTAGACTGGGCTACTGGTATCGCGATGGATATAATAATAATTATAATAATTCCTTTATTTATATAGCTCATAGAGATTACGCAGCGCTACACAGAGCTTGCCAAATTGGCCCATATTGTACATCCCCATATAGTTTGTATTATTAGGCAAGATAGGGACATGTTCTTCTGGCAAACAATGGCTTTAGGTGCAGCATAAGTGATCCCATAGTTTTTTTTGTTTTTTTAAAATTATTTTTATAATTTTTAGTACATTTTAAATACAGTACATTTTAAATACAATGGAAAAAAGGAAACATAGAATACATTTTCACATATAAATTTCACATATAACATATCTCCCAGTATATCGGGCAGATTATATACCGTATATGAAAAGAGCAGTATATAAAAATTTTCAAAACCATTATTATTACATTAACTTCAGAACTTTATTACTACTTGATCATATAACATTATACCCGTGTTTCCTAAGAACCAAAGTGCATAGTTAGTACATACGTTGTAAAATGTATTCACTTGTATTGTTCCCCTCTCTCCTTTAGTTTCGTACATTTATCCCACAACCCATCCAGAGAAAAATCTCCCCTCTAACACTAACCACCCTCACCATACCAACCCCCCCCCAAAAAGACAAGAAAGAAAAGGGATCTCTCTCTCCACCAATCACCCCTCTATTGGCCGCCCTCCAGTGCTCCCAACATCCTAACCTCCTCTCTGCAAGTATTAATCCAAAGATGCCAATCTATCTTAATTTTTTCTGATCCTGGCCTACATCCCATCACTTTTGCAAAGCCATCGGCTTATATGATGTTATTAACAACTGTCTGCCACATCCCAATTGTCGGAGTATCTCTAGCCATCCATTTCCTAATCACACAAAATGCCACAAATAGTAATTTTATAAACACATAGGGGCACATTTATCAATCAGTCTGAAAGTCAGAATATTTCCAGTTGCCCATGGCAACCAATCACAGCTCAGCTTTCATTTTACCAGTGCTCATGAATATTTTAAAGGGGAGCTGTGATTGGTTTCCATGGGCAACTAGAAATATTCTGACTTTCAGACTGCTTGATAAATCTGCCCCATAGTGTTTGATTTTCTTACAATTTCCCTTAATATACCCAACACACAGATCTGTATTGTATCCAGAATGCTTACATTGATGTCCTCTCATATTCAGGAAGAGTCTACAGAGATTGTCCAACGTAGATCCGCCCGGCATGAAGCCGATCCAAGTGTAGAAACTCTCTAGAAGTTTATTGTCAACAATAATGATAAGTGAAATAGGACGATAGGAGTCCACTTTCTGAGTATCTTTATCTGGCGTAGGTATCAAGACAATAAATTTTTTAACCACATAGTGGTTAACCTCATTGAGGTAGGCAATAGCCCTCTCTCATAAAAATACTGTAGTTCCAAACCTCAACCATATATACTATTATATCTTCCTTATACATATGATAAAATTCTTAAGCTATGCCATCCAATACCCGGGTGCTACCCCCCGCTGCCCAGGCCAACGTCTGTCGAACCTCCTCCACCCCAATATCCATATCCCAAGCTTTTTTTCTTGACACAGAAATCTTTGGAATGGTGCACTCTCCAGAAACTCCATCTACATTTAGAGAGGAATAAAGATCCTCATAATATCTAGTGAACGTTTCCAGGATTTCCTCACGTTTAGTCGTGTATCCTTCCCCCGATGTTTCTATACCATAGATATAAGCTTTCTCCCTATTGTCTCTAACTAGATTGGCCAACATCCTCCCAGCGGCATTTGCCTGTAGGCATCTTTTTTTAGCCTGAGTAGCAATCTTCCTATCTGCCCGATTTTTAATCAGATCAGTGTAGCACATTCGGGTTTCCTCCCAGATCTGTCTGTTAATTTCTGTAGGATGTCTAAGAAATTCTTCTTCCTTTTGTTTAGCCCTGGTTTCCAGTTCCTGCAGACCCCTATTCATCTGTTTCTAATATCAAAAAACTTGTGCTATATATTTCCCCTTGAATAAAGGCCTTAGCCGTGTCCCAAACTATATCCTTTCCTGCAGTGTCCTTATTCCTTAAGAAAAAGATTTCTAAATTACTAGTGAACCAATCCTGTCTACCTAAAATCCGTAGCCACAAGGGTTAAATCCTTATCCCATTTGACGAGTGGTATGGTCCCACCTTCAGGGAAATTACCAATGGTGCATGGTCCGACAGACCCCCATTCCCAAAAGTGATCTTTACAACTAAGTGTAAGGCCTTATTAATGGCCATATCTAAACGTGAAAAAGCCTGATGTGATGCAGAATAGCAGGAAGAAAGATCCGCCAAGCGTCATACCAGATGAAATCATTTTGTGTGAAGAAACTCTTCATTGATTTATGTGTTGAGTGCCGATATGATGGTCCATGACCATGTTAAAGTCACCTACCAAAAGTAAAAAGGAGTTCTCTATAGTGGAACAGAAGATATAAAACTGTATAATTACCTCCAGGGAGAACGGTGGCGGCAGGTAAATATTTGCTTTCGCCCAACTCTTCCAATCCATCACCCCTGAAAGGAATATGAACTGTCCTATTGGATCTACTTTAACCCTATCTTCTACAAAATTACAATTGTGATGGATCAGGATAGATACCCCCCTGAAGAAGGAGGTACCATATGAATGGTATGACCTCCCTATCCAGGGATTTTTAAGAGTATCACTTTTTCCCTCACTAGGTGGGTTTCCTGGAGAACAATCGGGTCTATGTCGATTTATTAGATCAAATACCTCTACTCTCTTTACTGGGAAGTCCAGGCCTCTAACATTCCAGGACAAAATCTTCATATATCTAAGTGCTTTGTGTCTTTAGCTCCTACCCATATGGTAGAGGTTCCTCTCTCTGCAGTATGGGAGCATACTGCAGAGAGAGGAACCACACCACGGGAGAGGGGGAAAGGGAGAGAGAGAAACCAACCAAACGGGAAAAAAAAATTGTACATCCCCATATAGTTTGCAATATTAGGCAAGATGGGGCCATGTTCTTCTGGCAAACAATGGCTTTAGGTGCAGCATAAGTGATCCTGCAGTTACTTAAGTATTTGGTCACCCAACGATACACAAATATAGACTGTTTGCATAGCTATCTTGGCACTCTTTTTGACTTACTGTAAATGGAGAGCACACAGTCAGTCTGACTACAGCTCCATTAAAGGAAATATGTGAAATTGAGGTCAATAGACTTTTATGTTAATGATAATTATTGGTCCCGGAGTTGGGACCCACACTTATACATTCTATGGATATGTCATAAATACTGGAGATGGCACAGTCATCTTTTATAAAATAATAAATCCTTAACATTTGCTTAACCTTATTTTGTACATTCTAAAGAGACAAGAATACTATGGAGAATGCACAAGTGGTTAATAGAGTAAGTAGCAGATGAGAGTGAGCTACGCCTTTTGAACCTCAAACACTTTTATAACACTTCATGGATCACGAAACATTAGTTCAATTATCACAGTCCGATTAGCCGTTTTTTCCTACAAAGATAATTACAGGGCAGCATGTCAGTTGTAGAAAAAGACCTCAAGTGCAAAATAAATTGGACTGTCAATGGAGGAAAACACTCTATTAGCTAATTCTTTTCAACAGGAGTATTAAAGACATGCCGTTATCTGAGCACACGCACAAAGAGAGGACTGAACGGCTCATCAAAGCCATCAGAAGAGGGGTGTTTCCTTCACTGACTTGGCATTAGAGCCATGGAATGTGTCATCCTGTAATGAGACATTTCATATGCAGTCGTCTGACAAAGAGAATACTATGAGATCAGAAGAACTAACATAAGAGGGACACAGTTAGGGTCAACACTGGTATTCACAACAGTGTTTTTGTATGTAGAAAGATTGTCAACCTGGTAATATAAAATCAATTTATTACATTTTATATTATTTTTTTCTAAATCCCTATTCGAGGGATATACATAGAAATCATAACTTCCCATAGCAATATTCAACCCCTCTTTAACAACATTTAAAATGCCTAAACTATATTAATGAATTTTTATACATCAACCTCAATAATTCATTTACACACAGAGAACTCAACTCCTCATAAATTCATATACAGTGCACCTACAATTTATTATTATTATGATTATTTATTTGTAGAGCACCATAGCTTTTATGGTGCTGTAAAATCAGTAGGTGGTTCACATACATTACATTAAGACAAAAACAAATACAAGTACAAATACATGAGACAAGTGGAAGGAGGACCCTGTCCATGAGGGCTCACGATCTATATAGAGGTGGAGATGGAGGCATGAGCTGAGGGAGCAGAGCAGTGCAGTTAATGTGATGTTTAGAAAGTGGGGGACAGTCTGACACATTTGGTAGGGAGTTCCAGACTATGGGAGATGTACAGGAGAAGTCCTGGATGCATTTGTGAGAATAGCGGATGGTAATAGTGAATGATAGGCCTCCTGTAATGAATTTAGATTTAACAATCCCCATCATCAATTTATTTACTGGGCCCCTCTTGTGAATTCATATTAAATCCCACCATAATGAATATTATTAATATAATTATAACATTAGTTGCCCCTATATTTACAGGTACTATAGGGAGTCCACTTTAGTGTGTGTCAATAAAGTAATATTAATAGTTACTTACTTGCCAGCGATCCCATGCAGTGACGGCTTCTTCTTCTGCCAGGCAGCTCCTGTGGCTGGAGCATGTTGACTTTATCGCACTGCTTGTATCACAGAGGGAGCACACAGAGGTTTCTCTGCTGCATTGCTCTTCCAATACATGGTATCATCGATACCATTTATTATTCTTTCGTCAGTAAGAACCTGCCAATAGTTTTAGGCAGGTCTGCAGGCCACACAGCAGTTGCGTGCCTCCATTTTACCTCCCTGAGTAAAGATTATGTTTCAGGGGAAGGACTAGATACACTGTGACATCAACTCTTGTGACCAGTGGTTCATATGTTATCAATATATAGATGATAATCTATCTTTTTAATCCTTCCTGTCCTGATAATGAAGTGATTGTTGCAAAGAAATCTTATACACAACCAGTAGTGTTATTATATTTTTAGTTTAAGTGACCAGAGTAAAAGAGTTTTGGGAGTTTTTAAAAACTGGAAATTGGATCACTTTTTGATGACACATTTCCTTTACATACTGAAAATAATGAACGTGTTATAAATAAGTAGAAGATATTTCTGGTTAAAACCTATAAAAACCAAACAGTGATAATATATTATGGGATTGTACCTCTCTTGTTACTCTTCCACTGTTGTCAAAGTCATATAAGGTGAATGTCCACTCTTGGCGGTTATCTTCTTCCACCGAAACATCACACTGAAGTTCCTGAGTATTACATTGAAATACAATATTTGTACATCAGTGTCTGTAAAGTTCGTATATAAATATATATATATGTATATAAACACAAAGTATTTTTTTACAAAAAGTATTTTTTTCAAATATTATACTATAATAAGTGTAAAGTTGGTAATAAATGTTATTCAGCTTCATTAATGTTTACTGATTTTCCTATAAGATACATTTATGGCATATTCATAGTATAGGCCATAATTGTCTGACAAACGAGGTCCGACCTGTAGAATTTGCTTATGTTGCTTAAATGTGGACCTGTAGAACTTGCTTAACCACTGCATTCTGCAGTTCCTTTCCCCCCGTTGAAAGTCAGATCCCGATATCGACCTTAGTAGTTTTCTATGGAAGTAGCATAAAACTGTTAATAATTATATTCTTGAAGTGAATGGGAGCCCTGAAAGCCACAAACAACAGCATATGCTGTTTCTGTATCTCCTATTAACTTCAGAAACAGTGTAGTTCAGTTTCAACATAAAAACTGATATTTTTGGTCAGATTTTCAATCTGCTATATGATAGGTCTTCCTGAAGGGATTCAAATCCTTATGTATTTTTAGAAGTGCATAGAAAGTAGTACTACAAAGAGTAGGAATGCCAATTCATTGTTAATTAGGTTCTCCTTTTTGTATTCCATCAAGATTTATGGTGTGCAACTGTGGGGTCAAACCTAAGGACCTAATAACCTGAATAATCGTTACCATCTTCCTGGGTTGGGGTTCTCCCATTATTTTTCTCACTTGATCTATCACTATCTTTAGAAATGAGTGGATGGAAGTAGTGTCACCTATATGTGCACATTTGTGTGATGGACATCTCAGGTTTGTGAAAGAACCCTCCTTTTCAAAGTGGTTTCACTGTTCATACTACCCACTTATAACTCAGATTAGTTTTGGCCACCTAAGGCGACATTCACACATAACGCGTGCCCGTCGTGCCGTAGCATGGCGTGCTCACTTCAGCGCAGGGGAGAGAAAGAGGGGTTGAGCTCTCCTCGCCCCTCCTCATAGAGATATATAGCGCATGGCGCCATATTATGGGGAATGATAGGGCCAGTCCTATCTTTTCCCTGGGTATGTACCGCTCCGTGCGCCCGGCCTATGGGGGACATATATATGGCAGCCGTATATACATCCCCCAACGGTTGTGTGAATGTGGCCTAACAGTTAGTTTTATGCAACACAAATGAAGGACAATGGAAAAATTTGGTAACGGCATAATTTTAAAAGTTGATTTTACAAGAAAACAGACAATGGATAACAAATATAAAAGATTACACAGTCATGGTGCCTGCATCTATGCGTAAGTGTCCCTGGTTTATCATGCTCGACTTTGATGGTAGATTATAAAATAAAAGGATATAATACAAAACACACACAATCACAATAAATCACCCTATATATACCCATCTGCAAATAATACAACCAAGAGTAGCCTGTTAGTCTTATATTGTTCTGGATAGCGAGGTGCTGAATGGGTGCTTAAAATACATCATGTTAAACCCAGCAAAGTAAACCGCTCAAAATAGCCCACGGTTGTGTGCAGCCCAGTTACCTGCTAGATTTGCTGACTGAAATCCATTCCCTCTGGCAGTTCTAAAGAGTCTCTGTCCCCTACTGAGTTCAAAGCCTCCTGACTGTAATAAGCCAGCCTGAGATATTGCAAACGGTACCAGTCTCACATTACATGGTACTCACAACTAGGCTGATTCTCTGCGAGAAGGTAAAACAGGAGCAAAAGGAGGAGGTATGGATCAGAGATAAAAAAAAGTGTCTGAAAAAAGCTCTGCTTTAAACTATCAGGGGGACACCAAAAGCATTAACAAGATGTCTGTGATAGAATAAGTGAATGTGCTGCACACCAAATGCCCAGATATTACCCTCTGCTATATGTCTTTATACATTTGGATTCTACTATTGTTTTGATTTTTTGGTTTCCTGTAGATCAGTATTCTACTTTGATGAGGCATTATATACTTGATACATAGAAAATCCTAATCAGTTTTAGGGATGATAATTACTATTTATGAAAATAAGGTTTCCTTTTATACTCCATGCCTTCCACAAGCCATAACTTTTAGATTTTTTCTTTTACAAAGCCATATAAGGGCTTGCTACTTGTAAGAGAGATTTTATTTTCTAGTTGCACCATTTAATATTCTGTGCCATGTACTTGGAAGCTGGAAAAAATGTGGTGGAATTAGCAACAAAACATAGTTGCGCCAAATTCTGAGGGGCTTTATTTTTATGGTTTTAACGTGCGGTCAAAATGACACCTCTCTGTTATTCTTTGGATCAGTCCAATTGCAGAGATGACATTGGAGTAAAGAATCCCATATGCCCTAAAGTATCATATGAATAAGGGTTGCTGTTATGAGACCAGCCTTTTAAAGGGTTTTTCTTCTATAACTTGGTGACCATTTGGGTCATTAGGACCTATGAATCATGCCTTAGGCATCAGTGTGTGCAAAAGGCATGAAAAAAGTCCCAATTGCATGGGAATTTTAAAAAAATGTACTACAAACTGGTGTAGATTGCAGCTGAAGTCTACTCCTTGTTAGTAATTCCGTCATGTCTTGCGCTGGGTCAGCCAATCACTACGATTGGCCCCCATTGAATGTTATCTTTTCTTATAGCTCTTTGATAGAGACCTTTTAAAACTTAATTTAAAAAAAACATAAATGGGCAACTGCAGAAAATGACATTTCTTGCAGGAATGTAATAGAGATAGAAATCTGCTGAATTTTGTTATGTTTGCATACATATGCATGCTTCACATTTTTTCCCAACCGGAACAGTGTAATAAACTGCTCCCGAACCCGCCCACATGAACAAGAAATGGGTTTTATAATTCAACTTGTCCATCACTTCTTTCTCTAAACACTATATGACAAGAAAGATGCCACCATTCACAATAGTCAGCCAGTCCTGCCATAATCAAATGGTTGGGTTGAGTTCACGCTTATATTCATGCCTGTCACTATGAAAGGAAAAGTGTCTTTGAAACAAAGAGCTAGAAAAATCTAGACTAGAAATGACAAAATAAAAATGAGAACCTACTTCAAATTTCAGCTGTTTCTTCGCCCGTCCGTCTGATTCTTTGTCTCCTGCCTTCTTTTCTTCACAAGTGAAAAGACCTTCAGTTTTTTCAGGAGGGAGAGCAACTATAAAACATAAAGAAGATAAATTTATAGTAATGATATAAGACATGAATTTACCTAAAAGATTCAGAAAAAAACATCTTCATTCCTTTCAATTAGGACAGTGGGATCTTCAGAAAAAAACATCAAATGCCAAAGATTACGTGTTTTGTATGGTCATTTTTACATGAAATTTGCATGTCTGCATTTTCTACATTTAGTAGCAAAACTCTAAGCAATCTGAATTTGTTGGACAGTCTTGTCTACAGTTAATGGCATGTGAGCAAACCTCAAATGAAACATGGTCCGCAAACGGCAGACCAAGGTGCATTGTTTGTGACTCATGAAAAGCACATGTGTGTTTGCACTGGTTTGACTAAATGCATAATATTTTACAGGGGAAAAGTGTCTGTACAGCAAAGAGATTCCTGACATTTTTCATGGAAGATGCCATGAGTGACATCATTTAGGAAAAATTACCTCTGATCATGTAGTTAAAGGGTTTTACCCATAAAAGAAAGTTCTCAAATTTTATTCCCCTAGTGAGCTTTACTCAATAAAGATCATTTTTAATCCCATTACTTTACAATTTTACACAGTTTTAGTGCTGTTTAGCTCCTATCACTGATTGATCATTGTAAAATTCAGTGTGGGTCAGTGTGGGTGTGGGTCAGTGTGGGCGGGGACTCTCTAAGCAGGAACTTCAAGATTCCTCTGTGCTATGAAATGCAGTGTGCTGACAATGTGCTTAGATTAACAGGGTACAGGGTTTATCTACACTTTTATTTAGCCTCTGAACATTATACTATTATCTGACACATAACAAAGAGAATGAGACACATCAGAGATGAGCGATGATGAGATCCATGAGATCTGCTAACTAACCTATAATGCACACAGAGTCAGCTCTGCTAAATGCCTCCATCCTGTATAAAGACCTAATCTGTTTGTAGCTTGTAGAGTAAGGCTCTGCATGCTGCTTGCCAGCAGGAAGTGCCTGTGTCTGAGCTGTTCTTGTAATACATGAGGAAGGGACAGGAAGCAGAGAGAATTGCATTGTGCGGACAAGAGAAGCTTTTCACAAGTAGAATCAGTATATTTACGTCACGGGCAACCAAAGTTGTAAACACCAGGACTGATAGAGGCAGATTGGAATTATATCTGTGCAATGCTGTATCTCCGTTAATAACAGAGAATTTGAGAATGTGTTATGTTGTTATCCTGAGTGTATTTAAGATTTTGAGGTGTGGCTGATCTTATCCTCTTCTCTGAAATACACCTTGCAAACACACAAAATGCTAATTTTCATTATAATAATTTATGGTATACAGATTTTGACCTTAAGAGGAATAGTAATATTTTTAGACAGTATCACCAAGCTCTTAACCAAAGATTTCTGTTACTGCCTACATCCCGAAAGATGTTACATCTTAATTGTTTTCTTAGTAAAGATGCTGGCACTCTTCCAGCAACGAATAGGTTAACACCCCTGTTCAGACCATCTTAAACAGCACTTTGAAGTTCTTTTTCTCAAGGCTCAAAATACCTTGTTGGACTGAGATCAGAGGGGTATTAAACAGAATCGCTAATTAATTAAGCAAAGTTACATTTTTAAACAGTGTTTGTTGTGTTAGCCAAACACCCGTATGGAAAATCTTACCCCCCTCTATCCCTCCCTGAAAACATCAAAGCGCTCTCTCCTTCACCAACTATAAAAAGATGTGGGATCTTATCAGCTTTAGACTGGATTCTATGTACAAATAGCAGCAAGATTCGCTTTTGATCAGTGAGGATGTGAAAATTTTAGAGGAACAGTGGAATCCACCAACGCTGCATATTTTAATGCGAATTACATGCTAGCTTGAAACAAAGACAAATCTAATGCTTACGGATGGAAGAGTCAAACACATTTCATTTCAATTATAATGCACATACAGGATATGGATGTTCAGATTTCATTATTAGACGACTAACAGAAATATGCAACTTGTAATGAAAATAACAATAATAATAAAAATAATAATGAAAAATCAGTTCAGATCCTTGAATGTCTTTTTTCTCAAGTTTTTTTTAATATAATTCATATCTTTGGATTTGAGAGCTGTAGGTGTATTTTTATATCTACACTGTAAGTATATCAGAAGATTCTTAACACACATAATTTCATACCCCAATATAACTTCCTAGAATGAAGAACAACTAAACCCCATGTGGGCAATTTGGATGGCAATATTATGGAAGCACCGTAGCTGTCATTGTTATGGTCATTCTGCGGATGTCACTGACATAGAGATACATTTGTCAAATATACTTCAGAACTGAATGGATTAACACACTGCACATAGCTTTGCTAGATTTCTAGGAAGTCTCTGTAAGAATTAATTAATTAAAAACGGGGCCTTCCTATAAAACCTTTCTAAACATCATTGATGTCAATATCATCAGAGAGGGTTGCCATAAATGCTATGCATTACTTGCATTGCCTTACGTATTATCTGTGTTTATATGCAGGAACCAGAAGCATTTGTTATTTTA
The DNA here is from genome assembly GCA_019512145.1 of Engystomops pustulosus. Lineage (NCBI taxonomy): Eukaryota > Metazoa > Chordata > Amphibia > Anura > Leptodactylidae > Engystomops > Engystomops pustulosus. The sequence goes on from CM033647.1 coordinate 111,017,378, forward strand.
AGCTTTCATTCCAGCCCTAGTGTAAATTTCAGTGTTACATTCTGGTTACTTGCAGCCACCATTAGGGAGAACTAATTTGTTCTGAACTCAATGGAAGATGTAAACATCTACGTGTAGTGATGCCCCCAGTGCAGGTCATAACAATTACATTCTACAAAAGTGTAGCAGGAAGCAAAGAAAGCCGTGTTGTAGCACTAACATTTTGTTTTGTAATAATTATATAGGCTAAAGGCAACACTTGAATTATCATGCCTGGCGCAAAAGGTTGTATAGTTTGGGTAAGGGCTACAAATGTGTAGAATGTAAGAAGTATGCAAGCCATGCCTAATATTAATTATCAGTTTAGCCATAGTCTGATAAAATGTGTAGAGAAAAAATTGTCTCTACATTACAGTGAACCATCCCATCTACCTAAAAGATCCGTAGCCACAAGGTTAAAATCCTTATCCCATTACGATTGGTAGGTCCCACTTCAGGAAATAACCAAGTTGCATGTCCACAGACCCCATTCCCAAAAGTGATCTTTACAACTAGTGTAAGTGCCTTATTCATTGCCATATCTAAACGTGAACAAGCCTATGGATGCCAGAATAGCAGGAAAAAATCCCCAACTTCATACCCAGATGAAATCATCTTTGTTTGTAAACTCTTCATTTTTTTCGTTGTGTCTCTCCGCCGAGTGAAGTGAGGCAGGTCTCATGTTTCCCTCTGTACCTGCTGCTTAATCCATTTCCCTCCACTCAAGCCCGCCTTACAAATGTCATTCTCCTATAGTGGAACAAAGATATAAAACGTGAACATTCCTCCAGGGGCAACGTGGGCGGCCGGTACTCTTTGCTTTCGCCACACTTCTCAATCCATCCCCCTGAAAGAATATGAACTGGCCTATTGGATTCTACTTTAACCCTATCTTCTTCTACAAATTCAATTTGTTGATGGATCAGATGATACCCTATCTGAGACCAGCCCCACTGAAGAATGATGTACCATATGAATGGTATGACCTCCCTAGTCCAGGGTTTTTAAGAGTACAGTATCACTTTTTTCCCCTTCTCACGGTGGGTTTCCGTGGAGAAACATGCTGTCTATGGTCGATTTATTAGATCAAATAACCTTCTACTCTCTTTACTTGGTGAAGTCCCAGGCCTCTTAACATCCATGACAAATCTGTCATATATCGAAGTGCTTTGTGTCGTTAGCTCCTACCATGTGGTAGAGTTCCCTCTCGCTGCAGTATGGGTAGCTACTGCAGAGAGAGAACCACACCACGGAGAGGGGGAAGGGAGAGAGGAGAAACCAACCAAACGAAAAAAATTGGTACATCCCCATATGGTGTTTTTGCAATATTAGCAAGATGTGGGCAATGTTCTTTCTATGGCACAATGCTTAGGTGGCAGCATAAGTTGATCCTGCATGTTACTTAGTATTTTGGTCACTCCCACGATACACAAAGATAGTACTGTTTTGGCATAGCTATCTTGGGCACTCTTTTTGACTTACTGTAATGGAGAGCACACGCAGTCTGACTACAGCTCCATTAAGGAATATGTGAATTGATGTCAATAGACTTTTATTTTAATGATAATTATTGGTCCCGGAGTTGGGACCCACACTTATACTCTATATGTATGTCATAAATACTGGAGATGGCAGTCATCTTTTATAAATATAATAAATCCTTAACATTTGCTTAACCTTTTTTGTACATCTAAAGAGACAAGAATACTATGAGAATGCACAAGTGGTTAATGAGTAAGTAGCAGATGAGAGTGGAGCTACGCCTTTGCACCTCAAAACTTTTATAACACTTCATGGATCACGAAACATTAGTTCAATTATCACAGTCCGATTAGCCGTTTTTTCCTACAAGATAATTAACGGGCAGCATGTCAGTTGTAAAAAAAGCCTCAAGTGCAAATAATTGGACTGTCAATGGAGGAAAACACTCTATTAGCTAATTCTTTTCAACAGGAGTATTAAAGACATGCCGTTCATCTGAGCACACGCACAAAGGAGGACTGAACGGCTCATCAAAGCCTCGAAGAGGGGTGTTTCCTTCACTGACTTGGCATTAGAGCCATGGAAGTGTGTCATCCTGTAATGAGACATTTCATATGCAGTCGTCTGACAAGAGAATACTATGAGATCAAAGGACTCAAAGAGGGACACAGTTAGGGTCAACACTGGTATTCACAACAGTGTTTTTGTATGTAGAAAGATTGTCAACCTGGATAAAAATCAATTTATTCTTTTACTATTATTTTTTTTTCTAAATCCCTATTGCGGGATATACATAGAATCATAACTACTCTCCCATAACAAAATTCAACCCTCTTTAACAACATTTAAAATGCCTAAACTATATTAATGAATTTTTATACATCACATCAACCTCAATAATTCATTTACAGACAGGAACTCAACTCCTCATAAATTCTATCCAGTGCACCTACAATTTATTATTGATGATTATTATTTAGCACCATAGCTTTCTGTGCTGTAAATCAGTATGGTGGTTCACATACATTACATTAAGACAAAAACAAATACAAGTACACAATACATGAGCAAAAGTGGAAGGAGGACCCTGTCCATAGGGCTCACTCTATATTGGAGGTGGAGATGGAGGCATGAGCTAGGGAGCAAGCATGATTTAATGTGATTGTTTAGAAAGTGGGGGGACAGTCTGACACATTGGGTAGGGAGTTCCAGACTATGGGAGAGTATCACAGGAGAAGTCCGGATGCAGTTGTGTAGAAAGTGGATGGTAATAGTGAAATGATAGGCCTCCTGTAATGAATTTAGATTTAACATCCCCATCTCAATTATTTTACTGGGCCCTCTGTGAATTCATAGTAATCCCACCATAATGATATATTAATAATATAATTATAACATTAGTTGCCCCTAATTTACAGGTACTATAGGGAGTCCACTTTAGTGTGTGTCAATAGTAATATTAATAGTTCTTACTGCCATACGATCCCATGCAGTGACGGCTTCTTCTCTTCTGCCAGGCAGCTCCTTGTCTGGACATGTTGACTTTATCGCACTGCTTGTATCACAGAGGGAGCACACAGAGGTTTCTTCTCGCTGCATTGCTCTTCCAATACATGTATCATCGATACCATTTATTATTCTTTCGTCAGTAAGAACCTGCCAATAGTTTTAGGCAGTTCTGCAGGCCACACAGCAGTTGCGTGCCTCCATTTTAACCCCCGAGTAAAGATTATTTTTCAGGGAAGGACTAGATACACTGTGACATCAACTCTTGTGACCATGGTTCCTATTTTATCAATAAAGATGATAATCTATCTTTTTAATCCTTCCTGTCCTGATAATGAAGTGATTGTTGCAAAGAATCTTATAACAACCAGTAGTGTTATTATATTTTTAGTTTTAAGTGACCAGAGTAAAAGTTTTGGGTTTAAAAACTGGAATTGGATCACTTTTTGATGACACTTTCCTTTACATACTGAAAATAATGAACGTTTGTTATAAATAAGTAGAAGATTTTCTGGTTCAAAAAACCTTAAAAAACCAAACAGTGATAATAATGATTGGGGATTGTACCTCTCTTGTTACTTCTTTCCACTGTTGTCAAAGTCATATAAGGTGATGTCCACTCTTGGCGGTTATCTTTTCCACCGAAACATCAACACTGAAGTTCCTGAGTATTACATTGAAATACAATATTTGTACATCAGTTGGCTGTAAAGTTCGTTATATAATATATATAGATATAAAAACACAAAGTATTTTTTTTAACAAACGTATTTTTTTCAATTTATACTATAATAAGTGTAAATTGGTATAAATGTTTTCGGGCTTCATTAATGTTTACTGATTTTTCCTAAAAGATACATTTATGGCATATTCATAGTATTAGGCCATAATTGTCTGACCAAACGAGGTCCGACCTGTAGAATTTGCTTATTGCTTAAAGGTGGACCTGTAGAACTGCTTAAAACTCGCTTTCCTGGCAGTTCCTTTCCCCCCCGTTGAAAGTCAGATCCCGATATCGACCTTAGTAGTTTTCTATGGAAGTGCATAAAAACTGTAATAATTATATTCTTGAAGTGAATGGAGCCCTGAAGCACAAACAACAGCATATGCTGTTTCTGTATCTCCTATTAACTTCAGAAACAGTGTAGTTCAGTTTCCAACATAAAAACTGATATTTTTGGTCAGATTTTCAATCTGCCTATATGATAGGTCTTCCTGAAGGGATTCAAATCCTTATTATTTTTAGAAGTGCATAGAAAGTAGTACTACAAGAGTAGAATGCCAATTCCTTGTTATTAGGTTCTCCTTTTTGTATTCCATCAGATTTAGGTGTGCAACTGTGGGGTCAAACCTACGGACCTAATAACCTGAATAATCGTTACCATCTTCCTGGTTGGGGTTCTCCCATTATTTTTCTCACTTGATCTATCACTATCTTTAGAAATGAGTGGATGGAAGTAGTGTCCCATATCTGTGCACATTGTGTGTGATGGACATCTCAGGTTTGTGAAAGAACCCTCCCTTTTCAAAGTGGTTTCACTCGTTCATACTACCCCATTTAACTCAGATAGTTTTGGGCCACCTAGAGGCGACATTCCACATAAAACGCGTGCCCGTCGTGCCGTAGCTGGCGTGCTCACTTCAGCGCAGGGGAAGAAAGAGGGTTGACTCTCCTCGCCCTCCTCATAGAGATATATAAGCGCATGGCGCATTTATGGGGGAATGATAGGGCCAGTCCTATCTTTTCCCTGGGTATGTACCGCTCCGTGCGCCCGCCCGCCTATGGGGGACATATTATGGCAGCCGTATATACATCCCCCAACGGTTTGTGTGAATTTGGCCTAACAGTAGTTTTATGCAACACAAATGAAGGACAATGGAAAAATTTGGTAACGGCATAATTTTAAAGTTGATTTTACAAGAAAACAGACATTGGATACAAATATAAAGATTACACAGTCATGGTGCCTGCATCTATGCGTAAGTGTCCCCTGTTTATCATGCTCGACTTGATGGTAGATTAATAAATAAAAAGGATATAAATACAAAACACACACAATCACATAATCACACCCTAATATACCCATCTGCAAAATACAACCAGAGTAGCCTGTTAGTCTTATATTGTGCTGGATAGCAGGTGCTGAATGGGTGCTTAAAATACATCTAGTTAAACCCAGCAAAGTAAACCCGCTCAAAATAGCCAACGGTTTGTGCAGCCCCAGTTACCTGCTAGATTTGCTGACTGAAATCCATTCCCTCTGCAGTGTCTAAGAGTCTCTGTCCCCCTACTGAGTTCAAGCCTCCGGACTGTAATAAGCCACCTGAGATATTGCAAACGGTCCAGTCCTCACATTACTGGTACTCACAACTAGGCTGATTCTCTGCGGAAGGTAAAACAGGACAAAAGGAGGAGGTATGGATCAGAGATAAAAAAAAAAGTTTCTGAAAAAAAGCTCTGCTTTAAACTATCAGGGGACACCAAAGGCATTAACAATGTCTGTGATAGATAAGTAATGTGCTGCCACCAACTGCCCAGATATTACCCTCTGCTATATGTCTTTATACATTTGGATTCTACTATTGTTTTGATTTTTGGTTTCCTGTAGATCAGTATCTACTTGATGAGGCATTATATACTTGATACATAAAAATCCTAATCGTTTTAGGGATGATATTACTATTTATGAAAATAAGTTTCCTTTTATACTCCATGCCTCCACAAGCCATAACTTTTAATTTTTTTCTTTTACAAAGCCATATAAGGGCTTGCTACTTGTAAGAGAGATTATTATTTTCTAGTTGCATCAGCATTAACCATTTAATATTCTGTGCCATGTACTTGAAGCTGGAAAAAATTGGTGGAATAGCAACAAAACATAGTTGCGCCAAATTCTGAGGGGCTTTATTTTTATGGTTTTAACGTGCGGTCAAAATGAACCTCTCTGTTATTCTTTGGATCAGTCCAATTGCAGAGATGAATTGGAGTAAAGAATCCCATATGCCCTAAAATCATAGAATAAGGGTTGCTGTTATAGACCAGCCTTTTAAAGGGTTTTTCTCTTCTATAACACTTGGTGACCATTTGGGTCATAGGACCTATGAATCATGCCTTAGGCATCAGTGTGTGCAAAGGCATGAAAAAAGTCCCAATTGCATGGGAATTTTAAAAAAATGTACTACAACACTGGTGTAGATTGCAGCTGAAGTCTACTCTTTGTTAGTATTCCGTCATGTCAGGCGCTGGGTCAGCCAATCACTACGATTGGCCCCCATTGAATGTTACTTTTCTTATAGCTCTTTTATGAGACCTTTAAACTTAATTTAAAAAAAACATAAATGGGCACTGCAAGAAATGACATTTCTTGCAGGAATGTAATAGAGATGAAATCTGCTGAATTTTGTTATGTTTGCATACATATGCATGCTTCACATTTTTTCCCAACCGGAACAGTGTAATAAACTGCTCCAACCCGCCCTATGAACAAGAATGGGTTTTATAATTCAACTTGTCCATCACTTCTTTCTCTAAACACATATGACAGAAAGATGCCACCATTCACAATAGTCAGCCAGTCCTGCCATAATCAAATGGTGGGGTTAGTTCACACGCTTATATTCATGCCTGTCCACATGAAGGAAAAGTGTCTTTGAAACAAAGAGCTGAAAAATCTAGACTAGAAATGACAAATAAAAATGGAAACCTACTTAAATTTCAGCTGTTGCTTTTCTTTCGCCCTTGCCTTCTGATTCTTTGTCTCCTTGCCTTCTTTTCTCAAAGTGAAAGACCTTCAGTTTTTTCAGGAGGGAGAGCAACTATAAAACATAAAGAAGATAAATTTATAGTAATGATATAGACATGAATTTACCTAAAAGATTCGAAAAAAACATCTTCATTCCTTTCAATTAGGACAGTGGGATCTTCAGAAAAAACATCAAATGCCAAGATTACGTGTTTTGTATGTCTTTTTACATGAAATTTGCATGTCTGCATTTTCTACATTTAGTAGCGAAACTCTAAGCAATCTGAATTTGTTGGACAGTCTTGTCTACAGTTAATGGCATGTGAGCAAACCTCAATGAACATGGTCCGCAAACGGCAGACCAAGGTGCCATTGTTTGTACTCATGAAAAGCACATGTGTGTTTGCACTGGTTTGACTAAATACATAATATTTTACAGGGAACAAGTGTCTGTACACGCAATGAGATTCCTGACATTTTTCATGGAAGATGCCATGAGTGACATCATTTAGGAAAAATTACTTCTGATCATGTAGTTAAAGGTTTTTACCCATAAAAGAAAGTTCTCAATTTTATCTCCCTAGTGAGCTTTACTCAATAAAGATCATTTTTATCCCATTACTTTACAATTTTACACAGTTTTTAGTGCTGTTTAGTCTCCTATCACTGATTGATCATTGTAAAATTCATGTGGGTCAGTGTGGGTGTGGGTCAGTGTGGGGGGACTCTCTAAGCAGGAACTTCAAGATTCCTCTGTGCTATGAAATGCAGTTGTGCTGACAATGTGCTTAGATTAACAGGGTACAAAGGTTTCTACTCCCTTTTATTTAGCCTCTGAACATTATCTATTATCTGACACATAACAAGAGAATGAGACACATCAAGATGAGCGATGATGAGATCCATGAGATCTGCTAACTAACCTATAATGCCACACACAGAGTCAGCTCTGCTAATGCCTCCATCCTGTATAAAGACCTTTATCTGTTTGTAGCTTGTAGAGTAAGGCTCTGCATGCTGCTTGCCAGCAGGAAGTGCCTGTGTCTGAGCTGTTCTTGTAATACATGAGAAGGACGGAAGAGAAGAGAATTGCATTGTGCGGACAGAGAAGCTTTTCACAAGTAGAATCAGTATATTTTACGTCACGGGCAACCAAAGTTGTAAACACCGGGACTGATAGAGGCAGTTTGGAATTATATCTGTGCAATGTGTATTTCCGTTAATAACAGAGATTTGAGAATGTGTTATGTTGTTATCCTGAGTGTATTTAAGATTTTGAGGTGTGGCTGATCTTATCCTCTGCTCTGAAATACACCTTGCAAACACACAAAATGCTAATTTGCATTATATAATTTACGGTATAACAGATTTTGACCTTAAGGGAATAGTAATATTTTAGAGCATCATCACACAAGCTCTTAACCAAAGATTTCTTGTTACTGCGCCTCATCCCCCGAAAGATGTTACATCTTAATTGTTTTTCTAGTAAGATGCTGGCACTCTTCCACAACGAATAGGTTAACAACCCCTGTTCAGACCATCTTAAACAGCACTTTGAAGTTCTTTTTCTCAAGGCTCAAAATACCTTGTTGGACTGAGATCAGAGGGGTATTAAACAGATCGTGCTATTAATTAAGCAAAGTTACATTTTTAAACAGTGTTTGTTGTGTTAGCCAACACCCGTATGGAAAATCTACCCCCCTCTATCCCTCCTCGAAAACATCAAAGCCGCTCTCTCCTTCACCAACTATAAAAGATTGGGATCTTATCAGCTTTAGACTGGATTCTATGTACAATAGCAGCAAGATTCGCTTTTGATCAGTGAGGATGTGAAAATTTAGAGGAACAGTGGAATCCACCACAGCTGCATATTTTAATGCAATACATGCTAGCTTAAACAAAGCAAATCTAATGCTACGATGGAAGTCAAAACACATTTCATTTCAATATAATGCACATACAGGATATGGATTTCAGATTCATTATTAGACGACTAACAGAAATATGCAACTTGTAATGAAATAACAATAATAATAAAAAATAATATGAAAAATCAGTTCATATCCTTGAATGTCTTTTTTCTCAAGTTTTTTTTAATATAATTCATATCTTTGGATTTGAGAGCTGTAGGTGTATTTTTATATCTACACTGTAAGTATATCAGAAGATTCTTACACACATAATTTATTCATACCCCAATATAACTTCCTAGAATGAAGAACAACTAAACCCCATTGGGCATTTGGATGGCAATATTTGGAAGCACCGTAGCTGTCATTGTTATGTCATTCTGGCGATGTCACTGACATAGAGATATATTTTGTCAAATATACTTCAAACTGAATGGATTAACACACTGCACACATAGCTTGCTAGATTTCTAGAAGTCTGTAAGAATTAATTAATTAACACGGGGCCTCCTATAAAACCTTTCTAAACATCATGATGTCAATACATCAGAGAGGGTTGCCATAGCTATGCATTACTTGCATTGCCTTACGTATTATCGTGTTTATATGCAGGAACCAGAAGCATTTGTTATTTTAACTTTCATTCCAGCCCAATTGTAAATTTCAGTGTTACATCTGGTTACTTGCAGCCACCATTAGGAGAACTAATTTGTTCTGAACTCAATGAAAGATGTAAACACTCTACGTGTAGTGATGCCCCCAGTGGAGGTCCATAACAATTACATTCTACAAAAGTGTAGCAGGAAGCAAAGAAAGCCGTGTTGAGCACTAACATTTTGTTTGTAATCATTAATAGGCTAAAGGCAACACTTGAATTTCATGCTGGCAAAAGTGTTGTATAGTTTGGGTAAGGGCTACAAAATGTGTAGAATGTAAGAGTATCAAGGCCATGCCTAATATTAATTATCATTTAGGCCATAGTCTGATAAAATTGTAGAGCATTGTTGTATAAATGATTCTTGGTCTTCATAAAGTTTACATTGTGACATCCCATGTATCCCAGCAGCAGCCATATGGCATGCACAAGAGTATGAGCACTTTGTGAATTCCTTTCCACAATAATGATATATCAGTGTATTGTTTACATTCATTATGTTGAAATCATTACCCCAGATGAGGAAATCATTTTGACAAGGATAAGGAATAAATACAACCGTAGAATCCACGGACTATGTAGAAAAGGATCTGTAGAGGGACTACTGCTGCCAGAAAACCACCAAAGGTTATTACAGCTTAATGGTCGTCATACACTGATTTTGCTATTTTCAAACAGAGAGAACAGACTTTAGCAAAAGGTTACATGGGGCACTATAGAGCCATAGGTGCACTGAGCTAGCTGCGGAGTTATGTGTGTGGCACTACAACTATAGGTGCACTAATGCTGCGGAGGTTATATGGCACCACAGAGCATAGTAGACCAAGCTGGCTGCGGAGGTTATATGGTGCCACTTAAAGAGCCATAGGGCACTGAGCTGACTGCGGGAGGTTATATGGTGTCACTACAGAGCCATAGTGCACTGGATCTGGCTGCGTAGGTTTATGGTACAGAGCCATAGGTGCACTGGCTGACTGCGGGAGGTATATGGGGGCACTACAAAGCCAAAGGTGCACTGACTGGCTGCGGGAGGTTATATGGAGGCACTACAGAGCCTAGGTAGACCGAGCTGGCTGTCGGGAGGTTAAATGGTGCCACTACAGAGCCATAGTGCACTGAGTCTGGCTGCAAGAGGATGTATGTGGCACTATTGACCATAGTGGCACTGAGCTGGCTGTGGGAGGTTTATGGTGGCACTACAGAGCCCATAGGTGCACTGAGCTGCTGCGGAGAGGTATTGCTGTCAATACTAGCTGCACTGAGCTGGGACAGAAGTTTGATGCTGGCAGTACAAAACACAAATGATGAGCTGGTTGCGGAGTTTATATGGCCACACTAGAGAGCTATAGGTACACTGAGCTTGGTGCATGATGTTGTATGGTGAACTAAGAGTTATAGGTGCACTGAGCGGGAGCAGGAGCTGTATGGTTGCACTAAATATATCGTCCAGATCACTATATACAACCCCCCAGCAATCACTGTATACAGCCCCAGTAATCCTATATACAGCCCCCAGCAACCGCTATATACAGCCCCCAGTAATCCCTATATACAACCCTGAGCAATCACTATATACAGCCCCTTAGCAATCACTATATACAGCCCCTCAGCAATCACTATATACAGCCCCCCCGCAATCACATATCAACCCCATCATCACTATATACAACCCCCACAGCAATCACTATATACAGCCCCCAGCAATCACTATATACAACCCCCCAGCAATCACTATATGAACCCCCAGCATTAACTATATACAGTCCCCCCAACATTACCTATATACAGTTCCACAGTATTATCTATATACAGTTCCCCTATAACAACTATATACAGCCCTTTATAATAGCTATATACAGACACCCATAATAACTATATACAGACACCCATTATAACTATATACAGGCACCTATAATAACTATATACAACCCTATATAATAACTATATACAGTTCCCCTATAACAACTATATACAACCTCCTATAATAACTATACACAGACACCCATAATAACTATATACACCCCCTATAAGAACTATTCACAGACACCCTATAATAACTATATACCCCCCTATAATAACTAGCTATATACAGTCCCCCTATTGTAACTATATACATGTCCTAAAACAACTAACTATATACAATTTCCCTATAAAACCTATATACAGTCCAAGGTAAAATAATGAAATTATACTTCACCTACCTCCGCTCCCCCAATGCGCACCAACCGCGGTGTCCCTCGGAGGGATCCTTGGATCGTCTAATGGCAGAGGAGGGAACGGATTGCTCCCTGGCTCTGCCGTAGGCTATATCACCCACATTTGGTGGGGGCCCCTTTAAGGGCAAAGAGGTGAGGGCCCCCCTATAATCCGGCCCAGCATAGGTATACTGAGTTGGATGCAGGAGGTTGTATGGTGGCACTATAGAGCCATAGGTGCACAGGGTTAGGTGAAGGAGGTTGTATAGTGGAATTACAGGCCCCAGGTGCACTGAGCTGGGTGCAGGAGGTTGTAAGAAGGCACTACAGAGTCATGGGTGCACTGAGCTGGGTGCAGGAGGTTGTATGGTGGCACTATAGAGCCATAGGTGCACTGAGCAGAGTGTAGAAGGTTATATGGAGCATTCAGCTAGCAGCAGGAGGTTATATGGTGGAACTACAAAGCATAATGTACCTCCTGTACCTTTTAATTCTGCTCTGCATTATGTGATTAATTGCAGGTTACTTCTGACAGCACTGAGGTTATATGGAGCTGTTATCCAGACATTTGTATGAGCCTTTCAAGTTAGGTTCACACTTGGCAACACCATAATAATAAAGTGTAAACATGACTTTATTATGGGTTAAAGTTACAGATCTGCAAACTATAAAAGAACAAGTTTGCTTTGCTCCTAGGATAGTCTTGGGTTATAATTTGGGTCATAGTGCAAATAATAGTCCGTAAGACTTAGTGGCATGTTTTTGGGAGTAACATGTACACATTGGGAGACCGGTCACCATCAGAAAACTTTCAAAGTGACTCTCTCCCTCCATTGCAGCTACTATTTTCCATGAGATGATCAGGCATGTGTATGAGGGGGTCAGGAGAGATAGAATTCTAACAAACAATACTTCGGCCTTTACTCAGTCACACAGCCCAATAAAACATATGAGACGTTATCACAAAGAACACGTTATTTCTATAGCAGAACATAGATGTGTGAAATATAAAAGGATGATGTCTTTGATAAAGGAAATATATGTAGGTTGAAATAGACCACACTGCATTGTCTCTGGAGTGAAATTTGATGACGTAGATCAATTGGAGTTTGGGCAAAGTGATCTTCCCCATCATATGTAACATGATAAAAATCTTCAGTTGTCACGGCCTGTGGGGGGTCTTCACATTGTAATGAGCAAGAATTCTAGTACAGAGCAAAGGCCTGTTATCTCCTCTATGATCTTTCAACTGTTTATGACCAGTATGAACTAGCATACATTGTGAGCTGTCCCAGAAAATAATGTGGATTGGTAAGTTCTGTGTAAGATCTCGACATTTTATCAGTACTAATATTGCACTGTGTGTGAATAAAAGTAAAACGGGTATTTATCAAAATGGAGATGAGTGAGGAAAAACCAACACAAAAATACAGTATTACATTATTATGTACATACAAAATGTATTGCATTCCTGCACAGAAACTTTATACAACATGTGCATACACCTAATCCAATGCGATGCCATATATATTATAATAAGAAATCAAGTCTGTTAAACGGAGCCCATAATGTTCAAATTGTACAATGCATATAGGTGCATAATTTGATAATTTGTGAGACATGCTCAATATAGTGAGACATGCTTGGAGATGATACAGGATAAAGAAGTCTAATATGCATTGCTATTATTTGACACTTCATTTCTTTCATCTGAGAAAATAGTGTATTTTGCCTTATAAAAGCTTAACTTAATCCAACTTTGCATCAGAGACAAACTCTCAATAACTAAGAGAATGTTTACTAAGGTAAATAAAACATGAAGCAATGTAATAATGTATAAGTGGACTCAGACAATGGAAGGCAGATATATGGGACCCTTATTTCCATGGACTATGGACTATGTTGCTAACAATCCATTAGCAATTGTAAAGCATGGTAAGCATTAGCTCATTTTAGATTATTATGTTATTGCCCCACTATAGAGCACTGAATCTCCATCTAGCTGCACAGGTAGGACATACACTACGTGAGCTTATGAGATAATGTTATGTAGTCCTTTTTGCAACTCTTGCATTTTATGAGAATTCCTAAAATCTAAACCATACCTAATAGCATCAGTCACAGTTGAAAAGCATAGTTCATTAACAAGGTATGTTCTTCCACCTCCCCCTTAACCCAGTCCACTACCAGGAGGTGCTGAATCCCCACTTAAATGACTGGCAATTCAAGTCAAACATATCAGATATCATCCATTTTTCTATTACATTAGGGCCTGTGGTTTGGGGCTGTCATGCTCAGGATCAGAGGAGGAGTAAGAAAGCTTGAGTAACGGCTGAACATTAATAAATTGCCATGACTGATCTCCCCTGAAGACAGGCAGGCATCTGCCGATTAAATGAGCATTACATATAGACAGTACAATGATATATTCTTTGCTCACAAGCAAAACAGTCTGTATACTTGATTCTTTTCCTCATTAAAGTTACATATCACACATAGTTAAGAGAGCAAAAATAACATTTGCAAAGCATGTGAGTCTTTGTTAAAAGGAAAGGCCAACTTTAAAAGCTTTGCTTTGTACGGGATTGTGTTAGCATATCAATAAGAATTATGTGCAAAACAGTCGTCTAGGATGAAGAATTTCTGCAAGGAAATACAGTATCCAAAGAAGGTTTATTTCAATGACTTTTACACCTTGCAGTTTTGGTTTTGGTTGAAAAGCAGGTTCACATTGGGCCCTTTAATACGGTATTCCCTTTTATATTGGGTCAGAATTGAAGGAATCATTTCCGTTTCATTTGTGAAAAACTGATATTCCATCAGATTTAAATCAGTTTTCTGTCATGTTTTGTCCAGTGTGTCAGTTCATCATGTTAGTTTTTCATCACAGTTTTGTCTGTTGTCCGAGCAACATTGGAATGAAAGTACAAATTTAGGTTTCTCAATACCGTTGTAACCAAAATCACACTGGGGCATGTCCTCACACTTATGTGCTGTGTGTATTGAGCTGAACCACAGCTACTACACCAGAACAGCAAAGAGACAAAAGATCAGTGGTATAAAGATATGGCTCCCGTGCACTTAAACATGAAGTAAACTGCAGACCGTGTTAGCAAAGTCATGGAGGTTGGGAGATGAACACTCAATTCAAATCTCCCCACCTTTGCAAGCCCCCCTGCTATGATGTGCCTGATTACAGCCATGTTTCTCTGTGCTGCTCATGTGCTGGAAACTGGTACACATGTGATTTTGATCAGGGTGTGTGTAGGCCTGTGGCTGTAGCCAAGACACGCTGGCCATTATCTTCTCCTGGCAGGGTAATGACTGGAAAGCAATCCACCGCACATCATCCGTGTACACTGGTTTCCAGCTGGTGGACTCTGATCATTAAGTAAAATAGTTGCAGCAGTAGTGAGGAATGTCACTATCAGAGTTAAATGAATGAATTTGGACAAAGTTGAATTTGATCTAAATTTCATGAGAAACTTGATTTGTCACAAATGCAAATAACTTGGCAATTCAAGGGAAAGGTTTTCCTAAAATGGCGACTGACACAAGGTGAAACATGGAAATGAAACGCTTACCATCAATGTGCAGCATGGTGGTGGCATGCAGTTCTTTGTCTGGCTACCCTAAGTGAAAGAGGTCACACAAGGAGGACCTGCTCTGCAGAATGAAATCGAAGACTGCCTGCTTGACAACTGAAGATCGGAACCAAAGAACACTCTGTCCAATATCTGCCTGAAGTGAGCCAGGTTGTAGGGGCACACTGTCCATTCCCTTTTCTTACAGTTAGCCCAGTAACCAATAGTCATGGTGCACCCAGTATCCAAAAGTCAGAGAGAGTCAAAGAGAGTCATGAAGACCAATAGTAATAGTGCATCCATATGCCAAAAGTCACACAGCCCCCTATAGTCGATACTATGGGAGTCCCCAGGGACCAATAGTCACTGTGACCTGGTAGCCAATAGTCATAGCATGAGTATTGGCTGTTGGGGGCTGAGTGACTATTGGCTACTGGGGGCAGCATGACTTTAGGCTACTGTCAGAAGTATACTGCTCATTGGCTACTGGGTAAAAAAGCTTTTTGGCTACTAAAAATGAAGCTTCCCTTCTTTTACCTTTTCCCACAAAATGGCCACAAATGGAGGGTCATGTCATCTCTTACTGTCCATAAACAGTAAGAGATGTCCATAAACCAAAAATATGAGGTAAAACAGCCGATCCCTTTAACGTTACACCATAATGTCCTCTTCAGTTGTAGTTCAGAAGATGATTTGTAACTTTTCACCCCTCTAATACATTGACACAAAAGTAGATAATCCATTGAAACATATTCTCGTTATTGATCTGAGGTTCCTACCTTCTAGACGAAAATGTTCATCACTGATATTTTCTTTACAAATATCCCCTGATGGATCCTGCCAAAAAATGAATAAATATAACACCGTTAATAACACGAAGAAGAACTTTCGGCTAATCATTAAAGGGGTTCCTTATCCTTCCGCATCCACTGATTACAGTAGCAGATGGCATTTTCTTGCAGAAAGCCAAGCTTAGAGTCATAAAATGTAGGCTATAATTCCTAAATTGTTTTGACAGAATAGCTGAGTATAGAAATCATGTAACATTGCCAGATCATAAGTGACCCAAAGGGTGTTCCAGAAGGATTAAAGAGTTTAATGCTTAGGTATGTTCCATAAAATTCTTAAAATTCACGGATGCATCTTGAAAGACTATCATTCAATAGTGTTAAAGGTTTTTGCTAAGATTTGCTACATGCCATTTAAAATTGTATCTTAGAAATTGTGAGCATGCAGGAGAAAGATCCCTGGAAGTATTTGTCTCCTAGGGGGAGATAAAATTTGTAAAGATCCTTTCACAGGTAGAAATCATAATAATTATTACAATCCATGAGAAATGCTAAAGACAGAGCTTACCAACAATAACACTGACAGACTGATATGTGACCCCTCTGGCAGGATCCACTCTTCTTCAAAGCCTTTTTCTTAAAAACAAGGACATTAGAAGCTTAAAGATTATGCATATGAGCCCGAGGGGCTCCAGGCTCCATTAACATCTATGGAGCCCAGAGCCCTTCGGTACATTTGCATAATTTTAAAAGCCCTTTTTTGTAAAAACCAGGACATACAAAGATAAAAGAAGAGTGGGTCCCTGCAGATAGGGCACACACTTGTATGTCAGTGTATTTGGTTTACAATCCTTGATCTGGGTTGTAGATGTCCTTTAAAGGGTGCCTTAGATTGGCAAACTGACCTGGATGGTGGAAACAGAGCTAGTGGAAAAGTAAGTATGGGTTTTCTTTTGTTTTCAAACCCTACCTGTTGATTCTCAGTAACCAACCAGGGAAACCCCTTCAATAAATAATAATAACATGTCTTACATTTCTCATACCTCATACCCCTTTTACCATTAAAACTGTCTAAACTTAATTTTTTTTAGAATAACAATTTTTCATACCATCCAAGGCAAACTCTAAGAGGCACATTGTGACATTTTTTACCATTTGAAATCTAGCATCAAACCAGACCAAGTAATTTACAAAATGTATTCAATTTGATAAATCCTTGTGGACCTGATAGGCCGGTGGTTTCTGACAGCTACAACATTACAGATGTTGAGGAATATGAATGTTGATCAAATTAGGTTATAAATAAAGTATTAGAAATCTAATAGCATTAAAAATGAAAAAGAAAAAAGATTCTGTCCTAAACAACGGATAATAATAGAATACAAACAGTTTGGAAAAACCATAACCCATGACTAAGGAGATTTCCAAAATTGATGGTTAGTTTCCAGGAATAGTGCTCATCTTACAGAAAATGTGAATGGCTGCACCTGTTGAAATACATCTTCCGGAAGACATAACAATTTCAGTATATGCTTTCTGGTAATTGCTTCTACAGCTCTGGGTACATTAACAGTTTGATTTTAAGTGAAATACAGTAAAGCATGGTGGATAATTTAGATTTAGCAACAACAGGGGATTAGGTTTTGACTAAATTCACACTTACATGAAATGTTTGCTAATCTTCCTTTTTTCACTTTTTAAAACCAGATAACAAAACTTATTGCTTTACTTATCTGTTCTACTTCCCTACTCTCTATACATAATTATGGGGTCCACCATCTTTCCTGCGATGTTCCTCTGCACAGTTAACAGCATTTAGGGATTTGCTTTACAGCAGCCTCAAACTGAGGTCTTATTTTCTGTAATCATGTCTTTGTCAGCCTGTGATGTAAATTAAGTGACTACTATTGAGAAAACCTAAAACAAGCAAATTGTAATTTTTTATTCCGCTTAGTGAGGACATCGAAAATTCCAGAAGTTATTACTTTTTATTAAAGGGAATCGGTCATCAGCATGACACATTTACCTAATGACAGATTTCCATAGCTATTTGAATGCCAATTCCAGATCTGCTTTTATATGTAACATTACTGCTTCCAATCACTTTAAAGGTTAATAAAAGTATACTTGGCTCTCTGCCAGCAAACTGCCTTGAGTCTTGAGGGTGTCCCAGTTCCTGTGTCATCATCATTATCTTCTCTCTGCTCTACTAGTTCTTCCCCCTACCTCCCTCATGCAGCCATTAGCTGATCCCTTGCATCTCTGTCATCTCATCAAAGACACTTTAACAAATCTGGGGGGCAGCAGAACTCCTGACTCTAAAAATGGTTGCAAGAAGCCTGCCTAATGATAAATTCCCTCCGTCATGTTTAACTTAAAAACTCTGTGAAATATTCCATTTAAGAAATAGCAAAACTGTTTCTTGCCCAAAACCTCATTTATCATGGCCATAGGTATACCTTTATGCTCATAGACTCAAATACAAAACCTGTAGTGGGCTCTTTACTTATCATGTTCAGCTATGTTGTAAAATGGTACTGCAGACTTTGTGCCCCCTCAGGCTTAATGGCCCAGTTCTGACCCCACATCCAAGCCCCATTTATTTCCATATACAGTTGTATTTGAAGTATCATGGCAGAGTCTGCTACTACTCAGACAAAATAAATTCACAAATTATGTTGGTTAAAACGTATTTGTAGTTTAATAACCCTAATAGTACCACAGTTAGTATTACTGTTTCTATGTAGCGACCACCAACTTGTGCAAAATCAGACAAAATTCCCTTGTGTAGACTGAAGATTGCAGGAAGTCTTCACTAAATAGGCTCTTTCAAACAAGAGAAAATTAATCCTAGGCATGTGGATTTTTACCCACATATGCAGCATACCATAAACCTGGTTTCTATTACCATGTCAAGTTATTGTAAAAATCCTTTACGCCTTCTTTTAACCCCTTTATGTTTAGGAAAGACTGATCCATATTGCTTCTCTGTCTAGTCTGCTGCCCACCACTCTTCTTGAAAACAACAATATACATTTTAACTGGAATTAACATCCTTTACATTCCTTCTATATATTTATTTCTCCTGATACCAGCTTGACTTGTCTGAGTTTTGCTCTCCCCCTTCTCTGCTGCTCAGTCTTAAAGTCCAAACTCATAACACACTTCCTGACTCTCAAAGAATTTCTTAATTGGTTTAGAAGGAGGTGTAGGGGGAGAGATGTTAAAATTCAGTAGGTATAGCAAACAGCGGTAGCAAAAATGTAGTTACAATTTTAAATAAAATATAAATACAGGCAGTCCCCGGGTTACATACAAGATAGGGTCTGTAGGTTTGTTCTTAAATTGAATTTGTATGTAAGTCGGAACTGTATATTTTATCATTGTAACCCCAGCCAAATTTTTTTGGGGTCTCTGTGACAATTGGATTTTAAAAATGTTGGATCGTCATGAGAACCAGGATTAACAATAAATCTTCATTACAGACACCGGTGATAACTGTTACAGCTGATTATTGTAGCCTAGGACTAAAGTACAATAAATTACCAATATCCAGAGGTCCGTTTGTAACTAGGGGTCGTATGTACGTCGAGTGTTCTTAAGTAGGGGACCGCCTGTATATTGATTAAAATCGATTATATTCGATTAGGTGAAATCCTTAGAGAAATGTAAGCTTATTGTACATTTTTCATACGTTCTTCTACACAGATAGCATGTTATTTCAGAGTAGGTATATAATGTATATTTAATAAAAAATGGCTTCAACTTTATCAATTATGGTGCCATCGGTAGAATCTTCAGGAATGAGGAGATGCAAAACAAGATTATAACTGGTTTTATCACAAATTATAAAGGTTTCATGATGCATTTTATGGCTGCAGATTTTGTTCAGTTGATGTCTATTGTTCACTTGCACAAATTGTCTAAAAACCAAGGAGCATACCAAGGGGCATACCATATACCAAATTAGATATCAACTATAAGTTCTTTTGGGGGAGGGGGGACAGACCAAACATCACTGGGTCTGTTGAACACTGGTATGAAGGGTGGTTTTTCACCTGAACAGGTAGTTTGCCATGTGATTTAAGTCTGGTGCTGTTTTTGTTGCACTCTTTGCTCCTCAATATTCTATAGCCCCTGTATACTAAGCTGATCCGGCCTCAGTTTCCAAGATTTAAACGTCAGAAATAGATTTGAAAAAAAATTACCTAAAAGGCGCCAAATTGAGTGTGGTACACACTATACAAACACACACACATGAAACTTCACAGCATACATTCATAAAATTAGTGAAATTTAAAAAAAAATGACATGTGGGCTTCAGTTAATTTGAGACTTTTTAAAATAAAAGTCGCCAAAAGTCTCCATAAGCCGCAATCAGTTGTAAGCTCATTTCTATGCCCGGTCAAGGGCAGCCTTAGATTTGTGCCAAAAAAGTTGCAACTTTCAGATTGGGACTCAGATGATAACTCAGAGAACACTGCAGAAAGCTAGACAATGGCAAAAATTTAAGGGAATGTGAAAATGAGCACATGCACCATAAAAATTCATAAAAAGGAAGAAAAAGGCAAGACAAAAGTTTCATACATGTTCCGAAATGTTCACAATATACAAGCAAATATGTGCATAAAGTATGCACATAGCAAGTATATTGTTTATGGGAGATATGCTTAGTTATATTGCAGACAGAGATGGGTCAGAGATATTTGCCCTGGGCAGCCTATAAGAAACACAATTTTGCATGGAAGTTACATATAAAAGTTAGTTAAATTGTAGTATATGTGAGGAGAGGGATGGGGGGGGTGTTGTCAGTAGTGAGGAGGAGACGTGTCGTAAGCACTGCGGACATCCAAAGAACGCATGCGTGGTGATAGGATTAATCTGACAACCTAGGGTTAAAGAACCCTTGGGGGTCTTAAAAATAATAATAAAAATAATTTGAAAAAGTTTGAAAAAAATTAAATAAAAATAACATAAAAATTCAAATCACCCCCCTTTCCTTGGAACTGATATAAATAAACAGTAAAAATCAATAGCATGTTAGGTATCGCCGCATCCCAAAAAATCGAGTCTATCAAAATATAATAATGGTTATTCCTGGCGTTTAACCCTGTAATCGAAAATATCGCCTAAAGTCTTTGCCATTTTGCAAAGTAAAAAACTCAATAAAAAGCAATCAAAATGACGTACAATCCTCATAATGGAAGCATTGAAAATGTCATCAAAAGTCACAAAAAAATGAATCTGCCCACAGCTCCTTACATTGAAGTATGAAAAAGTTATAAGCGCCAGAAAATGTGTATAGGAGGTTTTAGTTTTTGTAAATGTATGAAAACATTATAAAACCTATATAAATTTGGTATCACTGTGATCGTGCCAACCCAAAGAATATAGTAGACATGTTCTTTGCGACAAACAGGGAAAGCCATAAAATCCAATCCACAAGTAAGGGTGTAGCTGTATTTTTTCACCAATTGCACAACATTTTGGATTTTTTTCCCCCGTTTCCCAGTACACAGCATGGAATATTTAATACAGCCAATATGAAGTGCAATTTGTTATGCAGAAAACAAGCCCTCACACTCACACAGCTCTGAACACAAAGCTCTGTAGATTTTTGAAGGTGGGGAACAAAAAATGGAAAGACAAGAAGGAAACTTATATATCTCTCAATAGAATAAGAGTTCTTTATAAAAGACTGGTTATCTTGAAAGGGGATCATCTTTTAAAAAATACTACAATAAAATTCATGTACATGTAGTGAATCACAAATTTGTATGTATGGTAGTTTGCTGATTGGTTTTTACAGATAATATTTGTAAAAGCCATGTTACCATAAACCAATATGAATGCACAAGGCAACCTGTAATCAGCTTATTTCTGGAAGGCTCTAGGAAATGTTCCTAACTGCTCCCATGGAAAATGGCTTGCTGTACCACATGCAGGGCATGCTATATCTTTAGAAAACTGAAACACATCCTGAAATAGTGCCGTGTAAATGTATAAAAAACACTACATGCAATACACCCAGGATTCATGAAGGAAGCCCATTTCCACATGAACTTTTAGTGTAAATTTACATCCTGCAAAACTGTTAGGATTACTGAGCTTGAAAATCACTTCATGTATTTGAATGGGGTTGTACACTAAAATACGTTCTTTCTGATGAAATAAACAATAATGCAGATGAAAGTATTCTGTGCTCAGTTACCAATTAATAATCTGTAACTAATTAAACACAGATCATCTGCCTCGGATTGATGTCTTTTCAACCATCTGCAGCAATCGCATTAAAAAGTCAGGTGTGAAATCTCTATGTTCGTTAATCTGCACAACCTTAGCCATTAAAATAAACATTAAAGGGACCACAGACCCTTTAAACTCTCAAGTGATTGTGAAAATAATTCAATGGGAACTCATAACATAACACTTCAATGGGTTTGCTCAGAAAGCCAGCTTTTGTTTTTTTCCCTTTTAGCCAAATGAAGTGACTCCTAGGGATTTTATTTGTAACAGGATTGCTTTATTCACCATAGGAAGTCATCTGTTCAGTACACTTATTCTGCTGGGGTAAAATATAAGCGGCAGGAGAGATTATGTAGAGAGAGGCTTTATGACAGCAAGAAAACTAATGTCTCTTCATACTTTTGTTACAGAAAAGAATATAACTTATAACTTGCCGTTATTGGTTCATCCTGATACTTAATATATTTTTGTTCAATTACAGAAATACCACTTCTGATGCTTAATATTACACAGCAGATCACCCAAAATGTTATTGTTTTTGAATAGATGTCGTACCCACCATCCTTGCCTTCCTCAAGTTATTGGTAAAAAATAAGAAATAAGACATAAATCAATCTTGTTATTAAGCAGCATCTTGAGAGGGTTTGTTTAAAATCTAAGTCCAGGTTCACCAATCAGTTCACCTTCATAATGCTAAACAAGGTAAAACATTTGTTCCTTTGGCATTTATGCTATGTGGTCCTAACACAATAAATACCTTATCTTCATATTGCTGAAGTTAGGGACTCGGCACGCAGCCCGCCATGCCTAGAATCTAGAACTACTCCACCATAATTAATATACTTCCACAAAGAAACAGAGTTACAGCGTTCTTATAAAACATAAATATAATCTTTATTATACACAAAAGACAACACCAAATTGCATTGTCATAGATTAAAACAATGTGATTGTGCAGAGGAGATCCAAAACAGAAAAAGGTCCGGAGAGACAGATGTCCACATAGATGTACAACAGGGTATACAAGTACAATATAAGTCACACCTCATTACTAAATCAAAAGACAAGTGTCCTACCCATTATACGTCGTCTGTGGCTGCCTCCCAGACACCCCAACGCGCGTTTCGCCCACGCTTCTTCAGGGGGTACCTAACACAAGTTTGAGTTTCCCATTTAATCCATAAATCTTTTACAACTCTACAACAATAGCTGCATAACAGTAGTTTTTGATTACATATTGAAGCCAGTTCTTGGGATGAAATGAAGTAATGTCCCTCCAGGTTCTTCTTGATATGAACCATAATATCAGGATATGATATAAGGTAAAATCAGTCTTCCCTTCATAAATCATTTTGATGTCTGATTTTACTGATAAGGCTTATTGCTGGTTACATTTATGTTTGCAGTTAAAAGCTTGCATTTATTAGACATGAAATAAGAAATACGCTCATTTTGAATACAAATAAGTATTTCAACATAGATTCACTTCAGTTCCTGTGGCCTTTTATAGTTCTTGAAGACTGCAAATGATTCCAAAAGAAACTAAAAACAACAGAGTTGTGTAATGAACCAATTTTTGTTCAACTTTGGAGAATGAACTTTGTGTTATAAGAAAATTTCCAAAAACGTTTCTATTTACTAACATAAAATAAACCAGAAATTCTTGTTCATAGGCCAATATGATGAAAATGCATGTTCGATGATTCAGGCCATTTAGGCTTATTTTCTTTTTCCAAAATGTTATGGTTGTGCCAAACCTCATTATAAGATCTGGAACTGTACCTTTAAAGACAATAAATATAAAATCTTCCCTTCTTCAATTTCTCTTCTCCTGTTTTTACATTCCTGTGTTCTTCCACCCTCTCCATATCCTATCCTCCTCCATACTGGCATCTGTGTTTGTAATCAGCAGGGCAGCAGTTAGCCAGGCAGATGAAAGAAAGAATTGTCTCAGGCTTCTAAGCTTCCTGGATAGACCACTCCACTGATCAAAGGGAGAAGGCACCGCTGTTTGCTTTGTGTTTCCCTTAATAAAGTCCCATTAAGTGATCCCCACACATCTTATAAACACAACTTCAATTCAGCATCTACACAAAGAAGTTTTCACACTTTTGATACTGTCTCTAAATGTCTACACCTCACTTATCATCTGTGTCATGCCAAATTAACAATACCCATTATGTGGTTTACAGCAGACACCTGCATAAGAGTAATACACAGAAACATAAAGATAAGAGTATGAATGGATGAATTGTTTATCATATTGTCTAAAACTATTTTCTCTAAGTGATGTTGAAATATAAAGAGACTTAACAGAAATCTACCACCAGGATTAAGGATTGTAAATCAAGGTTTTAAAAATTACCCTGAGGGGCTCCGGGCTTATATAGCAGCATCATTTACATTATTTTTTAATACTTTCTTTTGTAAAAAAAAAGGGTGTGAGAAAAAAGTGCAGATTCTGCCAGAGGGGGCACACACAGTGGAGTAACTACCGCCGTAGCAGCGGTAGCAGCTGCTACGGAGCCTGCAGCAGCGGCTCAATCACAATGTCTGCACTCTGCTGTACTGCATTACCTAACCCAGTCCGGCCGCCACCCGGGCCCAGCTATATGCGCAATGCTGTTTAAACAGCCCCTCTCTTCCTGACACCTCGCCCCTCTGTTCCTGCCCCCTGTGATTTGCTTAAACAGCGCTGTGTCGGTTGTCCGGTTCGCCCTCTGTCCATAGCTCCTCCAGGCAAAAGGAAGGCTGGGAAACTTTATTTCTAAAGAGATGCTACTGGGGCATTTTACTTGAAAAAAGAGGCTGCTGGAGCATTTTATTATTTAAGGGAGGCTGCTGGGGCATTTCATTAGTAAAGGGAGGCTGCTGAGGTAATTTATTTGGTAAGGGAGGACACTGCTGGACATGTTATTAGTGAGTGGAGGCCGCTGCTGGAAATGTTATTAGTGAGTGGAGGTCACTGTTGGACATGTTATTAGTGAGTGGAGGTCACTGCTTGACATGTTATTAGTGAGTGAAGGTCGCTGCTGGATATGTTATCAGTGAGGTGAGGCCACTGCTGGACATGTTATTAGTGAGGGGAGGCCTCTGCTGGACATGTCATTAGTGAGAGGAGGCCTCTGCTGGACATGTCATTAGTGAGGGAGGTGGCTGCAGGACAGTGAAGGGTGGTCGCTGCTAGACATGTTATTAGTGAGGGGAGGCCCTTGCTGGGCATGTTATTGGTAAAGGGAGGCAGCTGCTGGACATGTTATTAGTGAAGGGAGACCACTGCTGTACATGTTATTAGTGAGGGGAGGCCACTACTGGACAGGTTATTAGTGAGAGGAGGCCACTGCTGGACAGGTTATTAGTGAGGGGAGGTCACTGCTGGAAATGTTATTAGTGAGTGGAGGCCGCTGCTGGAAATGTTATTAGTGAGTGGAGGTCACTGCTGGACATGTTATTAGTGAGGGGAGGCCACTGTTGGGCATGTTTTTAGTGAGGGGAGACCACTGCTGGGCATGTTTTTAGTAAGGGGAGGTCACTGCTGGACATCTTATTAATGAGGAGAGGCCACTGCTGGAAATGTTATTAGTGAGTGGAGGTCACTGCTGGACATGTTATCAGTGAGGGGAAGCCACTGTTGGGCATTTTTTAGTGAGGGGAGACCACTGCGGCCATGTTTTTTAGTAAGGGGAGGTCCACTTGCTGGACATGTTATTATTGAGTGGAGGCTGCTGCTGGAAATGTTATTAGTGAGTGGAGGTCACTGTTGGACATGTTAAAAAATTGTCTCTACATTACAGTGAACCATCCCATCTACCTAAAAGAATCGAGCCACCAAGGTTAAAAAATCCTTATCCCATGTACGATGGTAGTACCACCGCCAACTTCAGGAAATAACCAGTTTCTTTGTCCTACCGACCCCTTCCCAAAGAGTGATGCTTTACAACTACGTGTAATGTCCTTATTCATTCCATATCTAAACGTGAACAACCTATGTGATGCCGAATAGCAGTAAAATAAATATCCCCAACTTCATACCCAAATGACATCATTTTGTGTTGTACTAACTCTTCATTTTCTTTCTTGTGTCTATTCTCCGCGCGAGGTGGAAGGTGAGGCGGTCTTCTGTTTCCCTCTGCTACCTTTTGCTCGCTTAATGCCCATTTATCCCTCCAACTCGCGCGCCGCCGCCTTACCACTGTCTTTCTCTATAGTGGAACAAAGATATAAAACGGTGAACTTACCTCCAGGGAGAACGTTGGGCGGCGGTAACTCTTGCTTTCGCCCAACTTCTTCCAATCCATCCCCCTGAAAGAATATAACTGGCCTATTGGATTCTACTTTAACCCTATCCTTCTACAACATTCCAATTTGTTATGGATCATGATAGATACCAACCAACCATCTGGAAGACCAGGGACCCCATGAAGAATGATGTACCATAGGAATGGTATGACCTCCCTAGCCAGGGATTTTTTAAGAGTATATCACTTTTTTCTCCCTTTCCCTCACTAGGTGGGTTTCCGGGAGAACCATCGTCTATGGTCGATTTATTAGATCAAATACCTCTACTCTCTTTACTTGGTAAGTCCCAGGCCTCTTAACATCCATACAAAAATCTGTCATATATCGAAGTGCTTTGTGTCTTTAGCTCCTACCCATGATGGTAGAGGTTCCCTCTCGTGCAGTATGGGAGCATACTGCAGGAGAGAACCACACCGACGGGAGAGGGGGAAAGGGAGAGAGAGAAACCAACCAAACTGAAAAAAATTGGACATCCCCATATAGGTGGGTTTTTGGCAATATTAGGCAAAGATGTGGCCATGTTCTTTCTTGCAACAATGCTTTAAGGTGGCAGCATAAGTGATCCGTGCATTTACTTAAGTATTTTGGGTCACCCCAACGATACACAAAGATAGACTGTTTTGCATAGCTATCTTGGGCACTCTTTTTGACTTACTGTCAATGGAGAGCACACGGCAGTTGACCTACAGCTCCATTCAAGGAATATGTTGAATTGATGTCAATAGACTGTTTGATTTTAATGATAATTTGTGGTCCCCCGGAGTTGGGACCGCCCCACACTTATACTTCTATTGTATGTCATAAATACTGGAGATGGCCCAGTCATCTTTTATAAATATAATAAATCCTAACATTTTTGCTTAACCTTATTTTGTACAGTCAAAGAGACAAGAATACTATTGAGAATGCACAAGTGGTTAATGAGTAATAGCAGATGAGAGTGGAGCTACGCCTTTTTTGCACCTCAAAACTTTTATAACACTTCATAGGTCACGAAACATTAGTTCAATTATCAACAGTCCGATTATGCCGTTTTTTCCTACCAAGATAATTAACCGGGCAGCATGTCAGTTGTAAAAAAACCTCAAGGTGCAATAATTGGGAACTGTCAATGGAGGAAAACACTCTATTAGCTAATTCTTTTCAATCAGGAGTATTAAAACAGCCGTTCATCTGATGCACACGCACAAAGGAGGACTGAACGGCTCAGTCAAAGCCTCCGAAGAGGGGTGTTTCCTCACTGACCTTGGCATTAGAGCCTGGAAGTGTGTCATCCTGTAATGAGACATTTTCATATGCAGTCCGTGTCTGACAAGAGAATACTATGAGATCAAAGGACTCCAAAGAGGGACACAGTTATGCGAGGGTCAACACTGGTATTCACAACAGTGTTTTTGTATGTAGAAAGATTGTCAACCTGGGATAGAAAATCATTTATTCCTTTTAACTATTATTTTTTTTTCTAAATCCCCTATTGCTAGGGATATACATAGAAATCATAACTAACTACTTTCCCATAACAAAATTCCAAACCCTCTTTAACAACATTTAAAATGCCTAACTATTTAATGAATTTTTATACATCACAATCCAACCTCAATAATTCATTACAGACAGGAACTCAACTCCTCATAATTCCCTATCCAGTGCAACCTACAATTTATTATATGATGATTATTTATTTAGCACCATAGCTTTTCTGTGCTGTAAATCAGTAGGTTGGGTTCACATACATTACATTAAGACAAAAACAAATACAAGTACCAATACATGAGCAAAAGTGGAAGGAGGACCCTGTCCATTAGGGCTCACTCTCTATATTGGAGGTGGAGATGGAGGCATGGGAGCTTAGGGAGCATAGCATGATTTATGTGTTGTTTTAGAAAGTGGGGGGACAGTCTGACACATGTGGGTAGGCGAGTGTCCAGACTATGGGAGAGTATCAACAGGAGAAGTCCTGGATGCAGTTGTTAGAAGAGTGGATGGGTAATAGTGAAATGATAGGCCTCCTGTAAATGAATTTAGATTTAACATCCCCATCCTCAATTATTTTACTGGGCCCCTCTTGTGAATTCATAGTATGCCCACCATAATGATATTATTAATAATATAATTATAACATTAGTTTTGCCCCTAGATTTACAGTATCTATAGGGAGTCCACTTTAGTGTGTGTCAATAGTAATATTAATAGTTCTTACGTGCCATATCGATCCCATTGCATGACGGCTTCTTCTCTTCTGGCCAGGCAGCTCCTTGTCTGGATCAATGTTGAACTTTAATCGTCACTGCTTTGTATCACAGAGGGAGCACACAGAGGTTTCTTCTCTGCTGCAATTGCTCTTCCAATACATATGTATCATCGATACCATTTATTATTCTTTCGTCATGTAGAACCTGCCAATTAGTTTTAGGCAGTTCTGCAGGCCACACACAGGTTGCGTGCCTTCCATTTTTAAACCTCCCTGATAAAGATTATTTTTCAGGGAAGGACTAGAATACACGGTGACATCACTCTTGTGACCATGTTCCTATTTTATCAATAGAAGATGATAATCTATCCTTTTTAATCCTTCCTGTCCTGATAATGAAGTGATTGTTGCAAAGAATCTTATCAACAACCAGATAGTGTTATTATATTTTTAGTTTAAGTGACCAGAGTAAATAGTTTTGGGCTTGTAAAAACTGGAATTGGATCACTTTTTGATGACACCTTTCCTTTACATATGAAAAGTAATGGAACGTGTTTTATAAATAAGTAGAAGATATTTCTGGTTCAAAAAACCTATAAAAAAACGCAAACAGTGATAATATGTGGGATTGTCCTCTCTTGTGTACGCTTTACTCTTCCACTGTTGTCAAATCATATAAGGTATGTCCACTCTTGGCGTTATCTTTTTTTCCACCGAAACATAACACTGAAGTTTCCGAGTATTACATTGAAATACAATATTTGTACATCAGTTCTGTAAAGTTCGTATATAATATATATAGATTAGAAAACACAAGAGTATTTTTTTTAAAACAAAACGTATTTTTTTCAATCTTATACCTATAATAAGTTGTAATTGGTAATAAACTGTTATTCCGGGCTTCATTATGTTTACTGATTTTTCCTATAAAGATACTTATGGGCATATTTCAATAGTATTAAGGCCATAATTGTCCTGACAACGAGGTCCGACCTGTAGAATTTGCTATATTGCTTTAAAGGTGGACCTGTAAGAAACCGTGCTTAACAACTCTGCCTTTCCTGGCAGTTCCTTTCCCCCCCGTTGAAAGTCAGATCCCGATATCGACCTTAGTAGTTTTCTATGGAGTGCTAAAACTGGTAATATTCATATTCTTGAAGTGAATGGAGCCCTGAAAGCCACAAACAACACATATGCTGTTTCTGTATCTCCTATTAACTTCAGAAACAGTGTAGTTCAGTTCCAACATAAACTGATATTTTTGGTCGATTTTCAATCTGCCTATAATGATAGGTCTTCCTGAAGGATTCAATCCTTATGTATTTTTTAGAGTGTCATAGAAAGTAGTACTCAAGAGTTGATGCCAATTCCTTGTTAATTAGGTTCTCCTTTTTGTATTCCCATCAAGATTTAGGTGTTGCAAAACTGTGGGGTCAAACCTAAGGACCTAATACCTGAATAATCGTATAACCATCTTCCTGGGTTGGGGTTCCTCCCATTATTTTTCTTCTCACTCACTGTGATCCTATCACTATCTTTAGAAATGAGTGGATGGAAGTAGTGTCACCATATCTGTTGCACATTGGTTGTGATGGACATCTCAAGGTTTGTGAAGAACCCTCCTTTTCAAGAAAGTGGTTTCATCTCATCACTGTTCATAACTACCCCCCACTTCTAACCTCAGATTAGTTTTGGCCACCTAGAGGCGACATTCCACATAAAACGCGTGCCCGTCGTGCCGTAGCTGTGCGTGCTCACTTCAGCGCGGGGAGAGAAAGAGGGGTTGATCTCTCCCTCGCCCCTCCTCACTGAGATATATAAGCGCATGGCGCATTTATGGGGGAATGATAGGGCCCAGTCCTAATCTTTTCCCTGGGTATGTACCCCAGCTCCGTGCGCATCCCGCCCCGGCCTATGGGGGACATATTATGGCAAAGGCCGTATATACATCCCAACGGTTTGTGTGAATTTGCCTAACAGTGAGTTTTATGCAACACAAATGAAGGACAATGGAAAAATTTGGTAACGGCATATTTTAAAAAGTTGATTTTACAAAGAAAACAGACATTGGATACAAATATAAAAGATTACACAGTCATAATGGTGCCTGCATCTATCGTAAAGTGTCCCCTGTTTATCATGCTCGACGTTGATGGTAGAATTAATAAATAAAAAGGATATAAAACAAAACATACACAATCACATAACCCCCTAATATACCCATCTGCAATAATACAAAACCAAGAGTTAGCCTGTTTAGTCTTATATTGTGCTGGATAGCTAGGTGCGAATGGTGCTTAAAATACATCTGTTAAACCCAGCAAAGTACCCGCTCAAAATAGCCACGGTTTGGTTGCAGCCCCAGTTACCTGCTAGATTTGCTGACTGAAAATCCATTCCCTCTGCGGTCTAAGAGTCTCTGTCCCCCTACTGAGTTCAACAGCCTCCGGACTGTAATAGCCATCCTGGATATTGCAACGGTCCATCCTCACATTACATGGTACTCACAACTAGGGCTGATTCTCTGCGCGAAGGTAAAACATAGGATCAAAAGGAGGAGGTATGGATCAGAGATAAAAAAAAAAGTTTCTGAAAAAAAGCTCTGCTTTAAACTATCGAGGGGGACACCAAAGGCATTACATATGTCTGGTGATAGATAAGTTAATGTGCTCCACCAATGCCCAATATTACCCTCTGTATATGGTCTTTATACTTTGGATTCTACTATTGTTTTGATTTTTTGGTTTCCTGTAATCAGTATCTACTTGATGAGGCATTATATACTTGATACATAAAAATCCTAATCGTTTTAGGGATGATATTCTATTTTATGAAATAAGTTTCCTTTTATACTCCAGCCTCCACAAGCCATTAACTTTTATATTTTTTTCTTTTACAAAGCCATATAAGGGCTTGCTACTTGAAGAAGATTATTATTTTCTAGTTGCAACAAATTGCAGCAATTCCTCAACCATTTCAATATTCTGTGCCATGTACTTTGAAGCTGGAAAAAATTTGGTGGAATTAGCAACAAAACATAGTTGCGCCAAATTCTTTTTCTGAGGGGCTTTATTTTTAATGGTCTTTTAACGTGCGGTCAAAATGAACCTCTCTGTTATTCTTTGGATCAGTCCAAATTGGCAGAGATGAATTGGGAGTAAAGAATCCCATATGCCCTAAAATCATAGGAATAAGGGGTTGCTGTTATATACCAGCCTTTTCAAGGGTTTTTCTTTTCTTCTATAACAACTTGGTGACCATTTGGTCATGAGGACCTATGAAATCATGCCTTAGGCATCAGTTGTGTGCACAAGGCATGAAAAAAGTCCCAATTGCTGGGAATTTTAAAAAAATGTACTACAACACTGGTGTATATTGCAGCTGAAGAGTCTACTCTTTGTTAGTATTCCGTCATGTCAGGCGCTGGGTCAGCCAATCACTACTATTGGCCCCCATTGAATGTTTATCTTTTCTTTATAGCCTTTAATATGAGACATTTAAACTTAATTTAAAAAAAACATAAATGGGCACCTGCAAGACAATGACATTTCTCTTGCAGAATGTAATAGAGATGAAATCTGCTGAATTTTGTTATGTTTGCATACATATGCATGCTCACATTTTTTCCCCAACCGGACAGTGTAATAAACTGCTCCTAACCCGCCCTATGAACAAGAATGGGTTTTATAATTCAACTTTGTCCATCACTTCTTTCTCTAAACACGATATGACCGAGAAAGATGCCACCATTCACAATAGTCAGCGCAGTCCTAGGCATAATCAAATGGTGGGGTTGAGTTCAGACCCACGCTTATATTCATGCCTGTCCTAATGAACGGAAAGTGTCTTTGAAACAAAGAGCTGAAAAATCTAGACTAGAAATGACAAATAAAAATGGATAACCTACTTAAATTTCAGCTGTTGCTTTTCTTCGCCCTTGCCTTCTGATTCTGTGGTCTCCTTGCCTTCTTTTCTTCAAAGTGCAAAGAACCTTCAGTTTTTTCAGGAGGGAGAGCAAACTATAAAACATAAAGAAGATAAATTTTAATAGTAATGATAAGACAAATGAATTTACCTAAGAAGATTCCGAAAAAAACACCATCTCATTCCTTGTCCATTAGGACAGTGGGATCTTCCAGAAAAAAACATCAAAGCCAAGATTACGTGTTTTGTATTGTCTTTTTACATGAAATTTTTGCATGTCTGCAGTTTCTACATTTAGTAGCGAACTCTAAAGCATCTGTTTGTTGGACAGTCTTGTCTACAGTTATGGCATGTGAGCAAACCTCAATGAACAGGTCCGCAAACGGCAGACCAAGGTGCCTTGTTTGTTACTCATGAAAAGCACATGTGTGTTGCACTAGGTTTGACTAAATAATAATATTTTACAGGGAACACTGTGTCTGTTACACAGCAATGAGATTTTCCTGCCATTTTTTTCATGGAGATGCCATGAGTGACATCATTTAGGAAAAATTACTTCTCTGATCATGTAAGTTAAAAGGTTTTACCCATAAAAGAAAGTTCTCAATTTTATCTCCTAAGTGAGCTTTACGCAATAAAGATCATTTTTAAAATTCCCCATTACTTTACAATTTTACACGTTTTTGTGCTGTTTTAGTCTCCTATCACTGATTGATCATTGTAAAATTCATTGTGGGTCAGTGTGGGTGTGGTCAGTGTGGTCGGGGACTCTCTAAGCAGGAACTTCAAGATTCCTCTGTGCTAATGAAATGCATTGTGCTGACAATGTGCTTAGAATTAACAAGGGTACAACAGGTTTCTACCCCTTTTATTTAGGCTCTGACCATTATCTATTATCTGACACCATAACACAGAGAATGAACACATCAAGATGAGCGATGATGAGATCCATAAGATCTGCTAACTAACCTATAATGCTTGTCACCAGAGTCACACATAGTCAGCTCTGCTAAATGCCTCCACCTGTAATAAAGACCTCTTATCTTGTTTGTAGCTTGTAGAGTAAGGCTCTGCGATGCTGCTTGCCAGCAGGAAGTGCCTGTGTCTGAGCTTTTTCTTGTAATACATGTAGAAGGTACCCGGAAAGAAGAGAATGCATTGTGCGGACCAGAGAAGCTTTCAAACAAGTAGAATCAGTATATTTTACGTCACGGGCAACCAAAGTTGTAAACAAACCGGGACTGATAGAAGGCAGTTTTGGAATTATATCTGTGTCAATGTGTACATTTTCCGTTAATAACAGAGCATTTGTGAGAAGTGTATGTTGTTATCCTGAGTGTATTTAAATTTTGAGGTGTGGCTGCATCTTATCCTCTGCTCTGAAATACACCTTGCAAACACACAGAAATGCTAATTTGCATTATATAATTACTGTATAACAGATTTTGACCTTAAGCGGAATAGTAGATTTTTAGAAGACAAATCATCAATCACCAAGCTCTTACCAAAGATTTCTTTCTGTTACTGACTTGCCTCATCCCCCGAAAGATGTTACATCTTATTGTTTTCTAAAGATGCTGGCACTCTTCCATCAACGAATAGGGGTTACAACCCCTGTTCAGACCAATCTTAACAGCACTTTGAAGTTCTTTTCTCAAGCTCAAAATACCTTGTTTGGACTGAGATCAGAGGGGTATTAAACAGATCTCTATTAATTAAGCAAAGTTACATTTTTAAACAGTGTTTGTTGTGTTAGCCAAGCACCCGTATGGAAAATCTCCCCCCTCTATCCCTCCTGACAAACATCAACGGCCCCCCCCCGGCTCCTCTCCTTCA
Organism: Engystomops pustulosus; assembly: GCA_019512145.1. Lineage (NCBI taxonomy): Eukaryota > Metazoa > Chordata > Amphibia > Anura > Leptodactylidae > Engystomops > Engystomops pustulosus. The sequence goes on from CM033647.1 coordinate 111,051,755, forward strand.
CCAACTATAAAAAGATTGGGAATCTTATCAGCTTTAGGACTTGGATTTTCTATGACAATAGCAGCAAAGATATTCGCTTTTGATCAGTGAGGATGCTTAAAATTTAGAGGAACAGTGGAATCCACCACAGCTGTCATATTTTACTATGCTAATTACATGCTAGCTTTAAACAAAGCCAAATCTAATGCCGTACGGATGGAAAGGTCAAAAACACATTTCATTTCAATATAATGCACTACAGGATTGTGAATTTCAGAATTCATTATTATACGCTAACAGAAATATGCAACTTGTAATGAAATAACAATAATAATAAAAAAATAATATGAAAAATCCGTTCATATCCTTGAATTATGTCCCTTTTTTCTCAAGTTTTTTTTTAATATAATTCATATCTTTGGATTTGAGAGCTGTAGGTTGTATTTTTTATATCTACAACTGTAAGTATATCAGAAGATTCTTCACACACATAATTCCATATTCATACTCCCAATATACTTCCTAGAATGAAGAACAACTAAACCCATTTGGGCATTTGGATGGCAATATTTGAAGCAAAAACCGTAGCTGTCATTGTTTTATGTCATTCTGGGCGATGTCACTGACATAGAGATATATTTTTGTCAATATACTTCATAACTGAATGGATTAAAAACCAACACTGCACCTACTGTGCTAGATTTCTAGAAGCTCTGTAGAATAATTAATTAACACGGGGCCTCCTATAAAACCTTTCTAAACATCAGTGATGTCAATACGATCAGAGAGGGTTTGCCATACGGCTATCATTGACTTGCATGTGCTACGTATTATCGTGATTTATATGCAGGAACCAGAAGCATTTGTTATTTTAATCTTTCATGTCCACCAGCCCAATTGTAAATTTCAGTGTTACAATCTGTTACTTGCAGCCCACCATTAGGAGAACTAATTTGGTTCTGAACTCAATTGAAAGATGTAACCTCTACGTGTAGTGATGCCCCCAGTGGAGGTCCATAACATTACATTCTCAAAGTGTAGCAGGAAGCAAAGAAAGCCGTGTTGGAGCACAACATTTTGTTTTGTAATCATTATATAGGCTAAAGGCAACACTTGAATTTTCATGCCTGGCAAAGTGTTGTATAGTTTGGGTAAGGGCTACAAAATGTGTAGAATGTAAGAAGTATTCAAGGCCATGCCTATATTAATGATCAGTTTAGTAGCCATAGTCTATAAAATTGTAAGAGCATTGTTGTATAAATGATTCTTGCTTCATAAAGTTTACATTGTGCCAAATCCCTGTACCCAGCAGCAGCCATTATGGCATGCACAAGAGTATGAGCACTTTGTGAATTCCTTTTCCACAATAATGATATATCAGTGTATATGTTTACATTCATTATGTTGAAATCTTACCACCCCAGAGAGGAAATCATTTTTGACAAGGATAAGGAGATAAATACCAACCGTAGAATCCCACGGCTATGTAGAAAGGATCTGTAGCAGGGACTACCTGCTGCCAGAAAACCACACACAAAGGTTATTAACAGCTTAATGGTCGTCATACACTGTATTTTTTGCTATTTTCAAACAGAGAGAACATATCTTTAGCAGAAAGGTTACATGGGGCACTAATAGAGCCCATAGGTGACTGAGCTAGCTGCGGAGGTTATTGGTGCACTACAATCTATAGGTGCACTACATGCTGCGGAGGTTATATGGCACACAAGTCATAGTTTAACCAGCTGGCTGCGGAGGTTTTATATGGTGCCACTAAAGAGCCATAGGTGCACTGAGCTGACTGCGGGAGGTTATATGGTGTTCACTACAGAGCCATATGTGCACTGGATCTGGCTGCGTTAGGTTTATGGTACAGAGCCATAGGTGCACCTGGCTGACTGCGGGAGGTATATGGGGGCACTACAAAGCCAAAGGTGCACTGACTGGCTGCGGGGAGGATTATATGGAGGCACTACAGAGCCCTAGGTAGACCGAGCTGCCTTCGGAGGTTATAATGTTGCCACTACAGAGCCATAAGTTGCACTGAGTCTGGCTGCAAGAGGATGTATTGTGGCACTATTGATTCCATAAGTGGCACTGAGCTGGCTGTGGGAGGTTTATGTGCACTACAAGCCCTAGTGCACTGAGCGCTGCCGAGTAGGTTTGCTGTCAATACAATAGCTGGCACTGAGCTGGGATCAGAAGTTTATGCTGGCAGTACAAAACACAAATGACTGGGGAGCTGGTTGCGGTAGTTTATATGGCCACACTAGAAGCTATAGGTACACTAGCTGGTGCATGATGTTGTATGGTGAACTAAAGAGTTATAGGTGCACTGAGCGGGAGCAGGAGCTGTAATGGTGCACTAAATATATCGTCCAGGACTCACTATATACAACCCCCCAGCAATCACTGTATACAGCCCCAGTAATCCTATATACAGCCCCCAGCAACCGGCTATATACAGCCCAGCCCCCAAATTTAATCCCTATATACCACCTGAGCATCAATATAACAGCCCCTTAGCAATCACTATAACGCCCCTCAGCAATCACTATCTACAGCCCCCCCGCAATCACATATCAACCCCATCATCACTATACTACAACCCCCACAATCACTATATACAGCCCCCAGCAATCACTATAGAACCCCACCACGCCCCCAAGAAATCACTATATGACCCCCCAGCATTAACTATATACATCAGTCCTTCTTCCCTTCTCCCCCAAAAACATTCCCTATAACATTTCCACAGTATTATCTATAATACCGTTCCCCTATAATCAACTATATACATCCCTTTATAATAGCTAATACAACACACACATAATAACTATATAACAGCACCACCCCTTATATAACTATATACAGGCCCTATAATAACTAATATACAACCTACTTATAAATCAACTATATACAGGTCCCCTATAACAACTATATACAACCTCCCTATATAACTATACACCAGACACCCATAATAACTATATACAATACAAAAAACCCCCCCTATAAGAACTATTCATCACAGACACCCTATATACTATATACCCCCCTATAATAACTAGCTATATACAGTCCCTCCCCCTATTGTAACTATATACTGTCCTAAAAACACTAACTATATATACATTTTCCCTATCAAACTATAACAAGTCCAAGGTAAAATAAATGAAATTATACTTTCACCTACCTCCGCTTCCCCAATGCGCACCAACCGCGGTGTCCCTCGGAGGATCCTTGGATCGTCTAATGGCAGAGGATCGGAACGGTGCTCCCTGGCTCTGCCGTAGCTATATCACCCACATTTCGGTGTGGGCCCCCCTTTAAAGGCAAAGAGGTGAGGGCCCCCCTATAATCCGCCTGCCCACATAGGTATAATAACTGAGTTGGATGTCAGGAGGTTGTTATTGTGGGACGATAGAGCCTAGGCACATGGTTAGGTGAAGGAGGTTGTCTAGTGGAATTACAAGGCCCCGGTGCCCTGAGGCTGGGTGCAGGTTGTAAGAAGGCCTACAGAGTCATGGGTGCACTGAGACTGGGTGTGCAGGAGGTTTGTAGGTGCACTATAGAGCCATAGGTGCACTGTCAGAGTGCTAGAAGGTTATATGGAGCATTCGCTTAGCACAGAGGTTTATTGGTGGAACTACAAAGCATATGTACCTCCTGTACCTTTTAATTCGCTCTGGCATTATGTGGAATTAATGCAGGTTACTCTTCTGACAGCACTGAGGTTATAGGGGGCTGTTAAAATCCAGACCTTTGTATGAGCCTTTCAAGTTAGGTTTCACACCTTGGTCCAACACCATAATAAAAAGGTAACAATGACTTTATTATGGGTTAAAGTTACAGAATCTGCCAAACTATAAAATAACAAGTTTGCTTTTGTCTCCTAGGATAAGTCTAGGTTATAATTTGGGTCATAGTGCAAATAATAAAGAAAAGAGGAAGGAGTATAAGGCAAGTGGTAGGGCGACAGGTGAGCAGCCGCCGTGAGAGAAAAGTCCGAAGACTTGTGGCAATGGTTTTTGGGAGTAACATGTACACATTTGGGAGCCGGTCACCATCAGAAACTTTGCACAAAGTGACTCTCCCCCTCCTTGCAGCTACTCTAATTTCCATGAGATTGATCCGGCTGTGGTATGGGGGGTCAGGAGAGATCGATTCTAACAAACAAGACTTCTGCCTTCTCAGTCACACAACCCAATAAAACTATGAGACGTTATCACAAGAACACGTCTGATTTCTATAGTCAGAACATAGATGTGTGAAATAACAAGGATGATGTCTTTTGATAAAGGACATTATGTAGGTTGAATAACCCACACTGCATTGGTCTCTGGAGTGAATTTGCTGACGTCATCAATTGGAGTTTGGGCTATGATCTTCCCATCATATGTAACATGATAAAAATCTGCAGTTGTCACGGGCCTGTGGGGGTCTTCACTTGTAATGAGCAAGAATTCTATACAGATGCAAAGCCTGTTATCCCCGCTATGATCGTTTCAACTGTTTATGACCAGTATTGAACTAGCATCATTGTGAGCTGTCCCAGAAAATAATGTGAGTTGTAAGTTTTCTGTGTAAGATCTCGACTTTTAATCAGTCTAATATTGGCACTGTGTGTGAATACAAGTAAAACGGGTATTTATCAAATGGAGATGATGAGAAAAACCCAACACAAAAATACATATTACACAATTCTATGTACATACAATGTATTGCATTCCTGCACCGAAACTTTATACACATGTGCATACACCTAATCCAATGCCTGCCAATATATAATACTAAGAAATTAAGTCTGTTAACGAGCCATAAGGTCAAATTGGTACAATGCATATAGTGTCAAAATTTTGATATTTGTGAGACTGCTCAATATAGTGGAGACATGCTTGGAGATGATACAGGATAAGAATCTTAATATGCTTGCTATTTTTGACACTGTCGTTTCTTTCACTGAGAAATAGTTATTTTGCCTTATAACAAGTTACAACTTAATCCAACTTTGCATCAGAGACACACTCGGCAATACTTAAGAGAATTTTTACTAGGTTACATAAAACATGAAGCAATGTAATAATGTATAAAGTGTGGGACTCAGACAAGGAAGGCAGATATAATGGGACCCTTAATTCCATGGACTATGGACTAGGTTTGCTAACATCCATTAGCACTTGTAAAGCAGGGTAAGATTAGCTCATTTTGATTATTATGTTATTGCCCCACTATAGAGCCTGAATCTCATCTCCATCTAGTGCACAGTTAGGACAATACAACTACGTGAGCTTATGAGATAATGTTTGTAGTCCTTTTGTGCAACTCTTGCATTTTAAGAGATTCCTAAATCTAAACCATACCTAATAGCAGCAGTCACAGTTGAAAACATAGTTCATTACAATGTATGTTCTCCACGTTCCCCCCCCTTAACCAGTCCACTACCAGGCAAGTGCTGAATCCCCACTTAATGAAACACTGGCATTCAAGTCAAACATATCAGATATCATCCTTTTTTTCTATTACATTAAGGGCCTGTGGTTTGGGGCTGTCATGCTCAGATCAGAGGAGGAGTAAGAAAGCTTGAGGAACGCTGAACATGATACATTGCCATGACTGATCTCCCTGAAGACATCCGGCATTGCCGATAAATGAGTCATTACTTAACATACAAATAATATTCTTTGCTCACAGCAACACAAGTCTGTAATACTTGATTTTTTTTTTTTCTTTTCTCATTAAAGGTTACATATCACACATAGTTCAGAGAGCAAAAATAACATTTGCGAAGCATGTGAGTGCTTTGTTAAAAGGACAGGCAAACTTTAAAGCTTTGCTTGTACGGGATTGTGTTAGCATATCAATAAGAATTAATGTGCAAAACAGTCGTCTAGTGAGAATAATTTCTGCAAGGAAATACAGTATCCAAAAAGAAGGTTTATTCATGACTTTACACCGTGCAGTTTGGTTTTGGTTGAAAATCAGGTTCCCATTGGGCCCTTTAATACGGTATTCCCTTTTCATATTGGGTCAGAATTGAAGGAATCATTTGTCCGTTTCATTTGTGAAAAACTGATATTCCATCAGATTTAAAAAAAAACAGTTTTTTCTCTGTCTGTTTTGTCCAGTGTGTCATTTCATGCATGTGTTTTTCATCACATTTTTGTCTGTTGTCCGAGCACTGTAATGAAAGTAGCAAATTTAGGTGTTCTCAATACCTTGTAACCAAAATCACACACTCGGGTGCTGTCCTCACACTTATGTCTGTGTGTATTGACTTGAACCACAGCTACTACAACCAGAACAGCAAGAGACCAAAGGATCAGTGGGTATAAAGATATGGATCCCGTGCCTTAAACATGATAAACTGCGCCGTGTTTGCAAAGTCAATGGAGGTTGGGCGATGAACACTCAATTCAATCTCCCCACCCTTGCAGCCCCCCTCCCCCCCCCCTGCGTGAGGTGCCTGATTACAGTCATTTGCGCTCGCTGGCGGCTCATTTGCGGGAAACTGGTACACATGTGAATTTTGGATCAGGGTTGTGTGTAGGCCATTTGCTGTAGCCAAGAACGCTGGCCATTATCCCTTCCTCTCTCTCCTGGCAGGGCTCATGACTGAAAGCAATCCACCCGCACTCATCGTGTACACTGGTTTCCATGTGGACTCTGATCATTAAGTAAAATAGTTGTTCTCAGTAGTGGAGGACTGTCGACTATCATAGTTAAAAATGAATTGGACAAATTGGAAGTTGATCTAAATTATGAAAACTTGATTTTCAACCAATGGCAATAACTTGGGCAATTCAAGGGAAAGGTTTTCCTAAAGGCGACTGACACAAGGGGAAACATGGAAATGAAACGCTTACCACATCACTGTGCAGCATGGTGGTGGCATGCAGTTCGTTGTCTGGCTACCCTAAAGTGAAGGAGGTCACACAAGGGGACCTGCTCTGCAAATGAAAATCGAAGACTGCCTAGCTTGACACTGAAGATCGGAACCAATAACACTCTGTCAATATCTGCCTCGAAGTTGAGCCAGGTTGTAGGGCACACTGTCCATTCCCTTTTCTTACAGTTAAGCCCAGTAACATAGTCATGGTGCACCCAGTAATCCTCCAAAAGTCAGAGAGAGGTCAAAGAGAGTCATGAGACCAATATAGTGGCAGCCATATGCCAAAAGTCACCAACACAGCCCCCCTATATCGAACTAGGGGAGTCCCCAGGGACCAATAGTCACTGTGACCTGGTAGCATAGTCATAGCATGAGTATTGGCTGTTGGGGGCTGAGTGACTATTGGCTACTTACTGGGGGCAGCATGACTTTAGCTACTGGTCAGAAGTAATACTGCTCATTGGCTACTGGGTAAAAAGCTTTTTGGCTACTAAAAATGAAGCTCCCTTCTTTTACCTTTTCCCACAAAATTGCCACAAATGGAGGTCAATGTCATCTCTTACTGTCCATAAACGTAGAGTATGTCCATAAACCCCAAAATATGAGTAAAAAAACAGCCCGATCCCTTTAACGTTACACAAACACATATGTCCTCCTTCTTGTATTCAGAAATATTTGTACTTTGTCACCCCCCTCGGAATACATTGACACAAAAGTAGATAATCCATTGAAACATATTCTCGTTTTGATCGGGGTTCCTAACTTCTCGACGAAATGTTCATAACGATATTTTCTTTACAAATTATCCCCTGATGGATCCTGCCCAAAAAGAATAATATCTAACACAGTTAATAACACAAGAAGAAACTTTCGCGGCTATCATAAAGGGGTTCCTTATCCTTTCCATCCGCATCCACTGATTACAGTAGCAGATGGCCTTTTCTTGTCAGAAGCCCAAGCTTAGAGTCAGAAAATGTAGGCTATAATCCTAAATTGTTTTGACAGAATAGCTGATTAAAAAAATAAAGAAATCATTAACTTGCAGATCCTATAGTGACCCAAGGGTGTTCAGGAAAGGGATTAAAGAGTTAATGCTTAGGTATGTTCCATAAATATCTTAAAATTCACTGGAGCATCTTGAAAGACTATCATTCATAGTGGTTAAAGGTTTGTCAGATATTGCTACATGCCATGTAAAACTGTCTTAGAAATTGTGAGCATGCAGGAGAAAGATACCTGAAGTTTTGTCTCCTAGGGGAGCATAACATTTGTAAAGATCCTTTCATCACGGTAGAAATCATAATAATATTATACATATAGAAAAGCTAAAGAAGAGCTTACCAACAAAACACTGACCTACTGATATGACCCCTCGGGCAGATCACTCTTCTTCAAAGCCTTGTCTTAAAAACAAGGACATTAGAAGCTTAAAGATTATGCACTATGAGCCCGAGGGCTCCAGGCTCATTAACACTATGGAGCCCAGAGCCTTTCGGACATTTGACTAATTTTAAAAGCCTTTTTGTAAAAACCAGGAACATACAAGATAAAGAAGGTGGTCCCTGCATATGGGCACACACTTGTATGGTCCAGTGATTTGATTTAACATCTTGATCTGGTTGTGATTGTCCTTAAAGTGTGTTTGGCCTTAGATTGGCAAACTGAACCTGGATGGTGGAAACAGAGGCTAGGTGCAAATAAAGTATGGGTTGTTCTTTTGTGTTCGAACCCCTACGTTGATTCTCAGACCAACCCGTGAACCCTCATAATAATAATAACATCTACATTTTCATACCTCTACCCTTTTACCATTAAACTGTCTAATATTTTTTTTAGAATAACAATTTGTTCATACATCCAAGGCAACTTCTAAGCAGGCACATTGTGACATTTTTTACCATTTGTGAAATCTAGAATCAACCAGACGAAGTAATTCAAAATGTATTTCAATTGATAAATCCTTGGTGGAGCCTGATAGGCCGTGGTTTCTGACAGCTACAAGACATTACAGATGTTGAGATAATGAATTGATAAACAGGTGTCTATAATAAGTATAGAAATCTACATAGCATTAAAAATGAAAAGAAAAAAAGGATTCTTGGTCGTTAAACATCTGGATAATAATGAATACAAAAAGTCTCGTTTGCCCGAAACCCATAGACCCATGACTAAGGAGATTTCCAAATTGTTGGTTAGTTTCCAGGATAGTTGTCATCTTACAAGAAATGTTGATGCTGCACATGTTGTGAAATACATCTTCGGAAGACATACAATTTCAGTAATATGCTTCTGGAATTGCTTCTAACAGCTGGGTAACATAACGTTTGATTTTAAGTGAAATACAGTTCGAAGAGGGGATAATTTAGACTTTAGCAACAACGGGGATTCAGTTTGTTGACTCTAACATACACGTACAATGAAATGTTTTGCTAATCTTCCATTTTTTCCTTGTTTTAAAAACCAGATAACAAAACGTTATTGCTTACTGTCTGTTCTACTACTCCTATCTCATTATACATAATGATGGGGTCCCACCATCTCTCCTGCATGTTCTTCTTGCACAGTTGAAGCATTGTAGGGATTTGCTTTACAGCACCTCAATGAGGTCTTATTTCTGTTAATCAGTCTTGTCAGACCCTGTGATGTCAATTAAAGTGGATACTTAGTTGAGAAAACCGTAACAACAAGCAAATTGTAATTTTTTATTCGCGCTAGTGAGGAACATGCGAAATTCCATGCAGTTTACTTATTTATTAAGGAATCGGGTCATCAGCATTGCACATGTTACCGAAAGACAGATTTCACATAGCGTTTAAATGCCAATTCCAGATCTGCTTTTTAGTACATTATGCTTCCAATCACTTTAAAGGTTAATAAAGTAACTTGGCTCTCTGCCACGCAAACTGCTCTTGATCTCTGAGGGTGTCCCAGTTCCGTGTCATCTCAGTATCTTCTCCTGCTATATATTCTCCCCCCTACCTCCCTCATCAGCCATTAGCTGATCCCTTGATTCTTGTCATCTCATCAGAGAGACACTTATAATAATCTGGGGGGCAGCAGAACTCCTGACTCTAAAAATGGTTGCAAGAGAAGCCTGCCTAATGATAAATTCCCATTTCCCTCCAGTTGTTCAACTTAAAAACTCTGTGGAATATTCCATTTTAAGAAAAGCAAAAACGTTTTCTTTCCAAACCTACTCTTTATCATGGCCATTAGATACCCTTTATGCTCATAGACTTCAAATACAAAACCTTTGTAGTGGGCTCTTTACTATCATGTTCAGCTATGTTGAAAGTGACGTAGCTGCAGACTTTGTGCCCCTCAGGCTTAAGTTGCCCCAGTTCTGAGCCCCACATCCACGCCCCCATTTATTGTCCATATACAGTTGTATTTGAAGTATCCATCAGGCGTCTGCTACTACTCAGACACAAATAAATTCACAAATTATGTTGGTTAAACGTTTTGTAGTTTAATTAACCCTATAGTACCACAGTTAGTATTACTGTTTCTATGTAGCGACCACCAACTTGTGCAAAATCAGACAAAATTCCCTTGTGTAGACTGAAGATTGCAGGAAGTCTTCACTAAATGGCTCTTTCAAACAAGGAAATTAATCCTAGGCTGTGGATTTTTACCCACATATGCAGCATACCATAAACCTGGTTTCTATTACCCATGTCAAGTTATTGTAAAAATCCTTATACGCCTTCTTTTAAAAAACCCCTTTTGTTTAGGAAAGACTGATCCATATTGCTTCTCTGTCTAGTCTGCTGCCCACCCTTCTTCTTGAAAACAACAATATACATTTTAACGAATTAACAATCCTTTACATTCCTTCTATATATTTATTTCTCCTGATACTAGCTTGACTTGTCTAGTTTTGTCTCTCCCCCTTCTCTGCTGCTTCCGTCTTAAAGTCCAAACTCATAACACCTTCCTGACTCTCAACAGAATTTCTTAATTGGTTTAGAGGAGGTGTAGGGGAGAGATGTTAAATTCAGTAGGTATAAGCAACAGCGGTAGCAAAAGTAAGTTCAATTTTTAATAAATATAATACAGGCAGTCCCCGGTACTATACAAGATAGGTCTGTAGGTTTGTTTTCTTTAAATTGATTTGTATGTAAGTCGGAACTGTATATTTTATCATTGTAACCCCAGCCAATGTTTTTTGGGGCCTCTGTGACATTGATTTTAAAAAAATGTGGCTCGTCATGAGAACCAGGATTAACAATAAATCTTCATACAGACACCGGTGATACTGGTACAAAGCTGATTATTTTAGCCTAGGACTAAAGTACAAATAAATTACCAATAGCCTCGAGTCCGTTTGGTAACTAGGGTCGTATGTACGTCGAGTGTTCTTAAGTAGGGGACACCCTCTGTTATTGATTAACATCGATTATATATTCGATTAGGTAATCCTTAGAGAAAATGTAAGCTTATTTGTACATTTGTTCATACGTTCTTCTAAAGCACAAGCATGTTATTTCAGCGTAGGTACTAACTGTACCTATGTTATAAAATGGCTTCACTCCTTATCAACTTTGGTGCCTCGGTCACGAAGTCTTCAGCGAATCCGAGGATGCAAACAAGATTATAACTGGTTTTATTATCACAAATTATAAAGGTTTCATGATGCAGTTTTATGCTGCAGATTTTGTTTCAGTTGATGTCTATTGTTCACAATTGCAACAATGTCTATAAAAACCAAGCATACCAAGGGGCATACCATAATACCAAATAGATATCAACTATAAGTTCTTCTTGGGGGAGGGGGGACGACCAAATCATGGGTCTGTTGAACACTTGGATGGGTGTTTTTCACCTGAACATGTTTTGCCATTGATTTAAGTCTGGTGCTGTTTTTGTTGCACCTCTTTGCTCCTCAATATCTATAGCCCCTGTATACTAAGCTGATCCGGCCTCAGTTTCCAAGATTTAAACTCATAAATGATTTGAAAAAAACATTGACCTAAAAGGCGCCAATTATGTGTGGTACACCCCTATAATACAACACACACACATGAAACTTCAACAGCATACATTCCATAAAATTAGTGAATTTAAAAAAAAATGACATGTGGGCTTCAGTTAATTTGAGACCTTTTAAATAAAAGTCGCCAAAAGTCTCCAAAAGCCGCAATCAGTTTGTAAGCTCATTTCTATGCCCGGTCAAGGGCAGCCTTAGATTTGTGCCAAAAAAGTTGGCAACTTTCAGATTGGGACTCAGATGATAACTCAGAGAACACTGCGAAAGCTAGACAATGGCAAAATTTAAGGGATGTGAAAATGAGCACATGCACCTAAAAAGTCTAAAAAGGAAGAAAAAGGCAAGACAAAAGTTTCATACATTTCCCCGAAATGTTCACAATATACAAGCAACATATGTGCATAAAGTATGCACATAGCAAGTATATTGTTTTTATGTGGAGATATGCCTTAGTTATATTGCAGACAGAGATGGGTCAGAGATATTTGCCCTGGGCAGCCTATAAAAACACAATTTTTGCATGAAGTTACATATAAAAGTAGTTAATTGTAGTATATGTGAGGAGGGATGGGGGGGGTGTTGTCAGTAGTGAGGAGGAGACGTTCGTAAGCACTGCGGACATCCAAAGAACGCATGCGGGTGATAGGATTAATCTGACAACCTAGGGTTAAAGAACCCTTGGGGCTTAAAAATATAATAAAATAATTTGAAAAAGTTGAAACAAATTAAATAAAATAACATAAAATTTAAATCACCCCCCTTTCCTTAGAACTGATATAAAATAAACATAAAAATCATATAGCATGTTAGGTATCGCCGCATCCCCAAAAATCGAGTCTATCAAAATTAATAATGGTTATTCCTGGCGTTTACCCTGTAATCGAAAATAATCGCCTAAAGTCTTTGCCATTTTGCAAAGTAAAAACTCAAAAAGCAATCAAATGACGTACAATCCTCTAATGGAAGCATTGAAAATGTCATCAAAAGTCACAAAAAAATGAATCTGCCCACAGCTCCTTACATTGAAGTATGAAAAATTATAAGCGCCAGAAAATGTGTATAGGAGTTTTAGTTTTTGTAAATGTATGAAACATTATAAAACCTATATAAATGTGGTATCACTGTGTATGTGCCAACCCAAAGAATATAGTAGACATGTTTCTTTGCGACAAACAGGGAAAGCCATAAAATCCAATCCACAAGTAACGGTGTAGCTGTATTTTTCAACCAATTGCACACCATTTTGGATTTTTTTTTCCCCCGTTTTCCTCCAGTACAAAACAGCATGAATATTTAATACAGCCAATATGAAGTGCAATTGTTATGCAGAAACAAGCCCTCCACTCACACAGCTCTGAACACAAAGCTCTGTAGATTTTTGAAGGTGGGGAACAAAAAATGGAAAGACAAAAGAAACTTAAATATCTCTCAATAGAATAAAGTTTCTTTATAAAAGACTGTTTTCTTGAAAGGGGATCATCTTTAAAAATACTACAATAAAATCATGTACATGTAGTGAATCACAATTTTGTATGTTTGGTAGTTTGTCTGATTGGTTTTTACAGATATATTTGTAAAAGCCATGTTACCATAAACCACATGAATGCACAAGGAAACCTGTTCAGCTTATTTCTCTGGAAGGCTCTAGAATGTTCCTAACTGCTTCCATGGAAAATGGCTTGCTGTACCCACATGCAGGGCATGCTATATCTTTAGAAAACTGAAACACATCCTGAAATAGTGCCGTGAAATGTCAAAAAACACATACAAATGAATACACCCAGGATCTGAAGGAAGCCCATTTCCACATGAACTTTTAGTGTAAATTTACAATCCTGCAAAACTTTTAGGATTACTCTGAGGCTTAAAATCACTTATGTATTTGAATGGGGTTGTACACTAAAATACGTTCTTTCTGATGAATAAACAATAATGCAGATGAAAGTATTCTGTGCTCAGTTACCAATTAATAATCTGTAACTAATTAAACACAGATCATCTGCCTCGGATTGATTCTTTTTTCAACCATCTGCAGCAATCGCATTAAAAAGTCAGGTGTGAAATCTCTATGTTCGTTAATCTGCACAACCTTAGCCATTAAATAACATTAAAGGGACCACAGACCCTTTAAACTCTCAAGTGATTGTGAAATAATTCAATGGGAACTCATAACATAACACTTCAATGGGTTTGCTCAGAAAGCCAGCTTTTGTTTTTTCCCTTTAGCCAAATGAAGTGACTCCTAGGGATTTTATTTGTAACAGGATTGCTTTATTCACCATAGGAAGTTCATCTGTTCAGTACACCTTATTCTGCTGGGGAAAATTATAAGCGGAGAGAGATTAGTAGAGAGAGGCTTTAGACAGCAAGAAAACTAATGTCTCTTCATACTTTTGTTACAGAAAAGAATATACTTATAACTTGCCTTATTGGTTCATCCTGATACTTAATATATTTTTGTTCAATTACAGAAAATCCACTTCTGATGCTTAATATTACCACAGCGCAGTCACCCAAATGTTATTGTTTTTGAATAGAGAATGTCGTACCACCATCCTTGCCTTCCTTAAGTTATGGTAAAAAATAAGAATAAGACTAAATCAATCTTGTTATTAAGCAGCATCTTGAGAGGGTTTGTTTAAAATCTAAGTCCAGTTCACCAATCATTCACCTTCATAATGCTAACAAGGTAAACATTTGTTCCTTTGGCATTTATGTCTATGTGGTCCTAACACAATAAATACCTTTCTTCATATTGCTGAAGTTAGGGACTCGGCAACGCAGCCCGCCATGCCCTAGAATCTAGAACTACTCCACCATACATTAATATACTTCCACAAAAACATAGTTCAATTCAGCGTTCTTATAAAACATAAATATAATCTTTATTATACACAAAAGACAACACCAAATTGCATTGTCATAGATTAAACACAATGTGATTGTGCAGAGAGACCAAAACCGAAAAAGGTCCGAGAGACAGATGTCCACATAATGTACAACAGGTATACAAAGTACAATATAAGTCACAACCTCATTACTAAATCAAAGACAAGTGTCCCTACCATTATACGTCGTCTGTGGCTTGCCCTCCCAGAACACCCCACGCGCGCGTTTCGCCCACGCTCTTCAGGGGGTACCTAACACAAGTTTGAGTTTCCCATTGTGTCCATAAATCTTTTACAACTCTACAACAATACTGCCGGATACAGTAGTTTTTGATTACATATTGAAGCCAGTTCTTGGGATGAAATGAAGTAATGTCCCTCCAGGTTCTCTCTTGTATGAACCATAATATCAGGATATGATATAGGTAAAATCAGTCTTCCCTTCATAATCATTTTGATGTCTGATTTTACTGATAAGCTATTGCTGGTTACATTATGTTTGCAGTTAAAAGCTAGCATTATTAGACATGAATAAAAATACGCTCATTTTTGAATACAAATATATTTCAAACATAGATTCCACTTCAGTTCCTGTGGCCTTTTATAGTTCTTGAAGACTGCAAATGATTCCAAAGAAACTAAAAACAACAGAGTTTGGTAATGAACCAATTTTTGTTCAACTTTGGAGAATGAACTTTGTGTTATAAGAAATTTCCAAAAACGTTTCTATTTACTAACATAAAATAAACCAGAAATTCTTGTTCATAGAGCCATATGATGAAAATGCTATGTTCGTGATTCAGCCATTTACTTTTTCTTTTTCCAAAATGTTATGGTTGTGCCAAACCTCATTATAAAGATCTGGAACTGTACCTTTAAAGACAAAAATATAATCTTCCCTTCTTCAATTTCTCTTCTCTCTCCTGTTTTTACATTCCGTGTTCTTCCACCCTCCCATACCTATCCTCCTCCATACTGGCATCTGTGTTTGTAATCAGCAGGGCAGCAGTTAGCCAGGCAGATGAAAGAAGAATTGTCTCAGGCTTCTAAGCTTCCTGGATAGACCACTCCACTGATCAAAGGGAGAAGGCCACCGCTGTTTGCTTTGTGTTTCCCTAATAAAGTCCCATTAAGTGATCCCCAACATTCTTATAACACAACTTCAATTCAGCATCTACCAAAGAAGTTTTTCACACTTTTGATACTGTCTCTAAATGTCTAACCCTCACTTATCATCTGTGTCATGCCAAATTAACATACCCATTATGTGGTTTACAGCAGACACCTGCATAAGATAATACACAAAACATAAGATAGAGTATGAATGGATGAATTGTTTATCATATTGTCTAAAACTATTTTCTCTAAGTGATGTTGAAATATAAAGAGACTTAACAGAAACTACCACCACCAGGATTAGGATTGTAAATCAAGGTTTTAAAAATGACCCTGAGGGGCTCGGGCTTTATAGCAGCATCATTTACATTATTTTTTAATACTTTCTTTGTGTAAAAAAAAAGGTGTGAGAAAAAGTGGCAGATTCTGCCAAGGGGGGCACACCATGAGTAACTACCCACGCGTAGCAGCGGTAGGCTGCTACGGACCTGCAGCAGCGGCTCAATCACAATGTCTGCACTCTGCTGTACTGCATTACCTAACCCAGTCCGGCCGCCACCCGGGGCCCGCTTAATGCGCAATGCTGTTTACAACAGCCCCCTCTTCCTGAACACCTCCTCCCCTCTGTTCCTGCCCCCTGTGATTTGCTTAACAGCCTGTGTCGGTGTCCGGTTCGCCTCTGTCCATAGCTCCTCCAGGCAAAAGGAAGGCTGGGGAAACTTTATTTCTAAAGAGTGCTACTGGTGGCATTTTACTTGAAAAAAGAGGCTGCTGGGACATTTTTATATTTAGGGAGGCTGCTGGGGCATTTCATTAGTAAGGGAGGCTGCTGAGGTAATTTATTTTGGTAAGGAGGACACTGCTGGACATGTTTTAGTGAGTGGAGGCCCGCTGGAAATGTTTTAGTGATGGAGGTCACTGTTGGACATGTTATTAGTGAGTGAGGTCACTGCTGAGCATGTTATTAGTGAGTGGAGGTCACTGCTTGACATGTTATTAGTGAGTGAGGTCGCTGCTGGATATGTTTCAGTGAGGTGAGCCACTGCTGGATGTATATGGGGAGGCCTCTGTGGACATGTCATTAGTGAGAGGAGGCCTCTGCTGGACTGTCATTAGTGAGGGAGGTGGCTGCAGGACAGTGAAGGGTGGTGCTGCTAGAATGTTATAGTGAGGGGAGGCCCTTGCTGGGCATGTTATGGTAAAGGGAGGCAGCTGCTGGACATGTTATTGATGAGGGAGACCACTGCTGTACATGTTATTAGTGAGGGGAGGCCACTACTGACAGGTTATGATGAGAGGAGGCCACTGCTGGACAGGTTATTAGTGAGGGAGGTCACTGCTGGAAATGTTATTAGTGAGTGGGGCCGCTGCTGGAATGTTTTTAGTGAGTGGAGGTCACTGCTGGACATGTTATTAGTGAGGGGAGGCCACTGTTGGGCATGTTTTTAGTGAGGGGAGGCCACTGCTGGGCATGTTTTTAGTAAGGGAGGTCACTGCTGGACATCTTATTAATGAGGAGAGGCCACTGCTGGAAATGTTATTAGTGAGTGGAGGTCACTGCTGGACATGTTATCAGTGAGGGGAAGCCACTGCTGAGGTATTTTATTTGGTAAGGGATGACACTGCTGGACATGTTATTATTGAGTGGAGGCTGCTGCTGGAAATGTTATTAGTGAGTGGAGGTCACTGTTGGACATGTTATTAGTGAGTGGAGGTCACTGCTGGACATGTTATCAGTTAGGTGAGACCACTGCTGGACATGTTATCAGTGAGGTGAGGTCACTGCTGGACATGTTATTAGTGAGTGGAGGTCACTGCTTGACATGTTATTAGTGAGTGGAGGTCGCTGCTGGACATGTTATTAGTGAGGGAGGTGGCTGCAGGACAGTGAAGGGTGGTCGCTGCTAGACACGTTATTAGTTAGGGGAGGCCCTTGCTGGGCATGTTATTGGTAAAGGGAGGCCGCTGCTGGACATGTTATTAGTGAGGGGAGTTCACTGCTGGACATGTTATTAGTAAGGGGAGGCCCTTGCTGAACATGTTATTAGTGAAGGAAGGTCACTGCTGGACATGTTATTAGTGAGGGGAGGCCACTGTTGTGCGTGTTTTTAGTGAGGGGAGACCACTGCTGGGCATGTTTTAAGTAAGGGGAGGTCACCGCTGGACATCTTATTAGTGAGGGGAGGCCACTGCTGTACATTTTATTAGTGAGGGGAGGCTGGGGCTGGACATGTTATTAGTGAAGAAAGGCCATTGCTGAGACATGTTATTAGTGAAGGGAGGCTGTTGCTGGGTGCTTTATTTGTGAAGGAGGTCCTTTTAGGTGTTTGTTGCATCATTCCTGACCCCTTAATGTAATTACTTTTAAAGCTGTATAATTACAATTAAAAAAAACCCTTGTATATGTTCAAAATGGGCAGGGGGTGGGAGGAAGTGCTGTGGTCAGGGAGGGGGGCTCAGCCAAAAGTTTGCTATGGGGCCCACTCATTCCTAGTTACGCCACTGGGCGCACACCTGCATGTAAGTGCCCTCGGTTTGCAGTCCTTGACTCAGATGGTAGGAGTTACTTCTATGATTAGTGCAGATTAATTTGTATAGTAACACTGCAGCAAGCAAAGAATAATGGGATCCCTTTATGTCAGTTTTTTGGGTTAAGTGTACCATAGCTGTAAAATGACCAATGTAAAATGAACATTTGCACATGGAGTAAATTGTATCAAATTTGTTTGTAGTAGACCATATTGTACATAAAGATTTACTTATACTTAAAAAGATATAGTAAAAAATTTCTAATTTCTAAAATATCTACAAAATGCCAGATGTAAAGTTGGTGATAGTGTTGCATTGGTATCACCCCAAATGCCAATTTGTGAACCTGTTCTAATAAACAGTCTAGATGAAAAGAAATACAGTCTCAATAAAAGTATATATTGAAATAATAATACTTATAAATCAAAAAAGGCAATGTGCATACTTAGTCAAATGAGAAATTAATTATTCTGGTAAAATTATTCAATTAGCTTCATATGTCAAAGATGAAAAAATAAGCCACTAAAAGCACAAAGGGGAAAAAAGAGCTGATGACATATTGATAAAGCACTAATCTCTAAATCTGGGTGTCAGTAACAGGGACATGGTATGAAGATCTAACTCCGCATACCAGCAATCCGCAAACACAACGACAGATCTCATTGATCCAAGGCCAACAATTACTGGCTGTCGTCCCAGAGCCTATTTCAGTATCAGACTCTGGACAACTATCAAGACTCTACAAATGTGTGTTCACTGTCCAACTCGTGTGAGGCCATGATAGTGTGGCAGGTGTGTGTCTGTGGGACAGCTAATCACTTCACATTGTGATCGACTGTCAAAATGTTTTGCTTCCAGCAGATGTAGTGTTTGTGCAAACAATGAATATCATATGGTGCATTTAGAAGGAGGTGGAGAGGATGTCTTTATGACATTTCTGTTGTTATCAACATAATCCCTCACAAAGGTCTTTCATCTTATTTTCTATACTGAAGTCATCACACAGGGAATAAGATTTTATAAATTCTTAACACCTACCCTGCTGAGATGAAAGGTCACAACTGATCCTATAACCCAGAATGCTAAAGCACAAAGCTTTAAGTTTTAGTCTGGGGTTCAATTCTATGATTGTAGGTCAACTGTACCTTCTAAGGTTTGGAATGGGAGAAAAAAAAGAAGGCAATAACATGCTGATTTACACATTTTGCAACTTGAATTTATTTGAATGGATATGCAAACTGATTAACCCCTTTGCGCACCAGGACATACTATTACATCCTGGTGCTGTGATGGGTGTATGGAGAGAGCTCACAGGCTGAGCTCTCTCCATACACAGCGGGTGTAAGCTGTTTAACACAGCTGACACATGCATGTTACTTTCGCGGTCAGTGCTGGCACCAATGTTACATGCTATGGTCGAATCCGTGCCCATGACGTCATGGGAGGGTGGTGATCGGTTGCCATTGCAGACTACAGTCTCGTAAAGATGGCTGATGGCTATTAGAGATCATCAGTAAAATTTCTATATATTGCAATATAGTATTGCAGTATACAGTATGAGCAATCAGACCCTGGAGATTAAAGTACCCAAGAGGGTCTGAAATAATAGTAAACAACAATTTAAAAAAATATAAAAAAAAAATTAAAAAAGTAAAAGTTTAAATCATTCCCCTTTCCCTTGAACACATATAAAAAGAAATAAACAGTACAAATCCTAAACATGTTAGGTATTGCTTTATCCCAAAATGCCCATTCTATCAAAATATATAAAAGATTGTTGGCCTTAGAATTTGGCAAAATGGCAATTTTTTTTTTGTACAAAAGAATCTACTAAAACCTTATAAAACCGATATAAATTCCCTGTGATTGAGCCCACACAAAAACGCTGAAAATATGATTTTTTGTCAATTTAACCACACATGGAATTTTATTCCAGCTTTCCAGTACATTGCATAGAATAATAAATGGCGCCACTAAAAAGTACAATTTGTCACCCATATAACAAGCCTTCACGCATCTTGTGAAAATAAATATAACATAAAAATAAAAACTTTATCGCATTTGGAATGAGGGGAGTAAAAAAAAGAAATGCAAAAGGGCTGAGTACTGTAAGGGTTAAGTGACCAGGGTGCCACTAGCTGTATTTATTTACTTTTTAGACAATATTGATGTGTAATTACTTTATTCCTTTGATGGTTTTCCAGGATTTTTATATATTTATGACCTTTACATGTGACAGTGCTGCTAAGTTTGGAGGTTTCCCCTAGCAGCACTATGCAGATCTGCTACCCACAGGTAGATTTGGTGTCCACAGAAATAGGATAACTGCAGTGGTGGAATTACACACGGAGGAAATTTTCAGCACTTCATTCTCTAAAATTTCCAGGCAATAAGTGTTCAGATCCACATGGTATACTTTCAAATTTTGCATTGGATATGTTGCAGCCAAGTTGGTGGCATAAAATTAAGTTGCTTGCTAAATTATATGTTGTAAATATTAGATTATCAACAGGTTTTAAAACACATCTCTATAATTCATATCTTCATGTCCATCATCTCAGTTCCTTAAAGAGGTTTACCCATGAAAAAGAGTGCAAAATTCCAGAATGTGAGCAGGTTCTCTCTAAGCAGAAACTTCATGATTCCTCTGTGCTGTTAGATGCTGTGTGCTGACAATGTGCTTTATCATTAGATTAGAGTTTATCTACACTTTTATTTAGTTTCTGAACATTCCACTAGCATCTGACACATCGAAAAAGAGAGATGAGACAGATTAGAGATGATGAGATGGTGAGATCCGTGTGATGGATATAAAACATAATGACACTCTTAGCTGCTCCCTCAATAAAACACACAGTTAGCTCTACTAACTCACCATTACGATATGCTATACGCTATTCTATATGTCTCCTTCCAAGATAAAGATCTTATCTGTCTGTAGCTTGTAGAGTAAGTCTCTGCACACTACTGACAGGTGCCTGTGTCTGATATGGTCTTGTAATGCAGAATTTGGGGCTGAAGGGAGAGAGCACTGCAGTGTGCAGATAAGAGAAGCTATTCATGAGAACAATCCAACCATAGTCAGATTTACGGTCGTATCCAGGGACAAACTAAAATTGTAGGACTGATTAATGACAGGTTGGAATTATATCTGTGAAATGCTGTATTTTTGTTAATAATAGTGAATCAGAGAATGTGTTATGTTGTATATTTGTTATGTGTTGTGAGTATATTTAAGAATCGTATCTTCATGGGAATACCCTTTTAAACTGAGCTAAGCATTTAGGTTTCTAATATTCAATTTTATTTAAGTATCAGAAGCCAATAAGTGTGATTTAACAACCAAATTTGCAACTGTAGATGTCTCAGTTATTGGTGTATAGTTGGTGCATTCCAAAGCACTTCAGCCTCTTTTTCATATTAGTAAAGTGAAGAAAGGAGTAGAAGGAACAGCAATACGATAAAAACCAAAGTATCATTGGCATGTGGTGGCATGGCCCTATGTAGCAGAGAAGTTACTTTGGGCATGCAAACCATGGTGACAGACAACCTTTAAATACTTAATGTGAAGCTTTAGTCTGATTTGTTCATTTGCTATTTCCTCCAACTTTTTTTTCAGCAAATTATCAGACTAAAAACATTATTCAAGATAATTGCTCTTTAGTTTTTATGTAATTCTATTGACATTGGTGGTGGGATGGGTACAGTTACTGCAACTTTGAGTGGCACACTTTTATGTATGATCCAAACTGCCTACAATTGAAACATCAGCTCTTTGACATCAGCATGTGAAACAAATACCAAAAAATACACTCTGTGATGTGTTCAGAGCACACATTGTAATGATTAATGATAATATTCTTTAAAAGGCTGCTGGCATACCAATCTGATGGCAATGTGAACTTCTACCATAGATGTTCCAAACCTGAGAGTTGTTTATTTCATCTGGAACATAGCAGATGAGTTTAATACCAAGTATTTTACTTTTATAAACTTTCCCTGGGCAGAGTAGTGGAAATCCTCCAATAAATGGAATATACTGTACTTTCAAGAACATGCTGAGAAATCCAGTTGCCATTAGAAATAGTAATGTTCTACTTCCAGTTTCAGAGTGAATGTTATACGTAACTGCTAATCCTTAAATAAAATACTGTCTTTAAAGGAACTTCATCACATTCATATACATGATCGTGAATGGTAGTTGCAATGCATTTTTATAGTAGGTATGTATACTGATGTGGGACCTTAATTATAAAAGTGTCCTTGCACACAAACCAAAGCTCTGTTGTCTCAAAAACTGTGAATACAGTATATAATACATTTTTGCATAGATTTTCTATATGTGTGCTTCTTTATCTCAATGGGGAGAGGAAGATCTCTCCACCATCTCTGGCTATTGTTAGTAACTTTCACAATTGTTGATAACATTGATACACAATTACCAAAAGTTTTGCAACTTCTGGAAAGCCACAAATTAGCGTTCACTTATAATGCTTTCACTTCATTGTACATGGGAAGCATAAAAAGGGAAAATTCTTGGTTGCATTTTAAATACCCAATAAACCCACTAATGAGAACACTTGAGTAACAACAAACCCTGCCTCAGTTTATAAAGTTCCTCATTAGGAGATCAGATTGGCAATATGGCAAGTACAAAAGCAGGTGCAGGCAGTTCCTATGGCAGCACAAAACATTGGAAATCGAATTGTCACAGGGACAATTGTCTGGAGCTATATTTACATACTAGTTCCAACTCAGGAACACACCTAAAGAACTTATCTTGTCCAATGAAGACCCACCAGAATATATAAATCTTCCATGAAGATAAAAACTACAAAATGTTTAGTATTTTATGATAAAGTTAGAGTGAAGTGGAAACCTTGGTACCAGACAAACTCCATAGACTTCACAACATATGCGTATTTCCATTATATTCATTTCAGATTCCCAATCAGAGATTTTCGCCCTCTTAAAAAGGCTGATACAGACAATTTGCAGACAACCATCGGATGCTTTCTTATGGGAGATTTATGTCAAAAGCTGGTCTGGTGAAAAAGAACTGTCTAGTTGTATGAGTTCAGAGTGGCCTAAAGATCAACTGATGAAACATCAGTCTTCATTGGCAAACTATGAAGAAGCATTTGTGAATGTGGAAGTCAAAATATCTGCACCTCAGCCTTAACTAAGGCATAGCATTAACCTAAAAGTCCCAGCGATGTAACTAGGAAATATGATGCCAGTTTTTTGGGCTGTGGCTGATTTCTGGTTTGCCTCTAGCTGGTATTGATGTTAATTTCTGGTCGATGAAACATCAAGTGTATGCTCATGCTATGATTAAAGGGCATCAATACTTTGATTTGCCTAAAACGCGACAGCTACGAAGCATGATGATGGCATTAATGCCTTTTAAATTATGAAATAAAAGATGAAACTAAGTCATGGCGCTGGGATCCTATCTTTTCATGTGATTAGATTTCCCCACTGCAGTCCTAGCAGCCAGCATCCCACTGCATAGTGCATTTTCTGATGGACGTCAGACGAGATCAATTGAAGGTTTCCAAAGGAGAGCAATAACCAGGGTTTATTTTCTGCTTGTTTACTTAATAATTTTAGGGTCTCTTTCTCCAGGCTGGTCACTAAAACCAGTGAACTGTGCAACAGTCTTAATACATGAGCTATATTGTATGAAGAGCCAGTTTTTATTAAACTTGATAGCAATTAAAATAATTATTGTACATCTGTGCTGTCTGTAGCCGGCCATTAAGCATGATACCAAAGTTAACTAGGACAAGCATTACATCTGTTCCTGCAGATCAAGTGCACAATGAGCTTTTTTTACCTAATGTATATTAAAATTGCACATTCCACAGTGGCCAAGGGACTGCACATGGCTACAAAACCAGAGATGTCATACAAACAGGAAATCTGCCTTTCTTTGAACTTCTCCTACTGAAGAGGCCTAGGGCAGTGAATTGAGAACAGCTGCTCTTTCAGCCCTGCTCAGTTCACCGCACAAGTCATGCCCTCTTGAAATGTCCTTCCCCTCCCAATCCTCATCACCTCTGATGAAACACAATTCCGTGTGAATTCTGGCAGGTGAGGAAGTCCTGCAGAGTCACTTAGTCTGCCTATATTAGGAAGACTGGTCTGCTATTACAACAAACATTGGGAGAGAGAAAAGAACTGGACCGCACATTCACACATTACACAATGATCAATTGCCGCTAGGCTATATTAACAAAACAAACTCGGTACTTAGATACATTTTGATCAAATTGAATTAGCCCACTAACCACTTCACAGTGACCTAGTTGTAGTGGGTCCCTACACTATTAGGTGCAGCATCACATGGCATCCACCACCGCTGCAGTACAGCACCGGCAAGGACCAAGACCCAGTTCCCCCCCAGCACCCATACTGGCAGGCATAGTCCCCATGGCTCCAGGCCCCCGATCCCCACCAGGCCATGTGCGAACAGGTCTACAATACTCACTGCTCCATGTGGTCTCAGACACTAGTTGAGAGTTAGTAAGAGGCCACTATATGCAGTCTCCTGCTAATTTAAAAACACCGGGGTTGAAGGGGGCGGAAAGCTGGTACCAGCCACAAAACAAAATAAATGAGGGTATAGAATACTTAACTAAATGCTTATCGAGTAACCCTAGTGGACTGCCTTTAAATGAAAACAGTATTCATTTATACATAAGTTTGAGGAAATAAATGTTCTATTTATTAATTGTAGAAAGTTAATAAGATTATGTTTTCTTAAGGAAAATATAGTTAATAATGAGAGCCTCAATAATGACCAAAACAGCAGAATCTCCATATATTGTCAACCCTTTGCCTGGGACTAAAGCCACAAAAATGAAAGGCAAAAATTGTTCATAATTAAATTCTTTGTTCAACTGCCAATGGAAAATAAGACGATTTTAGTATATTACAATAGGAGCTTTCTTTCAGTGAAAAGTAGGTGTTCAAAAAAAAAAAAAAAGTTTCATCAAGACATCTCTGCACTGTATGACAGATCAGATTGTCAGATGAAAGACTATGCTGGAAAATTAGAAAAACATGAAAAAATAGCCCTCTTCCCAAATTTCATGTGTTTGTTATTATACGTAAAATTAGTTCCCGATATATACAAAGTAGTGAAGTCTCTACAATACAGGCAGTCCCTGGGTCACGTACAAGATAGGTTCTTTAGGTTTGTTCTTAAGCTGAATTTGTATGCAAGTAAGATCTGTCATTTTTTGCTGTAATGGGAACAAGGATTATCAATTAAGCTTCATTACAGACACCTAACAGCTGATCATTGCAGCCCGAGACTAAAGTAAAGTATTCAGAGAGCTTCATTAGAGGTCACATCTGGCTGAGAGGACTGTCTGTAACTAGGAGTCATCTGTAAGTCAGGTGTCCTTAAGTAGGGGACCGCCTGTAGTTGTAGAAGCAATCACATGCGGAATATCCTTGCCCATACAGATCATCATCGTCACTTTTCCACTATATAGTTACTCTTTTTTACATCTGTGTGCTTTTTGTTCCAACTATAGGAAGCAATGACTTTATCTTGCTGTTTAAGCTGCCATGACGTCATCAAGGAACTAACACACATAAGAGCACTGTAGGACTTTGAAAGGAATCTGAGCTTCTTTCTCAGTGTGTGGCTGTTTGCAACATCAGGGAGACATATGTACCAGAAGATGGGGAAAAACAACAAGATGAAAGAATTCAAGATGAAGGCTTCCTTCATTGCATCCCTGCTCCCTATGATGACAAAGCTTTAATGACCAATAAAAGCTGAGCAGTGTTTGGACATCTGAATCTGTGTTACAGCTTTGGCGTTTTAAGTACCTAGTCTTAAGTAGTGGTAAACAGTAACACGATACCGCGCAATGGAAAAAGGCTTTATATTACCTATTCAGTGTAGGAGGGTTTTTGGAGATAGAAGGCAATAAAATTCTGCTTTTATTAAACTTTGGTTAGAATACCTTATTGAACATTGATGGATGTTGCGAGACCTTCAGGTGATCAATTGGGGGCTATCATGGCCCCCAATATCATGGCATCATGGCATAAGGTCTTCAAGTTTCATTTTTAAATCTCTATTACAAATATAGGTTATATGGTGTAGTCTGACAACCATTCTCAGCAAACTTTGTTACCTAAGATACCTACTAAAAATACTAGATTTGTGTCTTATTCAGGCAAAAGCGCACACAATTCACGTGTAGCATTAACCACACGATGGTTAGAGTCTCTCACCCAGTGGTAGGTGTGACAGGCCTTATGTCTGATGATAGAGAACAACAATACCAAGGAGGTGAGCTCAATAGGAGTTGGATTTGAGATGAAGCACATATGGACGGACTAAAACTTAAAAGACGCTACTCTGTAAAATCAAATTGTAAAATCAAAAGTAAATGCATAACACGTTTTGGTCAAGGACCTGAACCTTCATCAGGTGTCTACGATTAACAACTGTTTACGTTCTGGGTCTTGTCTTTGAAACTTTAGTTCATTCATATGTGTACAAATAATAGTAAATAGGCACTCTGTGCGTAATGTAATGCATACCAAAACCATCACTAAATGAAAAATTATACAAATGTGCCACTCTCCCCCACAACTTATAAACTTTCTTTAAAAGTTTTTTTAAACTGAGAACTAAAATAATCTAAATCTAGAAATATA
This sequence comes from Engystomops pustulosus, assembly GCA_019512145.1. Classification (NCBI taxonomy): domain Eukaryota; kingdom Metazoa; phylum Chordata; class Amphibia; order Anura; family Leptodactylidae; genus Engystomops; species Engystomops pustulosus. The sequence continues at coordinate 111,078,834 of CM033647.1, forward strand.
AAGTTGATATCTGAGTGTTCAAGCAGAATTAATGCCTCTACAAAGAGGAGTTTTTAAAATGCTTTTGTGTGCAAAGGGTAGGTTCAGTTTGTATGACAGTGGTGTGGCACACCCTGTCTGCTCTATAATGAGCCAAGATTTTCATAGTAACACCAGAGTTTCAGGAAGGAAAGGATGGCAAAAGGAAAACGTAGGCAAGATAAAATTATATTTTAAGGATAAATGGAAAAATGCTTGAACTAGGGAAGAGCATGGAATTCATGAAGAGCTCTCTTGTAGATCAGAACATTTTGCTTGATTTTTCAGTCACTTTGAAATGTGAAATACATCCTGACAGAAGCCATTTAATAAGCTATTACAATGGAAATATTGATAAATAATAAATTCTCTTTCCATAGAGAAAATATCAGCCTTTCATATCAAACCCCTAAAACCTCTGGTTGGGTGCCTTATTTTTCTAAAGGGTTTCAATTACTGTATGTATATGTATATCACTAAGGCTTGTTGCTATACATAAATGACATACTTCTACAATGTGTATGGCATTTGATATATATTTATACTTTTTTATAGTCTATGGAAACTGGTTTCAACTGTATGTATATTATGTTGTTATAAACATATAGGGGCAGATTTATCAAGCTGTCTGAAAGTCAAAATATTCTTAGTTGCCCATGGCAACCAATCACAGCTCCGCTTTAAAATATTCATGAGCACTGGTAAAATGAAAGCTGTGCTGCAATTGGTTGCCATGGGCAGCTAGAAATATTCTGACTTTCAGACAGCTTGATAAATCTGCCCCATAATATTACTAAAAAAGACAGGGCAACAGATCTGTCATTGGCTCCTATTTCTGTAAATTTGCTAGGAACATATTCTGACATCAGTTTCTCTCATCAGTTTGTTGGGATGCCTTCAAGAACTCAGATTTAAATGAAGTATTGGGTAACTTTTTTGAGTCTGTACAATGAATGTATTGCCCAAACTGAATTTTGAAATGCTTGAACTGATCACACTTTGATATCAGATCAATAGACAGAAGGATCCTATCACATTTCAAAGGAACATACAAATCAGTTAGGTACACTTTAAGGTCAGCCTCTAAGTGCTTTCCTCATGAAGGATTTATGGTGGTGATCCCCTAGTTGAACATGATCTATTACTTTGGGGTCAGTCCAGTTAACAATGTGCATATCACCAATGACTGTGAACCAGAAATAAACAGAAGACATACATAATGCAACCAAATTAGCAGCCATTAACACAAAACAAAGAGTAAATGACACAATCAAAAATATAATTCTGTAGACCCCTTGATATCCTTGAACCACCGAATAGTATGCAAGGGAAGCGATTACATTGTGAGGACAACAATGGCCAATAATGAGTTAATGTAAGGAGGTCAATGCACCTCAATTCACAGGGTATGGAATTCTGGGATGTTTTTGTAGTGAGAGCAAAAGGTTCAGGCCTGTTAAAGAAGAACATTGGTAGCCAGAAAGACTTAACTCTTGTATGTAGGAGTATGTTGAGCTTTATATATAGAAGCAGGCCTAGTATAGGAGGTTGTAAGCTAGCACACATTTATGGGTATCCTACTACAGTTCCTTACAACTCACAGGTTGGATTTTATGGAGCCTTAAAGGGATTGGCCACCTTTATGTTAAATAATTATAAATCTGCCCCTTCCATTCAAATAAAGTTATCTCTCCCTAGTGCCAGCACAAGACAGGCTACTTTTTAGGAGCACACACAGGATAGGAGGAATGTCAAAGAGAGCCAGCCAGGATGGATTGCAGGAAGGTGAAGATGGAGAAGAGGCTACCGGATCACATCGGATTGGATAACGCATGAGAAGTCTTAATGAAGGTAAGTGACAATCTTTGTTAGCCAACCCTAAAACCCCACAAGAAAGTTTAATTAAATTGGACAACCTTTTAATGTCCCTATGTCCTAAAGTCTTATTGCAACAGAAATGTGGATAAAACACAAGAATAAAACATTGGTGTTATCCAGAGGTATATATTGGTTCTATTGTTAAAGGTAAGACTTCAGGTATTATTGCAAAATAAGTTTGTCTTAACAATCTTTTTGCTCTTGTCTGCCAAAAGCGACTCAATCCCATCAAAATGAACTCTTTAAGATATTTAACAGTGCAGCCTTTGTGAGTAGAGTTTGTCTATGTTAGAGTAGCTTGGATGTTTTTCTTAAAACACAATAGACGTCAAAGCGAAAAGTAAAAAAGAAAGAAAAGATTAGCTTTCTCACCAAACAAGCAAAACAAAAAGGATCTCCATCCAGAACTCTACATTTTTTGCAGTCTGTGTAATGAAACGGCTCAGAAAATAAGTATTTTATATGGCTAGGATTCACAACAGAGCTCAGAAGAATTTGGCAGAGTTTGATGCCAGGATTTCAAAAGTCTTTCCACATTTCTAGCAAAGATCTAAGGAACAAGAAGTTCAAATCCTTTTGGACCCTCCGTGACATTATAAAGAGATTGCAAAAATGTGCTTGTCCTCGAAACTCGAATAGCTAAGCAAAGTTTGCACAGAATCAATATTGTTAGGGGTTTTTTTTTATTGAAAGCAAAGAGACTAACATTAGGAAGGGACCAAACCAGATGTAAAAACAAATTGATCTATTAAATAAAAGTCATGAGGGGGAAATCTACACAAATCTCCTACATAACAGACGACCTTCACACATCTGTGAACAGTAGTTGGGTTATATTTAAAGTTAGTGGTAAATATCAAACAAGAAGCCACACAACAAATGCATCATGAAAACCAGGTTTTCTACCATTTTTTCCTGAAAAAACTGTAGTCACAAAAAGAATAAAATCTGTTTCTACCTCAATCTTTGACTATAATCTCTTTAAGTATGAAACAATTATGGATAAAGTTCCGTAGAGCTCCTTATATTGAAAAACTCAGAACTGACTTGGAGAGTCTTAAGAATGTATGGCTAAGATTCCAGGGCAACAAATTATTAGTAAACTTTCTAACTAAATATAGTAAAGGTATTCCTAACATAAAGTTGGGGTCAGAATAATCAAAACTGTGTTATCCATTATGGCACACAGCAGCACAGCTTTACAACCTATTATAGCTTTTTTGAAGTGCACTTGGATTTTTGAAGAGCACTTCAAGAAATGCAAACTGCCATGTGGTTGGTTGCTATGAAAAAAAGGATACAAAAAACACAAGTTTTACTTTAGAAAGTTTCATCAATCAGCCCGGGTATTGTTGAGACATATTTATTAGCATTTTTCAGGACAATCAAAAAGAACTAAATAGAATATACAAGTTACTCTTAATTATTATATTTTTATAGTATGGGCTCTTATGAAGACCTTTTTTATTATAATTAAGTAGTAATAAATATATATATATATATATATATATATATATATATACATACATACACACTCACCGGCCACTTTATTAGGTACACCATGCTAGTAACGGGTTGGACCCCCTTTTGCCTTCAGAACTGCTTCGTGGCATAGATTCAACAAGGTGCTGGAAGCATTCCTCAGAGATTTTGGTCCATATTGACATGATGGCATCACACAGTTGCCGCAGATTTGTCGGCTGCACATCCATGATGCGAATCTCCCGTTCCACCACATCCCAAAGATGCTCTATTGGATTGAGATCTGGTGGCTGTGGAGGCCATTTGAGTACAGTGAACTCATTGTCATGTTCAAGAAACCAGTCTGAGATGATTCCAGCTTTATGACATGGCACATTATCCTGCTGAAAGTAGCCATCAGATGTTGGGTACATTGTGGTCATAAAGGGATGGTCATGGTCAGCAACAATACTCAGGTAGGCTGTGGCATTGCAACGATGCTCAAATTGGTACCAAGGGGCCCAAAGAGTGCCAAGAAAATATTCCCCACACCATGACACCACCACCACAAGCCTGAACCATTGATACAAGGCAGGATGGATCCATGCTTTCATGTTGTTGACGCCAAATTCTGACCCTACCATCCGAATGTCGCAGCCGAAATCGAGACTCATCAGACCAGGCAACGTTTTTCCAATCTTCTACTGTCCAATTTCGATGAGCTTGTGCAAATTGTAGCCTCAGTTTCCTGTTCTTAGCTGAAAGGAGTGGCACCCGGTGTAGTCTTCTGCTGCTGTAGCCCATCTGCCTCAAAGTTCGACGTACTGTGCGTTCAGAGATGCTCTTCTGCCTACCTTGGTTGTAACGGGTGGCGATTTGAGTCACTGTTGCCTTTCTATCAGCTCGAACCAGTCTGCCCATTCTCCTCTGACCTCTGGCATCAACAAGGCATTTCCGCCCACAGAACTGCCGCTCACTGGATGTTTTTTCTTTTTCGGACCATTCTCTGTAAACCCTAGAGATGGTTGTGCGTGAAAATCCCAGTAGATCAGCAGTTTCTGAAATACTCAGACCAGCCCTTCTGGCACCAACAACCATGCCACATTCAAAGGCACTCAAATCACCTTTCTTCCCCATACTGATGCTCGGTTTGAACTGCAGGAGATTGTCTTGACCATGTCTACATACCTAAATGCACTGAGTTGCCGCCATGTAATTGGCTGATTAGAAATTATTGTGCGTGAAAATCCCAGTAAATCAGCAGTTTCTGAAATACTCAGACGAGCCCTTCTGGCACCAACAACCATGCCACGTTCAAAGGCACTCAAATCACCTTTCTTCCCCATACTGATGCTCGGTTTGAACTGCAGGAGATTGTCTTGACCATGTCTACATGCCTAAATGCACTGAGTTGCCGCCATATGATTGGCTGATTAGAAATTAAGTGTTAACGAGCAGTTGGACAGGTGTACCTAATAAAGTGGCCGGTGTATATATATATTATCACAACAGCGTTTAGGAGAGACATACCAGGCTCTTATCATTACCAGGCTCTCAGTTGTTGTATGCCTTGTCCAGACAGGAACTCATAGTGCATAGTGGTCACAACAGAGTGTCTTAAGTGAATTTTCCTTATGTCAAGCTACTGATATTAATGGAAAGTATATGATCACTTAAAGGGGTTATCCCACCAAACAAATTCACTCCATCAGATCCATAGAGATGAATGGAGCAGAATGGACATGCGTGGCCGTCTGGTCCATTCATCTCGGGGAGCGAAAAGGGATCCAAAGGAGGTAGCCATGTTCTTGTCATCTTTGGGGTTCTTATCACTGATACCAATAAGCAAGTTAGGCCCTATCCTGTGTGAATGTATGTCTACATATGAACCCTTTGGTACAGATTTCTATTGCTTGTGAGAAATCACCCATTTCTGTTTTATAGTACGGTATATGGTATTGGAATGAAACTGCATTATTGTATTGAAACTTTACAACACTACTATAGGGGCTCTTTTTTGTCTCTACCCCCTTAAACTAAGTCTCACTCTGCAATCTTTGCTAATCATTGCATCTCACTCTCAATGCTTTACATAAATCAGTACAGGAGTATTCTTTTCTATACACCCTCTATGTTCCTGCAGATGCATCCGAATAGAAAAGACAGATCCAGTAGCGGATTGTCTACTTCTTTCAGTTTTTTGTCTATGGGAGATTTTATGACAGTTACAGTCTCCACCCACAATTTTAGAAAGAACTTATTACACATATAGCCTTAGAGGAGAAAACTACTTCAAATACAACAAATACATCATATAATGTCCATAATATTACTCACACTATACATGCAGTCTATAAATATATATTTATAATAATAAAGAAAACCTATAAATTACACTTTTGCAGTTTATTATGGTGTCCCACAAAATGAGGCCTTTGTATGCTCATAATCCAACATTATTGTCAGTCTTAAACCATCCCAAAATGTTCATAAGTTAAAAGTGTAACATAAGAAGAAGAGGACATAGTAAGACAGACATAACCTTTCAAAAAAAGCAAACAAATCGGTGCTCTTATTTATTTTTACAGTGCAAAAGCTTCACTAGAAGCTGCTGATGTTATTTTTTTAACATGAAGGAGACCACAGAGGTGAAGTTCCGACCCCTTCCAAAACTGCTAACAGCCTTACATGAAAGGCAGCTTCTAAAAGAGACGACTGATTGTCCTACACATTTTAGTCCTCCTCCAAAGCTTTATTGGCTACTACCTCAAAGCACCCTGGGAGTCTCTATTTATTCAGCTACTTCCTTCCCAGTCTGTTTATGTGTTTCAGCTGCAGAAGTAACCCCTGGGTTGCCAAGGATGAAACCTTAAAGAGGAATACAAAAATCTGAAAATAGGTGTTAATAATTATAGGTTAACGATAAAACTTTTCTGAAGTATTTGCAAGTGTGTTCAGCTGCATAATAGTGCTAAATGTAGGGGGTAAAATTCTTATGTCTTAAAATCAGCAAAACTCCACAGAAGCAGCATTTCAAACAAAGGCAATGTGTATTTTTCAAACATGATAGAGAATACGTTTCAGCTCCTCAATAGAGACATTTTTAAGCAACTGTCAAAATCACATAGAAATGTATATTTATATTGTCATTAATAAAGTGATCGAAATATGTTGCAGGGGATCCCAAATTCCTTAAAACAGAGAAAATTCACAAAAAGCTCCTCAGCAATATTTAAAGTTTTCTCATATAAATCAAACCTGGGAGATATATACAGATTTTTTCTTTTCCTAACAAAAAAGGTGGCAAATTAACTTCCCCTGCCAGCTCTCTGGTGGAGAGGGCATGTTACAAGGGGGCGGGCAGGAACCCACTGGCCTACTTAGTTTCCACCAGGGAGTCAGAGAGGGCCGTATTGGCTATAGGACAACTAGCCGCAGCAGAAATTCCCGTTTCCCCTTAAGGGGCACAGTAGGATATGAAGAAATTCTAAAATATAGTCAGGATAACAAAATAACACATTATCTAACTCAATGTTATTAACAAAAATACAGCACTTCACAGATATAATTCTAACCTGTCTCTATTAGGCCTGGGGTCTACATTTTGGGTGTTCCAGGATACGACCATAAACTCCTGATTATGGTTATGAAAATTAATCTGGCATGAATAGCCTGTCTAGCAGCTACAAACTCTACAGACAAGATAAAGTCTTGATCTAATGGAAAAGGGGGGGGGGGGCATAGCAGTGCTGACTGTTTTTTAGGTGTAAGGAACGAGAACTTTGTGTGTCAGTGTATCTATCTGTCTCATCTCTCTTTTTCTATTGAAAAGCTAAATGAAAGTGTAGAAAAACCCTGTCACATGATAATCTATTCACATTGTCAGCACACAGCATCTCATAACACCCTATAGTTCTTATAAGCCACATAAAAGCCACCATGTTACCAACCCTTTAGCTTTAGATTGTTGTTTACACAAGCTTATAGTACTAGGTCATAAAACAAAGGAACAGACAATAAACATGGAAAAGTGCAGTAGAAAAAAGACTACAGACTGCCTTAATGTCTACAGCTGAAGTCCACTGCTTATTTTTATGAGCCGGGGGCTATTGAATGTTTTTTTATCATTATCCCATATCCAAAGACTTCCTGATTTGGCTCCTCCTGTAAGCGGTGCTGGAAGTCCCATAGCAATAAGTGGAGCAAAGAACAGACTCCTCCCTGTGGCTCCATTGACTTCTATGGAATTTCCAAAAAGTCTTCAATACTTGTGTTCCACAATTCTGCAAATCACAGGAGGTCCAGGTAGTTGTACTCTAGGAAATGTATCCTCTATACTGTGGACAGGGTATAAAAGTTAGTAATGCAACAATTACCATACTAGCATCTTTTAGGGTCCATGAATGGTTCGTGATGAATCTGTCGCAAAGTGAAGTTTCTGTCTGACATGGAAGAAGGCCTGCATTTTGTTCAAGAAGGAAGGCAGGCTTTTGTACTTGCTGTAAATATGGTATATTCCAGGTGAAAGTATACGTGAAGCACACACTGAGGCAGCTGGACATCCGTTTTGATTTTAGCAGCTGGAAATCCAGATGGTTCACTAACAAATTGTCAACCAATGCATCTGCTTTGTGTCAGATCCCAAAATAATGAATTAATGGGGAGGGGGCTTAGTGTCCCAAACTCTGTACATAGGGCTGAAACCAGCTTATGGAAGCAACTGGTATCGCTCAGAGATAATTCCTTGGAATCCAGCTTTGTTACATTGCTGGCAATACAGCTAATCCCTTCATTATGTCACAAGAGCATTTAGTCCCTTTAAAGGGGTATTCCCGCAAAGAATTAGTAGGCAAGTAACATTGACAAGTTTAACTTTTTCCCTGCCAGCCAGCTTATCAAAACTACTGAAGAGTAAGATAGGTACATCAGAGGAAGACATGAATGTAGGAATTTCAAGGCAAATTTCCACCTTGTAACAGTCACACAAAAGTTCTGCATGTTGTGTGATACTTTGGTCGGTCATTTGTCGATATACACGTTTCATCTCTTGATTTTGGTAATAATTGAATTCTGTTAAGTGGGAATGTGTCAGCAGAATTTAACCTAATAAATGACTTCTAGTATCTTATCAAGTAGATTAATAACATTGAAATCATGTCATATCAAATTTTAACCTTTGAACTAATTAGCAAATTCATAGTATCGTAGTTTATACAGTTAAAAAGACACATGTCCATCAAGTTCGACCAAGGAAGGATTGTATAATGTATAGGTGGAGAGCTCAGCATTAAAGTAAAGCTCCCCCTGCTTTGAAACACCCCTTCTGCTGACATTTAAAGGGGTTGTCCACTTTCAGCAAATATTTTATTTGGTTTATGTAACTTTTCCTTAGACAACATAGCAACTGAATTTGCTGAAATTGGACAACCCCTTTAAGCCCCTGTGTGCATGGATGTCATTAGTTGGCTATAGATGGGCATCTAGAGGTCCGTCAAAGCAGAGGGGGTTTCTAAAGCTGAGCTCTGTGTCTTTATACAATCAATTTGCAAGTTGATATTTTACATTATGCCAACAGGCTGGCCCTAAAAGACATGAATTCAATGTCATTATCCTTCTTGATAAGGCCCCAGTAGGGGTTTACAAGTTAGATTTTAGCTGACAGGTTCCTTTTTAAGGAGTCTGAATAGATGTTCTGCTTTTAAAGAGGTCAGTCATGGTAACTGATACCTCCCTTTTACATGCATAAGCATAAAGCACTACCAACTCCTACTAAGAGGCATTCCCATTATAAATATGTGATATTGTTGAGTCCCAGCTCTTGTCACCCTTACCAATGTTAAGGATACGGTCCCTGACATACTTGGGAGGCAACACACACCTATGGGACTTTCTTGGCATATATGTAATATATGTCTGTGTTTGAGATATCATTCTGATCCTCATTCTCCTTGAAAATTTACATTCAAGACTGTTCTAAGGAATAGCTCTGAAATAAGTTTAACTGCTCAGTATATTTATGACTTGTACCTCCATAAACTGAAATCTGAAATGTTATAAAAGCTGACTAAACAATACAGTTGCCTAACCCATATACAAAGAGAGCAGTTTGATTGCACAAATTGTTGACATTTCTTACCATGAATTCTAATTAAACCTTCCTTTAAATTAACATCCTGTTAGCTTCTTGCCAACCAGCAAACATTCTTAGTATTCATAATACTCAGTGTTAACTCTTTAATACTTGTATTACTAGTGTCACCTTTTATTAAATCATTTCAAGTGCGCAGATAGACAGGATTGTTTCCTACTCTTCCAATATCACAATAAAGCAAATCTACCATTAAAATCAAGCATGATAAACAGTTACTCAAAGATCCAGGCACCATGACTGTGGTAATCTTCTTGTTTTTGTTATCCATGGTCTCCTTCCTTCTAAAATCAAGTTTTATAATTATGCTAATTAGAAATGTAGCTTCACTGGCTGTTACAATGGGCAGAGCAGGTTTCCCCTCCCACTGCACTTCATTTTTTTCTGCTAGATTACACAGGCAGAGGGAGGAGAGAGATAACAGTGGACTAGTGAGACATGTCCTGCTCATTGTAACAGCCTTTGAGTCTTTGGGCAGCACTGAGGGTCTCTGGTAAGGCTTATTTGCATAATTTTAAAGTTTGTTTTAGACCAAAGGAGGCCATGGATAACAAATATAAGACAATTGTCACAGCCACATTGCCTGCATCTATGTGTAAGTGTCCCTGGTTTATCATGCTTGATTTTGTTGGTAGATTTCCTTTAACATTGGTGACTTGACCCAAACACTTATAATTAAATAAAAGATGGAATTATCTAGAGTCAAGATTCTCAATGTCAACCGAGTGCACCTTATCCTTGTCAGGGAAAGCCTCAAAATCAACACAAATTTCTCTAATCAAATCACAGAGGAGAGTGCCTGCTATTTGGCAACTACTCTATTACCCCTCTCCCAAAGGGAATAATTAGTCCTTGAGGGACTAACACTAGATACTAGACTCATAGCAAAGGTATCCTTAAGTAACATAGTATCAGTATTCAGGTTGCAAATGCATCAATCCAAACCATATTGCCAGAGGAAAGCAAAAAATTGACTAAATAACCAGAACCTTGGAGATAAGTTTCCTTCTGGACTGCTGGCCCCTATACTTTTTATAACTATGGTCATTATGGATACAGCCACGCATACAGATTTAGAATGTATTGACCTTATGTAACATATGGTCAGGCATCCCAGGCCCGGAATGATCAGTTAAAATCAAAAGCCATTGATACACATTTCCACATCTAGCATTATACAGCCGGTCCCCTACTTAAGGACACCCAACTTACAGATACACCTCTTTACCCACTGTGACCTCTGGTGAAGCTCTCTGGATGCTTTACTTTACTCCTAGGCTGCAATGAACAGCTGTAAGGTATCTGTAATGAAGCTTTATTGATAATTCTTGGTCCCATTACAGCAAAAAATATTGAAAATCCAATTGTGAATAGGACAATAAAATTTTTTTGTATGGAGCAACAATTACAGTTTCAACTTACATACAAATTCAATTCAAGTACAAGCCTAAGGAACCTATCTTGTAAGTAACCCAGGCACTGCCTGTATGTTAATCCAATAATAGAGTTGTTCTTATTCCAACATATAGTGAGTGGTCCTGGCTCCTGAGTAGATGACGAACCTATTGATGGGCAATGTGTATGGTGATTGTCCCAAATTATACATTAATAGGTATAGGGTTGCTTTTACTTAGATATATTTTTCTTAAAAATGGCTAGAATGTCTATGAAGTCTAAAAATACACTATATCAGTAGTGTGAAATCTATAGTAATGGTTTGCAATTCAAAGTTGAATATTTCTATAAACTTAGATATTATAAAATAGTGTGCTGACACCAGAATTTTATGCTCTTTGCTAGATTTAAGGATATTTATTCTTCCAATGATTAAAGAATATGGGAGAACAATTTCACCATTAATCATTTTCTTTGTTAAACAAAAAAGAAAAATAAATCCTTTTATTAGAAACTATAAACATTCTGTTAACAAGAACATCAAAGAGAGACAAATTGCTGCAGGAGTTGTCCACACGTCCTTCTATGAAACATAAAAAACCAGTTGCAGCAAATATAATGTAAGCATTATAATCCCTCTGCAGTCAGAAATTCCAAGCTCTAAGTGCCCTGCACTTTCTGAGACAAAAGTGTTACAAAAACAAAGGACATGTTGAATGGATGATATACTGGTAGCCAGTGATGAGATAATTGCTAGGAATTCATTCTTTTTTTATGTTGACCAAACTTTTCTATAGCAAGATGAAGTTGGAAAAATGGAACCTTTATTGGTGATCTCATATGTCCGAAATATGCACGTAGCTCTGTGGCCTACCGGTAGGAATTCACAATTGAATGCACAGTGTAAGTGGTCATACTTACTAAAATACATGGATAATTCAATATGAGTTTTTGTGATCTGTTATTTGTACTTTTTTAGTTTCAACAAAACTTTATTGATCAATAAGCAAAAAAGATGGCTTACAGTAGGACAGGCGAAACATATGACCCTCACAGGAGGAACAAGTCTACAACAGTCTCATTGGATACATAGGCAGCTACAGTATCAATTGAGCAATAAAGTATAAGAGGAAGGCGTGGGGTAGGGGTTCACAAGGGGGGGGGGGCAGAAAACAAATTTTTTATGACAAGATTGCTGTAAATGTAGTGGGAGAGGAGGGTATTAATGGTTGATGATGCATCGGAGCCATGGAATTACTGAGAGGCCATTATGGTGATAATACTAAAGCCCCCTGAAGGGTAGGGGAGCCATGCGAGGCGATGCAGGGATTCTGTATCCCTTTGAATTTCTGGAAGGTATTTGTACTTTTTTAAAAAGTGAGCAGGATCGTGGCTAGATTAAAATGAATATTTTTGGACCATCAATGCATCTGGTAGCAACAGGTTTGAGTAAGACTGATATAACATAATATACATTTTCAGCAAATTTAGACTGGTTAACACAGGAGCCTTTGGAGGGCCCAGACTTAACAGCAAGCCCTAAAAGGTCACCTGACAACAACAACATTTAGAGTTGATCAATTGCTAGTAGGGGTTTCTATAGGATTTTCAAGTTTTCTCCTTGGTAATAATAATAAGCATTTATATAGCACCATCAAATTCTGTATCATGTGGTGTGTACACAAACATAATTACCTTTATGATGCAGTACAACGCATATGTATATGTTCTTCAGAGGTGAAGAGTAGGTGCTTAGAACAATCTCTTAATACAGTCTTTATTTATTGTTTATGTCTGAAGCTTTACTCACAATATCCCTTTCATCCTTGCAAAATTAAGTTAAACTCAACTTTAAACTCCTGGCTAAGCTCTAATACATACCAGCAATGGAATTGTACATCAGATGTGCAGTCATTGCTTAACACTTTGGGTTTGGATCTGAGCAGCTGGCTCATTTCATAGGCACCTGGTAGTTATCAGGGAATAGTGTGTAGACTTCTTTGGCAAATACTCAGAAGTAAAGAAAGAAAACATGTGTGTCGATGGCTATGACCTTACAAAATGGATGCATTCCGTGCTCATCTCAAGCCATGTGAAACAATCAGGCTCATCTCTGCATACAACTACTGACACCTTTTTTTTTAACTTATGAAGGCAAAGCAAACAAATTTTTTAAAAAGCTCAGCACCTCTATGATCTTTCTGTGAATTCTTTGTTGTTGGACTGATCTATTCTCCAGCCCTCAGATAAACGTATTTGCTTTATCTAGGTCCTGAAGTGCTTAGAAAGCTGTCATTAATCAAATAGATGAATGGAAGGAGCTTATGTGTTGAAATGAAGGTTCCCCCAGTAGAGTGACACATAGTTGTGCTCAGAACAGATACAAAGTAGTAAAACAGGATTTAATCTTATTGGAAAACAAGAATGTTCTTATTGCCATCATAAAAAAATGGAAACCAAGGAAGACAAAACAACAATGTGAACTTACTTGTAGTTTAAGAATTACACAAACTATCCCAAATGCCTGCACACCAATGATTTGCTCTCGATTACTAAAAACTAATGTATGCTAAGTAGTAATTGGGTTTCAAATAGCCATAATGCATATGTATTTTACAGTGCATAATGTGTCTGTAATTACAGTCAAATTGCCTGCCGAGTCAGAAGGCAGCGTCATAGGAATGGATGCTGTTGTAAGTTTACTTCATTATTAGACATTCAGTCAGGATAAGACGTAATACAGACTGCAGGATACATCTGCATTATGTCCATCTGTCCACTCTTACTTTCTTAAATTTTTTATTTTTCAAAAGTAGGATAGAAGTAGGTCCCTTTCAAAATAATAAGGTAAAAAACCAAAGGATATTACAACATCATTGAGTGAAGGTTGCTCATGACTACAGCTTATAGAATTACCGATTTGTGAAAGAGACACCATATTTTGGAATAAATCGCCTAACTGAAGGTTCAGTGCAATTTACTATAACCCTCACGAAACCGGACTTATAACAATTATTAAACAGCATTTGTACTGCTTTTCTATCAGTGCCATGGAGCTACCCATATTAGCAAGGTTCAATTCAAGTTTTGAAAGTAAACAAATGTTTAGATGAGTTCTGAGTTCTGTCAAAAACCTTAAGCTCCAGTGGACTACTGTTTATTCCTTACAAAGGACAACTGAAACATTGCTAACATGCAACTTTAAAATGATTGTTGATTTATAAACAGTTCCAATTGAATAAATTGTTCCTGAAATGGATTTTGCACAATATTACGTCAATGACTTACCCTCTTAAACCCAGTTTTGTGACTAGAAATATTTGAGGATTTCTGCTTGGCAATCCAGTCTTCTAGGCCTTTCCGGGCCAAGCAAGCATTTACTGCAAAGCTGTCACCTACAAAAAAAAGTCGTAAAACTGTAAGTTCTCAAACAGAATTGAACACTCAGTTCCCCACTCCAACTAGCAGATCTATTTTGTAACATCCAACACTGACTTTGAAACACCAAATTGAAATCTGCATGCAATTACTGGTTTACAGCAATTACTGGCATCCACTTGATACACCACGTAGAGTAATGATAAAAAGAAAAAACAACCACAAATCCCTAAAGACCATTTGAGAATGATAGCTGTCCTGGGGTACAATCTATCACTGTGGATCAAGCATGACCTTAATCAGGACTTATTGTAAACAAAGCTATTAAAAATTAAGTTAGAAAAGTCTTTGAATTCACAAAAACACTTTGACCATATCAGTGATCTAAGACATTCCAGAGAATTAGACTAGATCACAGGAAGCTAGCATTTCAAAGATCGACTTTAAGTATTGGTAAAGCCTAGTTTATGGGGTCACTGACACATGAAGGGATTAGACAAGGACTGGTCACAGATCAAACACTCTTAGGCAGACACTAGTCCATCACCAGAAGTTTCAAATCCCTTATCAGCAGTTCTTGATAAGTTTAGTGATAATTCGTAATACCCATATCCAACTATCCCAGTTACAGTGATTAAAATGCTTTCAATATTGCATTTGGGCCAAAGTCTTATTTTCATACCATATGCAACATTATTAAAAGTATATGTGCCGAAGTTGAGAACTTGAGAAATGCAATTGATAAATTTGGAAAGTATCGATAGACACTTACTAACTACTGCATGTCTAATGCCTTTAATGTAATAGGATATGTGAGGTCTTACATGAATATGATAGACAATGACGATTCTAGACATGGGATGTGACCTGGGTTCAGTAGCCAGGCTTGGGTGTGCCTCAAATTTGCCCAGAATGGGCAACCCATCAAATGCTTCTCCATGGGAAAAGGTCAAGCAACATTTATGACATTATCATGATTAGATAGTTTTCTAAGACCTTATTTACAACTCTGGACCATTAACTGCTGACCTCTAATGAAGGGTCTACATTTATGCAAAGGCTACCGAGGTTCAGCAAACAGCCCAAAAACAGCATTTAATAACAAATAATGGATAATACTATAGGTTATAATTATCACCCCTCACAATCAGTAAATGTGTGAAAACTTTCTATTATCTGCATCAAAAACTCCCCTAACGAGTTTATACTTCATGGCCAAGTCACACTACTCCTGTTCTGGATCCAACCACTGATGAAGCAAACATCTCCTCTAGGTTTATATGTCACTTTGGGGAACACAATTGAGTCCAGATCTCCATAACATAGAGATAACTATTCTGCTCTGATATTTTTTGGTGTTAGAAACTTATGTAATTAAACAGAAGTTAGGAGTTAGGTTTACATGTATCACAGCAAGACATCACTTCTTTAGATGTAGATGACAGAAAGATGACAACCTCAACTGAGAAACTCGCATGTGATGTCATTAGGAAGTTTTATGTCACTTTTTGAGTATTAATTTCTCAAACAGTCAAAGAGGACACTTTTACACTATAATACAAAATACATTTGGCATCTTATACCTAGTCCGTCAATAGTTATACCATGGGTTTGACACTCTCACAAATTACAACTTTTATAAAAATGAAATAAAAAGAATAAGCAGCAAATAAGACAGACCGGGATGAGCAGGCAGTAAAACTAGTGAGTCTGTCTGGGGATTTAATTTCCTACCTTCAGGACTCTCTCTGGGTTTGCAAACTGCAGCTGCCAGTCAGGAGAACCAACATGAAGTACAGAAAAGAGACAAAAAGAGATGATTAGATGATTGACGGCAAGAAAAAAATCTCTATATACTGTGTATCTACACACAGAGCCACTAAAGCCCATCACTCACCATGTTTGGAATAAAGTTTCCCCATCTCTCAACAGGAGAACCCCAGATCCTGTACATTAGATGTTCATTACAATCCAGTGCGGCTTAAATCCATGTGATTTCCACAAGGAATACGAATCCACAACAACAGATTATTATAGGGAGCAGCACCCTCCTAAATCCAGAAAGCAGAAGCAGCTGAGTCCCCTAGAAGCAGTGACACCTCATGCTATCCTCTAAGAAAAGCTGCAGCTCATTCTGCCAGGCACACACACAGTCTACACAGAGTAAGGAGGAGTCAGGGGCTGGGAGTGGGGGATGAAAGGGGAGACAGAAGAGGAGGAGGAGGTGGTGGGAGAGGGGAGGGGATAGGAGTAAGGGTTGACAAAAACAAGTCAGAGGAAAGAGACTATCAGAACTGAGGGGAGAATTAGGGAGCATGAAGTCATTAGCTTATGTTTGTAAATAAAGTTTTAATGAATCACCTTTAAGAAATACTTAGGTCATGTACAACGCTAGAGAAGTAAAACAACATTGCATGGTAAGTATGTTACCTATAACAAGTTAAAAAGAAGCAGCTTCAGTTGATTTCCTTATTGGAGAAGGTTTACATCATTGAGGAGGTTCCCCCTGCATCAGCGCCCTCTCTATATACCAAAGCAGACAAACAGTGGCTTTTATCTTTACCAGACCTCTATATACCAGACTTGTATGGTGCAGTTAGTGCATATATGATAAGGCACTTAGATTTATTGGAATATCAGGCACATTATAGGAAAAAAGTTGAATTAATTGTCTCAATTCTCAGAGACCTTGTACAAGATATTGTTATACGAATTGCTGAGAAGGTGATAAGTGGAGCCAGAATATAAGATCATGCAGCTTCGAGGACAGACTGGCTCTCATTAAAGGGTCAAAGGGTATTAGATAACAGGCCAGCAAAACAGTTTACATAAAATGAACGAGTGTGATGAATCATGACATTAACTTGACCAATGGTCAGGGAACATGGCCGCTGTAGCTCTAGATGGAGGACCAGAGTCAGATGGTTGTTCGAAACCAGGCGATCTCCTTAAACAATGGTATTTTTGCCCAAAGTCCACGGTGTCATTTTCAGGGTTCCTATTCCTAGAGAATTTCTCAATTATTTTTGTGCTAAAGTTGGATATCGAGAAATCCGGTCAATCAACTAGTTGAGTAACCAATAAGTCAGACAGAAAAGGTGCAGGTGGTGGAGCAGGCAGAGGGGTGGCAGCCACAGTAAGGGGGACGTCACAGCAGGTGTGACTATGTGAGGCCAGACGGCGTGTCATTACGGCAGTGGTTGATTAACAACCCCCAAAGGTTATCACTTCCTCCAAATGACATCTGACAACCCAGCTAAGAATCCGTGTGTCAGATTTACAACCCTCAGTTAATGGCCAGGAGCAAGTCAGAGGCCCTTACCTATCTCTCAAACCAGCTCTGTCATGTTCATTTCCCTCAGACAGAGATCTATAGGTGTCTGGGTCAGTGCCAATATTCAGCGAGGAAAAACTCTTTAAGGACAGCAGCAGGGCCCTGCAGTTGAAGAGGTGGAGAAGACATCCGTGTCTTGCATAGGTGGAGTAGAGGGTGGAGATGGCACGGGAGGTATGTGCACCTGCAAGTAGTTAAGGCTGAGCAAATTGAGAATCGGTTGGGAGAATAGCACAATCGATGATGATGCAGCCGATCGCACTTGGGGAGAAGGGTGAAGCAAGGGCGGCATCATAATCGTTGGGAGAAGAGGTATCTGCTTGCGCACAGGAGCAAGTCGCTACTGTTTGCCGTGATGTCAGAAGAGTGGCCAGCAGTGCGAGGACGGGAGCCAAAATGTACAGGGTACAAAACCTGCTTCGAAAGGTCCCAAAGTACAAGTAAGCAGTGCACAGGGGCTTCAGCCGAGGCAGCCGAGTGGTAGTTAGGTCACTTGGTTGCAGAGTGTGGCAGTAAAATCACCAACTCGACGGTGGTGGAAGTTTGTTAAGGGACAAACCAGAGGAAGCCGAGCAGTGATATGTAGGACCGCGGGAAGAAAATGAAGCCTAGCCATGGAGTAACAGGTGGCACCATGTATCGCTGTCACACACATGCAGCATCACCTTACAATGGCCTGGAGAAACTGGTCTCGGTGTGTAGTCCATCTGCGCTGCAGCTAAACAGCAGCAGCAGCAGCAACTAGTGGTACCATGAACATGTCACAGTCCGGCTCCAGCCACCTCGCTGAAGGGAGCGTTTGCTTTGAACATCTCTCCGGTCCAGGTGCTCATGCTCCTCGCACGCTGAACCAGCAGTCGTTGAAACGAGGTGATTAAAAAGAAAAAACTTGTATGTGTCCAGCTATCCTAAGGTGAAAAAGCGACTGTGCGTCTGTGCCAAGGTATTGTACTGCAGCCTCGCTTTTCCAAGTCGTGGACTCTGCATCATTGAGAGAACAAGGGCTGTGCCAAACCGAGGTGGGGAAAGTTCCAAGCCGAAATTCTTTTCCAATAAAGCAGTAGTAGACGTAACAGCCCTTCACAATATGTAGAACAGAAGGCGGCAGTCCTTGAGACTTATGGTTTCCTTCCAAGAGGCACATCAGGCGGACGTGTGAAGTGTGTGGCGTAGAACTGCGGTCAGGGCCTATACATGTCTTTACGGCCCCATGGGTGAATGTGCTCCCCGCCCAGCCACACAACAACAGAAAAGATTCTCCTCCAAATTGCCAAACTGCCAGCCCTCGCCAAGGTATGTTCCTCCTCCTCATTTCCCACCACACCTCAGCCTACCATAAGTCTGAAGTGTGCTCAATCATGCCCATGTGCCGGGCACAGCGGTTGTCACGCAGTTAGTTCTAGAACCTCGTCTGCCGGTAACCAAAGCCCACAGGGGGAGAAAGAGAGAAATTGCCTCGACGTCATACAAGAGAAACAATGGGTGGCTTTCCTCCGCGGACAACTAAAATCGGAAACCAGGTGACAGAACAATGGGAGGAGGAACTGGATGGTCCGCAATGCACCGAGGAGGGATGGTCCAGTCCCTGCATGGCACACGCTGTTCAATCTGGTTGTCAAAGGTTCCTGAGTCTCCCACCCATATGCAAGACATTCTAAAAATGGCCTTGAAACTGCATGACTATCAATTCTTACAAGACAAGCACATCTTCATTCGAGTTGCAGCAGAGATGGCTACCCATAAATAGTCTGTATGCAAAGTTTCACCCGTTGGAATTCCCGCCTCATATGTTAGAACCCTGTATGACAGAGAAAGCACATAAGATTTTTGATGAGCAAGCGGTACAGGAGTATACCCTGTAACTGAGTCAGCCAATGGCAGCTCAGGGATGGAACCACTGCTGTTTGCCCGCCCTTTAAAGAGGCCAAGTTATTTACAAGTGGCAGTCGCCAGGACGACGGATGTAAGCACGGTCATCCCACTGCTGAGTCCTCAGGGCGGCGCATGGGAGGCAAAGGTGGCAATGCCAGGGCCCCTGGGGAAAGGGGAAAGGGGAGAATCTCTTCTTTCAAAGAATATGAATTTTGTCTTAGGTGATATGGATCCAGGAGATATTCGGTTTAAAGTGAGATATCCGGTGCCATTTTATTATAAAAATCACTCCCAACGGCAGTTAACAGTTAATAGCTCCGTTTCCCTACATTTTAGAAACACAAAATTTAGATTCATATTAAAATAGGAGACTCTCTTATTTCATAGGAAAAAGGCAAGTAAGGTTCCTATGTGTCACAGAGCACGAGATACAGCCCCCTGAAGTTCAACCCATACCCCCAATCCAGATTATTAAGCCATTCAGTGCGGGGAGAAGTACTGCACACAGGACTGCTGCACCTCACAGATTAATGGAAATATTCAACTTTATATCTTATACAATTTTGATGAAGGATAATATCAACTAAATATTCATGGTTTTAACCCTCTCTATGCCAGAACTTCTAAGAACACACTTTGGGCCCACATGTATCAATCGTTTTTTTCTGTTGTTTTTTTTGGCCTTTTTCATTCAGCGCAACGTTTTGTTGCAACTTTTGCGAAGCCTAACCGCCAACGAGCTGCGCAGCAAATACCCAGCTTTGCCCTCATATCCTAGCATCAGCTGTTTTGCTGTTTGCCTAATGATTATAATATTGGACTTTATTAGGCGCAAAAAACTGGCGCAAAAAACATCCAGCCCGAAGGTGGCGTTAACTGAGAAGAAAGCACTGAGCCCCTTGCAGAAACAGCTCATTTCGAGCAGCAAAGATCAGCCAGGACACAGAAAAACATATAATGATACATTAGATACACTGAGACATAGAACCATATAATACAGACAGCGATACTCTGCAGACAAAGCACATAAATACAGACATGAGATATATCCAGACCGGAGCTGCAGACTCTAGTACAGTTTCAGCACCTTCTATTTACAAACATTTCCAGAATCCTGAGCTCAGAGAAAGAGACAAGAGAAAGTTCAGATGTGCAATAGTACTGACAAGTTTTGAGGGGGAGATACGTTGCCAGCATTACAGGGGTGCAGCAGGAGATCAGCACTGGGGGGATCCCCTCCAGGAGAAGCCCCTGCTGAGGAGGTCATGGGGCTGGGTTGTCACACACATGGGTGCTGTGTGAGGGTCATTTCTCATTCTGGGATGTGTGAGAGCAGAGAGGAGCTTGTAGCCGGATCACATGTAACTGCCCGAAGATAACATTGCGCCAGAAAACTGTGCCTAAACTGCCGCCCCTTTCTAAACTGTGTAAGTAAAGTGATAATGAAGAGACAGGAAATACCTATCACAGATGGTTGTAGATTATGATAATTCTGGAAAACAGTGCCGCCTGAATTTAGGCACAAAACTACACTTAGGGGCACAAAAGTGATAAATGTGGCCCCTTCCTCTTATCTCCCTTTTATTTTGTGATACTGTTTTAGGGGAAAGTATAATTTTCTTATATAAATAGCGGGTTTGGTACATATTTTAGAGGAAATGTGAATGTTTAAGTGCCAAATGCATGCACCTAGTTGTCTGCTTCAAAATGATATAGGTTATGGTAGCTTTGTAACTTTTTATTCTGTGTTTATTGATCTATTTTGAAGGTTTGACTGTCTATTTTTTTTTTAAAATTCTAGCTCTGAAAAGCAGAGATCTAGTTATTACAGTTTTAGTGATATTATGTGGATTTATTCATCGTGAACATTATCAATGCGGGCACATTGTGAACTCTACAAATGTCCAGTATTACATTTAGGAGATGTGAAGGTAAAACATTTCTTGGGATCAAATTTTGCCAACAAAGTCAAATTTCAAGTATGTTTAATAAAATGTTTCCATTTGAATCAAAATTTGCATGAGGTGCCTATGTCTATAAAATTTGTGATGACCAAAATTTGAAAATGGGGCAAGTAAGTGTCCTGCTTTCAGAACATATCGGTCCTCTCCCCAATGGGCCCTCAACAGCTAATCAGCCTACCAGAAGTTTTTGGAAGGTGGGAGGAAAACCGGAGGACCCGGACGGAAACCCCACGCCGAGGACACACGCATACAAAATCTTTGCAGATGTTTGACCAGCGCTTGCAAGGCGTTGTAGGCTAATCACGGAGACACCATGCTGCAAATCCCCTATCATTTATCTATCCTATAAAATTCTCCAATATTTACAGTTTGTTTTACCAACTAAGGAGCCTCTATGCTGACTGTGCCTGGTCATAAAATAGTTTATTTTGGGGCCCCACTTTTAATTTTTGCCCAGTGCCCCACTTTGCCTAGAACAGGCCCTGCATGTCATCATGACTTTTGGCTTTCCACCATGGCCTGCGCTATGGGTAGGCAAAGGGGCAACTGACCAGGGCCCTGAAAAGGGAAGAATCTCTTCTTTCAAATGATCTTGAATTTTGTTCTAAAGTGCCCTGGATCCAAAGATAGTCCAGGTTTTAAAGTGAGAAGATCAGGTGCCATTTTCTACATAAAAATCACTCCCGACGCAGTCTTTAACAGTTAATATCGCCATTTTGCTGCCCATTAGAAACCCATAATTTAGATTAATATACAAGAGGAGTCTATCTTCTTCATAGAAAAAAAACGCGAGGTTCTATGTGTCACGAGCCAAAGATTACAGCCCTCTGAAGTGTACCCCCCCCCCTTCCATCAGGCGCAGGGAGAATTTGCTGCACACAGGAGCTGCTGCAACCTCACAGATAATGGAAATAGAAATAACACGTTATAGGTTACGTACATTCTGATAAGGAATAATATCAAATAATGTTCATGTTTTTAAAACCCTGCTTCTATGCAGAATATTCTAAGAAACAAACTTTCCTTTATGCCTTTATTCGTGAGTAGGTGATCGTTATTTTTTTTTCGAAAATTGACTGATACGATGAACACGATCCTCTTCGCCTAATGTCGCGCTATTATAATTAACAACGTTCTGGAATAAAGCTTTATGTCACCAACAATTCCATTATTACACGGACGTTAATATGACGTTCTCACTCTTCTTATGAAGCGTGGAGGGTCTGTTATTGTGCGGGCTACTACAACGGAGCGCATCTAAAAGTGGAAATTTGTTAACTCATAGCTTGTTTATGGATATCTAGGTATTTTGGGTTACCATTGGGTAAGGAGATACCATGATTGCACTGAGCTACAAACAGATGATTTTCTGAAAAAAACGTAGTTTGGTGTCCCCTGTGGATTTAACGTTCCCGTTGGCTGCATATTTTGGTGAATATAACATGTGGGGGATGTAGGATATACCAACATCTACGTTTTAGGAAAAGTATATTTTCTTTAATAAGTATTTGGAGTTGTACATATTGTAGAGGAGGAAATTTGAATCGCCTGGTTGTCTGTTTTCAAAAATGATATAAGTTTTATGGCGCCTTACTTGTATTCTGTTTTATTGCTATATTTTGCAAGTTGTGACTGTCTTAAATTTGTAGCTGAAAAGCAGATATCTAGTTATTACAGTTTTAGTCATATTAGGGATTATTATATTCATATCAATATGGGACTTTTGTGCACTCTACACATGTCCATCATTACTTTAGGAGGATGTGTAGGTAATGATTTTCGTTGAAGGCCAATTTTTGCCATCAAAGTCAAAGTTAAAAACGAGTTCGCGACCGCCGCAGTGTATTCAACGGCGGCGGTCGCGTCCGATGCATGGAGAGGGCTCGCGGGCCGGCCCTCTCCATAGCCGTAAGTCTCTGCTGCATATTATTGCAGCCAAAGGCTTAACCGGTTATTACAACCCGCGATGCGGGGCCGCACAGAAGATGGAAAAGTTATAAGCACAAGAAGACGGCAAAATAAAAAAAAATTTTGTCATTTTTTGTAAGTATGAAAACATTATAAAACCTATACAAATTTGTTATCCCTGTATCGTTACTGACCCAAGAAAGAAATTAGAGCGTCATTTGTGGCGTGAAGTGAAGCCGTAATTCCAAGCCCAAAAGAATACGACACAAATGCGTTTTTTCACTATTTTCACTGCATATTTGGAATTTATTTTTTTCGCTTCCAGTAATGGCATGGAATCAATGCAAATCACTAGGAAGTGCAATTTGTTACGCAAAAAAGAGCTTGGTGTACATAGCTTTTTCGTGTAATAAAAATAAAAAACGTATAGATTTTGAAGGGGGGAGTGAAAAATGGAAATGAAACAAGGGAAAGGCCCGATCAGATCCTAACAGGTTAAGTATATTTATAAAATGTTTCAGTTTGAACAACTTTGCAAAGGGCCCCTCTTTGATGCAATTGAATAGGGAAAGTATCTGCTTTCATAAAATATGTTGGTTATTGGGTGTACTTTATATTTTTGCGGATAATTTCGATTTATTTTAAATGTCAAAATGGTAAAAAATTGCTCTGGTCAATAACGCGACAAAATATCAGAAATACCGGGCCTGTTGAAGGGTTAATACCCCTTGGTTGAATTCCTGGCTAACCCACTGGCCACGTGCTGCCATCGCCTCCCTATATCTATCTGCCTATAAAAATTCTCCCATATTACAGATGTTTTACCATACTAAAGGGAAGCCTCTTAATGACTGTGGACTGGTCAATAAAATAGTTTTTTCTGGGGCCCCACTTTTAGTTTTGCCCAGGGCCCCACTTTGTCTAGAACCGGCCCCTGCTTTCCACACTTTTACCCTCGTACTGGTCCAAAATGGGTTGCCTTGAAATGGCTGCTATAGAGCAAAATGTGCAGACAGGTTGTGGGCGCTGCCTATGGCCCCATTTGTCAATCGTCATCAGGTCTGACCAGAGGAGTCAGGGCGGGGGGGGGGACAGTCATCGCTCATGTACTACTGCCACAGATGATGCGGGAGGTGGGGGGGGGGGTTAGGATCAGTAGCAGCGTCATCAGAAAGTCTGGAGTCCGTTAATGAGAAGCTTTCCTTTACCCGCCTATGAGGAGGGTTAACAACCAGCAGCAGCAAGGACATGGAGCAGACCCTGACAACCATCCAGGTGGGGCCTAATTGGACAGCACTCTACACCCCAGGAGAGGATCCCCGGACTAATGGGCAGACAACTTGATTGTGTGGCTGTAATTGCGGGGCTTGCAGTAGAAAGCTGTCCTGACCGACCCTCGATGTGGGGTGTTCCGTGCGGCGGGGGCAATCGTTACCAAAGAGAACCCGCGGGTCCACCGAATGTAGGATGACTTTGGTCAAGATGAATCAGGCGTGGACGACAAGGATTCACAACCTCCAACGTCTTTACCTGGAACTAGAATGTAACCCACCTCCACACTCGGTCATTGTTGCCACTGTCTGACCTCCTGCTGCCGCTGCCAGGCCACCTCCACAATCTGTCAGTGGTGACACACTGTGGGTCCTTACCGTGTTTGTGCCACCCCAGAATTGTCATTGTGCCACTCTCTGTGCTCATGCTGCTGGCCGCCCACCAACACACACTGTGATTGGGCAACTCTCTGATCTGCTGCAGCAACCTCCACACTTTATGGCCTACCATGATGCTTGCCCTTTAGAATTTATCATTGTGCCACTCTCTGACCTCCTGCTGCGGCTGCTCCGACACCCCACAATCTTGAGCATTGTGCCACCTGTGGCCTACATGTTGCTGCCACATCCCCGAATTTGCCATTGTGAACTCTCTGACTCAGGCTGTGGCCGCCACCTCCACACTGCTGGCCACAACTGACCGAGTTCTCCCTGGAACACCCTGTATGTGATTCCATAATGATGTTTTCACCCCTCCCCCACAGAGGACATGCAAATATCAATTTGATGGTCAAATCTGTTTCTGGATTTCTTAAGCAATATGAGGGATTATTGATAGAAAAGAAAGGGCAAATGAACGTCAATTGCAAAAATTTTCGGACGACACCCGCGCACTCTTTTGGGGGGTTCCACATGTATCAGGTTAAACAGAACAGTTCGGTAATTAATCTATGGATCATCTGATTGTCAGTGTAAAAAGAGTGAACTCTTTGATGTTTATAGTGGGATCTTGGCCCTCAGCTCGCGTCCTTCGAGTGACACAGACGTACCTTGTCAAGCTGTGTTCCCACTTCCTTATTTGGTCAAGTCAAGTGGCTCCGTCCATGGAATTTGGAAGAGTGAAGCGATTCTAAAAGAAGTGGCTGTCATGTGCGGTCTACATAAAACACAGAATTTTCGAAGACCAAACCAACGCTCTATATGCCTATTTGAGCATGCACCGTTCTACAACACCCACAGGCTCTGCAGTCAAGAATACCTGTTTTAATTGGGATTTGCCATAATTCGATTGATCTAAACAAAAGTTTGACTGCAAATTCGGAAAACTGGCAAATATCATTTTTAAAATCACCCAGTCCTCTAGTGGTAAATAAATGGAATGGTCTCTAGGGAGGGAGACAGTAGCTGGGATGTGGCTCTATTATTAAGATAATCAGTGGGTTTAGAATGGAAGCAGCGGTGGGAGATGTTATGAAAGCGCTATGTGAACAATAAAAAATGGAAAATAGTTACGTTGGTTTAAGCGGTATGCAGGTAGGCAGCCCAAAGTACTTCCCCAACAACCCCACAAGTCACTGACCCGCTGAGGTCTGAAAATGACTGCCTCTCTTTCTACCTGTCCAGCTCCTACCATCTTGTCGGTGTCTTTGAATGCATTCCTAAAAGAAAGTGCTGCACCTACTGTAAACATTAATTAATTCCTTCAAAACAGACAGGAGATACATTGATCATTCCAACAACTGCTGCTTTGTCCGCGAGGTCCCATTACATTGGAAACCAGAGCAGGACTGTAGTTCTTCAAAAAATGTTAAATTGAAAACATAAAACAATAATCATAAAAGACATAACTTAAAAACAAACAGAACTAATCTCTCCACCTACTATATACAATACAATACAGAAGATATAACTACTGTTCCAGCCCAGTCACACAGAGGCACCACTTATGTTGACTTTATAATACTTAATAATACTGTTACATATACAAATAATAAATAATAACCACCTTCTTCACACCCCCACCTACCAATGATCGACAGCATAAATCACAATCCTTACTTAATGCCTTTTGACATGCAGAACTTGCATTGCACTCTGACCCATGTAATTAATGGCGTCTTTTCAGACTTGACATTTTTTTTTTATGCGCACACAACATCGTTTTTTGAAAAACGACAATACAAGCTATGGAATGCATCAAAAACGCATTGACACTCTGAGACAATTGCAAAGGGCATGGGTTTTCAGCAGCATGCCATAGAAAAGATAGAGCTCAGTCCGAGTCCTTTCACGCACATTACCTGCGCGTGAAAAACGCATGGAAATGCACGTGAGAAAACTGAGACATGAACGCAAGTGTGGAAGGGGCTACAGACCACATACAAAAACATGAGGTAGTAAAGTGGACAACCCCTTTAAGTCACGTGAGAATCACGTCCAATAAAAGATGGTATGATTAAAACAAAAAAAATTATTGCAAGCTTGACTTTCACTCCTATTGTTTCATACTATGAATTAAACCCCTGTAATGTCTTATTTTGTTCATAATGATATCTCATGATCTGTCAAAGCACTGTGGAATTAGATGCTTTCTATATTAAATAAGATTCATTACTTTATGTTCAGCTGCTGTCCAGTAGGCTGAGTGACTTTTATGTAATGTAGATCCACTACATAAATTCAACATACTTAAATATACATTAAGATGCACAAGTCTTCTCTGCTACAAAACAAATAAATATCATATGTCTCTTGGCACTAATTTAAACATAAATTAGGCATAATATTAGCTCTCTTTTCACTATCATTGTAGGTTAATCTTCAGCATCAAAGCGACTTCTGATTTTGTCCCTGCGTCAGTGTGTTAGCCCACACGTTTACACAACTGAATGCAGTTTAACAGTTCCCTCTCTATTCTGCTCATCCCTCCTGGGGTTGATCGCCTGCAACATTGTTTTGTAGATGCAGACATACACAATTATTAGATACCAAACATCAAAGCTGATGTCCCACAGTCTTGGTGTCAAAGGCCCCATTGTGTTTCTGTGCGGAGAAAAGCTGCTGGAAAAGAAAAATATTCGTTCAAAGGCTCATCCAGAGGGGGCCGGAAGAGGAGGATGGTATGATTTGTAGGGTGCTCTGTGTATGGGTGGAGGACGGTGAACCCCTTAATGGCTGCTATATATGACAAAGGAACTTTGTATTTATATACACTGACCTCAGTATGGTCTAAAGAACCCTTTCCCATATACTAAATATACTATGGACAGTGTTAGTACACGAGTGTAATGCATAATTTCTAATACCAGTTAAATCAGGAGAAGCAATTCAATGCTTAAAATAGAAAGGAATCTTCAGGTGGTTTTATCACCCTAACTGTTTATAACAAGTAATGACGGTTCTGATTTTGCCCCTTGTAGGTTATAAGCTGTAAAACCTTGGATTGGCCTATGCAAAATGTACTTAATACCATGATGTTGTTTACCCCGGTGACTAGTTAAAGGTGTTTCCGGAGTTATAAATACATGATTGTTTTCCTAAATACAATGCTAACACCTAACCGTGGGTACTGCGTGTATGCAACATAAAGCTCACATTCATCTCTATACAGTTGAGTTTCCAGTCGACGTCCAAACCATGGTCACGTGTAGTGTGTCTTTTGGAAAAAAGCTGCTATTGTTTTCAACCACGCCGGACAACCCTTTAAGGGTAATTGAAGATGCTCAATGTAAGTTGTTCAGCAAAGAAATAGTTGTGAAACATAATAAAGAGGTCATAACATGATGCTGACAAGCTATGCGCGGGGCATATTCTGAGGAATGCCCCAGTGATGTCACGTCTGTATAAGGTTGTCACTGTCCATATAAGGGACAGTGGACATCAGGAGGAGGAAACACCCTAAATACGCAGCAGATGCACCGATATATAGGTCTGAGCCCAGCTCAGACGAAGTGGAATACCAGTAACAGCCTTGACGCACTGTTTCACGTGACCTCATACCTTTCCGCTCTCTTCAGAATCTGCCCTATAAGAACGCCCCTGTCACCAAGTACACTTGTCCCCTTAGCTAAGAGTTTAATTCTAATCTTTGTCTCTTCAAACAGCGAAGCGAATATCGAAGTGCAGAACGCCCTACGGTTCTGCTATTACACAACCATCGCACATTGCGACTCTTTGCAACGCACCTGGTTCCAAGATAGCTGTTAATGTAAGCACCTTTGGCCAGAATAGCTACAAGCAAGCGTACTGCACATGCGCAAAACTATCGGATAGCATGTACACTCAGCTAGGAGGCATGCAGTGGAAAGTGCCGCATCGATGGACCAGAGGGGTGAGAGGGGTGGAAACCGGCGGTCATGGAAGGGTCTCATGACTAAACTTTACCTGGTCCAACACTCCCCACATCCTTGACTGCTCTACAAAGGAATAACAACAGTACTTTATTTGGACATGTCAACATTATGGAAAATATAAAAGACTATGCCTGTAGTATAACAAATGGAGGAAACAAGGTAAGTTTTGGGATTGAAGGGGTTTAATGTGGTGACAGGTTCCCTTAAGTATCCTGAAAACAGACTTACTAAACTCATTCTTTTCAATGGGCTTTTTCACACAGTTTTTTTTCACTGATCAGTGGTCAATTTAAAACATGTTCTATTTGTGTTCACTGACGACATTTATTCAGTGGAAAAAAGCTGAAGTGTAAAAAATCCCATTGAAAAGAATGGGTCAGTAAGATATCAGCGAAAAAATCACTGAAGCCAGGAAGAGAAAAACAATCTGTATGTTTTTATAAGCCAAAATGGATTCAGTGAGAAAAAAAAGCCAATGTGAAACCACCTTAAGTGGGTCAGGCCATGGAGCTTTAAGATATCAGCGAAAAAATCACTGAAGCCAGGAAGAGAAAAACAATCTGTATGTTTCAATAAGCCAAAATGGATTCAGTGAGAAAAACAAGGCCATGTGAAACCAAATGGAAACGCACCTTGAAGTGGTAGGCCATGGAAGAAGAAAAGGCCAATGTGACACCTTAAGTGGGTCAGGCCATGGAGCTTAAGATATCAGTCAAAAAAATGCACTGAAAGCCAGGAAGAGAAAAACATCTTCAGTTTCAGATAAGAAAAGGATTCAGTGAGAAAAAAAAGCCAATGTGAAAACCACCTTAAGGTGGGTCAGGCCATGGGATCATTGGGTCTATCAGGCCAACAGTGATATAGTGGGTGAAAATGTACGACCCGCCGGATACGAGGTGTAAGTCGTCTTTTTGATTTCCTTGTGCTCCTACCCCGATGTTCCTTATGGGGTTTTTAAGTAATGCATGTGGGTTATGTAATCTTAGTATTACGTCTTCTGGGTATTCCCCGCCCATAAGTGATTAAAAAGGTTGCAAATAATGCACCAACAATAGCAATAAGCTTATCAAGTGGAAACTCTACAATATCTCACAAGCCAACCGAGACACTTATTATAAAGAGAGGTTACGTATTCGCAGACGCCTGGGGGAAGCTGCTTCAGGCCGCACCCCCTATTATATAACGTCTCCAGACCTCTATATACCAGACTTGTATGGTGCAGTTAGTGCATATATAGACGTTATATAATTAGGTGACAGCAGCTTCCCACCAGGGTCTGTGATAACGTAACCTCTTTAAATAAGTTGTCTGGTTTGGCTTGTGAGATTGTAGGTTTCCACTTGATAAGCTTATGCTAGTGGTCTGATTATTTGCAACCTTTTTAATCACTTATGGGCGGGGGAATACCAGAAGCGTTAATACTAAGATTAACATGACACCCACATGCATTCTTAAAAACCCCATAAGGACCATCTGGGTAAGGCACAAGGGAACAAAAAGAGGACTTACCCTCTTCCGGCGTCGTTTCACCCACTCATATCACTGTTGGCTGTAGACCCAATGTCCCCATGGCCTGACCCACTTAAGGTGGTTTCACATTGGCTTTTTTTTCTTTCTCACTGAATCATTTTGGCTTATTGATAACATACAACTTGTATTATCTCTTCATGGCTGCTTCAGTGATAGTTTGTGTTCGCATGATATCTGCTTAGACTCCATTTGCTTTGCAATGGGATATCTTTAATACACTCACTTTTATTTCCACGATAAAGATTGCATCGTCAGTGAACACCAAATCCTACGAGTAATGGTTATTTGATTGTTAAATTGACCAAACTGATCTAGTGAAAAACGTCTCGATGTGATAAAAGGCCATTGAAAGTAAGGAGTTTCGTATCGTGTTTTCAGAGGATATTTAAGGGAACTGTCACCACATACAATTAAGTACCCACATTTTCAATCCCAAAACATTACCTTGTTCTCCTCCTATTAGTTAGCTACTACAGGATATCTTTTAGTATATTCCATAATGTTTAACTGTCCAAATAAAGGTTCTGTGTTTATTCTATTATGTGTAAGAGCAGTTCAAGATGCTTGGGTGAGTTGGACCAAGTTTTATCAGTGACACGCTTCCATTGACCGCATACGTAATTGAAAAGGACCAAGACAACAACACTCTACCATATGCTCGGTCGCGATCTCGCATTGGCGCACTTTCCACTGCATGCCATCCTGTCTCGTAGGTACATGCTATACCGAAGTGTTTCGACTAAGCATCGTTGCAGTACTCATTGCTTGTACTATGCTGGCCAAAAGGTGGCTGATCTTGCAGGGGTAAGTAAAGCAGCTTTCATCTTCGGGTAACACCAGGAATGTGTGACGGTCGGCTGCAAATAAGGAGGTCTGGCAGATGATGCCAGAGGAGTGGTAGCATTATGGGCTAGGTGGAGAACGGCGGTCAGGAGGCAGGTGTACATTGACAACTTGGTCGAGCTATTACCCCTACTTAACTTGACTAGACTCTTGGAAGAAGGAACAAAAAGATATTAAGATAGTTAATGTAAAAGATCTCTATGTATGCTTGACAAAGGGAGGAACAAGGTTACTATTGTGTGTTGACAGAGGTGACAGGTTCCCTTTGTAGGGCGCAGATTCCTTGCAAGAGAGGGAAAGACGTATAGGACTTGAGTCACAACAGTGGTATACTGTTCTTGTTATCCACGTCTTCATCTGAAGCATAGGGGGAGGAGTATATATCGGCAGTCACTGCTGCTAGTCAGGATGTTAGGGTGTTTTCCTAGTGCACTGTGTCACAGTTTTGTGACCTGTGGGAAGGGAACACCTTAGTACAGACAGTGACTCTTCACTGGGTACGTTTCCTCAGATATGCCTCCGCTGGCTATTCTTGGTAACAGCATCAGTGTAATGACTCTTTTATTATGTTAATCAACAAATGATTTCATACTTGCTGAATAACCTATACATCATGATGCATATCTCAATTTACCTTAAAGGGTTGTCCGGGTGGTTGAAAAACATGCCAGCTTTTTTTTAATTCAAAGACAGCATCTACACACGTGACCCATGGGTTCTGGACCTGACGTGGATAAACTCAACTGTTATAGAGCAGTTGTTGAGGGGCAGCGTTAGTTTGCAATACACGCAGGGCAGTACCCACGGTTAGGTTTGGCAGATTGTTTGCGAAGAAAGCAGTTCTATGTATTTATGGAACTCCGGAAAACACCTTTAATAGTCACACGGGGGAAACAACATCGAAATGGTATTAGAGTACATATTTGCATAGGACCAATCCAGGTTTACAAGCTTATACCTGAACAAGGTGCAAAATAAAACCAGTCATTACTTGTGTATACAGTGTAGGGGTAATAAAACCACTGAGGAAGATTCCCTTTAAAATAGTTTTAAGGTGTCTGTTTTTTGCATTGAATTGCTTCTCCTGATTGTAACTGGTATGTAGACGATTAATTGCATTAACCTTGTGTACTAAACACGTACCATGAGTATTTGAGATATGGGAACGGTTCTTTACGTAGACAAATACTGAAAATGGTCAGTGCATAGAAATGACAAAGTTTCACTTTGTCAGATTTATAGTCAGTTGCGCTGTTATTAAGGGGTTCACGTTACCCCATACCAGTCCCTCCTACAGGAGCACCCTACATATTCATATTAGTCGATACCAATCTCGTTCCTGCCCCCTCTGGATGAGACCTTTGAGACGCGAATAATTTTTCTTTTCCACGCAGCTTTTTCTTCCCGCACAGAAACTAAATGGGCGGCTTTTGACAGGCAAGACTAGTGGGACATCAGTTTGAATGGTTGGTGATCTAAATGTTGGTTAGGTCTGCTCTCAAAAAACAATGTTGTTGCTAGGCGTCACCTCGGATGGGAGAGCAGAGTAGTAGAGGGAGTGTTAAGCTAGTTACCCTCATCGATTTGTGTAAAATCGTGGGTGCTAACACAGACTGTGCTACGGGGGGATCAAAAGGTCAGGGGGAGTCGCTTTGATCTGAGAGATTAGACCTACAATGAAGAGGAGATGAAAAGAGAGCTAAAACTATGGCCTAATTATTATGGATTGAAATTGTGCAAGACATATGGGATATTTGTATTTGTAGCGAGAGAACTGGTGCACTGCTTATATGTAATTTAAGTAGAATTGAATTTAGTGTAGTTGATCTGCATTACCAATAAAAGCTCACTCAGCCTACTGGACATCGCTGACGTATAAAGTATAATGAATCGTAGTAATTAATATAAGAGCAGCTTATTCCACAGTGTTCTTTGAACAGCATCGATGAGATATGGATGTTAGCTGAGTTATATGAAAAAAATAAGACATTACAGGTATTGGTGGTATTACGTAGTTATGAAACAATAGGAGTGAAAGTCAAGCTTTGCAGATAATTTTTTTGTTTTATCATACCAACTTGTCCTTTATTCTGGTACTGTATTGCGCATCGCTGCGACTTAAAGGCGGGTTGTGGGCCACTTTAGCTACCTCATGTTTAATGTGTCGTGTTGTAGGCCCCTTGCCACTGCACTTGGCGATCACGTCAGCGTTTTGATAGGGTGCGATCCAGTGTCTTTATCTGAAAAACGCACATTTTGCATCAGAGTGCAATGGCAGTTTTCAGTCATGAGTTGTTCAAGTGTCTACAGTGTCACTAGCGCATCTTTCCAATGCAATTTCACAATGCAATTTCAATGTAACGACTGTTTTCACGGTGGGTATGCGTGTGAAAGACTCAGGGTTCTGGAGCTCGTCATCTTTTAAGGCAATTGACTGCTGAAAAACGACTCTGCATCTGGCAAGTGTCTCTAGGTGCATGCGTTGTTTGAGCATCTCAGTAGGACTTGTATGTACGGTTTTCACACCGCGGAGACTGCAAAAAGTAGAGTGGCTATGTTGAGATTTTGAAACACGTTGGCGTTTAAAAAAAAAACGCGTGGTGGTAGCATAAAAAGTAATGCATGTCTGAAAAGACCCATTGATTTACAATTGGTCCAATATACCAAAACACCAGGTGGGGCAATAGCACTGGCTGGGTGGTATGTATGTTGGTCCACACACCAAGCAATGTAATATAGAAACCTCAAAGAAAAAAGAAGTGTGCTACGGGACCAAAGCGTACAAGCAAACAATCTTTAATTGGAACAATTTAATGTAATATGCTAACACGATGTTAAAATCAATTCAAAACACAAAGAACACTGGGGGTGAGGGAGTACTTACCCCACTTCTATCCACTCCCCTAAACGCCGTAGCTACCTATTAAAATCCACATCACATGTCACCTTGTGTGGCAATAAAACAATGTAATGAACATGCAAATATACACCCATCATAACGTTATTTTATAAAGCCTTACTGACAAAAAAAGTGCCCGTGCTTGTATAACAGTACTGGATGGGTAACCAGATGCAAGTAAAGTGCCAGTGCCAAAAACAACCTCTGTCCCGGCCCTGTAACCTGGAAATCAAACCGGGCCCAACCGTGTAGGCCCAATCACCCGGAGTTAGGTTCTATAATTCAAAAACAAACCACAACACATAGTAGGCGATAAGCGTAGGGGTGGAAGGCTCCCCACGCGTATCGTCGCTGAGGCAGCGACTTCCTCAGGGGTATGTGGTCCAAGTGCAGCAATTCTGCCTTCGAAGCAACGCGCAGAAAACGCCCATGAAACGCAAGTATGAAAGGGGCCTAAGTGTGTGAGGCAAGATATTAGTAATTTACCTAATAGCATCTATTGTAGATTCTGCACCACTTTCTTGATATGTAAAGTGAAGCCTGTGTCCTTTACCTCAGCAGCCATAGACGCCTGTTTCATAAAAATAAGGCTTCAGATGATGGTCATTTGATCTCTAAGGCCCTTCGGCACACTTGCGTTGCAGATCACGTCAGAGTTTGATCATGGTGCGATCATGGGTTGGGTCATGAAAACTTACCTTTTGTGCATAGAGTGTCAATCATGTTTTTCAGTCACAGAGTGTTTGTGCGTAGTGTCTCTGTCAGTTTCTGCACGAGCATTATTCGATGCAATTACTTCATTCCTGTTTTTCACTCTTTGCGCAGGTAATGTGCGTCGCAATGGAACTCATGACGGAGCTCTTTCTTTTCGATGCAATTGCTTTTGCTCGTGAAAAATCCCATTGCTTGCACTTGTCATTCAGAGTGCAAATGCGTTTTTGATGCATCTCCATAGACTCTGTATGGTGGTTTCTTCACGTCGCCGTGACTTGCAACAGTAGATTGCATACTGCCGAGAATTTGAACGCACCGTTGAAACAAATGACCGCAGTGTGTGTGCATAAACAAAGAGTGCAAGGCTCTGAAAAGATCACATTATATTACAATGAATCATAGGTGAGATGCAAGTTCTGCAATGTCCAAACGCATTAAGTAGGGATGTGATTTTATTTGCGTGATCATTGTATTGTCTTGGGTGTGGAATAATGGTGATTTATCCTATTATTATTTGTATAATGTACTTCTTACTAACTTAAAAAAAAAGTACAATAAGTCGATGCTCATGAGTAGTAGTACGGGACTGGTAAACATACAGGTAAGTATATAGTATATATTAACTTATAATGTATTAGTTATATAGTTATGTGGGAGATAATAGATGTAGTTATGCTTTTGTACATTTTATAAGTTATGCTATGTGATATATGATTATGGTTTATGTTGATTACATTAATGTATTAGGGAAACAAAGAATAGAAACGTAACCTGAGTACAGTCTATGCATCTGTGTCCATGACTATGGATAGAACATGTACGAGGACCAAGCAGCGTTGTGGACACAGATCAAGATGGTCGAATCTCCTGTCCTGTTTTGGAGGAAATAGAATTAATTGTATGTACAGTAGGTGGCATGCATCATTCTCTGTTTAGGAAACATGCAATCATAGCAAGCGTGCCGAAGTCAAGATAGTGAGAGCTGGACAGGTAGAAAGAGAAGGCAGATCATATTGTCGACCTCAGCAGGGGTCAGTGTGACTGTGTGGGTGTGTTGGAAAGTACTTTGGAGCTGTCCTACCTGCAAATACCAGCTTTACAGGTCAACCCCAGGAAACTTTTCGGCATTTTTTATTTTGTTCACGTATGACCGCTGTCCAGCAGACATGCAATCATCCTTCCCACCGCTAGCTTTCCATGTCTACCCACTGATTATCCTATAATAGAATAGCCACAGTCCCAAGTACCTGTCATCCTAACCGAGAGACCAATTACATTCGTATACCACTCTACAAGACGTAGAGATGGTGAATTTTTAAATATTAGATTTCCCGGAGTTTGGCCACGAATTTCAGTCAAAATTTTGTATTAGATCAAAAATCGAATTATGGCAAATCACCATTAACAAACAGGATATTTCTTGGCTAAAAAAGCAGAGAGCCGTGTAGGTGATTGTATAACGTGTGCCATGCTCAAATATGCATATGGAGTTTGGTATTGGTCTCAGCTTGTGTTAGTATGACCCTCATCATGAAGCCACTGTTTTCAAATACGCTTCGGCACTCTTTTCAATTCATGACCCTGTAACGGTACTAAAAGGGTGACCAGACTGACACTAATCCGTGAAGTAGATAGACATACAGCATTAGACAAGGTAGAATCGTCATGTACAGACGGCGTAAGGACTCAGGCTGAAGGGCCAAGATCACCACTATAAGCATCAAAGTAGTGCAGCTAACCTATTAATTACACTGGAGCAGTAATGCATGATCATAGATATATGACACAAGAACTGTTCTTTTAAAAAACGCTTCTACGTAGACAATGTAGAATGACCCCGTAATAAATAGTGGAGCGAACGGGGGGTGCAGGGCAGAACTTTACATTGACGTTCATATTGTGGCCTTCTTGTTCAATCGCTTCATTGTCCGCATATTAACAATCAATCAATAAGTCATCCATCAGTATTGCTTAAGAAATCCAGAAGCAGAGTTGACACCAGCAAAATGGGATATCTATGCATGTCCTCTGTGTGGTGAGGGTGAAAACAAATCATATGAAATCACAGGTGTTCAGGGGAGACTACAGCGGTCAGCATTGACAGCCGACATGAGTAGACCATAGAGTGGCAACCATGACAATTATGGAGTTGTAGCAACATCGTAGGCCACAATCACAAGTTTGGAGTGGCGGCAAGCAGCACATGAGGGGGTCAGAAGAATGGCACAATGACAAATTCGGGGTAGGGCAGCAGCATCAAAGACCACAGTGTTGCACAAATGACGGAGTGTGGAGGTGGCGGCAGAGCATGAGTTTAGAGAGATTTGCGGCACAATGGCAAATTCGGGATGGTGAAGCATAACATGGTAGGCCACAGAATGTGGCAACATGAACATACTGTGGAGGGTGTCAGAAGCCCCAGCAGTTCAGGAGGTCAGAAGTGGCATAATGATAATTTCTAAAGGGGTCACATCAATGGGTAGGCCAGAAAGGTTGTGAAGGTTGCTGCAGCAGTATCAGAGAATGGCACAATCACGAGTGGTGGTGTTGGTGGGCGGCAGCAGCGGATAGTCCAGAGATTGGCCACAATGACAAATTCTGGTGGTGGCAGCAACATGGTAGGCACCGCAGTGAGTGACATGACGATTTGTGAGAGTATCATAGTTCCAGAAAGAGGGGTGTGATGTGTTGAATCCTGGCCGAAATCCCAGCCTGAGTTCATCGTTGACAAAGTCAGTCCTCTCTCCACATTAACGAGTGGACAAGCGGGTTCCTCCTGGTGGTAATACGATGGCCCCTCGGCGCAGACTGAACACCCCTCTGATCCGTGCACTGCAGTCGGAAAGCAGGACAGCTTTTCTTTACTGGACATGGGCCCCGCAATTTGGAGCCACACATCGAAGTTTGTCCCTGTCCGCTTTTAGTCAATGGGATCGCATCTTACCTGGGTGTAGAGTTCTGTCCAATTAGGCCACCACCTGCTGTTGCAGGGTACTAGCTACCACAATGTCCTGCTGGCGCTTGTGGTGTACCCTCCCACATAGGCGGGTGAAGTAAGCTGCTCAATTACGGGACAATCCAAGACATGCTGATGGACCTGCTACTGACCTACCTTCCCCCCCCCCATCTCCCCCACAGCGCTGTGGTAGTAGTACATGATGCTGCCACGGAACCTCTGGTCAAGACCTGATAGAAAGATTGACATGTGCACATAGGCATCGGTCCAACTTCTGCACAGTATTGCTCTATAGTAGAAACCAGTTAAAGGCACCCCTTGGTGACCAGTAGCGAGTCAAAGAGGGTGGAAGCAGGAGCCGGTTTCTAGACCAAAAGTGGGGGCCCTGGGGGCAAAAACTAAAAGTGAGGGCCAAAACCAGAATAAAACGATTTTAGGACCAGTCACAGCAGAGGGGCTTCTCCTTTAGTATGGTACAACAATCTTTACAATATGGGGACATAATCTTTATAACAGGATATGATGATATAGGGATGTATGAACCTCGGTGGCAGAACACTGGGTCCGGCTCAACCGTGGCTTACCTGAGCAGCAGATATTCAATCAATAGGGGTATTTATACAACTTCATAGCAGCCCGAATATGAAATGGTGATTGACCAGAGCAATTTTTACGCATTCTTTCGATCATTTAAAACTCAAAATCGAAATTAACGCAGACAATGAATTAAGAATACAGCCCCAAACCCATAACCATCATAAATTATTATGAAAGCCTACATAGCGTTGCCCCTACTTTGTGCTAATAGGGCAGTTCTGCAATTTTTGATTCAGTAACTGAAACATTATGATAAATACACTTAAGATTTGCACTAGGGAGATTAGCAAAAAAATGGTGGCTTACAACTGAAATCACTTATACCTCACGGGATCATCCACTGTCTATAGACTGGACAGGTCTAGTGGTCACGCACAAGTCCCATAACTTAGATATGAATAAATAAATAAGACATCCACAGACAATATGACATTAAGAGCTGTAATAACTAGTAAGTCATCTGCTTTCAGCTACAATTTTATACAACACAGGTCACTAGCAAATCAGAGCTCATGCAGTACAACCTGCAAATATCGCAATAGCGAAGACAGATAAAAAGTAAATGGCGGGTGCCTAATAAACTTACGATCCATTTTGTAAAACAGACGTAGCACACTGCGGCGATTCTAAAATTTCCTCTACAAATAATTCGTACAAATCCAGAATCTTATATAAGAAAATCTACTTATCCTAAAACATTAAATCGTGAGCGATATCATACATCAGACCCCACATGTGTATATTTCATACCATAAATGCAGCAAAGGGAACTTCAAAAATCCACAGGGGACACCAACTACTTATTTTTATTTCAGAAAATAGGCACATGGACCTACACACAGAGATCTATATTGATATTCTCCTTACACCAATGTATAACCCAAATAATAACATATATCCTAACCAAGCTAATGAGGTACAAATGTCACTTTTAGATGCGGCTCATTGCTATTGATAGGCTGGCGCTACAATTAACAGTAAACGCCTGCCATACGGGCAGCTACTTCTCATAATGACAGATAGAAGGAAATGAACAAAGGTTTAAAGTGAGTGAAGCAGATCATGATGGACGCAGTAGGCCTACAGATATAGGAGGATGGTGTGAAATACAAAGCCCTTATTCCAGAACCTTGGGTGGCCTTTTTGGGAGTGTTACAATATAGAGTCTTGATGGACATGTTCTGTGTTCGCGGCCTGTCGTTAATAGGTACATAATAGAGGCGACATGTAGGGTCGAAGACAGCGAGCAGTCGTGAATGTCATCGTCATGCAGGCATCAATTGTCTCGGAAAAAAAACTATCGTAGTTCACGAATAAAAGGCAAAAAGACGATAAGTGTGGTTTTCTCATAGTTCTGCATATCGAGGGTTAAGCAAACACAAGTGAACAATATATGTGATATTCATTCCATTATCAGAACTGTAGTACAATATGACAATAGGGGATCTATTTCACAGTTAACTTTGAGGTGGGCAGCAGCTCCAATGTGTGCAGCAATTCGCACCTGCAGGCCTGAATGATGGGGGGGGTAACACTATCACAAGGCTGTACTTTGTGCTCTAACCTGATGACACATATAACCATCGCAGTTATTTTATTGCTATCAAGAAGAGAGACTCACTCTTTTACTCTATAATCTAACAGTCAATGTTTCTAAGTGTCAGGAAACGGTCATGATATTCAACTGCTTAAAGCTGCATTCCATCGATGTGACTTTTTACTGTACTAAAACTGGCCTGATGAGTTCCGTGGCACTTTACCTGAATTCTCTGGTGTCCAGGCACTTAAAAACACATTCAAGATTCATTTGAAAGTAGAGATTCCTCCGCCATTTCAGTGGGGACCCTGGGCAGCGCTAGAAAGGAATTTGCCGCAAATTCTGCAACTACCCATAACTTCCGGACGAACGAATGGTGGACAAGACAAAAAGTCTAGAAGCGACATGAAAGCTTGGGAATGACGTTATTCATACCGCAGTCCTGTGTGGCGACGGTACAAAATAACAGTGGCCCTCATTTAAAAGGGCACGAAGCAACAGCAGGTGTCATCCATAAAGCTGCCAGTGGCTGACATCAGATTAATCAACAGGGGTAAGTACGCCTTCCGCATTGCATCGATCAAAAAATTCATTACAGGGTATTCCAGGAATCAGCATAATTACATACAAGTGGGAGTCACTCAAAAAGATACGCTATTTGTAATTAGGTTTGTTATTTAAAATTTTGCTCCACTTAGCTGAAAATGCTGATGACATAGACTGTATGAAGAATTTAAATGCTACTCTGGTCCCTTTAATCAGCCGTTTAATTTCCACCTCCCACCGCGCGGTCCGTCGCCAGAAAGAAGATTGGCCGCTGGTCACAGGTCCACAGCACATGTCCTCGTACCGCGACTGGTCCTGGTACAGAGAAGATACATATGATCCCTAACTAGGTTGGGGACTGTATCGGATTGGTTGCAAGTCTCATCCAGTATGGTCCAGTAGTTGTAGGAATGATGGACATTTACATCATTACTATGGTAACGAGAGACAGAAAACCTGTTACAAAAAATCATCACTGTCGCAGAGCATAAGTGGTAGGAGGAGTTTAACTGTAGAACAAGGATCATGGAGCTTAAAAGTGAAGAATTATCCATGCCGGCCATCTTAGCTGACAACAGTTTCCACCCTACATTAGAGGAGGCAGTAAATTTTTGTGAATCATGAAAATCATAATTATTTTAGCTCCGTTCTTTCGACGATAATTACGGCCTTGATTATTAGTTGTATTATAATTTATTTAGATCCTCATTGGTTTTGTGTCACGACGATTCATCATATATCCCGGTGCGCTGATGTCCGGAATAACCCTTCTAATTTCTTCTAAATCTCTGCTTCATATCAGTGGGAATCTAACATATGGAGTGCAGTCTGGGGAATTCCAACGGGTGATGGAAACATTTCAATAATCTGACCTAGTGGATGTTGGACGGTAGAGACCATTCTGTCTGCGCTGTCAACTTGAGGAATATTTGCTTTGGCTTTGTAAATAGGAAAATAAGAAGTGGCATAGGCCAGTTTTCAAGGCCATTCTTAGACATGTCTTGGCAGATGGGTGGAAGACTTGTACAAGCACTTCAGTTGAGACAATGCAGAGAGATTGATCCGGTATACCATGCAGGGCACATGGACTCACACATAAGCCCCTGCCATCGGTGCAGTGGGCGGACGACCACAAAAAATGTTTCCTATCGCATGATGTATGATCACCAGGTTCACGTATTTTAGTTGTCGTGGGAGAAACCACACATTGATTTCGGTTCTTGCATGACACGGCGCAGTAAATCTCTTCTCTCCTCATTTCTCCTTCCTCGAAGACCTGTGGGAACTGCTTGTTCTAGCCGTCACACTTACCAGTTACAAACCAGTGGTGTTAATACATGCGTTGAAACAATAAAAACGAACAAACGTGGATATCTGATTCTATACACTAACTTCTGGGCCTCCCCGCATGTGCCAACTGACACATCGTGGTATGATGAGCAGCAGCCTAGACTGTCATTGAGGCCTGAGGTGGTCGGTCGCAATCGACATGAGGAGGAGGAAAGCAGGACATTGGCACAAAGGAAGCACGCATTGCAGTATTGACAATGGTGGGAGGAGAAAGCTTTTCATAGTTGTGTTGGTTGGCTAGGGCGGGGAAGCCAATTCACCGCTGTGGGTAATTAAATACGTTAGCTATCCTCATGGCTGGAGAAGGCGTATCGTTGGCGTAACCTGACGTACTTGTCCGGGACGTGACCGCAGTATGTGTCCAGCGAATTGTGGACACATGAGCGTAGAGGTCTTTTTTAGCAGGATCCTGCGCTCTAATGAGAACCAATAAGCCTAAGGACTGGGCCGCGCCTTCCTGTTCTATTTGCAGTATTGGTGACAGTGGGGCTGAGTTCGGACGTCCTGTAGCTTGATTAGGAAAAGAACTTTACGCTTGGAACTTTTCACACCGAGAACAAGTACTGTTGTGCATCATGCCATTAGTATCTGCATCAAGTGGATGGCAGAGTCACAACGACTCATCATACAAGCAGAGGGAACTGACAGTCATCCAACTTAACTTTAAGGTCGAGGGAGTTCAGTCCTAATAGCTTGTGGATAGTGGTGGATCCACTTACGATACGGATACGGTGCATACAGTAGTGGTTCATACTTTTTATGAATATCGGCCCCTATGCGTTTCAAACGAGCTTGACTGGTAGACCATGCGTAGCGAGGAGCACGAGCGCCGTGTGATATCCGGGTAGAGAAGATATGTCACAAGACTAAATTAACCGTACTTGATCCCATGCAGTAGAGAGATAGCTCTAGAACGCCTGATCGGCATAAATTTTGGCATGTGTAGCTCACTAGTGCTGCGGCTGTTTCTTGCAACGGGCAGCGGAGGATGAGACCAACACACCATGAACAACGTTTCTTCTCGTCTCGTCTTTCTCTTCCCTCACCAGGCGCATTGCGATGGCATACTGCGGAGAGAGTGGAAGTCATAAGAAAAAAAGAGGGAAGGGAAAAAGGGGGTGAGGACAAGTAGAGGAGAAGGACAATTAAGGAGAGGGTGAAGCGGGGCAGATGGTAAGGGGAAAAGAGGGAAAGTGGGAGGGGATAAGGAAAGAAATTGTAAAGACGTAAAACGAAAGAAAAAGAGAGAGAGACTGAGGAAATAGGGAGGGAAAGTAGAATTAGATGGAGGAGGGGGTGAGGTAGGTGGGGGGAAGGTTGTAAGGTAAAGGTGAGAAACGTGGAGACGAGCGAGGAGTCCAGTCGAGTCTGAAGTTGTTGGGAGGTGAGTTTGGATCTCATTTCTCTCTTTTTTCGCTCAGGCTTTGGGTTCGTCAGCAGCGTCGGAAACCCGGGGCGAGCATTGTCCCTGGCTATGCTTCACTTTCTGCCGCCGCCTCCTGCCCAGCAGATCCTACATACCCTACACATGCTCAGACATCCTCTGGTGTCTATAAACAACAAACTCCACACCGTCGAGTTGGAATGATAAAATATTAATCCAACACTCTGCACCAGTGACGTGACAACGAGCAACCCGCGGCCTTTGCTGAGTTTCCCCTGTGCCATCTGCTTACTTGACTTCGCGAAGCAGGTCTTTTACCTGTAGCCTTCTTGCTCCCCGTCCTCTGACTGCTGCACTCACTGCTGACGCACAGCAACATTAGCGACTTGCTGCGGATGATGCGCAAGCAGACATCCTCTTCTCCCAACGATGTTGATGAAGCCCTGCATTTCCCACATCTCCCAAGTTGCGATCGGCTGCACTCATCAATGCGTGTTTGTGCTATCTCCTCAACAGATGTCTCAATTATGCACAGCTGACTACTTGTCAGGTGCAATAAAACATAACCATCCCGTGCTCTCTTCTCCCACATCTCTACTTTCCCACCTTCTGCACGAAGCAGCCGGAGTCTACTACCACTCTCTTCACTGTCAGGCAGTCTGGCTGACTGTCCCTAAAGAGTTTTTTCCTCACTGACATATGGCACTGAGCCCAGACACCTAGTAGATCGCTGGCTGAGGGAAATGAACAGGACTAGTAGGCAGGTTACCTATTTCTTCCTTTTTATACTAATTTATCATACTATATTTCTAAGATGAAGATGCCTGGCCAGTCAAATACAGGAGATAAGTCAGGTGCTATGACAAAATATTATGACTTAAGTAGTGCAGGACAGACTTCCTTCTCATTAAATGTCAAAGAATAGCTGGCATGGCGGCAAGCAGGTTACATAAAAAATGAAGTTGGAGATGAAAATCAGCATTAGCTGGACAGTGCTTACCCCCGGCATGAACGCCCACTAATACTTAAGAAGATGGCCGGTGAATCTCTCAAAAATGGCCCGTGTTTGGTTCTTCTTGGTCCAAGACATTGCCACTGTAGATACTATATCATTAACTATGGGCATTTACCCAAATGTAATGGGGACAGTTATCTGTCCTGTCAACAGCATTTGTGGCCAGATTATTAGTCCTCCGTAGAAGCTATGTTGGCCTTGGTCACATTAATTCTGTGTCTCCCCCCCTATTACTGACCATGTGTATTGAGAATTTAGGATCTATGTCCTACAATTTTGTCCATGTCAATGAGGCTGGCCCTGCGATTCTCTAATGGATAAAGGGAGTAATTGAAGCAGGCACATAATTAATTAATCCCTCCTCCTCTCTAGCGAACTAGGCCCATTCTTACTGCCTATAAACTCCCACAATACTCTATAGTTGCGCTTTATGGATTTTGGTGCTCTACTTTGTAGAATCCCAGTGTGGCCAAAGCTTAAGTTCTAAAGTACATCCT
Organism: Engystomops pustulosus; assembly: GCA_019512145.1. NCBI lineage: Eukaryota > Metazoa > Chordata > Amphibia > Anura > Leptodactylidae > Engystomops > Engystomops pustulosus. Next base: position 111,123,681 of record CM033647.1, read on the forward strand.
ACATACAAATGATCCCTCTCCCAAATTTTCCATTACTTATCAAGTTTCATTGCAACTGGGTCACTGGCATACAGGGATCACTTTTTGTATATTTTTCAGTGTTCGGTGTACACATTTTAGAAGTCAGTTCTATCCCAAGCAGTCCTTGGGTAGATGTTGAACCAGCAGTAACTGTTACAATGGGCTTCATAGTGAATTATTCACTTAAGTGGTTGTTCCATCCTGTACCATTTTTCCTTATAACAAAATTGTAAATATATTATATTCATGCATATTGAAGGTCTTTCCTCACAAGATGACCTTTATTGAATTAAGTTTGAAACGTATTAGACAGTCAAATAGCTACAAGATGTTGCGTCTGATTCAGGAATCACTAGCTCCTTACTGAGGAGGGTGAGGGCTTCTTCCAAACATAAGTACAGCATCTGACTTTTCAACTATTTTCTGAACAAAGCTAAAGGAATTCAAAAAGAATCTTTTGTAGAAACGCAAATTAGAATTTACATTGGTCAGAGTTTTTATAGTTTGATTTAGATCCACTTGGGATAAAAGTGAATTGAGGAGAAAGCTTTTTTTTACACATAGACGCAGAAATAGTTTTCAGTTTGAAATCATTACACTCAGTTTTGAACCTGTTTGATATGAGATGTGTTTTTTTATATAAAATCATCTCTAATACAGAGATGGCCCATGTTAACTCCCAATCATTTTGCTAAATTGCCTAATTTAGAAGGACCTTGATCAAATAATTGCAAGCAAATTTCATGTTTTTCAAAACATTTTATTGCACCTTTTGCGACTTACTTTTAAAGGCACTTAACAAGTTTTCATATGTTTTTGTTCAAGGATAAGTGGAACATGTTGGGAAAGGATAAGGAAGTAGTGGAAGATAAAACTATTTTCAGCTAGGTTAACAATTGATTCAGCTCTTACATATAAACTTGGAAAAGGTACTGCTAAAGGTAAGGCAACCATTTTAAAGTGATTTTCCATGTATGATAATTGTACTCCAAACCGGGAAAGGTGTATTCAGAATTCATGTCAGATAGTGAGGAAAACTGTATATGTTTCTCTTTTATCTAGTGTGTGTAACTTCTGGTTTATACAGTTGAAACCAGATGTTTACACACTACTATGATAAAAGGCCTAGCATCTAGAACCTATGTACAGTGCAGCCCAAAAGGTTGGACACACCTCTCATTAAAAAAAAGTTTTCTGTATTTTTCCATGCTATAAAAGTGTGTAGTTTCACAATTACCATATTAACACTATGTGGCATTTATACTACGTGTGAACGAACTGAGAAAGTAGACACCTTTTCTTCATTACTGCTTTTGGCACACTCTTCCTCTTGCGTGAGCTGTCTAGCAGTAGTCACTGAGAGTAGAGGATTTTCACATGATCAGGTGTGGGGTGGGTCCTGTCAGGTTTAATAAGTTTGGATTTCCTTGCCTTAGAAATGGGGTTGGACCATCATTTGTGTGTGCAGAGTTTAGGTGGATAACACAGTTGATCGTCCTACTTAATACATCTGAGGATGATATTCTCTACGACAACTACTGCTAATGCAGGTATGTATCACCTACGCTTACTATACTATGCACCAGCGTAGTCTATAATTAATAACTCCCCTATATCTCGTATGTGCTGGGATTGCGTCTCATGTAAAAACCATCTCTCCCCTCCAGCCTAACCATCCTGAGTGTAACACATCTCTTCTCCTTCATTTCTGTCTGTGTAAAAAAAAGCAGCCTTCCAAATGCAATCAGTCTCCATGGTGCCAATCAGCTCTATGAGTAAGTGTCCCTTTGGTTTATCATGCTTGATTTTGAATGGTAGATGTGATCGTTGGTTACTCAGACTACTCCTAGAATACTTTCTTACTCTCAACTAGATATTTAAAATTCTATTTATCTATATATAATCATTTCTGGCAGAGTTCTACTGTGGATGGAGTAGCCTCTCCGGGCAACGAGACTTATGGGCCACTTCCAGGCCCCATATCCGTCCCTACAATAATCTCTCGTTTCCTGCTGTCCCTCAGCTCCCTCAAGCTTCTGGCATGATGTGCAGACATATATATCTTGCATAGATATGTATCTGTGCATAGTGCATGTGCTGCCCCAAGATCTACTCCTACTGCTTCCTCGTAGCCTCTGCCAGAAATTAGTGTAGGTATGTGAATGCAATCTATAATTAGCTTAAGTAAGTTAAGTGTGAGGGTTAATATGGTAATTTCCTGATGGTATTTTCCCTTTATATGAGGTTTCGCTGTTAATGGCTGTCTTTGAAGGCTGAGGATGCTTAATATTGTTCTTTCTGTGCCAACTATAAAATACATACTATCGTGACATAATCTCCAAAGTATATTTAATATTTTTGTTATAAACTCTCATATTTTGGCCTTCTATTTCTCCATATTCTCATCCACTATGTTTATGATTGATTTCAGCATCAAGAATCATATAGGGCCCATTTGTCAGGTTTCTGGATGTGCCTCCATTTACTTATAATCTATCCAAAAATCTGTCAAGTAGGGTAGTGATGTGCTTTCTTTCTCTCTTGTTTATCTCAAAAACTTGTATACATAATTCTTTAAAGGTATTATTTAGTAACCTATGCGTGACCTAAACTCCAGACCTCTATATACCAGACTTGTATGGTGCAGTTAGTGCATATATAGACGTTATATAATTAGGTGACAGCAGCTTCCCACCAGGGTCTGTGATAACGTAACCTCTTTAAATAAGTTGTCTGGTTTGGCTTGTGAGATTGTAGGTTTCCACTTGATAAGCTTATGCTAGTGGTCTGATTATTTGCAACCTTTTTAATCACTTATGGGCGGGGGAATACCAGAAGCGTTAATACTAAGATTAACATGACACCCACATGCATTCTTAAAAACCCCATAAGGACCATCTGGGTAAGGCACAAGGGAACAAAAAGAGGACTTACCCTCTTCCGGCGTCGTTTCACCCACTCATATCACTGTTGGCTGTAGACCCAATGTCCCCATGGCCTGACCCACTTAAGGTGGTTTCACATTGGCTTTTTTTTCTGATAAGGCACTTAGATTTATTGGAATATCAGGCACATTATAGGAAAAAAGTTGAATTAATTGTCTCAATTCTCAGAGACCTTGTACAAGATATTGTTATACGAATTGCTGAGAAGGTGATAAGTGGAGCCAGAATATAAGATCATGCAGCTTCGAGGACAGACTGGCTCTCATTAAAGGGTCAAAGGGTATTAGATAACAGGCCAGCAAAACAGTTTACATAAAATGAACGAGTGTGATGAATCATGACATTAACTTGACCAATGGTCAGGGAACATGGCCGCTGTAGCTCTAGATGGAGGACCAGAGTCAGATGGTTGTTCGAAACCAGGCGATCTCCTTAAACAATGGTATTTTTGCCCAAAGTCCACGGTGTCATTTTCAGGGTTCCTATTCCTAGAGAATTTCTCAATTATTTTTGTGCTAAAGTTGGATATCGAGAAATCCGGTCAATCAACTAGTTGAGTAACCAATAAGTCAGACAGAAAAGGTGCAGGTGGTGGAGCAGGCAGAGGGGTGGCAGCCACAGTAAGGGGGACGTCACAGCAGGTGTGACTATGTGAGGCCAGACGGCGTGTCATTACGGCAGTGGTTGATTAACAACCCCCAAAGGTTATCACTTCCTCCAAATGACATCTGACAACCCAGCTAAGAATCCGTGTGTCAGATTTACAACCCTCAGTTAATGGCCAGGAGCAAGTCAGAGGCCCTTACCTATCTCTCAAACCAGCTCTGTCATGTTCATTTCCCTCAGACAGAGATCTATAGGTGTCTGGGTCAGTGCCAATATTCAGCGAGGAAAAACTCTTTAAGGACAGCAGCAGGGCCCTGCAGTTGAAGAGGTGGAGAAGACATCCGTGTCTTGCATAGGTGGAGTAGAGGGTGGAGATGGCACGGGAGGTATGTGCACCTGCAAGTAGTTAAGGCTGAGCAAATTGAGAATCGGTTGGGAGAATAGCACAATCGATGATGATGCAGCCGATCGCACTTGGGGAGAAGGGTGAAGCAAGGGCGGCATCATAATCGTTGGGAGAAGAGGTATCTGCTTGCGCACAGGAGCAAGTCGCTACTGTTTGCCGTGATGTCAGAAGAGTGGCCAGCAGTGCGAGGACGGGAGCCAAAATGTACAGGGTACAAAACCTGCTTCGAAAGGTCCCAAAGTACAAGTAAGCAGTGCACAGGGGCTTCAGCCGAGGCAGCCGAGTGGTAGTTAGGTCACTTGGTTGCAGAGTGTGGCAGTAAAATCACCAACTCGACGGTGGTGGAAGTTTGTTAAGGGACAAACCAGAGGAAGCCGAGCAGTGATATGTAGGACCGCGGGAAGAAAATGAAGCCTAGCCATGGAGTAACAGGTGGCACCATGTATCGCTGTCACACACATGCAGCATCACCTTACAATGGCCTGGAGAAACTGGTCTCGGTGTGTAGTCCATCTGCGCTGCAGCTAAACAGCAGCAGCAGCAGCAACTAGTGGTACCATGAACATGTCACAGTCCGGCTCCAGCCACCTCGCTGAAGGGAGCGTTTGCTTTGAACATCTCTCCGGTCCAGGTGCTCATGCTCCTCGCACGCTGAACCAGCAGTCGTTGAAACGAGGTGATTAAAAAGAAAAAACTTGTATGTGTCCAGCTATCCTAAGGTGAAAAAGCGACTGTGCGTCTGTGCCAAGGTATTGTACTGCAGCCTCGCTTTTCCAAGTCGTGGACTCTGCATCATTGAGAGAACAAGGGCTGTGCCAAACCGAGGTGGGGAAAGTTCCAAGCCGAAATTCTTTTCCAATAAAGCAGTAGTAGACGTAACAGCCCTTCACAATATGTAGAACAGAAGGCGGCAGTCCTTGAGACTTATGGTTTCCTTCCAAGAGGCACATCAGGCGGACGTGTGAAGTGTGTGGCGTAGAACTGCGGTCAGGGCCTATACATGTCTTTACGGCCCCATGGGTGAATGTGCTCCCCGCCCAGCCACACAACAACAGAAAAGATTCTCCTCCAAATTGCCAAACTGCCAGCCCTCGCCAAGGTATGTTCCTCCTCCTCATTTCCCACCACACCTCAGCCTACCATAAGTCTGAAGTGTGCTCAATCATGCCCATGTGCCGGGCACAGCGGTTGTCACGCAGTTAGTTCTAGAACCTCGTCTGCCGGTAACCAAAGCCCACAGGGGGAGAAAGAGAGAAATTGCCTCGACGTCATACAAGAGAAACAATGGGTGGCTTTCCTCCGCGGACAACTAAAATCGGAAACCAGGTGACAGAACAATGGGAGGAGGAACTGGATGGTCCGCAATGCACCGAGGAGGGATGGTCCAGTCCCTGCATGGCACACGCTGTTCAATCTGGTTGTCAAAGGTTCCTGAGTCTCCCACCCATATGCAAGACATTCTAAAAATGGCCTTGAAACTGCATGACTATCAATTCTTACAAGACAAGCACATCTTCATTCGAGTTGCAGCAGAGATGGCTACCCATAAATAGTCTGTATGCAAAGTTTCACCCGTTGGAATTCCCGCCTCATATGTTAGAACCCTGTATGACAGAGAAAGCACATAAGATTTTTGATGAGCAAGCGGTACAGGAGTATACCCTGTAACTGAGTCAGCCAATGGCAGCTCAGGGATGGAACCACTGCTGTTTGCCCGCCCTTTAAAGAGGCCAAGTTATTTACAAGTGGCAGTCGCCAGGACGACGGATGTAAGCACGGTCATCCCACTGCTGAGTCCTCAGGGCGGCGCATGGGAGGCAAAGGTGGCAATGCCAGGGCCCCTGGGGAAAGGGGAAAGGGGAGAATCTCTTCTTTCAAAGAATATGAATTTTGTCTTAGGTGATATGGATCCAGGAGATATTCGGTTTAAAGTGAGATATCCGGTGCCATTTTATTATAAAAATCACTCCCAACGGCAGTTAACAGTTAATAGCTCCGTTTCCCTACATTTTAGAAACACAAAATTTAGATTCATATTAAAATAGGAGACTCTCTTATTTCATAGGAAAAAGGCAAGTAAGGTTCCTATGTGTCACAGAGCACGAGATACAGCCCCCTGAAGTTCAACCCATACCCCCAATCCAGATTATTAAGCCATTCAGTGCGGGGAGAAGTACTGCACACAGGACTGCTGCACCTCACAGATTAATGGAAATATTCAACTTTATATCTTATACAATTTTGATGAAGGATAATATCAACTAAATATTCATGGTTTTAACCCTCTCTATGCCAGAACTTCTAAGAACACACTTTGGGCCCACATGTATCAATCGTTTTTTTCTGTTGTTTTTTTTGGCCTTTTTCATTCAGCGCAACGTTTTGTTGCAACTTTTGCGAAGCCTAACCGCCAACGAGCTGCGCAGCAAATACCCAGCTTTGCCCTCATATCCTAGCATCAGCTGTTTTGCTGTTTGCCTAATGATTATAATATTGGACTTTATTAGGCGCAAAAAACTGGCGCAAAAAACATCCAGCCCGAAGGTGGCGTTAACTGAGAAGAAAGCACTGAGCCCCTTGCAGAAACAGCTCATTTCGAGCAGCAAAGATCAGCCAGGACACAGAAAAACATATAATGATACATTAGATACACTGAGACATAGAACCATATAATACAGACAGCGATACTCTGCAGACAAAGCACATAAATACAGACATGAGATATATCCAGACCGGAGCTGCAGACTCTAGTACAGTTTCAGCACCTTCTATTTACAAACATTTCCAGAATCCTGAGCTCAGAGAAAGAGACAAGAGAAAGTTCAGATGTGCAATAGTACTGACAAGTTTTGAGGGGGAGATACGTTGCCAGCATTACAGGGGTGCAGCAGGAGATCAGCACTGGGGGGATCCCCTCCAGGAGAAGCCCCTGCTGAGGAGGTCATGGGGCTGGGTTGTCACACACATGGGTGCTGTGTGAGGGTCATTTCTCATTCTGGGATGTGTGAGAGCAGAGAGGAGCTTGTAGCCGGATCACATGTAACTGCCCGAAGATAACATTGCGCCAGAAAACTGTGCCTAAACTGCCGCCCCTTTCTAAACTGTGTAAGTAAAGTGATAATGAAGAGACAGGAAATACCTATCACAGATGGTTGTAGATTATGATAATTCTGGAAAACAGTGCCGCCTGAATTTAGGCACAAAACTACACTTAGGGGCACAAAAGTGATAAATGTGGCCCCTTCCTCTTATCTCCCTTTTATTTTGTGATACTGTTTTAGGGGAAAGTATAATTTTCTTATATAAATAGCGGGTTTGGTACATATTTTAGAGGAAATGTGAATGTTTAAGTGCCAAATGCATGCACCTAGTTGTCTGCTTCAAAATGATATAGGTTATGGTAGCTTTGTAACTTTTTATTCTGTGTTTATTGATCTATTTTGAAGGTTTGACTGTCTATTTTTTTTTTAAAATTCTAGCTCTGAAAAGCAGAGATCTAGTTATTACAGTTTTAGTGATATTATGTGGATTTATTCATCGTGAACATTATCAATGCGGGCACATTGTGAACTCTACAAATGTCCAGTATTACATTTAGGAGATGTGAAGGTAAAACATTTCTTGGGATCAAATTTTGCCAACAAAGTCAAATTTCAAGTATGTTTAATAAAATGTTTCCATTTGAATCAAAATTTGCATGAGGTGCCTATGTCTATAAAATTTGTGATGACCAAAATTTGAAAATGGGGCAAGTAAGTGTCCTGCTTTCAGAACATATCGGTCCTCTCCCCAATGGGCCCTCAACAGCTAATCAGCCTACCAGAAGTTTTTGGAAGGTGGGAGGAAAACCGGAGGACCCGGACGGAAACCCCACGCCGAGGACACACGCATACAAAATCTTTGCAGATGTTTGACCAGCGCTTGCAAGGCGTTGTAGGCTAATCACGGAGACACCATGCTGCAAATCCCCTATCATTTATCTATCCTATAAAATTCTCCAATATTTACAGTTTGTTTTACCAACTAAGGAGCCTCTATGCTGACTGTGCCTGGTCATAAAATAGTTTATTTTGGGGCCCCACTTTTAATTTTTGCCCAGTGCCCCACTTTGCCTAGAACAGGCCCTGCATGTCATCATGACTTTTGGCTTTCCACCATGGCCTGCGCTATGGGTAGGCAAAGGGGCAACTGACCAGGGCCCTGAAAAGGGAAGAATCTCTTCTTTCAAATGATCTTGAATTTTGTTCTAAAGTGCCCTGGATCCAAAGATAGTCCAGGTTTTAAAGTGAGAAGATCAGGTGCCATTTTCTACATAAAAATCACTCCCGACGCAGTCTTTAACAGTTAATATCGCCATTTTGCTGCCCATTAGAAACCCATAATTTAGATTAATATACAAGAGGAGTCTATCTTCTTCATAGAAAAAAAACGCGAGGTTCTATGTGTCACGAGCCAAAGATTACAGCCCTCTGAAGTGTACCCCCCCCCCTTCCATCAGGCGCAGGGAGAATTTGCTGCACACAGGAGCTGCTGCAACCTCACAGATAATGGAAATAGAAATAACACGTTATAGGTTACGTACATTCTGATAAGGAATAATATCAAATAATGTTCATGTTTTTAAAACCCTGCTTCTATGCAGAATATTCTAAGAAACAAACTTTCCTTTATGCCTTTATTCGTGAGTAGGTGATCGTTATTTTTTTTTCGAAAATTGACTGATACGATGAACACGATCCTCTTCGCCTAATGTCGCGCTATTATAATTAACAACGTTCTGGAATAAAGCTTTATGTCACCAACAATTCCATTATTACACGGACGTTAATATGACGTTCTCACTCTTCTTATGAAGCGTGGAGGGTCTGTTATTGTGCGGGCTACTACAACGGAGCGCATCTAAAAGTGGAAATTTGTTAACTCATAGCTTGTTTATGGATATCTAGGTATTTTGGGTTACCATTGGGTAAGGAGATACCATGATTGCACTGAGCTACAAACAGATGATTTTCTGAAAAAAACGTAGTTTGGTGTCCCCTGTGGATTTAACGTTCCCGTTGGCTGCATATTTTGGTGAATATAACATGTGGGGGATGTAGGATATACCAACATCTACGTTTTAGGAAAAGTATATTTTCTTTAATAAGTATTTGGAGTTGTACATATTGTAGAGGAGGAAATTTGAATCGCCTGGTTGTCTGTTTTCAAAAATGATATAAGTTTTATGGCGCCTTACTTGTATTCTGTTTTATTGCTATATTTTGCAAGTTGTGACTGTCTTAAATTTGTAGCTGAAAAGCAGATATCTAGTTATTACAGTTTTAGTCATATTAGGGATTATTATATTCATATCAATATGGGACTTTTGTGCACTCTACACATGTCCATCATTACTTTAGGAGGATGTGTAGGTAATGATTTTCGTTGAAGGCCAATTTTTGCCATCAAAGTCAAAGTTAAAAACGAGTTCGCGACCGCCGCAGTGTATTCAACGGCGGCGGTCGCGTCCGATGCATGGAGAGGGCTCGCGGGCCGGCCCTCTCCATAGCCGTAAGTCTCTGCTGCATATTATTGCAGCCAAAGGCTTAACCGGTTATTACAACCCGCGATGCGGGGCCGCACAGAAGATGGAAAAGTTATAAGCACAAGAAGACGGCAAAATAAAAAAAAATTTTGTCATTTTTTGTAAGTATGAAAACATTATAAAACCTATACAAATTTGTTATCCCTGTATCGTTACTGACCCAAGAAAGAAATTAGAGCGTCATTTGTGGCGTGAAGTGAAGCCGTAATTCCAAGCCCAAAAGAATACGACACAAATGCGTTTTTTCACTATTTTCACTGCATATTTGGAATTTATTTTTTTCGCTTCCAGTAATGGCATGGAATCAATGCAAATCACTAGGAAGTGCAATTTGTTACGCAAAAAAGAGCTTGGTGTACATAGCTTTTTCGTGTAATAAAAATAAAAAACGTATAGATTTTGAAGGGGGGAGTGAAAAATGGAAATGAAACAAGGGAAAGGCCCGATCAGATCCTAACAGGTTAAGTATATTTATAAAATGTTTCAGTTTGAACAACTTTGCAAAGGGCCCCTCTTTGATGCAATTGAATAGGGAAAGTATCTGCTTTCATAAAATATGTTGGTTATTGGGTGTACTTTATATTTTTGCGGATAATTTCGATTTATTTTAAATGTCAAAATGGTAAAAAATTGCTCTGGTCAATAACGCGACAAAATATCAGAAATACCGGGCCTGTTGAAGGGTTAATACCCCTTGGTTGAATTCCTGGCTAACCCACTGGCCACGTGCTGCCATCGCCTCCCTATATCTATCTGCCTATAAAAATTCTCCCATATTACAGATGTTTTACCATACTAAAGGGAAGCCTCTTAATGACTGTGGACTGGTCAATAAAATAGTTTTTTCTGGGGCCCCACTTTTAGTTTTGCCCAGGGCCCCACTTTGTCTAGAACCGGCCCCTGCTTTCCACACTTTTACCCTCGTACTGGTCCAAAATGGGTTGCCTTGAAATGGCTGCTATAGAGCAAAATGTGCAGACAGGTTGTGGGCGCTGCCTATGGCCCCATTTGTCAATCGTCATCAGGTCTGACCAGAGGAGTCAGGGCGGGGGGGGGGACAGTCATCGCTCATGTACTACTGCCACAGATGATGCGGGAGGTGGGGGGGGGGGTTAGGATCAGTAGCAGCGTCATCAGAAAGTCTGGAGTCCGTTAATGAGAAGCTTTCCTTTACCCGCCTATGAGGAGGGTTAACAACCAGCAGCAGCAAGGACATGGAGCAGACCCTGACAACCATCCAGGTGGGGCCTAATTGGACAGCACTCTACACCCCAGGAGAGGATCCCCGGACTAATGGGCAGACAACTTGATTGTGTGGCTGTAATTGCGGGGCTTGCAGTAGAAAGCTGTCCTGACCGACCCTCGATGTGGGGTGTTCCGTGCGGCGGGGGCAATCGTTACCAAAGAGAACCCGCGGGTCCACCGAATGTAGGATGACTTTGGTCAAGATGAATCAGGCGTGGACGACAAGGATTCACAACCTCCAACGTCTTTACCTGGAACTAGAATGTAACCCACCTCCACACTCGGTCATTGTTGCCACTGTCTGACCTCCTGCTGCCGCTGCCAGGCCACCTCCACAATCTGTCAGTGGTGACACACTGTGGGTCCTTACCGTGTTTGTGCCACCCCAGAATTGTCATTGTGCCACTCTCTGTGCTCATGCTGCTGGCCGCCCACCAACACACACTGTGATTGGGCAACTCTCTGATCTGCTGCAGCAACCTCCACACTTTATGGCCTACCATGATGCTTGCCCTTTAGAATTTATCATTGTGCCACTCTCTGACCTCCTGCTGCGGCTGCTCCGACACCCCACAATCTTGAGCATTGTGCCACCTGTGGCCTACATGTTGCTGCCACATCCCCGAATTTGCCATTGTGAACTCTCTGACTCAGGCTGTGGCCGCCACCTCCACACTGCTGGCCACAACTGACCGAGTTCTCCCTGGAACACCCTGTATGTGATTCCATAATGATGTTTTCACCCCTCCCCCACAGAGGACATGCAAATATCAATTTGATGGTCAAATCTGTTTCTGGATTTCTTAAGCAATATGAGGGATTATTGATAGAAAAGAAAGGGCAAATGAACGTCAATTGCAAAAATTTTCGGACGACACCCGCGCACTCTTTTGGGGGGTTCCACATGTATCAGGTTAAACAGAACAGTTCGGTAATTAATCTATGGATCATCTGATTGTCAGTGTAAAAAGAGTGAACTCTTTGATGTTTATAGTGGGATCTTGGCCCTCAGCTCGCGTCCTTCGAGTGACACAGACGTACCTTGTCAAGCTGTGTTCCCACTTCCTTATTTGGTCAAGTCAAGTGGCTCCGTCCATGGAATTTGGAAGAGTGAAGCGATTCTAAAAGAAGTGGCTGTCATGTGCGGTCTACATAAAACACAGAATTTTCGAAGACCAAACCAACGCTCTATATGCCTATTTGAGCATGCACCGTTCTACAACACCCACAGGCTCTGCAGTCAAGAATACCTGTTTTAATTGGGATTTGCCATAATTCGATTGATCTAAACAAAAGTTTGACTGCAAATTCGGAAAACTGGCAAATATCATTTTTAAAATCACCCAGTCCTCTAGTGGTAAATAAATGGAATGGTCTCTAGGGAGGGAGACAGTAGCTGGGATGTGGCTCTATTATTAAGATAATCAGTGGGTTTAGAATGGAAGCAGCGGTGGGAGATGTTATGAAAGCGCTATGTGAACAATAAAAAATGGAAAATAGTTACGTTGGTTTAAGCGGTATGCAGGTAGGCAGCCCAAAGTACTTCCCCAACAACCCCACAAGTCACTGACCCGCTGAGGTCTGAAAATGACTGCCTCTCTTTCTACCTGTCCAGCTCCTACCATCTTGTCGGTGTCTTTGAATGCATTCCTAAAAGAAAGTGCTGCACCTACTGTAAACATTAATTAATTCCTTCAAAACAGACAGGAGATACATTGATCATTCCAACAACTGCTGCTTTGTCCGCGAGGTCCCATTACATTGGAAACCAGAGCAGGACTGTAGTTCTTCAAAAAATGTTAAATTGAAAACATAAAACAATAATCATAAAAGACATAACTTAAAAACAAACAGAACTAATCTCTCCACCTACTATATACAATACAATACAGAAGATATAACTACTGTTCCAGCCCAGTCACACAGAGGCACCACTTATGTTGACTTTATAATACTTAATAATACTGTTACATATACAAATAATAAATAATAACCACCTTCTTCACACCCCCACCTACCAATGATCGACAGCATAAATCACAATCCTTACTTAATGCCTTTTGACATGCAGAACTTGCATTGCACTCTGACCCATGTAATTAATGGCGTCTTTTCAGACTTGACATTTTTTTTTTATGCGCACACAACATCGTTTTTTGAAAAACGACAATACAAGCTATGGAATGCATCAAAAACGCATTGACACTCTGAGACAATTGCAAAGGGCATGGGTTTTCAGCAGCATGCCATAGAAAAGATAGAGCTCAGTCCGAGTCCTTTCACGCACATTACCTGCGCGTGAAAAACGCATGGAAATGCACGTGAGAAAACTGAGACATGAACGCAAGTGTGGAAGGGGCCTACAGACCACATACAAAAACATGAGGTAGTAAAGTGGACAACCCCTTTAAGTCCACGTGAGAATCACGTCCAATAGAAAGATGGTATGATTAAAACAAAAAAAATTATTGCAAGCTTGACTTTCACTCCTATTGTTTCATACTATGAATTAACCCCTGTAATGTCTTATTTTGTTCATATATGTATTATCTCATGATCTGTAAAGCACTGTGGAATTAGATGCTTTCTATATTAAATAAGATTCATTACTTTATGTTCAGCTGCTGTCCAGTAGGCTGAGTGACTTTTATGTAATGTAGATCCACTACATAAATTCAACATACTTAAATACACATTAAGATGCACAAGTCTTCTCTGCTACAAAATAAATAAATATCATATGTCTCTTGGCACTAATTTAAACATAAATTAGGCATAATATTAGCTCTCTTTTCACTATCATTGTAGGTTAATCTTCAGCATCAAAGCGACTTCTGATTTTGTCCCTGCGCGTGTGTTAGCCCACAGTTTACACAACTGAATGCAGTTTAACAGTTCCCTCTCTATTCTGCTCATCCCTCCTGGGGTTGATCGCCTGCAACATTGTTTTGTAGATGCAGACATACACAATTATTAGATACCAAACATCAAAGCTGATGTCCCACAGTCTTGGTGTCAAAGGCCCCATTGTGTTTCTGTGCGGAGAAAAGCTGCTGGAAAAGAAAAATATTCGTTCAAAGGCTCATCCAGAGGGGGCCGGAAGAGGAGGATGGTATGATTTGTAGGGTGCTCTGTTATGGGGGAGGAGGGTGAACCCCTTAATGGCTGCTATATATGACAAAGGTAACTTTGTAATTTATATACACTGACCTCAGTATGGTCTAAAGAACCCTTTCCCATATACTAAATATACTATGGACAGTGTTAGTACACGAGTGTAATGCATAATTTCTAATACCAGTTAAATCAGGAGAAGCCATTCAATGCAAAAAATAGAAAGGAATCTTCAGGTGGTTTTATCACCCTAACTGTTTATAACAAGTAATGACGGTTCTGATTTTGCCCCTTGTAGGTTATAAGCTGTAAAACCTTGGATTGGCCTATGCAAAATGTACTTAATACCATGATGTTGTTTACCCCGGTGACTAGTTAAAGGTGTTTCCGGAGTTATAAATACATGATTGCTTTCCTAAATACAATGCTCAACACCTAACCGTGGGTACTGCGTGTATGCAACATAAAGCTCACATTCATCTCTATACAGTTGAGTTTCCAGTCGAGTCCAAACCATGGTCACGTGTAGTGTGTCTTTTGGAAAAAAGCTGCTATTGTTTTCAACCACGCCGGACAACCCTTTAAGGGTAATTGAAGATGCTCAATGTAAGTTGTTCAGCAAAGAAATTTGTGAAACATAATAAGAGAGGTCATTAATGATGCTGAACCAAGAATAGCGCGCGAAGGATATCTGAGGAAGCCGCCACAGTGAATGAGTCATCGTCTGTATAAGGTTGTCACTCATCCACCATATAAGGGACAAATGGACATCGAGGAAGCGACGGAAACACCCTAAATACTGCACAGATGCACTGGTATATAGGTCTGGAGCCAGCTCAATGATAGTCGGATAACAGAACTAGCCTCTACCACGTTTCCCTGCCCATTATACCTGCGCCTTCAGAATCTCGCCTAGACCGTCCCTCACACAATACACTTGTTCCCCTTTATCAGATTATCTAATACTTTGTCTCTTCGACAGCATTAGTCAATAGTGCACCAATTGCAGTACCCCTGACCCGTTTCCACTTTCTCCAACCATCCACATCTGCACCTCCTTGCAGCACGTCACACTTTGGTCCCAGATCTGTTCCGCAAGCACCTTTGGCAGCATAGCTACAAGCAAGCGTACTGCAACATGCGCAAACACTATTGGATAGCCATGTACTACAGACAGGAGGCAATGCAGTGGAAAGTGCCGCAATGATGGCCAGAGGTGGCAGAGGGGCTGGAAACGTCGGGGTCAACGGAAGGTTTCACTGACTAAAACTTTACTGGTCACAACACTCCCCACAATCCTTGACTGCTCTGACACAAAGGCAATAACACAGAACCTATTATTTGGACATTAAACCCATTATGGAAAATACAAAAGACTATCTGTAACTAACAAATGGACGGAAACAAGTAAGTTTTGGGATTGAAGGGGTTTAATGTGGTGACAGGTTCCCTTAAGATATCCCTGAAAACACGAACTACTAAACTCCTTTTCAATGGCTTTTTCCCACCGTTTTTTTTCACTGATCAGTGGTCAATTTAAAACAACTTCTATTTGTGTTCACTGACGACATTTTATCAAGGGACAAAACGCTCTGAAGGTTAAAAATCCCATTGAAAGAATGGTCAGAAGATATCAGCGAAACACAATTACTGAAGGCAGAAGAAGAAAACATCTGTATGTTTCATAAGCCAACAATGATCAGTGAGAAAACACAAGCCCATTGAAACACTCTTAAGGGGTCAGGCCATGAGCTTTAAGATAATCAGCGAAAAAAAAAAATAACTGAAGCCAGGAAGAGAAAAACAATCTGTATGTGCATAAGCAAAAGGATTCAGTGAGAAAAAAAAGCCAATGTGAAACCAATGTGAAACCACCTTAAGTGGGTCAGGCCATGGAAAAAAAAGCCAATGTGAAACCACCTTAAGTGGGTCAGGCCATGGAGCTTAAGATATCAGCGAAAAAAAAATCACTGAAAGCAGGAAGAGAAAAACATCGTATGTTTCAATAAGAAGGATTCAGTGGCCATGGCCTGACCCACTTAAGGTGGTTTCACATTGGCTTTTTTTTCTCACTGAATCCTTTTGCTTATGCACATACAGATTGTTTTTCTCTTCCTGGCTTCAGTATTTGTTTTGACTGATTATTAAGCTCATGGCCTGACCCACTTAAGGTGGTTTCACATTGGCTTTTTTTTCTCACTGAATCCATTTTGGCTTATTGAAACATACAGATTGTTTTTCTCTTCCTGGCTTCAGTGATTTTTTCGCTGATATCTTGCTGACCCATTCTTTTCAATGGGATTTTTTACACTTCAGCTTTTTTCCACTGAATAAATGTCGTCAGTGAACACAAATAGAACATGTTTTAAATTGACCACTGATCAGTGAAAAAAACTGTGTGAAAAAGCCCATTGAAAAGAATGGTTTAGTAAGTCTGTTTTCAGGATATTTAAGGGAACCTGTCACCACATTAAACCACTTCAATCCCAAAACATTACCTTGTTCCTCCATTTGTTAGTCTACAGGATATCTTTTTATATTTCCATAATGTTGTATAATGTCCAAATAAAGTACTTTTATTCCTTCCTAAGATGCAGTCAAGGAGGTGGGGAGTTTGACCAAGTAGTCAGTGAACGCTTCCTCTTGACCGCCGTTTCCACTGCCCACTCTACCTCTGGCCATCATCTGGCACTTTCCACTGCAGCCTCCTCTCGCTGATGTCATGCTATCCGAAGTTTTCGCGCATGTGCAGTACGCATTGCTTGTAGCTATCTGGCCAAAAGGTGCTTCTGCAAGGTGTAAAGCAGCTCATTCTTTGGGTAACCAAAGTGTGACGTCGGCAAGAGGAGGCTGCAGATGATGCCAGGAGGTAGAATGGGCAGTGGAAACGGCGGTCAGGAGGCAGGGTTACATGACAACTTGGTTGAGCTCTCCACCTACTTAACTGCATCTTAGGAAGGAACAAAAGATATTAAGAATTTATGAAAAGATCTCTTGTAGACTTACAAAGGGAGGAACAAGGTACTATTTGTGTTGACAGGGGACAGGTTCCCTTTAAGGGCAGATTCCTTGCAAGAGAGGGTAAAGACGTATAGGCACAAACAGTGGTATACGTCATCCTGTTTATCCTCTATCATCTGAAAGCAGGGGGAGGAGTATATATCGGCAGCAGCTGCTGCTGCAGGTATTTAGGGTGTTTCCTCCACTGATGTCACTGTCCTTATATGGACAGTGACAACACTTATACAGACAGTGACATCACTGGGGACATTCCTCAGAATATGCCCCGCGCTATCTTGTGCAGCATCATGTAATGACCTCTTTATTATGTTTCACAAAGATTTCTCTTGCTGAACAACCTTAAATTGGCATATGTCAATTTACCTTAAAGGGGTTGTCCGGTGGTTGAAAAACATAGCAGCTTTTTTCCAAAAACAGCACTACACGTGACCATGGTTTGGACTCGACTGGAAACTCAACTGTATAGAGATGAATGGAGCTTAGTTGCAATACAACGCAGTACCCACGGTTAGGTGTGGCATTGTATTTGGAAGAAAGCAGTCATGTATTTATAACTCCGGAAAACACCTTTAACTAGTCACAGGGGGTAAACAACATCGAATGGTATTAAGGTACATTTGCATAGGCCAATCCAAGGTTTTACAAGCTTATAACCTAACAAGGGGCAAAATAAGAACCGTCATTACTTGTTATACAGTTTAGGGTATAAAACCACCTGACAGATTCCCTTTAAAATTAGTTTTAAGTGTCTTTTTTTGCATTGAATGCTTTCTCCTGATTTACTGGTATTAGAAATTATTGCATTACACTCGTGTACTTAACACTGTCCCATAGTATATTTAGTATATGGGAAAGGGTTCTTTAGACTAAATACTGAATGTCAGTGTATTATAAATGACAAATTCCTTTGTCATATATAGCAGCACATTAAGGGGTTCACGCTCCCTCCCCCATAACAGATGCACCCTACATCATCCACTCCTCTTCCTGCCCCCTCTGGATGAGCCTTTGAACAGAATATTTTTCTTTTCCAGCAGCTTTTTCTCCGCACAGAAACACAATGGGGCCTTTGACAGCAAGACTGTGGGACATCAGCTTTGATGTTGGGATCTAATAAGTTGTGTATGTCTGCATCTAAAAACAATGCTTGCAGGCGATCAACCCAAGGAGGGAGAGCAGGAATAGAGAGGGAACTGTTAAACTGCATTCAGTTGTGTAAACTGTGGCTAACACACGGCAGGGACAAAATCAGAAGTCGCTTTGATGCTGAAGATTAGACCTACAATGAAGAGGATGAAAAGAGAGCTAATAATATGCCTAAATTATGCATTTAAATTAGTGCCAAGACATATGATATATTTATTTTGTAGCAGAGAAGAACTGGTGCATCTTAATGTTATTTAAGTATTTGAATTTATGTAGTTGGATCTACATTACAATAAAGTCAACTCAGCCTACTGACCAGCTGAACATAAAAGTAATAATAATCTTATTTAATATAGAGCAATCTTATTCCACAGTGCTTTACAGATCATGAGATAATGGAGTACATATATGAACAAAATAAGACATTACAGGGTAATTACGTAGTTATATGAAACAATAGGAGTGAAAGTCAAGCTTGCAATAATTTTTTTGTTTTATCATACCCAATCCTTTATTGGACTGATTCTCACAGACTTAAAGGGGTTGGCCACTTTACCTCATGTTTTTGTAATGTGTCTGTAAGGCCCCTTCCACACTTGCATTGCAGATCACGTCAGAGTTTGATCAGGGTGCGATCAGTGTTTGGTCAGTGAAAAACGCACATTTTGCATCAGAGTGCAATCAGTTTTCAGTCAGAGTTTGTTCAATGTCTCAGTTTGTCACGCGCATTTCCAATGCAATTTCAATGCAATTTCAATGCGTTTTTCACGTGCAGGTAATGCGTGTGAAAAGACTCAGGGCTGAGCTCTATCTTTTCTAAGGCAATTGATGCGTGAAAAACGCATTGCACTTGCAAGTGTCTCAGAGTGCAATGCGTTTTTGATGCATCTCCATAGACTTGTATGGTACGTTTTTCACACGCGGGACTTGCAAAAGTAGAGCATGTTGAGATTTAAACGTGCGTTAAAAAAAACGCGTGTGTGTGCATAAAAAGAATGCATGTCTGAAAAGACCCATTGATTACAATGGGTCCAAGTATACACAAAACACAGGTGGGGCATGCACTGCTGGGGTATATATGGGTCCACACACCAACAAGGTAATATAGAAACTCAAAGAAAAAAAGAAGTGTGCTACTGGGACCAAAGCGTACAATCAAACAATCTTTATTGGAACAATTTAATGTAATACATGACTACACATGTTAAAATCAATTCAAAAACACAAAGAACACTGGGTAGAGGGAGTACAATGACCCCACTCTATCCACCTCCCCTAAACGCCGTAGCTACCCTATATAAATCACATCACACCTGTGTGTGGCAATATACAATGTAATGAACATGCAAAATATACACCATCAATGAAAGGTAATTGTATAAAGCCTTACATGACAAAAAAAAGTGCCCAGTGCTTGTAGTAAACAGGACTGGATGGGTAAACCAGATGCAAAGTAAAGTGCCAGTGCCAAAAACAACCCTCTGTCGCCCTGTACCTGGAAAGCAAACTGGGCCCAACCGGGTAGGCCAATCACCCGGAGTTAGGTGCTAGAAGGCAAAAAACCACAACACATAGTAGCAATAAGCGGTAGGGGTGGAAGGCTCCCCACGCGTATCGTCGCTGAGCAGCGACTTCCTCAGGGGTATGTGGTCCAAGTGCAATGCAAGTTCTGCGCGTCAGAAGCACGCGCAGAAAACGCCCATGGAAAACGCAAGTATGAAAGGGGCCTAAGTGTGTGAGGCAAGATATTAGGTAATTTACCAATATGCATCTATTGATAGTTCTGCACCACTTTCTTGATATGTAAAGTGAAGCCTTGTGTCCTTTACCTCAGCAGCCAGAGACTCCTGTTCATAAAATGGCTGCAGATGGATGGTCATTTGATCTCTAAGGCCCCTTCCACACTTGCGTTGCAGATCACGTCAGAGTTTGATCAGGGTGCGATCAGGGTTTGGTCAGTGAAAAACTGACATTTTGCATCAGAGTGCAATCAGTTTTCAGTCAGAGTTTGTTCAGTGTCTCAGTTTTTCACAAGCATTTTCGATGCAATTTCAATGCGTTTTTCACGCGCAGGTAATGTGCGTGAATGGACTCAGGACTGAGCTCTATCTTTTCTATGGCAATTGCTGCGTGAAAAACCCATTGCACTTGCAAGTGTCTCAGAGTGCAATGCGTTTTTGATGCATCTCCATAGACTTGTATGGTGTGTTTTTCACGTGCGTGACTTGCAAAAGTAGAGCATGCCGAGATTTGAACGCACGTTAAAAAAAACGCATGTGTGTGCATAAAAAAAAGTGCAAGTCTGAAAAGACCCATTGATTACAATGGGTCAGAGTGCAATGCAAGTTCTGCATGTCAAAAGCATTAAGTAGGGATGTGATTTATGCTGTGATCATTGGTAGGTGGGGGTGTGGAATAAGGTGTTATTATTTATTATTTGTATATGTAACATTATTATTAATTTAAAAAAAGTAACAATAAGTGTGCTCTGTGTGAATGGGCTGGAACAGGTAAGTTATATATTCTTTATGTATTGTATATAGTAGGGGAGAGATTAGTTATGTTTGTTTTTAAGTTATGTATTTTATGATTATTGTTATGTTTTCAATTTTAATGTTTAATGAAAGAACTACAGTCTGCTCTGTTCCAATGTATGGGAACTCGCGGGACAAAGCAGCAGTTGTTGGAACGATCAAATGTAATCTCCTGTCTGTTTTGGAGGAAATATAATTAATGTGTACAGTAGGTGGCAGCACTTTCTGTTAGGACTGCAGCAAAGACGGCCGACAAGATGGAGGAGCTGGACAGGTAGAAAGAGAAGGCAGTCATTTTCAGACCTCAGCGGGTCAGTGACTGTGTGGTGTGTTGGAAAGTACTTTGGGCTGCCTACCTGCATACCGCTTACAACCAACAGGAAACTATTTTCCATTTTTATTTGTTCACATAGCCGCTGTCACAACATCTCCCACCGCTGCTTCCATTCTACCCACTGATTATCTCTAATAGATAGCCACAGTCCAGCTACTGTCTCCCTCCCTAGAGACCATTCCATTTATATTACCACTAGAGATGGGTGAATTTTTAAAAATTAGATTTGCCGAGTTTGCCGAATTTTCAGTCAAAATTTGTTTAGATCAAAATCGAATTATGGCAAATCCCAATTAAAAAACAGGTATTTCTTGACTGCAGAGAGCCTGTAGGGTGTTGTAGAACGTGTGCCATGCTCAAATATGCATATGGAGTTTGGTTTGGTCTTCAGCTGTGTTTTAGTATGACACTCACATGACAGCCACTGCTTTTAGAATCGCTTCACTCTTCAATTCCATGGACACTTACAGGGGCCAACTTGACCAAATAAGTGAAGTGGGAACACAGCTTGACAAGGTAACGTCTGTGTCAGCTCGAAAGGACCAAGCTGAGGGCCAAGATCCCACTATAACATCAAAGAGTGCACTCTTTTTACACTGACATCAGATGATTCCATAGATTATGACAGAACCTGTTCTGTTAAACGCTGATACATGTAGAAACCCCCCAAAAGAGTGGAGAGGGTGTCGGCAGAAATTTTGCATTGACGTTCATTTTGCCCTTCTTTTCAACCGTCAGTGTCCGCTTTCAATCAATCAATAATCCATCAGTATTGCTTAAGAAAATCCAGAACAGAGTTGACCAGCAAATGGGATATTTGCATGTCCTCTGTGGTGGAGGGTGAAAACATCATTATGGAAATCACAGGGTGTTCCAGGGAGACAGCGGTCAGTTGACAGCAGCCTGAGTAGACCATAGAGTGGCACCATGACAAATTATGGAGGTGGTAGCAACATCGTAGGCCACAATCACAAAGTTTGGAGGTGGCGGCAGCAGCATGAGGTCAAAGAATGGCACAATGACAAATTCTGGTAGTGGCAGCAGCATCACAGACCACAGTGTGGCACAATGACAGAGTGTGGAGGTGGCGGCAGCAGCATGAGTTGAGAGAGTTGCACAATGGCAAATTCGGGAGGTGGCAGCAACATGGTAGGCCACAGTGTGGCACAATGACAGACTGTGGAGGTGTCGGAAGCCCCGCAGCAGGAGGTCAGAGAGTGGCATAATGATAATTTCTAAAGGGGGCAGCATCATGGTAGGCCATAAAGTGTGGAGGTGGCGGCAGCAGATCAGAGAATGGCACAATCACAGTGTGTGTTGGTGGGCGGCAGCAGCATGAGGCCAGAGAGTGGCACAATGACAAATTCTGGTGGTGGCAGCAACATGGTAGGCCGCAGTGAGGCACAATGACAGAGTGTGGAGTTCTAGTTCCAGGTAAAGAAGGTGTGAGGTGTTGAAATCCTGGCCGATCCACGCCTGATTCATCTTGACAAAGGTCAGTCTCTCCACATTACGAGTGGACAAGCGGGTTCTCCTTGGGGTAACGATGGCCCCCGCCGCACGGAACACCCACTCTGATGCCGCACTGCAGGTCGGGCAGGACAGCTTTTCTACTACATGCCCCGCAAGTTGGAGCCACACATCAAGTTTGTCTGCCCATTAGTCCATGGGATCCTCTACCTGGGGTGGTAGAGTGCTGTCCAATTAGGCCACCACCTGCTGGTGCAGGGTCTGCTCCATGTCCTGCTGCTGCTGGTGGTGGTTACCCTCCTCACTAGGCGGGTGAAGGAAGCTGCTCATTACGGACTCCAGACATGCTGATGGACCTGCTACTGATCCTTACCTTCCCCCCCCATCTCCCCACAGCAGCTGTGGTAGTAGTACATGATGACTGCCAGGAATCCTCTGGTCAGACCTGATAGAAGATTGACAATGGTGCACATAGGCAGCGGCCAACTGTCTGCACAGTATTTCTCTATAGTATGCCAGTTAAAGGCACCCATTGTGGACCAGTAGCGAGGGTCAAAGAGGGTGGAAAGCAGGGCCGGTTCTAGACAAAGTGGGGCCCTGGGCAAAACTAAAAGTGGGGCCCCAGAATAAAACTATTTTATGACCAGTCACAGTCAGTAAGAGGCTCCCTTTAGTATGGTACAACAATCTGTAATATGGGAGAATTTTATAGGAGATAGATGATAGGGAGGTTGATGGGCAGCACGGTGGCTCAGTGGTTACCCAGGAATTCAACCAAGGGGTATTAACACTTTCACAGCCCGGTATTGATTGACCAGAGCAATTTTTACCATTTTGACATTTAAAAATAAAATCGAAATTACAGCAAAAAGAATTAAAGTACACCCAATAAACCACATATTTTATGAAAGCAGATACTTGCCCTATTTTCAATAGGGGCCTTCATGCAATTTTGATTCAAACTGAAACATTTTATAAAATATACTTAAATTTGACTGTGATGGCAAAAAATGTGCTTCAAACTGAAAATATTTACCTTCACATCTCCTAAATGTAATAGATGGACATGTGTAGAGTTCACAAAAGTCCCATATTGATATGAATAATAAATAAATCCACATAATATGACTTAAACTGTAATAACTAGATATCTGCTTTTCAGCTACAAATTTTAAGACAGTCACAACCTGCAAAATATAGCAATAAAACAGAATAAAAAGTAAAGGCGCCATAAAACTTATATCATTTTGAAAACAGACAACCAGGCGATTCAAAATTTCCTCTAAAATATGTACAAATCCAGAATACTTATATAAAGAAAATATACTTTCCTAAAACATTAAAATGTGAGGATATCATACAGACCCCACATGTGTATATTCACCAAAATATGCAGCAAAGGGAACGTTAAATCCACAGGGGACACCAAACTACTGTATTTTTTCAGAAAATTGCACTGAGCTACACACAGATCTATCATTGTATTCTCCTTACACAATGGTAACCCAAATAATAACTATATATCCATAAACCAAGCTAATGAGTTAACAAATGTCACTTTTAGATGCGCTCCATTGTATTAGCCGCACAATAACAGAACCCTCCACGCTTCATAAGAAGAGTGAGAACGTCATAACATAGTAAATAATGGAGGATGGTGTGAAATAAAAGCTTTATTCCAGAACATGTGGGTGTTTTTGGTGTTACATATAACTTTATGGACATGTTCTGGGTCGCGGTGTTAATATATAATAGCGACATTAGGCGAAGAGGATCGAATGTTCATCGTATCAGTCAATTTTCGAAAAAAAAAACTATCACGAAATAAAAGGCAATAAGAGAGAAAGTGTGTTCTCAGATAGTTCTGCATAGAGAAGGGTTAAAAACATGAACATTAGTTGATATTATTCCTTATCAGAATGTAGTAACATATAAAGGGATTATTTCCATTATCTGTGAGGTGCAGCAGCTCCTGTGTGCAGCAAATTCTCCCTGCAGCCTGATGGAGGGGGGGGGGTACACTTCAGAGGGCTGTATCTTTGGCTCTGTGACACATAGAACCTCGCTGTTTTTTTTCTATGAAAGAAGAGAGACTCCTCTTTTATATTAATCTAAATCAGTGTTTCTAAGTGTCAGGAAAATGGAGATATTAACTGTTAAACTGCAGTCAGGAGTGATTTTTATGTATAAAAATGGCACCTGATATTCTCACTTTAAACCTGAATATCTCTGGATCCATGGCACTTAAAAACAAAATTCAAGATTCATTTGAAAGAAGAGATTCTCCCCTTTCAGTGGGCCCTGGGCAGTTGCCCACTTTGCCTACCCATAGCGCCGGCCATGGTGGAAAGCCAAAAGTCATGAAGGACATGAAGCAGTGGAATGACGTTATTCATCCAGCAGTCCTGGCGACTGACAAATAACGTGGCCTCTTTAAAGGGCACGAGCAAACAGCAGGTGTCATCCATGAGCTGCCAGTGGCTGACATCAAAGTTACAGGGTAGTACTCCTGTCCGCTTGCATCATCAAAAAATCATTAAAGGGGTATTCCAGGAATCAGCATAATTCATATACAAGTGGGCACTCAAAATATAAGCTAATGTGTAATTAGTTGTTATTTAAAATTTTGCTCCACTTAGCTGAAAATGCTGATGACATAGACTGTAATGAAGAATTAAAATGCTACTGGCCCTTTAATCAGTCCGTTAATTTCCTCCGCGCGGTCCGTCGCAGAAAAGAAGATGGCCGCTGGTCACATGTCCACATCACATGTCCTGTACCTGCCTGGGAAGGGTCATGTGATCACGACTATGTTTGGCTGTAGTCGGTTGGTTGCAGTGCATCCAGTATGGTCAGTGTTGTGGTGATGGCAGTTACACATCATTACTATGGTAACAGAGCAAGAAAACCTGTTACATCATCACTGTTAGCAGAGCATAAGTGGTAGGAGGAGTTACTGAGAACTAAAGGATCATGGAACTTGTAGTTTCCAGTGGCGGCCATCTTAGTGACAACTCCACCTACTTTAGAGAGGCCATAAATTTTGTAAATCATAAAATCATATTATTTTAGCTCCGTTTTGTGACTAATGACATTGAGTATTGTTGTATTTATTTATTTATATCATCATGGGTTTTTGTGTCAGACGTTCATATTCCCGGAATACCCCTTTAATGTCTTTTCTCTGTTCATACAGGTGGTCTAACATATGGAGGCGGGAATTCCAACGGGTGGAAACATTGCATATCAGACTATGTTGGGGTAGGCCATTCTGCTGCTGCAACTTGAGGAAGATGTGCTTGGCTTTGTAAGAATGGATGAAGTGCATGCAGTTTCAAGGCCATTTTTAGAATGTCTTGCAGATGGGTGGAAGACTTCAAGAACTTTTTGACAACCAGATTGAACACGTGTGCCATGCAGGGCACATGGACCATCCCTCCTCGGTGCAGTGCGGACACCATGTTCCTCCCATTGTATGTCACCATGGTTCCGATTTTTAGTTGTCGTGGAGAAAGCCACACATTGATTTCTTCTTGCATGACACGGAGCAGTTTCTCCCCTGTGGGACTTTGTTTACCCAGGCAAACCAGGTGTAGAACTGCGTGACACCGCTGTGCCCTGCACATGTGGTATGATGGAGCAGCACTTAGACTTATGGAGGCTGAGGTGGTGGTGGAGAATGAGGAGGAGGAAGCAGACATTGGCACAGGAGCAGCAGTTTGACAATGTGGAGGAGAAAGCTTTTCATGTTGTTGGTGTGGCTGGGCGGGAAGCACATTCACCCAGTGGGCCGTAAAAGACATGTACTGGCCCTGACCGCAGTTACTCCACACATTTCACACGTCCGCCCTGATGTGCATCTTGGAAGATACCAATAAGCTCAAGGACTGGCCCGCCTTCTGTTCTACATATTTGTGAAGGGCTGTTACTGCTTTATTGGAAAAGAAATTTCGGCTTGGAACTTTCCACCTCGGTTTGGCACAAGCCATTAGTTCTCTCAAGGGTGCAGAGTCCACGACTCGGAAAGCGAGGGACTGCAGTACCAATAACTTGGACAGGAGCACAGTAAGCTTTTGCACCTTAGGATAGCTGGACACATACAGTTGTTTCTTTTTAATCGCCTCGTTCAACGACTGCTGGTGCCATGCGTAGCGAGGAGCAGGAGCACCTGGACCGGGAGATGATGTCAAAGACAAACCGCTCCCTTCAGTAGAGGTGCTAGAGCCTTGACTGCATGAAATGGCATGTGTACCACTAGGTGCTGCTGCTGTTGCTGCAGCAGCAGGATGGACCACAACACCTGAGACACGTTTCTCCCAGGCCATTGGATGGCGATGCTGCATGTGTTGACGCAGAGACATGGTGCCAATGTTAGCTCCCTGGCTATGCTTCACTTTCTGCCCGCAGATCCTACATATACACATGCTCAGCTCCTCTGGTGTCTTAACAAAAAACTTCCACACCGTCGAGTTGGTGATTTTACTGCCAACACTCTGCACCAAGTGACTACTAACACCGCTGCCTTGCTGAGCCCCTGTGCCACTGCTTACTTGGACCTGCGAAGCAGGTTTTGTACCCTGTAGCCTTTTGGCTCCCGTCCTCGCACTGCTGCCACTCTGCTGACTCACGGCAACAGTAGCGACTTGCTGCCTGATGCGCAAGCAGATACCCTCTTCTCCCAACGATGATGATGAAGCCCTTGCTTCACCCATCTCCCAAGTGCGATCGGCTGCATCATCATCATCGATTTGTGCTATTCTCCTCAACAGTCTCAATTTGCACAGCCTGACTACTTGCAGGTGCAACATAACCACCCGTGCCACTCTCCACATCTCTACTTTCCCACCTACTGCACGAAGCAGCGGATGTCTACTCCACCTCTTCACTGTCAGGCAGCTGCTGACTGTCCTTAAAGAGTTTTTCCTCACTGAATAGTGGCACTGAGCCCAGACCACCTAGTAGATCTCTGGCTGAGGGAAATGAACAGGACAGAGGCAGGTTAACTATTTCTTCTTTTTATACTAATTTATACTAATTTCCCTAAGAAGAAGATCCTGGCAAGTCAAAACAGGAGATAAGCAGGTGCTAGAACCAAAATATATGACAAGAGTGAAGGACAGACTTCTTCTCATTAAATGTCAAAAAGAATTAGCTGGCAGGCGAGCAAGCAGGTTACATAAAAATGAAGTTTGAATCATGACATTAGCTGGACAGTGCTTAACCCCCGGCATAACGCCCGACTAATACTTAAAATGGCCGGTGAATCTCCAAAATGGCCGTGTTTGGTTCTCTTGGTCCAAGATTGCCACTGTAGAGGAATATATCATTAACAGGGGGGCATTTACACAAATGTAATGGGGACAGTTATCTGTCTGCAGCATTTGTGGCCAGATATTAGTCCTCCGTAGAAGCCTATGGCGCCTGGTCACAATGCTGTGTCTCACCACAACGTGACCATGTATTGAGAATTATAGGACATGTCCTAAATTTTGCCATGTCAAGAGGCTGGCCCTGCGATTCTCTATGGAAAAGGGAGGAATTGAGCAGCACTAATCCCTCCTCCTCTCTAGCGAACAGGCCCAGCCTACTGCCAAACTCCCAACATACTCCTAAGTGGCAGGATTTTGGCCTACTTGAATTCCCAGTGTGGCCAAAGCTTGAAGATTTCTAAAAGTACATACTACATACAAATGATCCCTCTCCCAAATTTTCCATTACTTCAATTGCAACTGGGTCACTGGCATACAGGGATCACTTTTTGTATTATTTTTCAGTGTTCGGTGTACACAATTTTTAGAATGCAGTTCACCCAAGCAGGTCCTGGGTAGATGTTGAACCAGCAAGGTAACTGTTAAATGGCATTCAAAGGTGAATATTCACTTTAAGTGGTTGTCCACCTGTAACATTTTCCTTAAACAAAATTGTAATATATTATACAATGCAATGATTTGAAGTATTTTCACTCACAAGATGACCTTTATTGAAACTAAGTTTGAAACGCTAGACAGTCAAATAGCACAAGCATGTTGCGTCTGATTCAGGAACACAGCCCTTTAACTGAGGGTGAGGCTTCTTCAAACATAAAGCAGCATCTGAACTTTTCAACTATTTTCTGAACAAAGCTAAAGGAACAAAAAGATTCTTTTGTAGGAAACGCTAAAAGAATTACATTGCAGAGTTTTTATAGTTAAAGATCCACTTGGGATAAAAGGAATTTGAGGAGAAAGCTTTTTTTTTTACACTGACTGCAGAAATAGTTTTCATTTGAAATCATACACTCAGTATGTGAACCTGTATATGAGAAGTTATAAGATCACTCTAATACAGAGATGGCCCATGTTAACTCCCAATCATTTTGCTAAAATTGCCTAATTTAGAAGGACTGATCCAAATTGCAAGCCAAATTTCATGTTTTTTCAAAACATTTTATTGCACATTTTGAGACTTACTTTTAAAAGGCACATTAAACAAGTTTCATGTTTTGTTCAAGGATAAGTGGAACATGTTGGGAAAGGAGAAGGAAGGTAGTGGAAGATAAAAACTATTTTCAGCTAGTTAACAATTGAATCAGCTCTTACAAAAAAATTGAAAAGGTACTGCTAAAGGTAATGCACCAGTTTTAAAGTGATTTTCCATGTATGATAATTGACCCAAAACGGGAAAGGTTTATTCAGATTTCATGTCAGATAGTGAGGAAAACATGTATATGTGTCCTTTTATCTAGTGTGTGTAAACTTCTGGTTATACAGTTGAAACCAGAGGTTTACACACACTAGATAAAAGGCCTCAGCTCTAGACCTATGTACAATGCAGCCCAAATGACTATAAAAATTGTAGTTTCACACCAAATTAACACATGTGCCATTTTATACTTAAGTGTGAAACAACTGAGAAAGTAGACACCTTTTGCTCTCATTACTGCTTTGCACACTCTTCTCTTGGTGAGCTTCTAGAGGTAGTCACTAGAAGAGGTTTTCACATCACAGGTGTGTCCTGTCAGGTTTAATAAGTTGGATTTCTTGCCTTAGAAATGGGGTTGGGACCATCAGTTGTGTTGTGCAGAAGTTAGGTGAATACACAGTTGATCGTCCTACTTAATAAACTGAGATGATATCTCACGACAACACTGGCTAGATGCAGGATGTATCACCTACTTTACTATGCACCAGCGTGTCATAAATACCCCCTATATCAGTATGTGCTGATTGCCTCCATGTAAAAACCATCTCTCCCCTCCAGCATACACAGCCATGTAAAACACACTCTTCTCCCTTTAAAGTTTCTGTCTGTGTAAAAAAAAGCAGCCTTTCCAAATGCCAATCAGCTCCATGGTGCCAATCAGCTCTATGAGTAAGTGTCCCTGGTTTATCATGCTTGATTTTGAAGGTAGATGTGATGGTAGGTTACCAGACTACTCCTAGAATACTTTCTACTCTAAACTAGATAGTTTAACTAATTTATCTATATATAATCTAATTTCTGGCAGAGGCTACTGTGGCATGGAGTAGCCTCTCCGGGCAACGAGACTAAGGGCCACTCCATGCCCCAGTAGCGATCCCTACTCATCTGCTCGTTCCTGCTGCCCTCAGCTCCCTCAGAGCTCTGCAGATGTGCAGACATATATATCTGCATAGATATGTATCTGTGCATAGTGCATGTGCTGCCCAGAGATGCTACTCCACGCTCCAGTAGCCTCTGCCAGAAATTAGTGTAGGTTAGTGTAGAATGCATTCTATAATTAGCTTAAGATAGATTAATTTTTAATAGGTAGATTTCTGATGGTATGTTCCCTTTAAGGAGGTTTCCCTGTTAATGGCCGTCTTTGAAGGCTTGAGGATGCTTAATATTGTGTCTGCCAACACAAATACATACTAATCAGGACAAATCTCAAGAAGTATATGAAATATTTTGTTTATAACTCTCATATTTTGGCCTTCTATTTCTCCATATATCTCATCCACATGTTTAGATGAATTTCAAGCATCAAGAACATAAGGGCCCCATTTTGTCAGGTTTCTGGATGTGCCCCATTTTACTTATAAATCTATCCAAAAATCTGTCAAGATAGTGAGGCTTTCTTCTCCTTGTTTATCAAATGTATACATAATTATTTAAAGAGTATTATTTAAAGTAACATAGCGTGAACTAAACTGAATGCAATTTCTAACATTTTTCTGAGTTCCCAGGAGCTTGCTTCTAATGTGAACCCCTCTTTAATAAGTAGATCACGTCTCTGAATCATCTTCACCTGCATCATATGAGTTTCTTTGGAATAATGATTAATTTTTTATTGCATTTGAAATAAAAACATCCAATAACACTCATTGTAAATTACACTTGGAATTTTGTATGCAATATCTACAGTATAATACAGTAGTGGGATAGCATTTGGGAAAAGCCCATACACCCACAGTGGAAAAAATTGTAATGTAATGTAAGTGTGGAGATACGGATATTAAGTAATTTAGCAATATACAGTACATCCATTAATTTTGCACTGCTGTCCCTTCCTGTCCATAAAATGGCCACAGATGGAGGGTCATGTGATCTCTGTCCAAAAGCAATTGCTGATAGACAGATAGAGATCACATGATCCTCCATCTTTTATGGACAGGAATCTCTGGCTGATGAGGCAAAAGACATGAATCTACACTTTATGTATCAAGAAAGAACACAGAACTTTTAATAGATGTGTATATCCTACCCCACTTTACACACACATTACTAAATACATGAATTGCAGCATAAAAGGGGGTGGCTATGGAATTACAGCTCATTAAGATAGCCTTTGAGTAAACAAAATATAAACAAATTGCTATACAATTGATTGCAATAAAAATAACACATCACACAAAACTGAAAAAAAACTTTCTGCCCATTTTAGAAAATTCTGTGGATTTTTAAAGAGGTTATCCCAAGTGTCATTCCTCTTCCAGACGATATGGCTACATTCCCACCACGCCCCCCCCCCCATTGCAAGGAAATATTGAGCGGATTTCCGTAATGTCCTTACAATGGAGGACTGTACGTATGTGCATACAGTGGGATACTTTATCCTGTTCCTCCCTTTTCCCTCTGAAGGTGGGAGGAGTAGTAAAGATTGGCTACTGACAATGTTTAGGGTGTTTCCCCCCGTGATGTTACTGTGATAAAAAGAAAGCCAGTATAAGTGGGGATACGCACAGTGGATATGCCGGGAGCTTTCCTGGTATATGCAAAGAGTGTAGCAAAATAAAAGGTCTAAATGCAACCTTGAAATGAATCTGTCACCATGAAAATGCAGTCCTATTGTCAGGCATCTGGTTATTTAGCTGGAGCATAAGATATATAAATGAATAAAATAGATCTTTTTGTGAATATTTTCATGAAAAACTATGTATCAGTATTCTTAGGCTGTGTTCACACACTGCCATTAAAACTGCATCTCAACTGCGTTGTAAGGCACTTCTTCAGTTTGATGCTTTTTTAGTACGGTTTCTGATTTTGCAAGTGAAATCTGTTCAACAAATGCTCAATGAATGTATTTTAAAAAATAACCCAGTTTTATGCCCTCTCCACCATTTTCCGGGACGTTCTGGTCCTGGCAGAGACTATAGCTACTATCTCAACCAAGTTAGGCCTCTTTAACACTTAGGCCCCTTCAACACTAGCGTTGCATTTCACGTCAGGGTGCAATGCGTGAAAAACTGAGGTTTTTGGCTGGGTTTTTGTTCCATTTTTCCTTGGAGTCATTAGCGTTTTTGCGTTTTTCACGCGCGTGTTGTTCGCGGTTTTTTGCGTTTTCGGTGCGTTTTTCACGGGCGTTTTTTAAGTCAATGGGACTTTTTCAAAGGGACCATGGTTCGGGAATAAAATGTTTTATTTAATTGAAAAAGAATGTCTTTTGATAAGTTAGCAGATGTATGCAAACATCTGCAATCTATTCTTCACTGTTCCGCGCGTATATTATCTCCCGACAAGTTAGCAGATGTGAAGAACAGTGAAGAATAGAATAAAAACAGTGAACACAGTAAACACAGGATCATTTAAGTGAAAAACACAGTAAAGAACACAGTGAAGAATAGATTACAGATGTTCGGCACATCTGCTTACTTGTCGGGAGATGCGCGCGGAACGGTGCGAACAAAATAGCATGTGAAGAACAATACATATGTGTGAAGAAGACATTGCAGATGTATGGAAACATCTACAATGTGTTCTTTACACACATATATATTGTTCTTCACATGCTATTTTGTTCGCACCGTTCCGCACGTATCTCCCGACAAGTAAACAGATGTGCCGAACATCTGTAATCTATTCTTCACTGTGTTCTTTACTGTGTTTTTCACTTAAATGATCCTGTGTTCACTGTTTTTATTCTATTCTTCACTGTGTTTTTTTAATTAAATGCTCGATCTCGAGCAGGGGAATTATTCATGTCACCTAGCAACCCATCCATTTAAAACGCATTGCACTCGCATTGCACTTGCAATGCTTGCGAGTGCAATGCATTTTTGATGCGTCTCCATAGACTTGAATGGGACGGGGAAAACGCGCGTGAAACGCAAAAGTAGAGCATGCTGCGATTTTGACGCGTGTCAAAACAAACGCAAGCACGCGCGTGAAAAACAACGCAAATGAGGAAAGGCCCATTGGAAACAATGGGACAGAGTGCAATGCAAGTTCTGCGCGTCAAAAGCACGCGCAGAACTCGCGCATGAAAAACGCTAGTGTGGAAGGGGCCTAACACACTGGTCTTTATGGAACAATGAAGTCCAGAGCTCATTTGCAGTAAACCTATGATTAGATTATTGGTTATAAAACTGGGATGTAGATCAGTATTTGTCATAAAAAATAAAGAAACAATAAATAAAAACCTCAGCTACACTGTGTAGCATACGCTATTGTGAACCTTGGTTCATGAACTTCACATATCCTAATGAGAACTGGGGAAAAAAAAAAAGCTTTTGGAGATATTCCCATACTCCATAGAAGCCATTGATCCATTTGTGAGTTTTTCCCCTCATCCGCTCCTTTTATATTTTCTGGCAGGCGACGAGAGAAGGAAAAAAAAGGAAGGGATATTACAAACTGGGTGGAAAAAAGCCAGTCATAATACATTCCCCCCAATGAACCTGAAACCCAATCAGAAGTGAATTCAGTTCTTAAAAATGTAGTTGCAATACAGCCTTAACTGCGACGTGTGATTCAACCTCAAAATGATCTTTGTGACAAGTTCACTTTAAAGAGCTGTTGGTAAAAGTTTGTTTTACTATCTCTGCTGACTCCCCTATTATACACATACACACGCACAATTAATGTAGTAAATGTGTGCTCGTTGTCTTCAAGAAAACAAAATGATCAGGTAGAATTAAGAAAGATGCACGTGCAGCCACACCTCCTTTTTGACAAGTCGGCTCCCTTTTTCCTTTGAAGTAAACCTACCACCACGGATCTACCCATTAAGGTAGATCCAGTGGTTGGTGCATCTAATGTATGTAAGGATAGCCTTTTTAGGGCTAATCCTTTACTCCATTATATCTTTTATTATCTTTAATCAGGGAATATGCAAGTTTTCTGAAAGAGGCTACTGGGGCGTGGAGTAAGAAGCGGCTGTTTATAGGCCTCGTAGACTCAGCTCCGGCTACTCCACGCCCCAGTAGCCTCTTTAGAAAATATATTATTATTTAAAGATAATAAGAGATATAGTGGAGTAAAGGATCAGCCCTAAAAAGGGCTATCCTTACATACATTAGATGCACCAACCACCTGATCTATCTTAAAGGGGTTATCCGGGTTTAAAAAATTTCTTATGGCCGGGCTGGGGAGGGCTATTTAAACACAATAAACATGTACTTACCTCGTCCGGCGCTGCCGATGTCCCGCGCCGCGGCCGGTCTTTTCTGTGCGCCGGTTTCATTACATGTGCGCACAGGGAGCTTCCGGAAGCCGGAAGCTCCCATGTGCACCATCTCCCGGCGCTTACAACGCTGGGAGATAGGGACGGATGGGAGGAGCCGTCCACATCGCAGACCGGAAGCTCCCTGTGCGCGGCTTCCGTGCCCCTGTAAACAAACAGGGGCACGGATCGAAGGGACCACGGCGCCGGACGGGGTAAGTACATGTTTATTATATTTAACTAGCCCTCCCCAGCCCGGCCATAAGAAATTTTTTAAACCCGGATAACCCCTTTAATAGGTAGATCTGTGGTGGTAGGTTTCAGCTTTGTAAAAAAAAAAGAGCAATAAAAATACAAGGAATGGTTCACAGTAAGTAAAACAGTTTTTCGTACAAGATAAGAGTTCTGGTGCATTTAATTTAGTAAAGCTGCCTTGAATACCAGGGCATCCAGAGTCTGATCAGAGATCAGAGGTGGAAGAGCAAGCAAATCATGGGTTTGTTTGGTCAGTGTTGAGTGAAATGAAAAGTGAAAAATGAAAAAAAAAAAATGAAAAAAAACATAGTGCAGTAAAAATGTGGGGTTTTGGTTCAGCTTGTCTTTGGTCACGGTGCAAAAAACTGACATTTGTCAGTTCAATCCGTTTTCATTCAGTTTGTTCAGTGTCTCAGTTTTTCACATGCGTTTATTTGGTGTTTTCAATGCATTTTCAATTCGTTTTTCATGCACAGATAACACGCATGAAAAGGACTCAGGACTGAGCTCTATCTTTTCTATGGCAATTGAACAGTGAAAAACGCATTGCACTTGCATGTTTCTCAGAGTGCAATGCGTTTTTGATGCATCTCAAAAGACTTCTCTGGTGCGTTTTTCACGTGCGTGACTTTCAAAAGTAGAGCTGAGATTTAAAAGCGTGTTAAATAAAACGCATGTGTGTGCATGAAAAAGATGCAAATCTGAAAAAACCACATTCATTACAATGGGTCAGAGTGCAATGCAAGTTCTGCACGTCAAAAGCATGCGCAGAACACAAGCATGATAAACGCAAGTGTTAAAGGGACCTAAGGCCCCTTTCACACTTGTGTTTTTTCACACACGTGTGTTCTCGTATGCTTTTATGTCAAAATTGCCATTGCACTCTGACCCATTGTAATCAATGGTTTTTTTAGACTTGCACAGTCTGATCAGGTCTGATCAGATGTTGATCAGGGTTTTGGATCAGGGTTGGTTCAGTGAAAAACTGAAATTTTTCATGAGAGTCATTCAATCAGTTCAGTTGCAGAGAGTTGTTCAGTGTCTCAGTTTTTCACCAGTTTTTTTTGGTGTTTTCATATGCATTTCCAAGCGTTTTTCAGGCAGATATGATATGGCAATGGAAAAAGTTTCAGGATTGATTGTCTATCTTTTCTCTATGGCATGATATATAGTGGAAAAACGGAATGCAACATGATTTGCAAAAGTGAGAGAGTAGAGCAGCATATATGGCAAGCAGAGATTTTTACGATTTAAAATGTCACAACCTATTCAAAAAATGCAACTTTTTAAAGAAAAAAATTGCAGGGATGATAGAGTCTGACTTAAATACAAACCCATTGATTACAATGCGGTCAGAGTGCAATTTGCCAGTTCTTGCATGTCAAAACCTGACCATGCCCAGAACAGCAGACACACGCAATTGAAAAAAACACCAGTGTGAGGGGCCTGACCATGCTTTACGTCAGGCTCAGGGTTTGTACTGCTCATGCCACAAGGTGGTTTGGGTGGCGGATCAGGGAAGGAGAAAGGGAAAAGAATAAGGAAGCGGATTGTGCTCAAGGGGATCTAAACTGGTGGGTGGAAAAAAGAGCCAGCATCATCATAACATTCCCCCCACCCAATGAACCTGAACCACAAAATCAGAAGTGTGAATGTCATCAGTATTCATTCTTTAAAAATGTAGTTAGTAGTTGCAATACAGCCTTATCTAACTGAACGTGTGAGTCAACATCAAAAATGATTCTTTGTACAAGTTCACTTTTTAAAGAGCTGTTGGTAAAGTTTGTTTTTACTATCTCTGTCTGACTCCCTTATTACACACATCACCGCACAATTAATGGTATTAAATGTGTGCTCGTGTCTTAGAAAAAAAACAAGAAAACAAAATGATCATCGGTTAGATTTGAGAATTAGAAAAGAAGATGCACGTGCTGCAGCCACCACACCTACTTTTTTGAACGTCGGGCTCCCTTTTTCCTTTGAAGGAAACCTACCATCACGGATCTACCCCATTAAGGTAGATCCGGTGGTATAGGGCATCTAATGTATAGGATAGCCTTTTTAGGGCTAATCCTTTACTCCATTATATCTTTATTATCTTTAATCAGGGAATATGATATTAAAGTTTTCTGGAAGAGGCTACTGGGGCGTGGAGTAGCCGCGCTGTATAGCCTCAGCTCCGGCTACTAACCCCACAGTGCCCCAGTAGCCTCTTTAGAAAATATATTCTTATTTAAAAGATAATAAAGAGATAATAGGGAGTTAAAGGATCAGCCCTAAAAAAGGGCTATCCTACATACTTAGATGCACCAACCACCTGAATCGATCTTAAAGGGGTATCCGGGTTAAAAAATTTCTTATGGCGGGCTGGGGAGGGTATTTAAACACATAAAACATGTACTTACCTATAGTCCGGAGCTGCAGATTTAGTTTTTTTTGTTTTCGATTTTTGGTTTGCCGATGTCCGCGCACTTGCCCGCGGAGCGGCCGGTCTGTTTCTGCGCGCCGGGTTTTCCGGTTGTTTGGTTTCATTTAATGTGCGCACAGGGGGTCGGACCGGACACTAGAAGGAAAAGGAATGGAAATGCGCCAAGTGTAACACCCGCGACCGGAGCTTACAAAGATGGGGAGAGAGGGATAGTACTTGGTCAACGTTCTGGCGACTCCCCCGACGACTCGATGATGAGTTTGGGGATCGATCCGAGAGGGGTAGACGGACCGCCCACGTATGTTGAAACGGAAACGGAGGGGGCACGTGATTTAACGTGGGGAGGAGAGGAAAAAAGGGAGCCAGCGGATCCACCATCGCCAGACCGGGAAATTGATAATACAAAAAAGCTCCCGGGTGCGCGGCGTCCGTGCCCCTGTAAAACAAACAGGGGCCGGGGATTTCGAAGGCCCACGGCGGCGGACGGGGTAGGGTGGTAAGTAATGGGTTAAGTACATACATTGGTTATTAATTTAACTAGCCCTCACCCCAAGCCCCCGGCTACCATAAGAATTAATAACCCGGACATTAAGATAGAAAGTTTTTTAACCCGGATATAACCCTTGAATAGGTAGATCTGTGTGGTTGGTGGGGGTGGTAGGGGTGTAGGTTCAAGCTTTGTAAAAAAAAAAGAGCAATAAAAATGGAATGGTTCACAGTAAGTAAAACAGTTTTTGGTACAAGATAAGAGTTCTGGTGCATTTAATTTAGTAAAGCTGCCTTGAATACCAGGGCATCTCATACTGTGTAGTTCTTACTGTGTAGACAGCACAACTTCTATTTACTTCTCTCACAGTATTTTTGGTAACACTAGTCATTCTATTTAGATTTTTCTGACAAATAATATGATTTGGTAACCTACTAGTTAATTAGCTTATGCGCTTCTGCAAAAGATCAAGAGTTTGGGACTAAAGATGGTTTTAAGTCACTGTTAAATGCAAAACGCAATTAGGCCAGTGAGGATGAGTCGGATAGAGATCCCCTTTCATGTAGGCATATAAAAGGATATGCATGGTTTTGTCTGAAATGACAACCAGAGCAGGTTTACTAATGGGTATCTAATAGAAAAAGAGAATTTTATGATGCTCATTAATTACAAAAGTGTCATGTGCTCCTGGCAGAGTGATAATCCCTCCCTTTAGATTAGGAAACTTCCACAAAGGACTTCAAAGGGTTTCTCAGTCTTTCCCCTGGAGATGCCTACTGCAAACCACACAGTGTAACCAAGCATGGCTACAAGAAGGGCTTTGTGACCCTGCCCTAAAGAGAATACTAAAAGAAGATACATCCTGACCAGAAAACAGTTCATACAGGTTTCTATGGGTGAAAAGGTCACTTTAAAGTAAGTCAATAGCAAGGCCAAATGTCCACATGGCATGTATAAACAGAGTATCGTGTCAGGTTCACAGAAGACACTATGAAGTGTCAACCAAGGGCTCACTCCCACGGTCAATAAAACAGTATAAAAATAAGCAACACTTTTTATTGTCTTGTTGGTTTTTCAAATAAAAATCTAACTTTAAATGTGACCAATTGAATAAATCAAGAATTGTTGTTGATATAAATTTTTTATGTTTTCCATGCTATTAGAAACATTTGACTCATGAAATTCCAGTCTTCACACTGGCCACTAGGCCTAATAATCTATATAAATTTTTGTTCACTGTACAATCTTCCTTTTACTTTTCAGCATTTATATTATTTTTGCAGGGAAGATTACAATGAAAGAAAAGTACAATATCAAATGGACAAACGCATCTTGTGCTGGGTAACTTTCAGGATAGATAGAGAGACTATTGTCTTGTTTGCTTGTACTTAAAATATAGTTAAATATGCATGACCGTTCTGCTCCATTCAGCTCTATGGAGCTGATGGAGATCGCCGACGGCAGGCACTCGCCAATTTCCGTCAGCTCCATAGATGAATAGAGAAGATTGGTCATGTGCGGCTGTCTGTTCCATTACTCTCATGGAGTGACAAGGGGTCCTACTGAGGTACGTGGGACCCCATCGGACCCCTTGTTTTCGTTATCTGTGGATAGAGCCTAACTTGAATTTGTGGGAAAACCCCTTTAATACAGAATGCAATAACTTCATAAAAATACATAATAAATACATACATATGGATACACAACTTCAAATCAGAATGACCTAAAAACACATTTCATATCAACATAAACCTCTGGTTATGTTATCTCTTTCTGTCAAACAGAACAAACATAGGTATCTAAGAGTTTCTAGGGAATTGTAAGCAAATGTAACCAAAAGGTTGATTTAAATTTTTTTTATAAAATATTTTTATTTCTTATTGCTTTGATCTTGTGTATCCATAAATATATGTATGTTTATTATGTATTTTTGTTGTTGAATGGCCAATCAGTATACCATCTTATGAAATAATACAGAATGAATACACATGGGCTTAACTACCAGGGAAGCAGGCAGAGCAGCTGCTTTGGGACCCATCTTCCAAGGGGGCCCATTAAACTCAGACATAGTAAGCAGCTAGTGCTGACAAGTTGAAGTTTTTTATGCATTAATTCTGAGCTATGATATTATGGTGATTATCCCTGTGATGTGACATCTGGTGTAAATATTAGTATTTTTGTTATGGGGCTGAGCCCTCTCCAAAGCCGGTAAGTCTTTGCTGCATATCGCAGCAAAGACTTACCAGCAACACACGCGATTGGTGGGCGCTGCCACCTTATTGGAGATCGTCGATCCGTAATTAGCCAAAAATCAATATATAGACACCAAGCAAGGTCGTCATACAGAGTTTTTGGGGCCAACGTTGCTCTCACCTTGCAAATATCAATCTTATACCAGCTAGTCAAGTGAGATAACTAAAATTCATAACTTTTTATTGAATATGCATTAAAAACCAACATCAAAATAATATCAAATAACAGTAAAATCACCCAGTGCATCCAGCCCGGATGGTCACAGTATCACTGGGATCAAACAATGTACACACCAAATCCTCAGATAGAAAGTCTCTAGAGGCCAGCTAGGGATCATGAGTGTGGCCACTTCACTTGGGCCCCGCTGCAGAGTACTTATCACTATATTAGCCCCTCTGTACATTTGATTCCCCTTAGTGACCCCATAACAAGGCCCACTGTATCTAATTTTTAATGTCCGCATTTCACCGATGTAGACCCTCTGATGAATCCCATGTGTGAAGAAACGCGTCAAGGTGGGGGGATGCGGGGGGATTTTTGATTTTTCATAGGGCAAGTCTTAATGGTACTGCCCTTGTAAGGGCGGGAGTCAACTCCGGGACGACAGGGAGACACCTTTGATTTCTCCTCACATGCATTCCTCCCCAGGAGAGGACTTATACTCCCGACCCAGGAACCCACCAGGTACCTCTGTACAGACACCAGCATGTATGGTAAGATGCAAATATTTTCTACTCTACATCTATATGTCTATAAGAGATCAAGAGACTTTCTATCTGAGGATTTGGTGTGTACATTGTTTGATACCAGTGATACTGTGACCATCCGGGCTGGATGCCCTGAATGATTTTACTGTTATTTGATATTATTTTGATGTTGGTTTTTAATGCATATCCAATAAAAAGTTATGAATTTTAGTTATCTCACTTGACTAGCTGGTATAAGAGAGATCGTCGATCCCTGTGACGTCATCAGGGAGCGTGACCGGTTGCCATGACGGCCTCGGGTCTTCCGAAGACCCAAGGCTGTCTGGATTTTTACCCATTCATTACTATGTGCTAATTGCACATTGTAATGAATGAGGATGAAAATCCCCATATACTGGCATACTGTAGTATGGCAGTATATGATAGGATCAATCAGACAACCTAGGGTTAAGGTACCCTAGGGAGTCTGAAAAATAGTAAAATTAAAAATAAAAAAAAGTAAAAAAAATAAAATTAAAAACCCTGAAAATTCAAATCACCCCCCTTTCCCTATAAACTCAATAAAAAGTGATCAGAAGGTTGTACAGCCCTAACTATGCTAGCATTGAAAACTTCATCAAAAGTTGCAAAAAAATGACAACACCCACAGCTCCGTACACCAAAAAAATGAAAAAGTTATTAGCGCCAGTACATGGCAAAATCTGGAAAAAAAAAAAATTTGTACAGGTGGTTTAAAGTTTTGGAAATGTATGAAAAAATGATAAAACCTATAAAATTTGGTATCCCCGTAATCGTACTGACCCACAGAATAACGTAGATATGTCATTTGTGGCACACCGTGAAAGCCGTAAAATTCAAGCCCACAAGAAAATGGTGCAAATGCGTATTTTCACCAATTTCACTGCATTTGGAATTTTTTTCCTGCTTCCCAGTACACAGCATGGAAGAATAAATACCATCACTATTAAGTGCAGTTTGTGACGCAGAAAACAAGCTGTGACACAGCTCTTTATGAGTAAAAAATAAAAGTTATAGATTTTGTGGGGAGTGACAAATGGAACTGAAAAAACAAAAAAAGGGCCAGGTCCTTAAAGGGTTAAGCACAGTGACATTGCAGCAAATTGTATGAGAAATAAGAACCCCTATATTTCAAAGACCCTAGGAAGCCTAAAAGTTCATTGAAAAAGAAAAACTCTAAAAGTTGAAATCACCCATATTCCTTAGAATACCAATTAAAAATAGGCTAAAATAGTTATAAACAAATTAGGTATCCCTGTGTCTAAAATTCGATCAAAATATAAAAATAATTATCCCTTGCAGTTACTTGTGTAATCATGTGAAATTTCCAACTTGCTGCTTTTATGCATTTCATCAAAACATAAATCATGCAGTCCTCCAAAATACAAACACCTGCTTGCCCCACAAACAAATGACACCTTCCACAGCTCTGTACACTTAAAGGGGTGTTCCCATTTCAACAAATTAATGTCATTATTTGTATTATAAAAACGTATACAATTTTTCAATATACAATCTGTATCAATTCCTCACTGTTTTCTAGCTCTCTGCTTGCTGGCTGGCAAGCCGCCCCCCCCCCCCCTTCCCCGGAAAACTTTTATGTTTACTTCCAGTGGACAGAAATCTGACCATGGTCACACAGGTGAACAGCTCGTTATAACACAGTGTAATCAGAGCTGTGGGTTATAACGAGCTGTGCACCAGTGCGACCATGGTCAGATTTCTATCAACTGGAATGTTACATAGAAGCTTTCTATAGAATGACAACAAGCAAAGTTCTAGAAAACTGTGAAGAATTGATACAGAAAGTAAATCAGAAAATTGTATAACTTTTAATCATAAAAACATTAACATGAATTTGCTCAAATGGGAAAACCCCTTTAAGAAAATAAGATTGTTTCAAGATTCTTCTACTGGTGATGAGCGGACACAGACTTCAAACGTTCAGCTTTAAAAAGCTGCGCTCAGCTGGTTCATAGTTTGAGACTGTGGTGCTAGATGACGTAATGGGTATACACAGGCAGTTACTGTCATTGCGCTAGAAGACGCTATAGGTATACGTGCACAGCGACTGTCAATGGGCTCAAAGACTAAATGGATTTACACCTGCAGTGTCGTGGCAGGACTTACAGCTTACACTTTTCTATGGAATAATGCACAACAGTCAAAAGTTCACCAAATTGCAACACTTCCTTTGTCAGGTTTCCTGATTTATCATAAGTGTTCAGGATGCACAGTTCCAGTTGCAACAATAGGGTGGCAAAAGCATTGGTCACAGCCTCCACCTAGTGTATAGATTGCCAGCCCTCTGCTACCAAAAATATAGGCTGTCAGCCCCCTGTCCCCCACTATATAGCCAGCCAGCCCGCAGTATTTAGCCTCCCTCCTTCCCTCAGTATATAGCCTGCCTCCTACCCCAAGTATTTAGCCTGCCTCCTGCCCCCCAGTATATAGCCTGCCTCCTGACCCCAGTATATAGCATGCCTTCTGGCCCAGTATATAGTGAAGTATAAGCCGAGTGTCACGAGTGCTCCCTCAATCCTCGACTCCTCGAAGATTTAAAGGTCTAGCGCACCATTGATAGGTGCTGGCCATGTCTGGAATCCTTGCTAAGCCAGCCTTTTTCTGCACACCCTGCCAGATCTTTGTGCCTCATAGACATAGAGAAAGCTTTGTTCCTGATGCCCTGTGCTTGTCTTGTGTAAATAGGCCTTTTCTAGTAATTTGGGTCCTATAATTTATGTTTAATCCATGTTTATTAACGAAAAACAGCACGTATATACATAGTTCTCATAGTATGATGGGTGGTCTTGCAGGACCCCAGCGATTAAACATATCCAGCATCAAGTTATAACAGATTAATAAGCTGTAGGGATGTGCTGAGGCGAGGATCATAATTATAACATGTTGTAGGGATTCCCCTCACCCATTCCATCAGCAAGATAACATATTAGAAACGGACAGGGGGAGACAAACCAGAAAATACAAACCAAACAAGATGAGGATAGGGAAAGAGGTGTAGGGGTAGAGGGGGGGGGGGTGTAAGGCGGCTTCCAAGTCATCCTTCAGGCGTACTCACTGAGTGGAACCGTACTTCCCAGTAATTTCAAATAAAGAGATCCTGAAAAGCTGTAGTTTAGGTAAAGAGATCCTGAAAGGCTGGGGTTAGCTGGTTTTCCTCCCAAGGTGCCCAGGCCATAGCCTCAGGTCTGCTGAGTCATCGGCCACCAGATCCTCCATTCTGTGTATATAACGGAGCTCTTGTATCCACTCCACAGTAGTAGGTGGGTGGGGACTCTTCAAGCGTCGGGGGATCACCGTTCTCGCTTCTGTAATGAAGTGGCAAAGGAAGCCCTTTTTAATGGAGGACATGGTGCCCGGCAACACCAAGAGGTGGGCGACCTGTGGGCTAAACTGTACGGTCTAACCAGATACCCTGCTATAGGAGTCAAACACCATTCACCAAAAGACCTGTATCAGCGAACAACTCCACCAGACATGCAGAACAGATCCCACCTCCGCACTGGACCTCCAGCAAATTTCCAAGACTCCTGGATAGAGCGTTATGGGGCATCTGTACCATCGTGATAAATTCTATAGTTCTTTTCCTCGCACTGTAAGGAAGGGAAAGTTTATGGGAGAATAAGAAGGCTTTTTCCCATTCTGCTTCAGTAAGGGTAGCTTATAGTTCTGTCTCCCAGGCCGCCACAAACCCTGAAAAGATTCAGTGAGCAAGATAGCATACAGATGAGAGCCACGGGATAGTCCAAATGTGAGGATGGGTAAGATCTGTCTCTAAGGACACCCACTGTTTGGATGCTTTGTGAAAATGCCAGTCAGTTATGCGCATGAGCACGTACGCTGAGTGATAAAGTTTGGGGTCTGGGAGGCCCACCCCCCCTGCGGATTTAGGTCTGACCAGAGTGGCATAGCTCATCTGACTTGTCCCACCTCCCCATACGAATCTCCAGAAGGCTGAGTGAAGTGAAGAAGAAGCAACGGGGGTATATAAGTAGTGTTTGAAACAGGTAGAA
Source organism: Engystomops pustulosus (assembly GCA_019512145.1). Classification (NCBI taxonomy): domain Eukaryota; kingdom Metazoa; phylum Chordata; class Amphibia; order Anura; family Leptodactylidae; genus Engystomops; species Engystomops pustulosus. The sequence goes on from CM033647.1 coordinate 111,168,170, forward strand.
CGGTTGCTTTGTGGTTTTGGCCTAGGAGATCAACAGTGTGAGGATGGGTAGGATCTGTCTCTAAGGACACCCACTGTTTGGATGCTTTGTGAACGTACGCTGAGTGATAAAGTTTGGGGTCTGGGAGGCCCACCCCCCTGCGGATTTAGGTCTGACCAGAGTGGCATAGCTTATCTGACTTGTCCCACCTCCCCATACGAATCTCCAGAAGGCTGAGCGAAGTGAAGAAGAAACATAGGGAGTATATAAGTAGTGTTTGAAATAATTATAGGAAACAGGGCATTACATCCATTTTGAGGACGTTAATCCACCCAAACCATGACAGGTTGCTATTACGGTATCTGGCCAGGTCCCCTAATGTAAGGTCTAGAAGGGTCTTGTAATTAAGATTGTAAAGCCGGGAAAGATCTGCCAGGATATCTAACCATAAATAGTGAATATGTGCCATTTAAAAGGAAATTGGGCCACCATGTGGGACGCCTCCACTTTGGGGAGAGAAACATTTAGGGCCTCTGATTTGGACAAGTTAACTTTAAAAGGCCAAATCAAGAAAATTCTGCTAAGATAGATGGGAAGGAGATCCGGGACTGCGACATGTACAAGAGCAGATTGTCTGCATAGATAGCGTCCTTGTATTGTTTAGACCCTAATTGAAGACTGTGCACACTGGGGTTTCCACGAAGGACTAAGGCCAGGTGTTCCATAACGATAATGTACAGGAGTGGAGAAAGGGGGCAGCCCTGGTGAGTTCCATTCTTAATCGGGAATGGTGTGGAGGAGATTAATTCTAACTTGGGCCAAATGGAGAGCTTTGATCATTCCCAGGAACCGTGGTCCAACCCCAATTTGGTCCAGAGCCATCCAAAGGAATCCCCTGTGCACAAGGTCGAAGGCCTTTTTCGTGTCCACCGACAACAGGTAGAACGGTTGCTTTGTGGTTTTGGCCTAGGAGATCAACAGCCTAACGCTTTCCCTGACCAGCAGCAGCTCTCTCCCTAGCGGCATCCAGACACAGAATGATCCGAGCAGCGCGGGCAGCGGCTAGTCTATCCCAGGGTCACCTGATCTGGCCAGCCAACCACTGCTATCGACGTGTAAGGGTACCACGTCATGCTGGGTGGAGTGCAGAGTCTCCTGGCTTGTGATTGGCTCTGTTTCTGGCCGCCAAAAAGCAAAACGGCGGGAGCTGCCATTTTCTCGAGCGGGCGAAGTATTCGTCCGAGCAACGAGCAGTTTCGAGTACGCTAATGCTCGAACGCGCATCAAGCTCGGACGAGTATGTTCGCTCATCTCTAATAGTGATGCCCAGAATTTTACTATCTTTCTGCCCTTCTTACTCTACCTCATCCGTCATTCTCCGACTCTATACACCAAATCTTTTTCCACTTCTCCAGATATACTCCCTTGACCACCATCCATTTCTCATACTTTTTACACTTCTCCACCTCTCCCTGGAATTCTTCCGGGGACGGGGCGGTCGGACACCCCCACTTCCGTGCAATGACCAGTCTTGCCAACAAGAGAACCTTGTTAACCACTGACTTTTTTCCCCTTTCCCCATTACTGAATTAATGACAACTAAGCAGGGCAACCTGAATAGAGTGGGGCAATTTACTTTAAATGTTTCCTCCAAATATAGAAAAACGCTAGACCAGAAAAAATTAACTTTGTTACAGGCGAATGCCACATGTACGAAATCCGCATTCTCCAGGCTACACCTTAGACACTTGGAATTGTCTTTAAGTTTCATTCTAAATAAACTGTAAGGGGAATAATACAATTGATGCACAAAATTAAATTGCACCATTCTATGATTCCAAGAGAGGGAGGACAGCCCAATGCCCCTTTAACATTTTTCCCAATCTGCCCCACTTGATCATGCCATTTTCTTTTGGAGGGATGAGTAATTCCCTTTGAAAACCCATAGATCAAATATCTATAAACATGTGCTACCACCTTGTTCGGGTGGAGGATCCCAATAGGAATTCTACACCTGCAACCTACCTTTATCCTCTACCGAGTTATATGCGTGCTGCAATTGAAAAAGTCTAAAGAAACATGTGTCATAACCTCTATTTCGGGTAATAAAATCTGAAAAATCCCGTGGATGGTGAGGACTAAATACTTGTGAGAAAAAATCCAATATCTACAATCCGGAATGGATCTAAACTCCTCAAAGTGATAATTCCCCCAAATTGGAGAGAAACAAAAAATCCCTTGAATACCTCTAATTTTCTTATAAGCAATCCAACTCTTATCCAATAGCCCCCCTATATAAGTACCTCTATATCTATCGTGCCCGAGTTCCCCACTTTCCAAGAGACTGAAAATAGAGTCCCTTGTGACCTCACTTATTTGCAATAACTTCCCAAAGGCGCTACACTCCCTCCTTGTGATCAAAACAGCAAGCTGGGCTGCAATAAAATATCCAAAAAAGTATGGGACCCCCAGCCCCCCTTTTTCGGATGGGCAGCAAAGAGAGGACAACCCAATCCTAGGGCATTTTATCCCCCAGATTAGATCCCTAATTAGTCCCTCCATCAGCCTAAACAGTTTCTGGGGTAACCAGATTGGGGAGACAGAGAGGGGATACAAAAGCTGCGGGAGTAAAACCATTTTTACTATCCCTACCCTGTCTGCTCTAGAGAGGGGTATTTTGATCCAGCCGTTAATATTATGTCTGATTTTAGTTATAAGGGGAATAATATTTATTTCAGCAAACCGTCCCAAGTCCGCTGAGACATTAATCCCCAAATATTTAAACGATTCATCTCTCCTAAGGACCAAATCCCCTCCCTCCTGAACAGCGCTATCCAGGGGGAGAAGAATCGACTTTTCCCAATTAATACTCAAGCCTGAAAAGGAGCCATACTCGTTTACCAACTGGGTCACATCGCGTATGGAGCTACCTGTATTCTGAATTGTCAACAGAATGTCATCGGCATAAAGCGATCCCCCCCCCCCCCCCCTGAACCCACATCCGTTAAACCATTCGCAAATTTTAATGGCCAAAGGCTCTACAAAAAGGGCAAATAAAAGGGGGGAGAGGGGGCATCCCTGTCTAGTACCTCTAAACAACCGGAATGGCTCAGAATATATTCCATTTATACACAATCGTGCTCTGGGGGAATAATACATTATTTTTATCCATTCAATAAACTCCCTACCAATCCCAAATCTTTCTAAGACCTTCCATAGGAAGGGCCACTCCACCCTGTTGAACGCTTTAGTCGCGTCCAATAACAGGATGGATCGGTCCCCCCCTGTCCCTAGCTGCATGTCAGAGAACAGTCTATGAAGATTAAACCCTGTTCCCCTAGCCGGAATGAATCCATTCTGATCAGGGTGTACTATATACGAAATGACCTTCTTTAGCCTCATCGCAAGGATCTTGGCCAGGATCTTGACATCCAAGTTCAATAAAGAGATGGGTCTATAAGAGCCCATCTCTGACTCTTTCTTATCCTTTTTTAAGAATAGGACGATAGAGGCTTCCGTCATCGATCCATAAACAGTCCCCACAGTGAGTGCTGCTGAGTAAACCATTTCCAAAATTGGGGCAAGTATCTCTCAGTATATTTTTTGTAGACTGCCAAGGGCAAACCGTCTAAACCCGGAGCAGAGTCACTCGAGGAATTGTTTATCGCATCCATAATCTACTTAGCCCTGATGGGGCGATTCAGAGGTGCACTCTGCTCTGCTGTCAGAGAGGGAAACGAAACAGAATCCAAATAATTCTCTAGTTGGGTATCTGAAGACTCTAATTCTGAGCTATATAACGACTGATAGAAGAGCCGGAAGCTCTCCAAAATCGCCCCCTCTCCTTGTATCCTCTTTCCTGCGGAATTTATAATCAGATGAATCCCCTTATTGCTGTTTTTCTTTTTGAGAAGGTTGGCGAGTATTTTGCCCGGTCTCCCTCTCTCACAGTAATATTTTTGGCCTGCAAAAAAAAATTTATGTTGAGCCCTCTCGGCTGCATAGGAGTTATAAGCAGCCTGTGCATCAATAAATCTATCCCTATTTTTCTTTAAGATACTTTCTCTCTGTCTAAACTGCCTTTTTGCCCACTCAATTTCAGAAAAAAACAAGCCTCGGAGATAGGCCTTCAGCGCATCCCAGGCCAACCCCGGATCCCCCCCCGAACACATTGTTCTCCCAAAATTCCTCAATCAGCTTTGTGATCTTTTCCTCATTGTCCAGGACCGAGAGCCAATGGGGATTGAGCCTGAAAAAAACTCTTCTTATCTAGGTATGGGCCCCTCTCCATCCTAATCTGGAGGGAAATGGGTCCATGATCAGACACTGCAATAGTTTCATATTTAATATTCGCAATAAAGCGCAGAAAAGCATCGTTGGCCAGGCACATGTCAATCCTGGACAATGTAGAATGCGTGCGGCTGAAACAGGAAAAGGCAGGTCTATCCAAATATTTGGTCCTCCAGGCGTCCCTCAAGCCAAGGTTCTCCCAGAAAGTTCTTAAGCCAGAGGATCCCCATTGATTCTGGGATCCGAGACCTCGTAAATTGTGTCTGTCCTGGAGGGGGTCCCAGACTGCATTAAAATCCCCTATAATCATCATTGGGCTGTCCTCCCTATCAGTCACAAAGTTGATTTGGGCATTCAATACCTCGTATGAGAATGGGGGAGGGAGATATACAAATGCGAGGATGCACTGAACCTTATTTAATACACAGAACAAAAAAATGTACCTCCCCTTCTGATCTATTTTTTGTGCTAGAACCTTAATATCAACCCTCTGATGAATGATAACAGAGACCCCCCTGGAGAATGCAGACCCGTATGAGTGAAATGACATGGAGGTCCACCATCTATCAAGCCAGCAAATAGTTTCGTGGGTTAAATGTGTCTCTGTTAGACATATAATGCCTGGAAGATGTCGGCTCACCACGTCATTTACCATACACCGCTTTCGGCGGTCGTTCAAACCCCTTACGTTTCAGTAAAAAATTTGCGTAGCCATTCTTTAACAAAAAAGCAATCTAAAAACAAAAAAACACCAAAAAGAGAAAAAACAAGAAAACATTCCCCACGGCAGTTCCCCTCCCCCGAACCCAGTCACCCCCTCCCCAACCCTCTCCCCTTCTTGACCCATCACACCGTATAGGCCTCTTTCCTCCTACATCCCCGACCCCCCTACCCACCCCACATCCGCATGTTCTAAATTATATATATTCACAAAAAACTGAACTGTAGTGCCGTCACCCCCCACATCCACCAACTAGAAACCCTTAGATTCCAGCCAATCAGAGGCATCTATAGAGTTGTCAAAAAAAGGGTATGCTCATTATGAATCACCCTCAGTCTTGCTGGATATAACAGTGAAAATTTTAGACCTGCTTCCTTCAGACGCAACTTTACATCTTTAAATTTGATTCTCTTTTGTTGCGTGGCCAGTGAGTAATCTGGAAAAAAGAAAATTTTTACACCATTATACAGGATGTCCTGCCGAGAGCGGGAACATCTAATGATTGCGTCCCGATCTTGAGAACATAGAACTTTAGCAAGTATGACCCTGGGTGGAGCGCCTGGGATGGGGGGTTTATTAGGGACACGATGCGCTCTCTCTGTCATAAAGACTGATGATAATGCCTCTGTCCCCACAAGCTTTAATAGCCAATCCTGAATCCACTTTGTAAGGGAGTTCTCCCCTACTTCTTCTGGGAGGCCAATAATGCGGAGGTTGGATCGCCTCGATCGGTCCTCCAAATCCGTTAATTTGTCCCTAAGAAGGGATTGAGCCTTAGTCAAAGCGCCCACTTCTTTCCTTAAACTCTTGGTTTCTACTTTGAGAGTTTTTACCTGACTGACAACCATGGAGACCTTTTCCCTAGTTTTAGAAATGTCCTCCTTTACCAGGGCTATGTCCGAAGAGAGGGCCGCAACCTGTTTATCTAACCCCTCCACTGTTAAACCCGTCTTTTGGACAGTCGTCAAGATCTCTATCCAAATTGGATTGGTAGAGTCTTCAGGGGGTTCCGTCTCGTCCACCTGCGAGGAGCTATCGTGTGTGTCAGGGGGAACAGTGGGGGGGGGGTTCCCTACTTTACTTTGCCAGTTTGGCGAGTTTTTACCATAGGGGAGCTCCATAATTTATCCAGCTTCCCAGCACCTCCTTAGGAGATCCCCCTCCCCCACCGGATTTCCGGCCCGAGTTTTTAGGTGGCATATTAAAAGGCAATTTCGAGATACAATACAGAGAAATCAGTAAATCAATTTACCATGTAAAACAGTTATTAAGAATTTAAAGATAGCACAGATTAATCAGCATATCCAGAGAAATATGATAATATAGCGGACCAAATATGCAGAAAAGATAGTTATGTTAGTATTAATCCTGCTGGGAAACGGAAAAGACCTAAAGACTGGGTTAGTCCAAGAGGTTCGACGAGTTACTCAGGCAATCAATCAGAGAAATAGAGAGCACAGATGCTGCAGTAGAGGAAAACAAGGAAAAATTATAGTCGGTTTGAATTAGAATAATAACACCCAAGCGTAGCAAATTAAGCACGGAACAGAAGAATTGTTAGTTAACCGTATTGAATAATGTAGCAGTCCTTAAGGGAAAAAAAAAGCAAAAAAAAAAACACTGTTCAAAATATGCAATGAAGATAGTTGTGTTAGTGATAATAACGCGGCAAACGAAAGACGCCAATAAGCTGGATTAGTCCAAGAAGTTCAAGTAATCAGCGCAATAGCTTCAGAAGATGGATCAGGACAGTATAGTCAGTTTGAAATATACTTATCACAAAAAAGTGCGGCAGATAAGATAAAGAGCAAGAGGGTTGTTAGTTGCCCGTATTGAGGAGAGTTAATAAAGCAAGCCCTTTGCACAGCAGCCCTTTCTAGGAACCATGCCCCTGCAATACAAGAGTACCTTTAGCACCCCCGGCAGGGGACTGCTGACAGCAATAAGGGCAATCCAGGCCGATGGGAACGCTTCATGGTACCTGCTCCCGCATATGGGGATCCTAGGGGCCGTATCAGCTCCGGAGCCACGAGTGCTCACTCAGGATTCCTCGTTTTCCTCCGGTTCTAATCCCGGGCGTTGCCCCACTTTCTTTGAGCACGTCTCCTCAGAAGCCCAGGACCAGCCTCCAGCAGGAGAGACCCAGCACACCAGGACAGCAGCGCATCAGGGTCCAGCACGGCTCACCTCCGGTACACGAGACACCCCCGTGGCAAACTGAGGATGAAAGCAGTCGGTCCCCCTGCAGCAGCAAGGTCCGTTCCGGCACATGGGACACCCCAGCAGCAGGCTGAAGACAAGAGGTGTCGGTCCCCCTGCAGAAGCGTGGTCCGTTCAGGGTCCGTGGTGGGGTAGGGGCAGCTAGAACAGCGGCAGCAGCACCATGAGGCACATGGACGCGGCGGGGGGGAGATCGGGTCCGGACACTACGTGACTCCTCCTCCTCCTCGCGTCATGCCGACCGGATGTGTAGATGACGTCATATTAACTCTCACAGAACCGATGAAATCCCTGGTAGCAGTGCTACAGGTGATTCATTCTTTTAGTCAAGTATCTTTGTACAAATTAAACACAAAAAACTCAAGCCCTTCCCATTCATCTTAACCCTGAAGATCTACGTTATTTGAAATCAAAATTCCCCTTTGACTGGCAATCACAGAAAATCACTAGAGATGAGTGAGCACCAAAATGCTAGGGTGCTCGTTATTCGAGACAAACTTTTCCCGATGCTCGAGTGCTCGTCTCGAATAACGAGCACCATTAAAGTCAATGGGAGACCCGAGCATTTTTTTAAATAAAACAGAACATAAAAAAAGAACAGTGCTGTGCGCACGTATCTCCGAACCTATCGGGAGACACGCACGCACACCTGCAATGTGAAGAATAGAATTAAAACATTAAAAACAGTGAATACAGGACCATTTAAGTGCAGAACACATTGAAAGAACACTATTCTTCACATTCCAGATGTTCGAACATCTCCTAACTTAGCGGGAGACACGCGCGAACACCTGGAAAGTGAAGAATAGTGTTATTTCAATGTGTTCTTACAAGTAAAACATCTGGAAACATGTGTAATATTTTTTTTTTAAATTAAAATACTTTTATTCAATTTATTTTATTAATTTACTGCTCGATGTCGAGCCGGCGAGATACTCGTCCGAGTAACAAGCCGGTCCGAGTATGCTAATTCTCGACCGAGCAGTATACTCGGACGAGTATACTCGCTCATCTCTAAAAATCACCTACTTAGGCATTTTCCTTTCCACACCATTCTCTGCTTTATATAAAAACAACTATACCCGCCACTACTCTCTATACAAGAGGAATTAGCTGCGTTTAAAATGTTATTACTGCCCCGATTACTTTACTTGTTCCGCACTTTACAAATCAGGGTTCCCAAGAAATTCTTTATCTCTAAGCAATCCAGCTTATCGAAATATATATGGGCAAATAAACCTCCCCGAATAGCAAAACACATTTTATATAAACATAAACTAACAGAGGGACTGGAACTTCCAAATATATATCAATACTACGTTGCCACTAATCTAACGCAATTGGCTATGTGGTACCAGAACGATATAGAACTATCATGGATGCAAATTGAAAGGCACTTAATTGCACCCTTGTCCCTATGTTTGTTTCTACAAGTCTCACACCTAAAACTGGAGACTTCCAAAAAACCCTCACCATTTTCCATCCTGTCAGCTGAGATATGGCAGGAAACACATAAGCACATAGGTTCTTTACATAGCATCAATATATCAGAACTAGGCTTAGACATTGCTGCAGCGATGGTACCTAATCTTATAGTCAAAAAATTATATAAGAAGAAAATAACAACTATAGGACAAGCCTTATTAACACCAGAAACAGATGCTTTTACAAAATTAACACTACAACATCTGGTTAAGCCCTTTGAAAAGAAGCAGTTTTTCTACTTCCAAAATCTACAAGAGATAATTGAGAAACCTTTGCGAGGTTAAAGACCTTTCTATTTAATAATATCTAAGTCGCTCACATTTCAGAACTCTCGCCCTTTCAAACAATGGGAAATCTCACTACAAAGAGTAATATCTACTTTGGAGTGGCGGAAAGAATTCACACTTACCCATAAGGCGTTAAAATGCAGCGCGCATGTTGAAACTGCCACGAAAACTTTTCTATTATGGTATAGAACACCAGAAGTCTTGCATATATTATACCCACAGGCGTCAAAGGAGTGATGGAGAGGATGTGGAGCGACAGGCTCCTTACCACATATTTTATGGGGCTGCATACTGTACATATAAAAAACTTTTGGAGGAGGGCGGAGCCTGACAGAGCTGCATGGCGGCCGCGTGTCTGTGAGCTCCCGCAACACAGCTCTGAAGCACTCAATTTAGCGACCCCGATCTGCTGTAGCATGGGCAAACCGCAACGGGAAAAGTCACTAGACAGACCGAGACGCCAAAAGGGAGGAGAGGACAAGGAGAAATGGAGAAATTCCTCCGAAAAAAACTTACCACACCGCCCGCGAAACTTTGCAAGATGGCCGCCGCGCTCACTGAGGAGACGGATCACCCGGAAGACTCAGAGGACGAGAGCGCGCAGGAGGATGCCTCTACCTCGGAGCCTGTGCCACTGTCCGGTCCGGCCCTGAAAAAATTGCTAGCTCAAGCGCTCTCACCGATAATAGAAGAACTCAGCGCAATCCACAAAGAGGTACGCGCCATTGGACAGAGGGTGGAGCTATTAGAAGACACGCAGGCCGCCATTATAGAACATAGTGAGGCCGTCACCCACAACTTATCTCAACAAGCAGAGGCACTTAACAATGCCTTCCTCTTAATAGAGGACCAGGAAAACCGCAGCAGGCGGAAAAACGTGAGAATACGTGGACTTCCTGAGACAATTTCACACGGACAACTTCCAGCCGCTGCGAAAAAGATTTTTAGAGGCCTGTTAAACGCGGAGAGGGTGAATTCTATTACAATCGAGCGCATACATCGCTCCCTAAGGCCAGCGCCTAAAGACACAGAGCCTCCCAGAGATGTGGTCTGCGGTCTCCTCAAGTCACTATTTACCAAGACATAGCTCCCTCAACGCTATATAAGCGCAGACTCCTCAGACCCCTCACTGACCACTGGCTTAACATTCCAATCTGCAGGCCGCAGATGCACCATCAAGAGCCCCAATGATCTCCACAAGGCATGGGACATACTTGATATACAACCTCTTGATATCTAGTCCTGGCTACCTGCCACAGAGAAGCACATGGATCTGCCAGCTTTACCGCGTCTTGAAAAATGGACCCCAGCTGGAAAAGGAAAGTCACCCAGAAAAAAGAAGAAACAGGCTGGCGACCTTCAAACAACCTGAAAGACTGCACCGAAGCTCCATGCTCCATATTGGGCGCACGTAAGAAGAACTGACATGATTTTCTTGTAGTGCTTAATCCCAGAAGTTGTTGAACTTATTAACATATTTGTTCTATGTTGCTAGAGGTTGAGGCCTCCAAACTTAAATTATGTTACTAGTTTAGAGTGTCGATAGAGTTGTAGTTCCCGATCAGGCACATTCCACTATGTGCTGGACCGTGAAGGATATAAATGTCATAAATGTAATAAAGACCCAATTCTGTCAATACACCTAAAATTGAGAGGTAATGATAATGCAATGTTGCAGCAAAGTTAGTAGGGACTGAGGAACTAGTTACACGGGCAGTGCCCTATATATATATCCAATATTACAGAATATGCACCGAGTCCCTAATAATGTTAGTACAATAACAAGTATGACAAGACAGATAGGTTACATTACCGCAAAGGTGGTCCGAATCAAGGGAGTGAGATTGCCCCACGCGTATTGCCCATTAGATGGGCTTCATCAGGTTATAACAGCGTGTGCATAGCATGGTCCCTAAATATCCCTGAATATTGCGGTGAAGTGCGGCCACCTGAGCGCAGCGTTATGCCGGAAGCAGGCGTCACTTCCGGTGTGATCACCGGAAGTGCGCCATGCGTTCCAAATGGTGAAGGAGCTTGCGTTCCAAGGACGCGGTAGCTCCTCAACCCACCTCAAAGGATCAAATCCGGATGTAAGTGAACAGATTATAATTAAATCTAATCATTTACATGAAAATCTTTAAAATTGTTATAGCAGGTTGGTTCTATAGTAGAAATATAGGTATAGTGAACAAAAAAAACGGACAAAAAAACAGAGAGTGCAAGTGGTGAGAGAGGTGATGTGACTCCCCTTTCTTAGAAAGGGTGCAGTCAAGGTGTGATGAGCCCCCATAAGCGTGAAAAAGTGGTGACTCAACATGGTGTGAAGGCATAAGAAGTAATCCAAGACAATTGCAGAATATGAGTAACTCTGTCACCCCAGTCCACAAATTTGAAAAAAATCACTTGTTTGATCCTAAAATGAGAAACGTACAAAGAATTAAAAAAGCATGATAATGTATGGCAAAGAACAGCATGCTGGGTAAGGAAGAAACAATAACGCTAAAATGACATCCTATACAAGGTTGTTAGCCCAAGGTGCCATATACCATATGGAAAAAATAGCCAATTACATGGTGTCAGTTCATCAACATGGCTAAAGTGACGCGTGCATGTAGGACAAGTATCAGTGGGGATAATAGATAATGGCATGAACAGCTCTCAAAAAAAGGGGGGGGGGGCACATCCCGCCACAGCAGCCAGGAATAGGAGGTATGCAGATATTCAAGTAATAATTACTACATCATGTAACATGATGTGACAACGCAATAATTACATTAAACATTATTTGTATATATAGTACATTAATAATAATGATGGTCACTCTAAAAAAGTTCGATTGCAGTATGTGAACAGCCTTCCAATGGCCCAAGGACGGATAGAACAAAGAGAGATAACGGGAAGCTATTGTATATGGAGAGACACAACCACTTAGTAATTCCTCTTGCAATGGTCCCTGGTTCGAATGATGATCGCCTATGTAGTGAAAATCAATGGTGAAAGAAGAAGATCCTCTTCAGCCATGACAAATCCTGGACGAAGATGAGATCTATGACTTAAGTGAACAAACAAAAATTAATCTGTGATAGGGGACCCAAAGTAAAAATCAACAAACTCAAATAAGGGGTCCAGAAGAAAACAAAAACACAAATACATGTTGTCATTTTAGATTATATATCAATATAAAAATGCTAGAAATGATTAGTGGTGAATATAGACATTTTGACCCAAGGAAAAATAGAGGGAAAAAAGGGAAAAACATGAGTAAAACAGGCAATTGTTGTAAGAACAGAGGAAACCGAGATGATTATCAGGTGGTTGATGTCCTGTGTGCCTATCTCTTGCTTCTTCGATATGTTTTTGTTAGCACTTATTTTTTGTAATGACCCGTAAACAGTAGTTCTTCATTGAGTCCCCTAGGGGCAACAGTATTTAGCGAGAAAATCCATCTGGATTCCCTTTGAAGTAACTGAGGGACAATATTCCCTCCTCTATTGTTCTGTGTGATTTTTTCTAACCCCACAATTTGAAGACCACGTGTACGACCGCCATGGTGTTCCAGAAAAGGGAGAGCCACTGAAGTCAAAGTCTTACCTTTCTGTCGGTCAGATGTCACCGTATTAATTGTTGATATATGCTGTTGGCATCTCCTGCGGAGTTCTTGAGTGGTTTGGCCCACGTACAGCTTAGGACAGGGACACAATAGGACATAAATTATGCCCTTCGTTCTACAGTTAATATAGTCCCTGATTGGAAATCTTCCATGTTGGATGGGATCTTCGAAAACAGAGGTTTGGTAGACATGTGGACAGACAGTACAATTTCCACAAGGAAAGGAGCCTTTCAAATGTACCCATCGTCCCAGCTGTATGCTGGGACGTTGGAAATGGCTTTTCGTGAGAGCATCCTTGAGATTTTTGGCCCGTCTTGCCGTGAGGTGGGGTCTTTCTGTTAAAAAGGGAAGAAGTCTGGCCTCACTCTGAAGGATTCCCCAGTTGTTATCCAAGATTTTACGAATGTCGCTCCATTGGTTGTTGAACGTCGTAATCATTCTGGGTTTCGAATCTGAAAGGCGGGTTTTGACTTGAAGTAGATTTTGTCGTTCGCTGGTATCTGCTCATTGAAAGGCCCTGGGGATGACCTTATGTGGATAACCCCTGGCCTTAAAGCGGGCCGTAAGGTCTTTTGCATGATATTTGAACTCAGATCTGTCACTACAATTGCGCTTTACCCTTAAGAATTGTCCTGTGGGTATTCCTTTCTTGAGGTGGTGGGGATGGAAGCTGGAGAAATGTTGTAAGTTGTTAGTGGCTGTCTCTTTGCGATAGAGAGAAGTGGTTAATTTGGGATGTACATTCCTAATCTTGATGTCCAGGAAGTCAACCGAGACATCTGATATGTGTGAAGTCAACTTTATATGCCAGGGGCGGTGTTCAAAGAGCCTATGAAATTAAGACAATCATCCATCGTACCTGTCCAGAGGAGGAGAATATCATCTATATAGCAGTACCAACCCACCACCTTATTTTGGAGACATAGACCACATTCTCCCCCCACCACCCCAAAAATAAATTGGCATATGATGGTGCACATATGGCGCCCATGGCCGTACCGGATACTTGTTTGTAAAACACCCGGTCAAAAATGAAGTAGTTTTGATGGAGTACCAAATGTAGGAGATCCAGCAAGAATGAATCATGTGTCCTGTCCATGGACCACTGCTTTTCTAGGAAGTACGAAATGGCTTCAATACCCACCTTATGCTCAATAATGGTGTAGAGAGCGTCTACGTCAAGAGTCACCAGTAGTAAAGGAGTCGATGCCACAAAGTCTTCAATTCTCTGAATAAGATGTGTAGTATCACGTACGTATGATGTCAAACTGAAAACCAACGGTTGAAGAAAGAAGTCGAGGTAAGTGCAAAGTTTCTCATTCAAACCTCCTATACCTGAGACGATTGGACGGCCTTGGGGCTTCTCCAATGATTTATGGATTTGGGGTAACATGTAAAATGTTGGGACCACAGGCTTGTCCGTACTCAGAAAATTGGCTTCACCCTTGCTTAAAATACCCACCCGAAGAGCTGCTGTTAATAATCAATCAATTTTTTCTTTAAAGAACTGTGTGGGGTCAGAGGGAAGGGTAGTGTAGAACTTAATATTGCCCAGTTGTCTGTGTGCCTCTTCCAAATAGAGTTCCAAGGGCCAAATCACAATATTCCCGCCTTTATCGGCTTCTTTGATCAAGAACCCAGTCTGCCGTTTCAGATTGCTCAGAGCAAACCGTTCTGCTTTTGAAAGGTTCTCCATACTGTTATTATCTATTTTAAGAGCACGGATATCACGTACAGATGTTTCATAAAATATCTGTAGGGCCGGGAACAATCTAAAGCTGGGTGTGCTTTGTGAGGGCAGACGTGTAGTGAATTTCCTCTTCCACCTCCATCGGTGGAGTTTTCGTTCAATAAATTCATCAAGTCATTCATCAAGTAGGCAATTAGCCTTTAAAATGCTCTACCATCAGCCTTCGACGAAGGACGAAGATAGACAAATTTTCAGAGACTTGATGAATTTATTGAACGAAAACTCCACCGATGGAGGTGGAAGAGCCATCAGATGTTGGGTACATTGTGGTCATAAAGGGATGGACATGGTCGGCAACAATACTCAGGTAGGCTGTGGCATTGCAACGATGCTTAATTGGTACCAAGGGGCCCACAGAGTGCCAAGAAAATATTCCCCACACCATGACATCACCACCACCAGCCTGAACCATTGATACAAGGCAGGATGGATCCATGCTTTCATGTTGTTGACGCTAAATTCTTACCCTACCATCCGAATGTCGCAGCAGAAATTAGGACTCTCAGACCAGGTAACGTTTTTTCCAATCTTCTACTGTACAATTTCGATGAGCTTGTGCAAATTGTAGCCTCAGTTTCCTGTTCTTAGCTGAAAGGAGTGGCACCCGGTGTGGTCTTCTGCTGCTGTAGCCCATCTGCCTCAAAGTTCGACGTACTGTGCGTTCAGAGATGCTCTTCTGCCTACCTTGGTTGTAACGGGTGGCGATTTGAGTCACTGTTGCCTTTCTATCAGCTCGAACCAGGCTGCCCATTCTCCTCTGACCTCTGGCATCAACAAGGCATTTCCGCCCACAGAACTGCCGGTTCTAGACAAAGTGGGGCCCTGGGCAAAACTAAAAGTGGGGCCCCAAAATAAAACTATTTTATGACCAGTCACAGTCACTAAGAGGCTCCCTTTAGTATGGTAAAACAAACTGCAATATGGGAGAATTTTATAGGAGATAGATGATAAATTATCAAATTATAGGAGATATATAACTAGACGGATAGATATATAGACAGGAGATAGATGAAAAGCATCTTCACCCGGTAATTCAACCAAGGGCTATCAACTCTTTTACCACCAGGCATTTCTGTATATTTTTTATCGCGTTATTGACCAGAGCAATTTTTTTAATTCTGACGTTTAAAAATAAAATAGAAATTACAGCAAAAAGAATTAAAGTAAACCCAACAAATCAGATAGTTTCTGAAAGCAGACACTTGCCCCATTTTCAAAATTGCTTTCAAAATTGCATTAAAGAGTTTATAGACAGAGGCGCCTTCATGCAATTTTTATTTTTTCCTTTATTTTTCTGAAAATACATTAACAGTAACAGCAAGGGTTACAAAACATTATAAAACAGTGTATCCACATTTATCAAAAAACACACAGAGAAGAAACAGGAATTGTAACCCGAATAAATACTATAATATCATTCTATGATTCCAAGAGAGGGAGGACAGCCCAATGCCCCTGTAGCATTTTTCTTAATCTGCCTCAGACAGAGACCCCACTTGATCCTGCCATTTTCTTTTGGAGGGATGAGTGATTCCCTTTGATAACCCATAGATCAAATAACTATAAACATGTGCTACCACCTTGTTCAGGATGGAAGATCCGAATAGGAATTCCACCCCTGCATCAGTGCATAAATTAAACCTACTTTTATCCTCTACCGAGTTATATGTGTGCTGCAATTGAAAAAGTCTTAAGAAACAGGTGTCAGAACTTCTGTTTCGGGTAATAAAATCTGAAAAATCTCGTGAATGGTGAGGACTAATTAATTGTGAGAAAAAATTTACCCCCTTTATTATCCAATATCTACAATCCGGAATGGATCTAAACTCCTCAAAGTGATAATTCCCCCAAATTGGAGAGAAACAAAAAATCCCTTGAATACCTCTAATTTTCTTGTAAGCAATCCAACTCTTATCCAATAACCCCCCTATATGAGTACCTCTATATCTATCGTGCCCAAGTTCCCCACTTTCCAAGAGACTAAAAATAGAGACCCTTGTGACCTCACTTATTTGCAATAACTTCCCAAAGGCGCTACACTCCCTCCTTGTGATCAAAAACGCAAGCTGGGCTGCAATAAAAAATCCAAAAAGGTATGGGACCCCCAGCCCTCCTTTTTCGGGTGGGCAGCAAAGAGAGGACAGCCCAATCCTAGGGCATTTTTCCCCCAGATTAGATCCCTAATTAGTCCCTCCATCAGCCTAAACAGTTTCTGGGGTAACCAGATTGGGGAGACAGAGAAGGGATACAAAAGCTGCGGGAGTAAAACCATTTTTACTATCCCTACCCTGTCTGCTCTAGAGAAGGGCATTTTGAGCCATCCATTAATATTATGTCTGATTTTAGTTATAAGGGGAATAATATTTAATTTGGCAAACCGTCTCAAATCCGCTGACACATTAATCCCCAAATATTTAAACGATTCATCTCTCCTAAGGACCTTAACCAAAACCCCTCCCTCCTGAACAGCGCTATCCAGGGGGAGAAGAATCGACTTTTCCCAATTAATACTCAGGCCTGAAAAGGAGCCGAACTCGTTTACCAACTGGGTCACGTTGTGTATGGAACTACCTGTATTCTGAATTGTCAACAGAATGTAATCGGCATAAAGCGATATTTTTTCTCCTCCCCCCCCCCCCCGCACCCCCATCCCTTAATCCATTCCGCTTCGCGAATTTTAATGGCCAAAGGGTCTACAAAAAGGGCAAATAAAAGGGGGGAGAGGGGGCATCCCTGTCTAGTACCTCTAAACAACCGAAATGGCTCAGAATATATTCCATTTATACACATTCGTGCTCTGGGGGAATAATACATTATTTTTATCCAGTCAATAAACTCCCTACCAATCCCAAATCTTTCTAAGACCTTCCATAGGAAGGGCCTCTCCACCCTGTCGAACGCTTTAGTCGCATTCAATGACAGGATGGAGCGGTCCGCCCTGTTCCCAGCTGTATATCAGAGAACAGTCTATGGAGATTAAACCCTGTTCCCCTTGCCGGAATGAATCCATTCTGATCAGGGTGTACTATATACGAAATGACCTTCTTTAGCCTCATCGCAAGGATCTTGGCCAGGATCTTGACATCCGAGTTCAATAAAGAGATGGGTCTATAAGACTCCATCTCTGACTCTTTCTTATCCTTTTTTAAGAATAGAACAATAGAGGCTTCCGTCATCGATCCATAAACAGTCCCCGCAGTGAGTGCTGCCGAGTAAACCGTTTCCAAAATTGGGGCAAGTGTCTTAATATATTTTTTGTAGAATGCCAAGGGCAAACCATCTAGACCCGGAGCAGAGTCACTCGAGGAATTGTTTATCGCATCCATAATCTCATTAGCCCTGATGGGACGATTCAAAGGTGCACTCTGCTCTGCTGTCAGAGAGGGAAACGAGACGGAATCCAAATAATTCTCTAGTTGGATATCTGAGAACTCTAATTCTGAGCTATATAATGACTGATAGAAGAGCCGGAAGCTCTCCAAAATTGCCCCCTCTCCTTGTATCCTCTTTCCTGCGGAATTTATAATCATATGAATCCCCTTATTGCTGTTTTTCTTTTTGAGAAGGTTGGCGAGAATTTTGCCCAGTCTCCCTCTCTCACAATAATATTTTTGACCTGTAAAATAGATTTTATGTTGAGCCCTCTCGGCTGCATAGGAATTATAAGCAGACTGTGCTTCAACCAGATTTTTCTTTAAGATACTTTCTCTCTGTCTAAACTTCCTTTTTGCCCACTCAATTTCAGAAAAAAACAAACCTCGGAGATAGGCCTTCAGCGCATCCCAGGCCAATCCCGGGTCCCCCCCGACCACATTGTTCTCCCAAAATTCCTCAATCAGCTTTGTGATCTTTTCCTCGTTGTCCAGGACCGAGAGCCAATGGGGATTGAGGCTGAAAAAACTCTTCTTATCTAGATATGGGCCCCTCTCCATCCCAATCTGGAGGGAGATGGGTCCATGATCAGACACAGCAATAGTCTCATATTGAATCTTCGCAATAAAACCCAGAAAAGCATCGTTGGCCAGACACATGTCAATCCTGGACAATGTAGAATGCGTGCGGCTGAAACAGGAAAAGGCAGGTCTATCCAAATATTTGGTCCTCCAGGCGTCCCTCAAGCCGAGATTCTCACAGAAAGTTCTCAGGCCAGAGGATCCCCGTTGATTCTGGGATCCGGTACCGCGTAAATTGCGTCTGTCCTGGACGGGGTCCCAGACTGCATTAAAATCCCCTATAATCATCATTGGGCTGTCCTCCCTATCAGTCACAAAGCTGACTAGGGCATTCAATACCTCGTATGAGAATGGGGGATCGAGATATACAAATGCGAGGATACACTGAACAAAGAACAAAAACCAAAGAAAGACCAAAAAGAGAAAAAACAAGAAAACAATCCCCATGGCAGTTCCCACCCCCTCCTCAACCCTCTCCCCTGCTTGACCCATCGCACCGTATAGGCCTCTATCCTCCTACATCCCCGACCACCCCCACCCACCCCCCATCCGCATGTTCTGAATTTTATACATTCACAGAAAACTGAACTGTAATGCCGTCACCCCCCACTTCCACCAACTAGAAACCCTTAGATTCCAGCCAATTGGAGGCATCTATAGAGTTGTCGAAAAAAAGGGTATGGTCATTATGAATCACCCTCAGTCTTGCTGGATATAACAATGAAAATTTTAGACCTGCTTCCTTCAAACGCAACTTTACATATTTAAATTTAGTTCTCTTTTGTTGCGTGGCCAGTGAGTAATCCGGAAAAAAGAAAATGTTTACACCATTATACAGGATGTCCTGCCTAGAGCGGGAACATCTAATAATTGCATCCCGATCTTGAGAACATAGAACTTTAGCAAGTATAACCCTGGGTGGAGCACCTGGGATGGGGGGTTTATTAGGGACACAATGCGCTCTCTCTATCATAAAGACTGATGATAATGCCTCTGCCCCTGCCAGCTTTATTAGCCAGTCCTGAATCCACTTTGTGAGGGAATTCTCCCCTACTTCTTCTGGGAGACCAATAATGCGGAGGTTGGATCGCCTAGATCGGTCCTCCAAATCCGTTAATTTGTCCCTTAGGAGGGATTGAGCCTTCGTCAAAGCGCCCACTTCTTTCCTTAAACTCTTGGTTTCTGCTTCGAGAGTTTTTACCTGACTGACAACCATGGAGACCTTTTCCCTAGTTTTAGAAATGTCCTCCTTTACCAGGGCTATGTCCGACGAGAGGGCCGCAACCTGTTTATCTAACCCCTCCACTGTTAAACCCGTCTTTTGGACAATCTTCAGGGGCTTCTGTCTCGTCTACCTGGGAGGAGCTATCATGTGCGTCAGGGGGCACAGTGGGGGGGAGGTTCCCTGCTTTGCCAGTTTGGTGAGTTTTTACAACAGGGGAGCTCCATAATTTATCCAGCTTCCCGGCAGAGTCATTTTTATTACCGCCACGTTCTTTCACCTCCTTGGGAGATCCCCCTCCCCCACCGGATTTACGGCCCGAGTTTTTAAGTGGCATATTAAAAGGCGATTTCGCAAAACAGAGAAGTCAGTAAATCAATTTACCATCTAAGCCAGTTATTAAAGACTTAAAGATAGAACAGATTAATCAGCATATCCAGAGAAATATAATAATATAACAGTCCATCTATGCAATACAGATAGATATGTTAGTATTATTCCTGCTGGAAAACGGAGAAGACCTATAGACTGGGTTAGTACAAGAGGTTCGAGAAATTACTCAGGCAATCAATCAAGCAAATAGAGAACACAAATACTGCAGTAGAGGAGAACCAAAAAAAAAAAAAAAAAAAGAATTATGAACAGTTTGAATTAGAGTTATCACAGTCAGGCGTAGCAAATTAGGTACGGAGCAGAAGAGTTGTTAGTTAGCCGTATTGAATAATGTAACAGTCCTTAAAGCAAAGAAAAGGAAAAAAAATAAACTGTTCAAAATATGCAATGAAGATCACCAAAAAGCGGGGCAGATAAAATAAAGAACAGGAGAGTTGTCAGTTGGCCGTATTGAGGAGAGTTAATGAAGCAAGCCCTTTGCACAGCGGCCCTTTCTGGGGACCATGCCCCTGCAATACAAGATTACCTTTAGCACCCCCGGCAGGGGACTACTGACATCAAGGTGGACAATCCAGGCCAACGGGAACGCTTCCTGGTACCTGCTCCCGCATATGGGGTTCCTAGAGGCCGTATCAACTCCGGTGCCACGAGTGCTCGCTCAGGATTCCTCGCTTTCCTCCGGTTCAAATCCCGGACATAATCCCACTTTCTTTAAGCGCGTCTCCTCACAAGCCCAGGACCAGCCTCCAGCAGGAAAGACCCAGCACACCAGGACAGAAGTGTATCAGGGTCCAGCACGGCTCAGCTCCGGCGCACGAGACGCCCCAGCGGCATACTGAGGATGGCAGCCAGTCGGTCTCCCTGCAGCAGCCAGGTAGGTTCTGGCACAAGGAACACCCCAGCGGCAGGCTGAGGACAGAAAAATGTCGGTCCCCCCGCCGCAGCGAGGTCTGTTCAGGGTCCATGGAAGGGTAGGGGTGGCTAGGACAGTGGCAGCAGATCCATCAAGCACGCGGACGCGGCGGGGGGGGGGGGGGAGAGATCGGGTCCGGACACTACGTGACTCCTCCTCCTCGCGTCATGCCGACCGGATGTGTCAGGGCAAAGCCTTCATGCAATTTTGATTCAAACTGAAACGTTTTATAAAAAATACTTAAAATGTGACTTTGATGGAAAAAAATGTTCTCCAAACAGAAAATATTTACCTTTTACATCTCCTAAATGTCATAGATGGACATGTGTAGAGCTCACAAATGTCCCATATTAATACGTTCACATAAATGAAATCCACATAATATCACTAAAACTGTAATATCTAGATGTCTGCTTTTCAGCTACACATTTTAAGACACAGCCTGCAAAATATAGCAATAAAACAGAATAAAAAGTAAAGGCGCCATAAAACCCATAGAATTTCAAAGCAGACAACCAGGCGATGCATTTGGCAATTAACATTCAAAATTTCCTATACGTACAAATCCAGATACTTATAAACAGAAAATATACTTTCCTAAAACAGTAAGATGTGAGGAGATCATACAGACCCCACATGTGGATATGCACCAAAATATGCAGCAAAGGGAACATCAAATCCACAAGGAACACCAAACTATTTTTGCAGAAAATTGCACAGATATATCATTGCATGCTTACTTACACAATGGTAACCCAAATAAATAGCTATATATCCACAAAACGAGCTAATGAGATAATAAAAGTCACGTTTAGATGTCGCCAATGTATTAGCCGCAAAATATCAGAACCCTCCGCGCTTCATAAGAATGAGAGTGAGAATGTCATAACATAGGTGTAAATAATGGAGGATGGTGGGAAATAAAAATTTCACATGTGTGTGTTTTAGCTTTATGGACATGTTCTGGGTCGCGGTGTTAATATATAATAGCAACATTAGGGGATGAGCATCGAATGTTCATCCTATCTGTCAATTTTCACAAAAAAATTATCACAAAATAAAAGGCAATAAGAGAGAAAGTGTGTTCTTAGATCTGCATAGAGAAGGGTTAAAAACATGAACATTAGTTGATATTATTCCTTACCAGAATGTAGTAACATATAAAGTGAATATTTCCATTATCTGTGAGGTGCAGCAGCTCCTGTGTGCGGCAAATTCTCCCTGCAGCCTGATGGTTAAGAGTCTGGAGGGGGCTACATTTCAGAGGGCTGTATCTCTAGCTCTGTGACACATAGAACCACACTTCTTTTTTTCTTTGAAATAAGAGAGTCTCCTCTTTTATATGAATCCAAACTTGTGTTTCTAAGTGTCAGGAAAACGGAGATATTAACAGTTAAACTGCCGTTGGGAGTGATTTTTATATATTTAAATGGAACCTGAAATTCTCACTTTAAACTTGAATGTCTCTGGATCCATAGCACCTAGAAACAAAATTCAAGATTCCTTTGAAAGAAGAGATTCTCCCCTTTCAGTGGCCCCTGGCAATTGCCCACTTTGCCTACCCATAGCGCCGGCCCTGGCTGGATGTTTTTTCTTTTTCAGACCATTCTCTGTAAACCCTAGAGATGGTTGTGTGTGAAAATCTCAGTAGATCAGCAGTTTCTGAAATACTCAGACCAGCCCTTCTGGCACCAACAACCATACCACGTTCAAAGGCACTCAAATCACCTTTCTTCCCCATACTGATGCTCGGTTTGAACTGCAGGAGATTGTCTTGACCATGTCTACATGCCTAAATGCACTGAGTTGCTGCCATGTGATTGGCTGATTAGAAATTAAGTGTTAACGAGCAGTTGGACAGGTGTACCTAATAAAGTGGCCGGTGAGAGTATGTCTGTAGTTGAATATTAGCAGACGGTCCCTAAGTACAAGAAGTCCAGTCACAATGATCAGACGTGGTTCACTGCCAGCCTGAGAGATCGAAGAGTCACAGCCAGTCACAAAAGCTAATTTGCATATTATAAAAATGTCTGTTATTAAGGTACAATACCCGCCAGGCAGCTAATTTTAGGTGATATGGGGAGGACTTGTAACCCTCTATGAGCAGGCATTGTTAGTCAGGGTGGTCAAAATCGGGTGGCAGGTCCTTTTTAACGGGTTGTTACACTGTGCAAGAGGATTTCCTTCTCCTGCTGAGGAGGCAGGGGATAAAGAAACAGTGTAACAGCCCGTGAAGCAAACCCCCTGGCAGCCCCCTAGAACCCTTATGGTTCAATAGAAGGCAGGGGGCCATGGATAACAAATATAAGAATACAAGAGGAAACTATAAGAAGAAATATAGCACTATAAGAAGAAATATAGCACTATAAGAAGAAATTTCTTAGATCTATGAGTAAATGTCCCTCATGCTTTTAGCATTGGCTTTTTACCATTTAGATGGTAAAATTCCTTTAAGTCCTTTCTTTATATTAGCCATTACTTCTAAATGCATTTTTAATTAATACCCTATAAAAAATGCTCTAAAAAGTGATTTAAAAAATGTTATGCACTCTTAAATAAGCCCACTAAAAAGAACAACTGTCCTTGCAAGAAAAAAATCTGCATCAAAAGTAGAGAATTTAGAATGTTAAAAATAAAGAATTTTGCCAAATTTTTGCCACATTTTGTTTTTTTTTCATAACTAAACGCAAAAGATTTCATCCAAATTTTTAAACTAATTTGAAGTACAATGTGTCACGAGAAAACAGTCTCAAAATCCCCGGATATCTCATAGCGTTCCAAAGCTATAGCCACTTATAGTGACACAGGGCAGATTTGAAAAATGGGGCCGTTTCCTTAAGGCCAAAAGAGGCTGAGTCCCGTAGGGGTTAAAGTTACATGGTTGTTTATAAAATTAAAGCTGAGCTCTGATTGGTTGCCGCGAGCAACTATAACAGTTCTGCTCTCAGACATTTCTTATAAAACTTCCCTACTATGTTTGTGTTATAGAATAATACTTGCCATTTATGTTGTTTTGGCTCAGCTTTATGGTAACATAGTCTGGCCAAAGATCTCAGGTTAGTGCTACCTTAGTTGAAATAACCATGACTCAATTGTTGCATTTTTGTGCTGTAAAAACTTGCAAATTTCACTTTAACTAGTCGCTATGAATTTGTAAATCCCTGAGTTCTATGGAATGCGAGTACAAACGTCATTATATGGAAAATGCAGTCAGTGTGCATGGAAATGCAAATATCGAAGGCTCATTGTACACTGTTCTCCTACTTATAACAATAGCTCCTGTGTATGATTAGTCATACCTTAAAGCAACTGTCAGATGCACAAAAATGTGTGTCTGGTACTGTCTGCCAAACAAAACATTTAGTGGCAATTAAACATTATACAACTGTTGGTTGGTTTTAATGAAAATACCCTAATGTCTAAAACAATGTGCCTGTAGTCCTTTCATGATAATTTCAGTTCTATAGCATGCATACCCACATATTTATTTTAAGCTATGATAATGAATCACTTCTGACTTGATAAATTCAGTGTGATCTGCAGCTAGCATAGGGCATGAGACAATATATTGATACAAGTTATTCACATGTGGCAACATAAAGACTACACTAAATCACTAAAGTTTGCGTTGCTGTTAAAAGCATGGTTGTCAACAGAGAAAAAGCCATCAGGAATTGTGTCCGTGGCCAATAGGCAGCTGTCATGTCTACAAAATATACTGATTACAATATTGATCTAAGTGGCTGCTTATATGGGTTTAAAATGGTGATGCATGACATTCAACTGCTGTTCTATTGTGTATGAGTGGGGATAAAGATGTAAAGAGAAAAAAGAAGTGGGCATTTTGATTATAGTGTAATATCGTATATACTCGAGTATAAGCCGACCTAAGTATAAGTTGAGACCCCTAATTTTAACACAAAAAACTGAAGAAAAAAAACCTACTAACTTGACTATAAGCCGAGGGTGGGAAATGCATTGGTGATAACCTCCCCAATATGCAGCCAGCAAGCCCCTGTAGTATATAGCCTGCCAGCACCTGCCCCAATATAATGCAACAGTGTACTCACCTTCCGACGCCCCACTCCGGTTTGTCTTCTATACAGCGATGCTCCGGCATTGGCTCCATGTCCCCGCGCTGTCCATCGCAAACATTGTGACGTCAGCCAATTGCGGACATCATAGTGTGTGCCGATGCCGGTGCACATAATAGAACGTCAGCGAGCGGCTGACCTCACAATCCCTGCGACAGACAGTGCGGGGACATGGAGCTGATGCCAGGGCATCACTGTATAGAAGAGGACCTGCCGGGGGGGTGTCAGAAGGTGAGTACACTGTTCGTTTGTTTTTTCTTGACTCGAGTATAAGCTGAGGTGAGGTTTTTCAGCACATTTGTCTGCTGAAAAACTCAGCTTATATTCGAGTATATACAGTAAGTGTAATATGCTACTCATTTCTCTTTCCCTATTGAGTACTTTGCTATCTTTCTTGATCCCCTACTGGATTTGCAAAGAAATCAGTTAGGAAAGTGGGTATGTAAGTTTATCTTTTTTATAAACTTGTGTATAAGCTGAGTTGGCTTAAAAACTCAACTTATACACAAGTATATACAACATTACATACAATATATGCATACATTGGAGATCAAAATCAGAGAACAATATACAATTTCCTAATTGTCAAGATCATTGTGTAATCCTATGTGAATATATCTTAACATAAGTAAAATAGAGATAACACAGTCCATAATCTCATATGAGAGATAATGCAGTCAACAATAACTAAATCTGAATCTAGAATGGCATTACTTTTATTAGACATCACCTCTACTCCCTGCAGATACAGAATACTTATAGTCAAATTTTTAGCCATTGCCGAACTACTTTTTGCTAGGTTCTGGAAAATAAACACAATATTAACGATATCCAAAAAGTTTTTACTAAGTGAACCTTGTATACTCATTCGAACCGGCTCTATCTTATAACCTTAAAACCTTATAACTTAAAACCTATCCACATGTGGCTTCCCTGGACATCCTCTAAATATGCAGTTAAACTGTCATGAATACTACCCAGTGCCTACTCTTCTCTCATCAATCCCTATTAACAATGCCTTTTACAGGACCTATAGAACATGTGAAGTTATTTATATGTGTACTATTCTATTTGCAATTGGACTACAGTTTATAGTTTTATGTTATACTTTATGTAACTTCAGGGTCCTCTTTACATTGACCCGCTTCAAATTATAAATCAATATATCACTACTCAATTAAATGAAGTACATATGGTTATATATTGTTCTCCATGTCTGCACAAGTGATTATGTCATCTTTATTGCCTATTGTTGCAAGATATTTTGAAAATTGAATAAAAACTTAAAAAAAACTCTTATATGAGTAGCAGATGTCATTTTAATTGCCAGCGATTCTATCAATACAGCGAATAGAGGGGGGAGGGATAACATCCCTGCTTAGTTCCTCTACTCAACTTGTAGAACGGTGAGTTGGTACCTGAGATTTCAAATTATGGTATGTTAGTTCAATCCTCAAAAGAAATTTATTACCAGAAAAATCAACTCTCTGTATCATTCAGATACCCTTATTCCATGTAAACAAAAGCTTAACTCCCATCCAAGGATTTAAATGCTCCCATAGAATTTAGATCTGCATATTTCAGGTTAGTAAAAGCCTCACAGGTATTGTAGAAAACTAATATACCTGGAATAAAAGCTGTTTGATTGTCTGCAACAATGTCAGTAACAGTTCCTACTAAATCTAAAATCCTAAATAAAAATTGATGATTTTGTTTGTGTCCCCCTTGAAATAGTTAATAAAATCTCATGAATAAGTTTAAGACCTCCCAAAATAATCACCTATATATTGTATCTCATTCTGTAAATAATAACCCCTTATATGTTCGTATTACCAAAAAAAATTCAAATTTATAGCTTGTACAATGTGACAATACAAATTTGCTGTGAATGGCGCTGGTTTCATTCTATCCCTGGCTGTGCCCCCATATAGCAGTTTACCACCACATATGGGGTATCAGTACACTCGGGAGAAATTGGGCATCAAAAGTTGCAGAGCATTTCATCATTTAATTTATTCTGAAACTGTCAGTTTTGGCCTAAATAAATTTATTTTCCCAAAAAATTCAAAAGTTTCTAAATCGCAGGTCCATATTGTTTTAACCCATGTGAAACACTTAAAGGGTTAATAGACTCAGTAGAAGTTGTTTTGCATACCTTGAGGGGTGAAAGTTATTAGTGGGTATTATGGGGTTTTACTATATTTAGACCTTTCAAAGTCACTTGGAAGCTGAGGTTTTGAGTTTTGGATTTTCATGAAAATGTGAAAAATGCACCTAAAGTGTCTGCACCTCATAACATCCTAGAAAGTGAGAGGAGCATAAAATATCATCTCAACATAAAGCAGATATTCCGTAAATGTTAATTATCAAGCTTTTTGGGTAGTTGTACTTCCTGTCTGCAAAGCAGAATATTTCAGACTTGGCAAATGAAGAATTTTTACAAACTTTTTCCAAATATTCACTTTTTTTCAGACCAAAAAGCTAAACCTATCACTTAAATTTTACAACTAACATGAAGTACAAATGCCTCACGAGAAAACATTCTCAAAATCACCCGGATATGTTAAAGTATTCCGAAGTTATAACCAATTATCGTGACACAGAGATGATTTGAAAAATCGAATCTGGTCATTGAGCTGAAAACTAGTGTCGGTGATAAGGGGTTAATGTCAGAATTTAGGAAAAATTGGGGTTATAGGAGCCAATCCTTAGTATTGGAGAGACATTTTTGGTGCATAATTTGCATTGAGTTTATGCACATAAGTGTGTTTGAGAAAGAGAAAAATATAACAAGTTTAGTGAAAAATTTGCCAAACATATATGATCCTGTGCTCCTAGTCCTTTTTGGTACACTAAAAAAAACAGTTCATAAAGTTCGTCATCAAAGCCTGTTCCAGGTTTCTTTATGGTAAATGAACATATAACAATGGTAACAAATATATTGGGGGAGATTTATCAGAACTGTCTGAGAACTAAACAGGCAACCAATCAAACATCAGCTTTAATTTTATAAACAGTTGTGGGGAAGTGAAAGCTGAGCTCTGATTGGTTGCCATGGGTAACTAGGACAGTTCTGCTCTGATAAATCTCCTCCATCAGAGGAAAGATGTATCAACTTTTCAGCAAGTGGGGAGATTTATCAGAAGTACCTATGCGTAGAACTGTTCTAGTAGCGCATGGCAACCAATAAGAGCTCAACTTTCATTTTCCCACAGTTGTTTATAAAATTAACCCCTTAATGCTGAGGCCCTTTTTTGTTTTTGTGTTTCTATTTTTCACTCCCCACCTTCAAAAATCTATAACTTTTTTATTTTTCCATGTAGAGAGCTGAGTGTGCACTTGTTTTCTGCACAACAAACTGCACTTTATAGTGACTTAATATTCCATGCCCGTGTGCTGGGTAGCGGGACAAATATTCCAAATGCAGTGAATTTGGTGAAAAAAGCGCACATATACAGTTTTCTTGTGGGCTTGAATTTTACGGTTTTCACTGTGCGCCCCATATGACATTTCTATTTTATTCTTTTATAACTACTTATTCTTTTATAATGTTTTCATACATTTACAAAATTAAAACCTGCAAATATTTTGCAATCTTCTGGCTAATAACATTTCAGACTTTGGTGTACGGAGCTGTGGGTGGTGTAATTTTTTGCAACTTTTGATGCAGTTTTCAATGCTTCTATTTCTAGGACTGTATGGCCTTTTGATTACTTTTTATTGAATTTTTATATATTTCAAAATGGCCCTCTTTTCCTTTATCGGGTTAAACACAGTTAAAAAAATATATTTTGATAGGCCATTTTGGAAAGTGGCAATACCCAACTTGATTATGACTTTTACTGTTACTGGTAAATGTTTGCTGCAATATGCATTTTCAAAAGAATGCAGCTCGCAATCTCTGTCCTCATTATGTTCAGCACAGTGTGAGGACTATTAGGCAGATTTATTGGGTTATTTTGTTGTTTTTTCAACTTTATGTCTTTATTATGTGTTTCTACCTTATTTGTGACTTTTTTGGAGACATTTTAGAGACTTTTTGTTAGGATTGTCTAACACAGAAGACAGGGGATATTGTGCCCTGAGCTTGCCACACCCTCTGTCCCTTCCTATAGTCCCCCCACACTAAACCGTGGGGCAACTACTTGAAGACTCTGAATACACTGGATAAGAGTGGGAAGGGAAACACGAACAGACTGACAAACATAAAACACAGAGTGGTAAACTAGCCGAAGTCACAACGAGACGGTACGTCAATAACAAAATCAGTAAGCAAAGAGTCAATGTCAAAAAACTAGCCGAGGTCACAACAATTCAGACACAGAGCAAGTCAAACCTAATGCAGAGAGCGAGTGAAGAAAGGGATTTCAAACACTGCAACAGGTGACTAGTGAAGCTGCAATTAATGCAGCCAGAACCCCACCTCCAGAACCTGATAGGAGCTGGACAACTTCTGGGAATTAACCCCTCATGGTGCAGAATAACCAAGCACAATATTAGGCACCATGGTACCACAAGTCTCAGCAGTTCAGAACACAACTCCTAAACAGAGCGAGGTCTTAGCAGCCGCTGCCCGGGGCGCGTGTCAGAGACCGCTGGTAGCGGACGAGAGGTGGAGTTTGCGTGGATATGCGCCGGAGGTTGGAGAACGCTGGTCGCACCACAAGAAGAACCAGAAGTCCCAGCATTCTCCCCAGCGAACCTGACACTTTTTAAAAGTAAGCGGCCCATGAATTATAGCCAAGTATGCCTTATTTTACTTATGAATCCAGATGTTTTTCCTAATTTATAATATGCAACTTTTTAAAAATGTCTCAAAAAAGTCTCAAAATTGCTTCCTTACAGAGGAGGGGTAGATGACCAAACAGAACAGATTATGCTCTCACCACAATAAGTAAATGAAATATTAAAATCAATGTACATAAGAAAGTACCTGTGATTGGAGGTAACATACGTCAATAACTCTTACTTAAATAAAAAGCGCCAGAAAACGGATGCTAACACCCCCAGATGAAGCTGCGTTATGGCGACGATAGGGTATTATTAGGGCAAAGCTCGATGTGTGTAAGGAGGGACAGATAGCAATTATTCCTGTGTCAATCAGCATCTTGTTGTTGAACCTTTAAGTTTGAGCGACGTATCAGCGTGTGAACAATATAGATGCGATGTGGCTCATACAGATTCCAAATAAAGAGGTGTCATCTGACTATTGGAGCACAGCAAACTGAAACATAGTTTTGTTATGCTGGCTGCAAACATTGAATGTTGATTGCCACTCACACATAATTCACACAGATTGGTGTTGATCAATACCTGGGACACCGTGCAGGGGTGTAACTAGGAGAGGCTTCCCATTAAAAAAATTATATAAATATTTAGGCTGCATTCACTTAAACGTGTGCCACCCCGGCTATAGCCTGGCATGCTCTACGGCTCACCCCTCCTCTCTTCATAGAGAATAGAGCCCAGTGGTCATTCTTACGACACGCTTTATCTCTTTTGCGGCCATGGCTCGAAACAGTGAGTACTGTGCTCACCGTACAGAGCCCAGGCACTATAGACGCCCATAGGGAAGTATATATGGCAGCAAATTAGCAGACAGATATACGTCCCCCATACGTTCTTGTGAATGCAACCTTATACAGACATGTTTATACATTTACACACATTTATACACTGATATATACACACCTTTATATACTTATAGACACACATAAAGTTCTACACTTGCATACTTGCACCCATATACATACAAGTATACACACACACATTTATGCACTCATATACATTTATACACTAATACACAGAGTATATACAAACTCATACAGTATATACACACACAGTATAAACATATATTTATATATACACACACATACAGTATACAGTGACCATATATAGACATACATGCAGTATAAAAACACCATATAGACACATGCTGCATTTACATACAAAATATACACACACAGCAAATACACACACATTCAGTATATACAGAATATACATACCATATACACAGCATATACAAAAACACAAATACTATATACACATACATATATGTATATGCATATATTTAAATGTGTACATATTGCCCCAGCAGAGAGGTGGGCGGGCCAAGTTTAGGAAAGCACTGGCTGGGACACAGAGGGAGGGGTCCGGGGGCATGATCCGGCAGTGCATCCCAGCCCTGGGGGCTAGAGATCCTAATACAGCTGCTAGAATCCATATAAGAATGCTTGGATCAGTGGTGTAGTAGGTTTTATGTTAAACCCCAAGGGTTAAAAACCATGCTACAGTTTATAGCAGTCATAGAAGAATGTTGATCGTCTTTTGCATATAATTAACACAGACTGGTTTTGCAGGTAAATTGGAACCCAGTCTCTTTGTCAGCGTTTTATTCACACACTGCCCAAGTAATTAGCAGTGTAAGCGGCTCCAATGTGAAGCCTCATGGCTTAAAAACGCTACTGTAATCACCGCAAGAGTGTTAGGTACCTTGTTCACAGATTAGTGTTTAATGTGCAACATTGTTTCAACACTGTTTAAACACAAAGTAACAGAGTCTCATTTGTTTAATAAATATTGTGGGTATACTGTTGCAACACCACAATAAAAATTAAAGATGCAATATTTATCTAATAGAACACAAGAAACACAATTTTAGATTGATGGTGTACAATAATAAACCATACACTCCTACATTCCCTCAATTTATGGGAATATATGCAAATTAAATTATAGGGGTCTATATTTGCATATTGGAGGCTACCACCTCCAGCCCTTTCCCTACTGCCAACACTCTGCACTGAGTGACTACTAACGCCACTGCCTCGCTGAGCCCCAGTGCCACTGCTTACTTGGACCAGCGAAGCGGTGTTTGTACCTCAGGCCACAGTAACGACTTACTGCCTGCTTCGCTTACTGACGCGCAACCTGACACCCTCTTCTCCCGACGATGATGATGACTCACTGGCTTCACCCGGCTCTCTCTCTCTGGCTGAGGGAAATGAGCAGGAAAGAGGCTGGTTGAGGACAGGTGAGGGCCGCTGACCTGCTCCTGGGCTATGCCAACTAAGAGTTGTATTTGACAAACCCACAGAATCTTGGCTGGGGTTGTCAGATGACAAAGTCAAACAATCGACAAATGTGCTGCGACCTGTGCCTGCTCCACCTGCTACCTCTTGACATAGATCTACTTTATTTAAAAAATCCTTGAAATTTGGGGTATACAGAAGCACAAGAACTGACACCCTAGAATAGGAGCAGAAATTACCAAGGAAACTATGTGGATTTTACACAGATTACTTCCTATTCACTTCAGCAACAAAAATGAACTGCTGCTTGGGTTATACAGATCCCCCAAAACAGACACCCTGGGATTGGAGCAAAAATCGCTACAGCACAGTACAGTACAAACAGCTAGACGCTGGAGACAGCACATGCAGTGTGAAATGCAGTGATTGGAAATGGCTGCCTGTTTTTATGGGGCTGTGTGATGTCACATAAGCCTGACGGTCGCCGATTGGCCTTCAGGTCTGCACATGTGATTGAGGGTGTTCCTTTCTTCTTCCCAGAGTTCTCTGCCCCATGTAACACGTTGTGCTCATGCCCACTTTGGTAATAAAGGAGAAAATAAAAAACTTTGTTCCCACAAATTGCTGTGAACTTTGTGACGAATCGAATTCACCCTGAAATTCAGACTGAATTCCACTTCATTTGAATCAATTTGCCCATCTCTAGTGTCTAGTATAAATGGCTTCGTCAACTAGTTTGCACCAGTATTTAGCTGCAGAATACTAGTTTACTTTGCACCCCTCAAGAGGTGGAAAAACGTATACCTCCCAACCATCTCAGATCCAATGGGACAGTCTAGGTTCTGTCCTGCTGCCCACCTGGCGGGAGGTATATGCTGGGACATCAGCTCTTTTGGCATCCTCCGGACACCAACTTAAGTAATTACAGTCATGATACAGAGAGTCAAGCAGCTCCCTACATTGTCACTGCCTCTGCTATGTGTAGTAGAACTGGCAGGTGATGACAACATGTGATGATGTCATCCCTGCCTGCTGGCTTCACTTCTACATACAGCAGAAAAAGAGAGGAGAGAGGAAATGCTGTGGGGGAATGGGGAAAGGTCAGTATTATTATGTTAGTTTATTATGTTACTGTGGGGGCAAAATAAGAGGTGGAGAAAGGGGCACAATAAGGAGAGCTGCAGAATTAGGTGAAGAGCTTCTGGGGGTGAAAAACATGAGTGGAAGCTACTCGGAAAGCATAAAAAAATGCATAACAAATGAGGTGGAGCTGGGGGCACAATATAAGAGGGAGAAATGAAGGGCACTAAGAAAGAAATTATACTGTGCAGAGATGGAGCAAAATAAATTTCCACAGCCGCATAGCGCGTCACATATTTTGTCCCTCTTTCTCTGCTATGAAAGATGTACCAACTATTTGTGTTAGATTTGTTGAATCTTGTAACTGCTCTGTCACTGTTCATCCTGTCTAAGGCCTAGGCCAAAGAGAGAGAAAGTGCTACAGAATTTCAGGCAAGGTAACTCTACCCAAATAAGAAAAGAAAGTCCAGTGGATCCAAGCACATTGCCAAACTAAGCACCTGATCTTTGTAAGAAATATTTGTGCTACATTGCACCTTTCCAGCACTGTGAACAATGGTCCTTTTCACTGCTCACTGTTGCACCTGTAATAAGTACATAACTATCTCCTTCAGCGGGGTCTCTAATCTCATATGTACTTTCAATATGTCCTTTGTTGTACATCTGGAGTATTAGTTGGATAACACATAATACATTAGTTTGTATATGGATCCGGTGCTCTTAAAATTAAAGGAGCATTATGCTTTCATAAAAGAAAATGTATTATTTGTATATTGTAAAGTCTCAAAATAGACAATATCAACATTAAGTAATTTTCTTTAGTAATTTCTCTTTTGATTTTACACCTTTTTATACTTCCATCAGATAAAATTCTTGATGAACACACAGGTGCAGGATGGATTACAGTTATGAAAATTGTGTCTTGTAAGGACCTGTGTGATCATTATATTAAATTGTTATATGTGATCATTTTATGAGAGCAAGCAAAGGTCTTCAAGATCATAAGGAAATCATATACACAGTGTAATTCTTAACAAATGAAAGGTGTAAATAAAGTTATACATCAGATTGAAGACCTGAGCTGTTCAATGCTGAGCTGGAAAAATATGTCCCACTACAAGAGGTCAGGTCCTCATACCACCGCCATGGTTAGATACATAAATTTAGTTAGATATATGCACACCGATAGTCATTTTTTTGACGTTTCGAGGGGAAAATGTTAATTTTTTCCATCACAAAGGAGCAGATACTGGTCCTACTGACCAGGGTCAGGAACTAAGAATAATCCTTACTGAGACTTTTACAATTAAGGCCACATTTTAGGCATGTGGAGACGTATAGCTATTGCTGCTCCACTAAGGGTGCGCTGGCTGATTGGTGTGCTGGCTGATTGGTGCGCTGGCTTACTACCTCCAACTTATAATCCGGCACCTCCCTTCCTGCCCTGCCAGATCTTTCCTTAAAAAAAGCTCCCCAGCGATATTCCTGCGTTCCTGTGTGTTCCCGTGTATCCTGTGTTCCTGCTTCCGTGTGTTTCTGCTCCTGACTTCCCATATCCTGCATTCCTGTGTGCCCCTGTTCCCGTTCCCATCTGCTTGGACCTCCCGTTTCTGACCTCGGATTGGACTTGACATTGTAACTCTGCCGCCTGCCTTGACCCTGTGCCTGGACCTGACTCTGAGACTGTCTCCTGCTAAGGTACTTCGACCTCATATCAATTTCTCTTGATGTTCAGCAATCAAAACTATAAGCAAAATACCACATGCAAAGTTATCGAGCAATAATTTAATACCAATTTCATCTTACAAATTTTTGTACAAAAAGCCAATGCATCAACCTAAAAACTGCATCACACTCTAAATCTAGTCACAAAATCAGGTATATTGGGCAATTCTGTCTCAATTACGTGGTTAAAATGCATTCCCTAATTCATTACATGGCTAGATTTCCCATATAATATAGATAAATCCTTAGG
This sequence comes from Engystomops pustulosus, assembly GCA_019512145.1. Taxonomy (NCBI): domain Eukaryota; kingdom Metazoa; phylum Chordata; class Amphibia; order Anura; family Leptodactylidae; genus Engystomops; species Engystomops pustulosus. The sequence continues at coordinate 111,203,173 of CM033647.1, forward strand.
AAAAGTAGCTATAGGATAGAAAAGTGTATAAATACAGACCATGGAAGTACATGTATTATTATACTTATATTTTAGATCATTTGTGAGGTTATGGAGGCATGCGTCTGTTTGGATAGATATTTTGCTTGAAAAAGGTTTTAACTGTGGACATCTGATTCCTGAGAGATAACTCCCAATCAATAAATTCCCCAAGTCTTGTATGTTGTCTGAGTTGTGATTCCTTGCAAGAGAGGTGGTTGTTTTCTAGAGTGTATGACTTGATTTAGTTTTTAGATCAAGCTTAAAGGGGTGGTCTGTGTTAAGGCAGACATATGCAACATCCCCCACCAGGGCCTAGCCTTTTCTTGGGGCCTGGAGGTAGCAAGGGCCCAGAATACCGGAGTGGCTGGCGGTTGCGGCCTAGGCACGCTGATGTCATCATAATTGTTATGGGGACCGGAGGGCTGTCCTACAGCCTGGCAGGTCTCCAGCAGGTGGTGTGTGCAAGAAAGATGGAGAGGCTGAGGTACTGGTTCTCTCTGGAGCAACACCCTTAGTATCTGTAATATATGTCCCTGGGTAACGGATGGGGAGCCTGTAGTTGTTATATAGTCATATCCAGGGATCAGACGGAGGCAACGTTGGGTCAAATAACTCATGGTTCTTTATTAGAACAACCGCAGGCAACGGGCCAAATATCTTGTTACAGATTTCGGATTACAGGATGGTTTCGGATTACTGGAGTGGTCATGGAGAGTGATCCTCAGGAGTTGGTTCACCAGCCTGGTAGTGGATGCCGGCTGCGATGTAGCTGTGTCCAATACTGGATGCTGCAGCTTTGTCCTGGGTGATAGTTTTATGTGTAGCACTGAAGGTGTGCTACACACTGTCTCTCTGGTCACTGATAGATCTGTGCTCTCTAGGGTGAGCTGGTGGTAAAAACTGCTCCTGTGTCAGGAGTTAGATTCCAAGAGCTTCTCCTATGGTGAGAGCTCGGGCTGATTACGTCACTATGTACTTAGCATATTTACCTTGAGGTTTTGTACCTTCATTTGTGCCATGACTAAGGGTGCGTGTAGCACCCTTCTCCTCCTCCTACCCTGACATCTTTGGTGTGCAGCTCCTCGCAGCTACTCACCCTCGTCCGAGAAGCCGGCGTTCTGTGAATGCGCAGAATGGCTGGCCCGCGGCTGCGCGGCCACTGTTCTGAAGCCAGAGCTACTGTGCATAAGCAGAACTCCGGCTTCTCGGATGAGGGCACGCAGCTCCTCGTAGCTGTCACGGTAGGAGGAGAAAAGAGGCTACTGTTTCGGTGGAGTAGCCGCAACATGTAGCCCCATGTCTGGCTACTCCACACCCCAGTAGCCACTTTAGAAAATTTACATATTAGGGTATTAAAGATTTTAAAAAGCGGGGACGTGAGGATTATCCCTAAAAAGTGCTATCCTCACATCCCATACATCCATCTACCACCCGTTCTACCTTTATAGGAAGAATCGGGGTGGTAGGTTCCCTTTAAATAAACAATTTTACCAGAGATTAATAGACATTTAACATAAGTCACTTTACATTTTCATATGGTCTGTAAATAATTATACTTTAAGCGCAAAACATAAACTATTGTTTTACATTCAATAGTGTCTGTGCGGGTGGTCAGAAAACCAAAATTGTAGTGCCTAATTTAGTGCATAGGAAAGAGTTTTCTATCCCATGGTAATCTGTAGCCGCAGTGTGTAATATGTATGGCCATAATAATAGCCTGCATTCAAGGAATCAATAACTACAACAGAAGATGGTATTTCTGGCCAACTATTCTTAGAGAAATGTCTTATGTCCGAGCACAGTTTATTCATCAAATCCCACACAAATCCAAACTATCCTGGAATATTCCATTTTCAACAGAGATTAAAAAGGAAACAAAGACAACAATAATTTGTGTGGATGTTGCCACACAAAAGGAAAAGGGGTTAATCCTCATACATTCCATGACATAAATAAGAATTGTAGTGTAAGTAATTTGTACATTGGTGTATGTCAATGTAACTGTATTAAGCCATAAAGGTTTTTTTTATTTCAATACATTAATGAACTCTTCATATGCCAGGTCATTAATATCATATTGGTGATGGTCAGACACCCAGGGCAGCTACTGATCAGATGTTCTAAGAAGCCATTGGTCAAGCTTAGTTGACATTGTTCGCCATTCAAGTATTATAGTATCATAGTAAAAAAGGATAAAAAAAGACAACAGTCCATCAAGTCCAACATTATATTTTGTGATTATCCAGAAGAAGAAAAAAACCCTACAAGGCTGATGCCAATTGGCCCAAAGCAGGGGAAAGAGGGCTTTCAGTTAAGTTGTAATTTTGTTACAAGACCCTTCACCCATTGCCTATAAGGTCTAATACAAAAGTGATCACCCTTGATGATTTTATGTGGTTGCAGGTTTATCTCACTGCAGTGTAGTAGCCAGAGTATAGCTTCACCCTAGGGCACCCGTTCCTGAATGGCATCCATCCCCAACCCCTGAACTGCACTAGGCTATTACTAAGTGGCAAATCAGTAAAATCTGCCTTGTGTTTGTAAAGTTACTGTTTCATTACACTAGCAGACTTGGTTTTAATTTGTCCATCTGTATAAAGATATTATTGGAAATAATTGCAGAAAATCTTTGGTGTTCTTGATCCCATATTTCAGAGAGAAACAAAATAATCATAACTATAAGAAATTATTCCTCAATTTTTTTAGGATTCAATATATTCAAGATGCTGAAACGTAACCAGGATATGGCCACTTTTGCTGTATGTTTATTTAGATATGTAAATAAGCTGCCGTATGTTTACTGATGTATATATCAGCTAGTCTGTGTTTAGACTGCATGGCACATGCTGAATGGGTTAATCATGTGAGCAAGTTTCTTTGTATCACCATAGGGGCAATGTATCAACAGGAAGATTAAAGAAAGTTTAAGTAGATGTTGGTTTTCACACATTGCTTCAATTCCTGCTGGCATGCTATGCTTAATGTGCATACCACTGGAAGCTCACTTAACATATGGAGGCTTAACACTTGCTCTGCCGAAAAATGCTAAATGATTTTTTACTATTACTACAGCCCTAGAAATTTTATTCATTTAATAATTATCTTCAGATTTCCAAAACACTATCAATAGATATTTTTTTTATTCTAAGTAGAAATTTATAATAACACACATTATTAAAAGGGGTTTTCCACTTACAGCAAATAACTTATATGGTGTGTGCAAGGAAAAGTTTCAATTTTGCAATTTTGCAAAATACTTTCTGATCTAGATCTCTGCTTGCTGCCCTGCTATAGAAAACTTCTATATTTACCTCCACTGGATAGTAATCTGTCCAGTTAGTATCACACGGCTCTGATTGCTCTCTGTGATTCTAACGGATTATGCCCACGTGTGTCAATGGACAGATTTCTATCCACTGGAAGTAAACATAGAAGCATTATATAGCAGGGTAGCAGCAAAACCACAAGGAATTGATACAGAAAGTGTATAGGAAAACTGTATAACTGTTCCTTACACAAACAATATACATTTATTTACTGAAAGTGGACAATCATTAAAGGGGTTTTCCCATGAAAGAAAATTTACTTTACTAAAATTTTGTAAAATTTTACAATTTTATTGCTGTTTTAGCGCTTATCACTCCTTAGGCTGGTCAGTGCAAATTCCCAGAGTGTGGGTGGGGACTCTCTAACCAGACACATTATAATCCATCTAGTTCTGTTTGGTGACAATGTGGTTAGAACATGGTACAGGTGTATAAACACTTTTATGTGGCTTCTGATATTGTACTAACACACTGACACATAGAAAGAGAGATGAGACAGATCAGAGATGTCTGAGATACCTATTACAGAGAGGCATAACAGAGGCTGACAGACTTTTACACTGTCAGCTCTGCTACATCTCTGTTCTCACAGATATTTGCCTGCCTCCCCCACTTATCTGCTTGTAGTTTGCAGATTCTCTCTGCTCAGGATGTGTTGCTTGCAGGAAGTGAATCAGTGAGTGTCAGTGTGAGCTCCAGAACTGCAGGGGGCGTGGCTACAGGCACAGAGCAGTGAGAGACAGAGAAACTCAGCTCGCAGCTGTCACACAGGAATCCAAGAAGCTACAGGGTTGTGTCTAGGGACAAATAAGGCACGTTAAACTTTGTACACACCTGCATTTAGCTGCAATTTAAACAAATAGCATGATAGAACTCATTAGATCTCCCCCCTACTCAGTACTGTTTAATGGGATCTATGCTAGTGGTATCCATTGTGCAACGAAGTGGGCTGTCTGTTGTCGTGTACCTTATAACATATGTGAATCTGTTGCTGTAAAATCATAAGAAAAGTAATTACTTTAACAAAGGAAACATTTGACCCTATATAATTAAAATGGCTAGGCTTGCTCTTTACTTTAATGTTTTCTTGTAATGCCAATGAGAAAACTTTTTTTGTGAGATTTATAGGAGAACCTGTCAGCAATTTCAAAGACAATAATAACAAAATGTTGCGTGTAGGTCTCAATGAATTGAGACCTACACGCAACAATAACAGTGAGGGCCCTGCCTGTGAGAGCTTACAGTCTAGGATGATGAAACAGGAGACAAAAGGGGTTAAAGAGCTTGAAAAATGGTGCAGCCATTCTTTATAAGGGAATAAAAATAATTTTAAAAAATAAAAATGCTGCTTGAACTAGTCATCAGCCGTCATCTTCTATACGTAAATACATTATATACATAAAGTTTCCTAAACATCCCTTCCCTCCTCCTTAAAACACCTGTGTCCCTCTACTTAATTTGTTATAATATAATATTTTTACTATTCGTTCAAATCTGTTGAATGACAAAATACTGAAGGGTGCAATTTCTAGTGTGCATACAGATGCAATTATTTAACATCTTTCACGTTCCAACTTTTGGGTAATGTCTATATGCCATATACATTCTGAAGACTTTCATGTGAATGTGTGCAGAATAACCCATATTTCATTGTGATATAGTGCATACAATTTAAAATGTGGATTTGTCTGCTTCCACCAAACATTAGTGTAAGTAATCAATGATAGGCCCATAACAAATACTGTATATACTCGAGTATAAGCCGACCCAAGTATAAGCCGAGACCCCTAATTTTTCCACCAAAAACTGGGAAAACCTATTGACTCAAGTATAAGCCGTGGGTGTAGTACAGCTAACCCCATGTAGTATACAGCCAACCCCATGTAGTATGCAGCCAGCCCCAAGTAGTGTACAGCCAGCCCCAAGTAGTATACAGCCAGCCCCATATATAATACAGCCAGACCCATATATAATACAGCCAGCCAGCCCCCTATAGTATACAGCCAGCCAGCTCCCTGTATGTTAAGCACATTAAAAAAATAAACTTAATACTCACCTTCCGGCGATACTCACCCGATTCTCGGCAGTGACTCCCGGCGGCTTCTGTCTTCTTTCTTCTCTAGGCGGGGAGATCATCATAGTGTGCGCCGGCGGGGAGATCGCATGGACGAGACTCTGCCGGCTAGAGAAGAAAGAAGACAGTAGCTGCTGCCGGGGATTGAGAGCCGGCGCCGAGGAACGGGGGTGAGCATTGCTGGAAGGTGAGTATTAAGTTTACTTTTTTAATGGGCTTAACATCAGGATCGGGAGCCGCAGCTGGGGATCTGGGCACCGGAGGGTGAGTATTACATGTTTTTTAAATTGACTCGTGTATAAGCCGAGGTGAGGTTTTTCAGCACATTTTTTGTGCTGAAAAACTCGGCTTATACACGAGTATATACGGCAAGTAGCAAATCTACAGAACTCGGAAGCATAGCACATATTACATGAAAGTCGTAAGTAAAGATATAAGCTCATAGTTTTTATAATTCAAAATACTGTTATATTACTCATTTTATATTGTTTATCTTCCCTAACTGCACCCATTTTTGCCCTAGCACATGTGCACTCTAGCTATTACTATCATTTCACCCTGAGAAATGTAGCAAACTTAGAATCACATCAACCTCTTCATGCCGAGTGTTTTTGTCTTTCACTCGTCACAGTAATTGCAACCGTGTGTAGAGAAGTTTTGGTAATGACTGAGTGAATTTTTCCAGGAGCTACTAGGAAATGTGTGTGTAAAGCAGCTTTCTTAAATGAAGAAATACTTAACTTAATTTTAGCTTGTGACTAGCTGTAGACCAAGTTTACTTTTACATTACAATGTGTATGTATACCATGGCTCTAATCTACTTTACTCCCCAGCAAAGTATCGTAAAAAAAAAACTTTCATGGGAAGCGAATTAATCTGTCAATATGACTTTTGAAGAAGTAATTCATCTGCCCAGAGGAAATTGTCCATAATATGAAACAAAAAAGTAAAATTTTATTAAGAAGCTATCCTACTTAAAACCAAGCATAAAAGAACAGGAATATTTTATGAGTGTAAATTCAATTATCAGAGATTGCGGGTTATCAAGCAGGCTTGCGCGTTCTCACGAGCACAAGATACATTCGTTTTTAAATTTTTAACAATTTATTATATTTATTTTAACCCCTTGCCGCCAAAGCCACTTTTAACCTTCCTGACACATGTGTCACTATAAGTGGTTATAACTTTAAAACGCTTTAACATATGCAGGTGATTTTGAGACTATTTTCTTGTGACACATTGTTAGTTGAAAAATGTGGGTTATATATTTGGCGAAAATTTAGAAAAATTCCAGATTTTCCAAATTTTCAACTTTTTCGACACATGGTCATGATGTGTCGACATATAGGGGCACATTTACTTACCCATCTCTGCGCATTCCCCAATCCTGAGTGTCCAACGAGAATGAACTCTGCCTTGATTCACGTAGATCGTGTGCCCGATATTCTGCATGTGTCGCTCCCCACTCAGGTCCACCGGAGTTCACCTTCTTCTTTCTGGTGTATGTAAGTGCTTGGGCTTACGACACAATTTTACTGTTAAATCCCACGCTCAGTCCGAATCCGTTGGATCGTCTGACGGCCCGCCCCCCCCCATTTCTGTCGCATGAAAGCCGACGGCAATGTGACAAAATCCGATTGCGTGCAACACAATCCCCTTCTAAATCCCTGTTCTTCCCCGAAAACGTCGGAAAACCCGATGGAAATGCGGCCGCAGGACCCTTACTAAATAAGTCATAAATAACTTGATCATTTAACTTATGTTGACATTGTTTATAATGAATACTCTCATTTTTGTAGGATGTTATGAGGCTTAGAATTTTATGTGCGATTTTTCACATTTTCATAAAAACGCTAAATCATACTTTATCGGGCCCCTGTCAGGATTCAGAGGTAGTGGACACACTGAACCACCGTGGACCATGACATAAGCCGATACCTGGGAGCAGAGTCTAAGTGGCACCCGGTTTTCACCAGAGCCCACCACAAAGAGGGTTAGACTTGCTGCAGTGTGGTACCATCAGATAGCTCCACAGGCTCGACTTTGTCCGCAGTGGTGGCCAAGGTGAGGTACAGAGTTGTGAGGCAGAAACATGGTCGGGCACAGGCAGGAGGTCGAGACAGGCAGCACAATATCGAGGTCAGAGGCAGAGCAGAATGGTCAGGAGTCATCTTTGGAGCGCGGTCAGGTAACAGTGAACCAGGGGACCGGAGAGGGGCATGGGGGTGCCTGCAACCTGGGACATGGGTCGCAGGAGCACTAGTGACAGCCCTGCACAGATTTCAAGTCACTTTCAGAGGCCTGAATTATAGTGACTGATTTCTTAAGGTCTGTGTAACACTGCATAATCTGTGTGTGCTATATAAATAAAGGAATTATTATTGTAGTAAAACAATCTCACAATTTTAGAAACAACCCCCTTCAACATATGTAAAACTATTTTTATGAAGTTTGCTAACCTTTTAATTGTTTACAGGGGTTAAAACAAAATCAGTTACAATATGGAAATGTACATTGTTTGGCTAAATGTATTATTACGGGTGCTCCCGCGATCCATATCGCGGATCGCGGGTGTACCCGTGCTCTGCTGCCTGCTGGTCCCTGTCACCCTGCCCTCACTTACCTCTCCTGTCTCCTGTCTGTGCTCCGGCTCCCGGCGTGTAGGCCGCATGTTTCTTCCCTGCAGGCGTGCGCTCCTGCCACTAGGGGGCGCACGCGCTGACTTCTAAAGCCTTTAAGGGCCAGCGTCCTCCTGATTGGCTCCTGCTAATCTGGCTTGCCCATATAATCTGGCACCTCTCTTTACTCCTGGCCGGATCTTCTCCTAGGATCTCCTATGGTTTCCAGGCTTCCCTGTGTTCCTGTGTGTCTCCAGCATGCCCATATGCTCCTGGTGTGTCCTGTCTTCCAGCGTTTCCAGATGCCTCCGTGTCTCCTGTCTCCAGCGTTCCCCAGGGTTCCAGTCCAGCAATGTCTCCAGTCCATGCCAGCGTTACCAGTGTTCCTCTGTGTTTCTGCTGTCATCCCAGGCTTGGACTGTTTCCTGCACATCCCTGTACCTTGGCTGCCACCGTGGGCCTCATACCATCTCCCGCTGTGGTCCAGAGAGTCCACTGGTCCACAGACTCATCCCTCCGGACTCTATCCATAGAGACTTTTAGTTCTGTTATCGGTGTGACCAAATACCAACGTTCCACAAAGACTAATACCCAATTTTTCCAGAGTATAACAATACCCCATATTTGGTAATAAATTGCTGGATGGGCACACACCAGGGCATTGAAGGGAAACTGCGCCATTCAAAGCAGATTTAAATTGTCACTTTATAAATGTTATACAACTTTTTTTTTTTTGCAATTTGAACATAGGAAGAAAAAGAAGTTGCATGAATGGGATCCCATTCATAGCTAGTGGTCCTTAGCATGTCGCTACAGTATAATTCAAGTACTGCCCGTAATGAGTTCAGAAATTAATCTAAGGTAGTAAGCACATTAGGGGAAAGGATTTATTCAGGAGTACTTGTTGAGGTATTGCAGTTAAAAATTAGAAAGAGTATTTGCCTTAACTTTTATAGAATCAGGACTATAATTAATAAAGGGTCTGAGACCACCATCCTTCTTATCCGCAAAGTAAAAGTTCTCCTATAAAATGATTAAAAATGGAGATATTTCCCATCTAGAGGATGTCTGGATTATTCTTTTGCATAGGTTTGAGTATTCTCTTGAATAACCTCATGCACTGAATGAGATCAACTGGACATCTCTGTCTTTGGTTATTTTGGGAAATCCTGGGAAATCAATCTCAAAGTTTTAAGTTTAAAGACTTAAGTTTTTCTTTATATCGGAGAACAAATTTTTCATAACAAAGAAACAATACAAACTTTGAATGACTTTAGCCAACCTACACCAATATCTAAGGGGTTTTGAAGCTGATTCTTCAGCCTTTCAATGGGGTAGAATCCAGTCGGTAATCAAGAAAGGAGGAACTAGCTGCAATAAATCCAGCCCAGAGCCTGGATGCAAATGCAAAATAAATAAAGTGTTAGTCTCAAAGTCAACCAAGCCCTGTTCAGAGACAGATTTATTACCTAAACACAAAGAAACTTGAAGGAAAACTTTGGTTGACTAAGTGACTTCCTCGAAAGTTTACCTCACTACAGAGGGTACTCTTGAGATGTTGAATGAAAAAAACATTTCCATGCTAAACACCAACATGTACACTTACACATATGGTAACTTTTGAGATTTCATAAAAAAAAAGTACCTATGATGCTGGAGGTCACTTCCACCTTGCAGGTCTATGTCCTTTACGCTTATTTATACATGAGATCACAATGATGCCAAAAGTCCTGAGGCAGATTTCATATAGGAATATGTAGACATTGTAGGCCCCTGTAAAAGTACAGGCTGGAGTGTTATAGAGCAACACACAGACAGGAATTATTTAGCAGATGCACACTACTCACTACTCTATTCTTTTGCCCTGCACTTGCTGCTAACATCTCCCCCTCCCCCCAGCCCTGTCCAGTCTGACACAGAAGCAGGGGGCCTGGGGATGGAGGGGAAGATAATTGATTGTATGTGCAACATCCCCCACCGGGGCCTAGCCTTTTCTTGGGGCCTGGAGACAGCTGGGGCCCGGAATACCGGAGTGTCTGGCGGTTGTGGCCTAGGCACGCTAGTGTCACAGTGCTTGGTATGGGGACCGGAGGGCTATCCTACAGCCTGGCAGGTCTCCAACAGGTGGTGTTGGCAAGAAATTATATGGAGGGAGAGGCTGTAATGCAAGTTCTCCCTGGGGCAGCCCTTAAAGTCTTTAGTATTTGTCCCTGGTAGATGGATTGGGTGCCCTTAGTGCAGTACTGGAGTGATTTTGGAGAGGAAACTCAGGAGTTGTCTCACCAGCCTGGATGCAAGGGCAGGCTGGGATGTAGCCGTGTCCAATCCTGGAAGCTGCAGCTTTGTCCTGTTTGTACTGTGTCACTCTGTCTGTAATAGCTTAGCTGAGGCCTAGGAGCTCCTCATATGGTGAGAGCTGGGCCTGAGAGATCTGGTCTCTCTCAAAGCTGGGTCTCAAGAATACTGACTCCTCCCCTGACTAAGGGTTTAGTTACTCCTCTAGTCAGGTGGTCTCCCTCTCCAATCACACTCCAGTTACAATAGTGGAACATCATTGGATGACAACATTAACATGCTTAACCCTTGCCTATCCAGGCAGAATCTACCGCAGTTCAATTATCTCTATATGTACTGAGTAGTAAAAAGGCTTATTCGCAACTACTCCTCTGCCATGCGCATTGGCAGGGACGTTGCATATGCTGGTAATAAATGCATAGAATTAATAACAAATGTGCACAGACAGAGACATGTCTGTGAGTTCTGCCTGCACACTCTGTATGATGTGGCAACACATTCGCATCATACAGTGTGTGTGGGCAGAGCGCAAAGGCCTGACTCTGCCTCGCTGCTACACTTGGAGAAGAGGAAGATTGCAGGAGCGCGGGACGGTAAGTACTAAATTGTTATTTTTTTGGTATATGACTAAGGTGGCTAAGGAGGCTGCTAAACCTTTTATTAATGAGAGGAGGCTGTTGTACATTTTTTAAATGAGGGGAGTCTGCTGGACATCTTATTAATGAGGGTAGGCTGATGAAGACTTAATTAATGAGGGGTGCTACTGCTAGACATTGTATTAAGAGGGGAGGCTACCGCTGAACATTTTATTAATGAAGGGAGGCTGCTGCTGGACATTTTATTAATGAGGAGGGCTTCTGCTGGAAAGTATATATGTAAGAGTTAAGCTCCTAATTTTACCACAAAAGACTGGAAAAACCTATTGACTTGAGTATAAGCCTAGGGTGGGAAATGCATTGGTCACAGCCTCCAACCAGTATATAGCCAGCCATCCCCCAGTATATAGCCATCAAAAGACATGCCCCCCAGTACATAGACCACCCCTGATCCCCAGCATATAGCAGCAGACCCTGCCCCCCACTATATTCCAGCGACCCATGTCCCCAGTATATAACCAGCTGTCCAGTTCCCCAGTATATAGCAAGCAGCCCATGTCCTTCAGTATATACACAGCAGCCCCCTAGTATATATCCAGCCCTGCCCCAGTATATTGCCAGCAGCCCATGCCCCCTAGTATATAGCCAGTATCCCATGCCCCCTAGTATATAGCCAGCAGCCCATGCACCCAGTATACTGCCAACAGCCTCCTGATATATAGCCAGCACCAGCCTCCTGATATATAGCCAGCAGCCCATGTTCCCCAGTATATAGTCAGCACCCCCTGATATATATAGGCAGCAGTATACAGGCAATGTCATGGGTGCCCCTCTCTGTGTCCCAGGACCCCCGCAGCTTTCTGTCTCACCTTGCCACGTTCCAGCGATCGGCTAAAGAGGGGAATGGGAGGCGGTAGAGAGGGTAAGGGGTAGAGCGGGACGGGAGTAGGGGTAGAGGTAAGAGAGGAAAAGGTGTAGGAGATAAGGGTAGAGAGAGGATAGATGAAGGGGAAGAGAATGGCATAGAGCATTGATGGCCAACCTATGACACGCGTGTCAGTGCTGACACGCCTAGCCATTTTCACTGACACGCGCCCACCAGAGAGTTAAGTTTCATGTACACGGCCAGGTGCAGTAGCGGGAGGCTGAGAGATTGCACTGAGCTCCCAGCACTCCCCCCTTCTCCTCCCCTGTGTGAGCTATGCCTTGTGTCTTCAGGTATCAGCACCGGGCACAGCAGGGGAGGTGACCCGGCCACACACCGAGGAGACTCCTCTGCAGCTAGTCTATGTCCCCCCCCTCCTCCTCCTGTTCCTCTCCCGGTGTGAGCTCATGTCTCTGTAACATCCCGGGGCACAGCAGAAGAGGTGACCCGGCAATAGGAGACTCCTCTGCAGCTAGCAGTTGTTTCCCCTCCTTTTCCTCCCCCTGTGTGAGCTGTGCCTCGGGTGTCATCACAGGGCACAGCAACACAGGTGACCCGGCCATAAACACATGGAGACTCCTCTGCTGCTAGTGATTGCTGCCACCCTCCCCCTCCACAGCTCAGTCAGAGGCCACATCGCTGCTGCCTTGTGTGATGTCCCAGCAGCTGCCAACTCTACACTGACCAGCTTCACAGCAGGGACCAAGGAGGACAACCACTCCCATCATACAGTGAGTAAGGTCAGTGCACTGTATGATAGAAGACAGTCATCAAGGCTTGTGTGTCAGTTTTGTGACGTACAAGCCCTGAAATAATTGCAACACCAGACATTGCGATTAATTTGCTCCTCACACCTTCTCCATGCCATGGGGGCATGAAGAAAATGCGGACAGCGGCACCTGCGCCCTCACTATAACCTGTGAACTTTCAGGACTGAAAGTTTGCAGGTTACTAAGCAATTCCACACGTGTCTGATTGTAGCCGATCTATTACAATGTGCGATTTGCACATAGCAATAGATGATGTGGAAAATCCCCATATACTTCCATATTGGTAGTATCAATCACACATTCCTAGGGTTAAATAATATACATATTTGTTATTTAAACTATAAATATCACAAAATTATGGTTTTTTTGTCAAGGTGACACACCACACGAGTTATGCTTGATTTTTTGGCGAATTTCGACACACCAAGCTCAAAAGGTTGCCCATCACTGGCATAGAGAGAGGAGAGCAGAACGGGTAGGGAATCGGGGTAGTGATAAGGGAGGAGAAAGGTTAGGCGATGGGCATAGAGAGAGGAGAGGGGCTAGAGGAGGAAGGTAACGAGAAAAGGTGGAGTGACTGAAGTAAATCGATGTGTGTACGTTGAAATTAGCAGAGCTGCGTTTATGTCTATAGGGTTGTTGAGTCCTGACTCTCTACCCAGTCCCCAATCCCCTATGGATGTCTGTGCTAGCACTATTAACAGTACTCTATGTGACCGTTGTAATTGTTGTCTATGTTTCATGCTGCTTCATTACTTTTGTGCTGGTTCCCAGGACATTTGTGTGTATCAGGGTCCATTAGACACGGTACAGGATTGTAATGTGAATCTTTTCCCCTCTACATTATGTTATCTAATAGGGGTCCTTTTACATAATGTAATACATTTAGAGGGAGATTTATATGAAATAATTCATTTAGAGGGGTGTTATTTATATAATTGGTTAACGGGTTCTATAAATAACATGATTTGGAAGTGCACTGTATTATATTTTAAGCATTTTAGAAACTGTACATCTTCTAATTTATTCAGAGGGATTGTATTAATCCTAAATAAATCAGTGGGGTACTAGATTTTATAATAAAGTAAGGGGGGCTGAATATAATCTTAGTTATTTAGTGGGCTCAGGAGATAACTAGTTATTAATTTTATTATATTTTAAATATTATTTATTCATTGGCATAGTATCAAGAATTCACTTAGTTCTATGGGACTGGTAGAGACAGCCAAGGAGGATACATTTATTTCATGGCACAAGCCTCTTAAAGCCTAAAATAGAAACGACCCCTGAAATGAATATAATAATAAACATATAAATGAATTGCAATATTTAAAAATGTGTTATAAACTACTGTAAATACCTCTTCGTGCTTCTGAAGGAGATGGACTCAATCCTTGTTGTCCTGAAAATTCCAGTGGTGGATCCCTAATTATCAAGGTCTTATATAATTCATGTAGTATGTAGTCATCCCTGGATTTCTGCATATAAGGGATCTTTTTTCTTGTGTTTTAGGGGTTGTACGGCCCAAAGTTATTTATATTAAGTTGATGTAAGGACCAAAAAGAAAATGTCCTTTAACATAGAGACATTGGGGGAAATTTATCAGAGCTTCTGCACCAGAAGCCCTGAAATATTTGCAAATGCTAGCTTATTGCCAGAGGGGCGAGGAGGGACGAGAAGGGATGGGGGGGGGGGGGGGGGGCGGCCATTCAGAGGGGGGGCTGGTGCGGTGTGTTCAGCAACTCACTGCAGCCAGCAAATTTTCATACGTCAAAATTTGCCGGCTGTGTTTATTTCTACCTATCGGTCGGCGGAGCTATCAGGCGTATCATAAATAACCCCCAGTGTCTGATATGTATTATCTATTGTACTTTCTCCTCATATGGGGAAAGCACAGTTGGGTCTTCCTAAGGCTCCTGGGGAATACAATGGTATTCTTTGAATTTGGGTCATTGACAATGTAGGATGGGCAGAAATCTATAGTAATGTGCAGGTCCCAGTGTGGGTCAATGGTGGGAGCGCATGAAGGTGCAAAATTCTGTTTTAAATGACTGCTTTAATATTCTTAGGTAAGTAATAAAAATCCAAAGATGCTTAGTCTATTACTAGAGAAGGGCATTGTAGGAATTGGGATAAACGTATAATACAGTAGAAAATCAAAACTGTCTTTGTTGCTTAAAGTAATCACTCACAGCTCCAGGTTACAGATCCTGACATGTTGCCAGCATGAAAACCTCATTATTTAATGTGAGCAATCCCTACATACATGGTTTCCTCTATTTCTTACTTTCTTGGTATGGACCAAGTTGAGATAAAACTTAGCATATTTTCCCAGAATCCCCCTGGTGGAGCACTGATGGCTATAAGACTCCACACGCCTACATGGTGGCCATAATCGGCAGTCACCGTAAGGAGAGCTCTTACTTCCCGACCTTGGTATGGATCAAGCAGCCATTGTCTTGCAGCATCTGCAGCAGCTCCAACGTTTTGTGAGCCAGTGGCTCAGTGGAATGTATTATACAGTACTGTGTTGTCAAGCACACTATACTATATTGAAACACACATCAACCATTTTGTTGGTGGCGCTGTCATTCTTTTTATAGCATTTGTAAATTCTTAATGACTGCTGGGCTGCAGTAATCCAAGAGGCTGGTGGAGCTGCCTGCCAGTAACTTCTCAATGATGCAATTAGAAATTATGAAGGTGGCAGTGGGTAGAACCCAACCATTCCCATACTGATGACTTACCCTAAACATGAAGGATGCAAAAGATACTTGTGTATATAAGTTTTAGCCAATAAACTTACCTAAATGTAGGGGTTTCCTATGATTTACTATGGACATAAGCAAGACTAGAAAAATGTGGTTTCATCTCATTTCCATATTATTGCCATAGCTGATGACAGAACACAGAACCATTCTATATATGGTGTTCTTTTTCTGATCTGTCACCTAGACTTCACGTGCATGATATCCCCCTTACCTATATGCCAATATACACTCACCGGCCACTTTATTAGGTACACCATGCTAGTAACGGGTTGGACTCCCTTCTGCCTTTAGAACTGCCTCAATTCTTCGTGGCATAGATTCAACAAGGTGCTGGAAGCATTCCTCAGAGATTTTGGTCCATATTGACATGATGGCATCACACAGTTGCCGCAGATTTGTCGGCTGCACATCCATGATGCGAATCACCCGTTCCAGCACATCCCAAAGATGCTCTATTGGATTGAGATCTGGTGGCTGTAGAGGCCATTTGAGTACAGTGAACTCATTGTCATGTTCAAGAAACCAGTCTGAGATTATTCCAGCTTTATGACATGGCGCATTATCCTGCTGAAAGTAGCCATCAGATGTTGGGTACATTGTGGTCATAAAGGGATGGACATGGTCAGCAACAATACTCAGGTAGGCTATGGCATTGCAACGATGCTCAATTGGTACCAAGGGGCCCAAAGATTGCCAAGAAAATATTCCCCACACCATGACACCACCACCACCAGCCTGAACCGTTGATACAAGGCAGGATGGGTCCATGCTTTCATGTTGTTGACGCCAAATTCTGACCCTACCATTGACTGTCGCCAGGAGGAAAGAAATCGAGACTCATCAGACCAGGCAACGTTTTTCCAATCTTCTACTGTCCAATTTCGATGAGCTTGTGCAAATTGTAGCCTCAGTTTCCTGTTCTTAGCTGAAAGGAGTGGCACCTAGTGTGGTCTTCTGCTGCTGTAGCCCATCTGCCTCAAAGTTCGACGTACTGTGCGTTCAGAGATGCTCTTCTGCCTACCTTGGTTGTAACGGGTGGCGATTTGAGTCACTGTTGCCTTTCTATCAGCTCGAACCAGTCTGCCCATTCTCCTCTGACCTCTGGCATCAACAAGGCATTTCCGCCCACAGAACTGCCGCTCACTGGATGTTTTTTCTTTTTCGGACCATTCTCTGTAAACCCTAGAGATGGTTGTGCGTGAAAATCCCAGTAGATCAGCAGTTTCTGAAATACTCAGACCAGCCCTTCTGGCACCAACAACACGTTCAAAGGCACTCAAATCACCTTTCTTCCCCATACTGATGCTCGGTTTGAACTGCAGGAGATTGTCTTGACCATGTCTACATACCTAAATGCACTGAGTTGCCGCCATGTAATTGGCTGATTAGAAATTAAGTGTTAATGAGCAGTTGGACAGGTGTACCTAATAAAGTGGCCGATGAGTGTACATATCTGTGTTAAATCACCTTTTCCTGTCATTAAATAGTGATAGAGGATACAGATCACGGAAGACAATAATAGAAGTCTATGGATCACTGATGAGGCTGAGAAAACGGGTGTCTTTTTATTTGCAGACGCAGAGACAAAATGAAATGGAAGCGCAGCACCAATGCCAATCTTAAACTAGCCCTAGAAAGGAATATAAGTGTCTACCTGCATCCACCACATGGAGCCTTCTGTCTACAACTATTGGTGGCTGCCGCCTCTACTCTCCATCTTTTCATCAGTTTGACTGATGGTAGATGTCCAGCATTAGATTCCAGTTGCTTTATGCAGATTGCTGCAAAATTTTTTCTGCTATTAAAAACGGATAACAGAACCCGTCAAGCGCAGGTGTTAACTTATCAGGAGAGGGAGCTTCTTCTGACCAGCTGTGACTGGACTTAGTAGGAAGACTACACTACAGTACACAAATATATCAATCACAATTAGGCTCCATGCACACATCTGCATGAGTTGTGAGCTGCAATTCGGAGGGGCTTAACTAGGAGAGGCAGGGCCCATAGCAGTCTTCAGAATGGGGCACCCTTTCCGCTTAAAAATATACTTATTGCACTCATGTATACATCTATACACATAAACATATAGTTCTTCACTCATAACACATCACAGATACACACACATATACATCACATATATGTTGTACAGTGTGAAGTATAACATGTACATAATGGCGCACAGCGACTGCTATGGCTGCTACACTTGTAGTTACACCCCTGGATAAGCACTGCTCACTTCTCCCTTTTCCATAGAGAACTGATTGGCTGCACCAAAAAAAAGGCAGTTACAGGTGAACAATGCAGGTCTATGGCTGTCCCGAGCTAGTAGCTGTTTTTGCTACGGCCGCCATTCAATAATAATTCTTTTTTATATAACGCACACAGACATTTGTGGATGTGTTCATGGGGCCTAAGGCGACAAACAATTTAAATGCAAATCAGCAGCTTGCGGGTGTGGTTTATGGTACAAACATTGTCTGCCAAATAACCAATTACAATTATATAACATTGCCGGCTATTAAAGGGGTTGTCTGATTTCACTATATTTTAAACTATGGGCTCCAGGGGCTAAAATAACCTCTCTCTGCTGCAACAGAGCCCATAGTATAAACATAAATTAAACTGCCGAATAAATGAATTATGGTGCGCGTTCTTTATGAATCTGGCACTGCATGAACTGCTCCAGCAGAATGCACCATTGTTTTTTTTTGGGGGGGGGGGGACTTTGTTCATGCTGCAGAATTGTGGTGCAGATACGTCGGACATAATTTTGATGCAGGACGGACATAATTGTACCGCACAGTCCGTCGCCCCTTTTGGGGCACATTTTTTCTGTCTTGTTAAAAACAGTGTAGCTGCAACACAAAACTGATAGAAAACTAGTGCAAACACTTTAATAAATGTGGGCCACTGTCTCGATACACAATATAAACACATGGACATTCTGTATATGCACCTTTACATAACTTTACACATAAAAAGTTACTTTTACCACATGGTAGATGAAAGGTCCAGAGCTTGGGACACAGCATGAGCCCATCAGCACGACTTACCTGCTCCTTGTGTACACAGCCCTGTAGATCTTTTATTAAAATATATAATATAAAACATAACAAAAACATAAAACAAACATTATGTACGATATATACAAAATATTTAAAAAAAACTCACCTGCTGGTCCAGCCTCATTCACACCTAGCTAACATAAGATATCATTAACACAAATGAACATAAACACACCCTCCACCCTCTAATAACAGACCACCCCACACAAACAACACATCCTACACCCAAAAACTTTTTTTTTTTTTTTTATTGAACAAAATGCACCCTATACTAAACTGAATCCCATGCCCACTCCCTCCCTGAGACACTGGTCTAATGTCCAAAGTTTGCATCAAGAAGTCCAGACCAGTGTCCAATCCAGTCCAATATCATTTCCAAAATCCCACCACCATCACCCCCTTCCCAACCTAACACTATATCCCAAACCCCACTATATACAATATATACATACAATATAAACACTATTTACAACATGATGAATACAATCATATAAACCAACCACATAAAGCCCAGGTTTGGCGACTGCAAGCCCTATATATTCAGAACACAAAACAAAAATCTACTGTGCAGCATCAGCCCAACACCAGGAGAGGAGATGACAGACTAAGGGACACTAAAGGAGAACCCCCTCCAAAGGAAAGAGGCCCTCCCCGTGCCCAGCCTCTCATACTCCAGAGAGTGCACCTTCACCGGGTCACCCAAAATGTTCCTTACCACCTCATCCACCGGGAGGATTTTACGCTGCGTTGATACTAAGCACCGTGCGTTCCACGTGTGGTACCTAACCACTAGACTAACGAGGAATAACGTGCAGCGGTCCCGGCCCCCAGGCCTCTGAATGCTCCATAGGCCCACTCCGCATAGGAGAGACTGGCCAACCCGGGCCAATGGATGGAAGCGCCCACCCGGTTGTACACCTCTGTGTTAAAGGGGCACCGAAGCAGGAAGTGGTCCATGCTCTCCAGCAGACCACCGCACTCCTCCCGGGGACAACCCCTTTCCTCAGAGCTCCTACACTTCAGATTGTCCCTCATACACAGCTTTCCATGGAAGCAGCGCCATGTCACGTTCCAAAACTTCAAGGGGATCCTGATGGAATTCAATAAACTGAAACCCACCCCCAGAGGCCTCTGGAAATGAGTCAACAGAACCCTTTTGTCAAGGAGTTTCCTCGACATGGTCCTGATCTCCCACATTTGCAGACCCCACCGGCGAATCACCTTCAGAACCGGGGTAGCGTAAGCCGGAAGATGCCCATGTGGTGTGCAAAGATCCTTCACTTGCCCTCCTGTCTCCCATTCCTGGAAGAAAGGCCGAAACCATCAGCTACAGGAGCATACCCACGGAGGAGCCTTCTCTTTCCAGAGGTTTGCGATATTGATCTTAAGAAAGGTATTCACTACCCTCCTTGTCTCCTCGTGCGGTAAGTAACCTCCCTCTTGATTAGGTTCAGCCTATTCCCCCATAACAGACTGTACACCCGAGTCCAGAGGAGTTCCGGCAACATGCATACACTGCCCAGATAAATCAGCAACGGGAGCAGGTAAGTTTTGATCAGATTCACCCTTTCTCTGAGGGTCAAAGACCAAACCTTCCATTGGTCCACCTTCTGAGCGGCGATCTTAAGCCTGCCGTCCCTGTTTTGCATGGGGTAATCCCCCTGTCCAAATTCGATGCCGAGAACTTTGGCAAAGTCTTGGGGCCCTGGAAGAGTATCTGGGAGATCAAAGCCTGGATCCCCCTCTCCCAGCCAGAGACTCTCACACTTATCCCGGTTGATCTTGGACCCAGAAGCCTCTGAGTAGCGGTCAACCTCTGACATCACCCATTGTGCCTCCCCTCGCGAGGACACAAAAATGGTGACATCATCGGCATACGTTACCACCCTTAGAGTTGCCTCCGATGCCGCCTGGTCCATCCCGACTCCCACCAACGGGCCACGATCAACCCTCCTAAGGAATGGGTCGATCGCGAACACCTACAGTAGGGGGCTCAGAGGCCAACCATGGAAAACACCAGACCCGACCTCAAAAGAGCGGCCAATCCAACCGTTCACAATTGGGAAACTCTCTGCCCCTGCATACAAAACCTTTAGCCAATTGACAAACTCCCCCGGCAGGCCATACCTCAAAAGGACAGACCAGAGGTACTCATGGTCAACCCGATCAAACGCTTTTTTGCCTGATCCAAGGACAGCAAGTACCCCTTCCAGTTACCAGCCCTGCCCTGCTCCACTGCCTCCGGACACAAAGCACAGCACTAAACGTACTGCGGCCTGGAACAGAGCAGTGCTGGGCCCCCCAAAGGAGCCGGGGAGCAAACTGCACCAGCCGATTAAACAGCACCTTTGCCAAAACCTTTCTGTCCGCATTGAGAAGCGGTATGGGACGCCAGTTCTCAATACGAGATCAGTCCCTACCCTTTGACAGGATGATCAGGGCTGACCTCCTCATTGACTTCTGCAGAGCGCCCGAGGAAAGACACTCATTGAATACCTCAGTCAAGAGGGGAACCAAGGAGTCCTAAAAGGTCTTATAAAACTCAGATGTTAAGCCATCCTGACCTGGCGATTTCTTGAGGGCGAGCCCTTCAGGCTGACTTCCTCTTCCCTAATCCTCTCTGTCAAAACATCAAGAGAGGGGTCAGCTTCAGCCAGGAAAGCCGACATCACATCCCGATCTAGATCCCTCCTGCCCAAGAGTTGTGAGTATAAGGATCTGACGACCTCCAGAATCCCTGATCTGGACCTTTTCAGGGATCCCATACTGTCAACCAGTCCCGTGACAACTTTACCATTCACTGACATCTTGCAGTTTCTGTAAGGGTCGGGTGAGCGGTATTTCCCGTAATCCCTCTCAAAAACCAAACATGCGTGTCTATCGTACTGACACCTCTTCAGCAAGGATTTCACTCTGGAGATGTCCTTACGACTACCTCCAGTTGAGACGAGATGCTCGAGTTTCCTCCTCAGGCCCTGATACAGGCGCTACCTGTCCAGGCTCCTGAGGCTCGAGAGTTGGCGGAAGAATCTCTCCACCCTTTTCTCGAACATCTCCCACCACTCTGACTTACTGCTACAAAGGCCCAGCAATGGTACCTGGCTCTGAAGAAAGTCCTTAAAGGATTGTCTGATCTCCGCTTCTTCTAGGAGAGACGAATTGAGCTTCCAGTAGCCTCTTCCCATCCGGGGGGTCTCTGTAACGTTCAGAGAAAACAAAATTAGTGGTCGGAGAATTCCACCTCAACAACAGAAACTGGTGAAGAAATGGCTTCCTCCTTTAAATAAAACCTGTCTATTCTAGACCTGCAGCTACCCCTGTAATAGGTGAACCTCGCATGGCCTGGGGTGTGCCGGATGTGGACGTCCACCTCATAAGTCAGCTTGTCTCTGGAACCTCCCTATCTTGGGGCCTCGTGACAGCATTGAAGTCCCCTCCAAAGACCACCTGACGACTTGTAAAAAGGTAGGGCTTGATGCTCATAAAGAGACACTTCCTGTCCCACTTGGACTGGGGACCATAGATGTTAATTAGGCGAAGTTCTTGTCCCTTCATGAGGACATCCAGGATCAGGCACTTCCCCATTTCTAACTCAATAACTCATCGGACTCTACCGGTGCGGTAAAAAGGACCGCCACTCCGCTATACGGCTCAGCCGCAAGAGACCAATAGGAAGGCCCATGTCTCCATTCCCTCTTAGCTTTAAACACGGCCGCCAACTCTGGCAGCCTGGTCTCCTGCAAAAATAAAATATCGGCTTCAACGCGTCCGAGAAAATCAAAGGCCGCAAATCTAGCCGCATCAGACTTAATGCTGGCGACATTAATGGACGCTAGCGTCAATGGAGTGTGTGCCGCCATCATGAGTGATTTTCCCACCACCTTTCTCCTCAGTTTCAGAAGAAGACCCTTTCCCTCTCTTTTTTGACACTGTTGTGTCCATTTTAGCTTTTTCATCCTCGCCTCCGGACTCCAGGTCAGTCTCCCATTCTGAGGACAAAGCATCCTCAACGGAAGACTCAGCATCTCCTGAAAGCCCTCCCGCCCTCTCCGGAACCTCACCCTCAACCTTTGAGGCAGAGACGTTGTCAAGGGCTTGGAACCGGTTGGAAAGACCAACCAGAGGGGAATCAGTTTTACCTTCCTTATGCTTCTGAGTCAGGGTGAGAGAAGATTGTAAATCTCCCTTCTTTTTCTTTTTCCTTTTGGCCTGCTTGCGCTTTTCCTGTAGCCACGCCCTATTATCCTCATCCATACTCTCATAATGGGAGGATTCAGAGAGCGTGGCCGCTTCCTCCCTCTGGATCCTCCTGACCTCCTCATCCAACTCATCATTCCTCGGGGCTTCAGCAACAAGATTGGGCTGAAGGACAGGGCCGGGGGCAGTGACCCGCGACTCCCCCACCTCCCTGTCCCTTTGGCGCCTCTCCTGACGCCTCTGTCATGATGGCGTCACTTTCTTGTCTTTCTTCCCTGGCCCCTCAGTTCCTCCGCCTCTGCTAGTCCCCTCCCCAGCAGATTCGGCCTCATGGCCTTTACCCACCGGAGCCAGAACCGCATTAGCAAAAGAACGAGGACAACGGCTGAACGGGTGACCTAAGTCACCACACAGGTGACACCGAATCTTCTTACAGGAGGCGGTGAGATGGTCGACTTCCACACAATGCGCACTTCTGCACGGTGCAGTTTGCACTGAAATGTGTGGGGTCACCGCACCTGTGACACAGCTTCGGCTGACCCTGGTAGAAGATCTGGATGCGATCCCTCCCCAGGAAGGCTATGAAGGAATGTGGGCAACCGAATTACCGGAAACCTTTAACTTCATCATAAAGGTCCAAACCCCTGACCAGATACCAAACTCATCCCGATTTTTCCTTGGCGTATCTAATACTTCACCATATCACCCAAGCCAAGTCATGATGTCGTAGCAAGAAAGTGATTCATTACGGGCTAAAACGATCACTTTCTTGACCTGATTTTGGCGAGACACTGCCTGAACAGCAAAGTCCCCCGCTCTCTTCAACTAGCTCCGTCAACAGAGCTGGTTGGCCTTCCTTTTCTGTTTACAGCTGCCTGTGGTGTGTCTGTGCAGAAGTCTGGCAGAGGAGGGGACTGGAACAGGTTCTGAGTGCAGCTCTAGTGGTTGCAGGCAGGGCTGCCACTAAGAATTATGGGGCCCCTGACTGGAAGATTTTTGTGGGCCCCCCACAAGTGTCCATTCCCACATTGATACATAACAGTATATACATTTTTTTTTTAACAAAATATTTTTTAAACCCTGACAAGCTAGACTCTTGTCAGTGCCCACTCAGTATATGGATAGCCCCTGCATGTGCCCATTCAGTAAATAGATAGCCCATGCACTCGCCTACTCAGTATATAAACAGCCCCAGCACATGTCCCCTCAGTATATATATAGCCCCACCAGTCCACAGTTATCCCCCTTTAATGAAATGTCAACCCCAGATCCCCCCCTTTAAGAAAATGTCCTGCTAGATGCCCCCTTAATAAAATGTCCTGCCAGAAGCCCTCTTTAATAAAATTTCCTGCCAAATGCCCCCCTTTAAGGAAATGTCCTGCTGAAGTACCCTGATCCATCATTAATATGAGCCCTGCCTTCAACATTTGCTAAAACTTAGCTGGCTTAGATCAACTGGCCCCCAAAAAGTGTGCAGGAAGCTGTGATTGGTGGAGTAGCAGCAGAGCGCTGACTGCTGCTCCATCTATTGCCAGTCTACACCTGACAACGACCAATACAGAGTTGGACCCCACACACTCACAGTGTAAGACAAAGAATTACAGTGGAGGTCAATGAAAATACAAATCCTGCAGTTATCTGCTTGCACACCCTTACCTTATCCATAAAAATAACATATGATGCACATATTCCATTCCCAGTAACTTCAACAATATTTATTAGAGGTCTGTATACCTATTATTCATGTTAAGGGTGGGTGGGAATTCTTTGCACTGCAGGTTTGGAAGGAAGATAGCGCATGCAAGTGCTAATGCTAATGCTCACACAGGTAAAAGTAAAGTAAATTGAAAGTAAATTCTCAAATTTCAATCCCTTAGTGATGTTAACACAATAAAATCAGGGTACATGGTTTATATATTTTATTAACCTTCTGAAGACTGTACTAGTACTAGAAAGAAAGAGAGATGAGACAGATCAGAGATGATGAGATCCATGAGATACCCATTACACACACTGACAGTCAATTCTCCTGCATCTCTACTATTCCACAACACAATAGATCTTCTGTGCCTTCCTCCCCTTCCCCAGATAAAGAACTTATCTGCCTGTAGCTTCTAGGTCCCCACATGCAGCCAGCAGGGTGTCACTGTCTGTGTATCAGTGTAAGAGCTCTGTCCTGCACTGCAAGAGGAGGAAGGCTAGAGGCAGAGAGAGAGACAAGCTCAGTGAAGCCTCACACGAGATGGCTTCCCTGACCCTAAGTCAGAAGTTACAGGGTTGTGCCGAGGGGCAACTGAAATTGTGTACGTAACAGAATTGGGTGATAATTGTGATAACCTGAGTACATTTAAGAACCTTGTCTTCGTGGAAATACCCTTTAAGTCCCAGGTATCAAAACCATACTCTCCCCTCTCCCATGCCTGTCATGCAGTTCTCCCTTTAAAGGACACCTGTCATCAGGTCTCTGTCACTATTTCTGTCACCTCTACCTGTTGAAGCAGCTCACAGGGATCCCATCCCAGCCTTATCTAGTCAATTCATGCATTAATCATTATAAAATCATCATTTCTTTATTATGTAAACAAGGCTGGTCACATGGTCAGAGGCAGTGATGTCACCCCTGCTACCCCCTCCCCTCTCCTCCCCCTGATCATGTCTATAGTAAAGCATTGCTAGTGTATGTGCTTTATCTGCTGCCATGCTCTCCCTCCTAATACACATGTGTGTCACAGACATCAACTACACATGAATATGACATGTTCTACCATGACATGGCTGCCTAGAGCTGTTGTATCTCTCCTATACACACACAAGCTGCAGGGGGCGCCAGCACCAGGAAGCACATAGAGGAGCCATTACACCATTATACCTCACATCATTATACAGGTTGTCAGTCATGTGTATACGAGTATCTCATACACACAGGCTGCAGGGGGCACCAGCACCAGGAAGCACATGGAGGAGCCATTACACCATTCTACCTCACACCATTATACAGGCTGTCAGTAAAGCACTGGGGGTGTGGCTGTGCCTCCCACTTATGAATAAGCTGGACAGTTTGAATATGCTAATGACTCATTGGACATCTCACTCAAGTTTACAGGCATGTAGAGGGACAATGAAGGGATAGAGGCAAAGCTTTTTAATGGCAGTTTATGAAAATATATTTAGTTTAGGGGGTTAATTTGCTGACGGTTTCTCTTTAATGTCCCAGTGACAGTAAGTCCTGTCTGGAGTTTTTAAATTTCTCAATAATGAAATAGGACAACACGCCATAGTGTACAGCAACAACGTGCTGCATCCATGTTATGTTTAATGGGTTTGAGAACTGTGTCAAGTTCAAAGATGGTAGTAGATGGGAAAATGAGACACCAAACTTAGTACTCTCTGAGATATTAGCTTATTTAGAAGCAGTGTCTGTTGCCTTTTAGAGAATGTGGAAACAAGTGTTATGTGTAATTTCCTTCAAAGGCCTTTTAAAGTTATATCAGCATTCCAAACTATTGAGCAATGTTGTACATCTTGCAGCCATATGATGAATAAGCCACACAGAGAGATTTTATTTCACCCATTCTAATCATATTCAAGAGCTTATTCTATTTTTATGTGTAGAGCTCATTTTTTTAAGCGTTCCAGGAATTGAAGAAGAGTTGGGCCTCTAGCTCTGTACTTAATAACAATAATGCATATAAGCAAGTTATCTTCACAGGTCATGTGTTTACATAGAATGAAACTGGTCACTGAAATCTGCAGATGCTGGAATGGTTGTGGGACATAAATGCACAGGATGCTACCTCACAGGAAGGGGAAATCCTATACCAGAGCAGCGAAAAGAATAAGAGGTTCCCGTCTCCCTGCTGACTGTCATATGATAACCATAACAGATGGCAGGCAGCTTGGAGCTGGTAAAAAATTGGAAAATTGCTAGATTTGTGGGAGTTGGGGTCTGTGGGGGTGAATGTGTAGAATGTACATCTTTTAAGGGGATTTAAGGGGGAGTTGCAGTAAGTTTAAATGGTATTGGACCATTACTTTTCATTACAAACTGGCTTTGTTGACTTCCTGGTTTGTACATGATGGTGTATGGAAGGTTATCACCACTTGAGAGTGTTGCTTTATTACTTGACCTAAACTCATAACTTATCAAGGTATCAAATCAAAGGCTTTGGCTCATAGGCTCTTTTCCCATATAATTAATATTAATTAATAATAATTCCTTTATTTATATAGCACACACAGATTACGCAGCACTGCACAGAACTTGCCAAATTGGTCCCTGTCCCCAATGGGGCTCACAATCTAATCAACATCTAGTAGGTTTTGGAGTGTGGGAGGAAACCGGAGGACCCAGTGGAAACTAACGCAAACATGGAAAAAACTTACAAACTGTTTGCAGATATTGACCCTGGGACTTGAACCCAGGTCCCCAGTGCTGCAAGGCTGTAATGCTAACCACTAAGCCACCTACCGCCCATATCAATTCCCTATGTCAACAGTAAGGGAGATTGGCTTTGGTCATCCTTTCATTAGCTCTCCTGACATATAAGGTTCCTTTTCTGTTGCCTCTCCACTGTTGCCCCCCCCCCAAATGCATGCTCCTTTTTCTATAATCTTCCAACTTTCTTTCCCCACTCTTGATGCTCCTTTTTTGTACCCCTTATATTATGCTCCCCTTTCTATAGCCCCCAACTTACTATGCCTTTTTCTTTATTGCCTATATCATGCCTAAATGTGAAGAAAATATAAATATACAGAAAGGAGGGGCACATGTCAGGTCTTTTCATATACATTAGTGCATTACATGTGTCACGGATATCCCTCACCTCCCCAAGTTTTATTATGAAGACAATTTGGATAGTGTAATTAACGCCATGAGGTTGAATGCCTACTGTAGACTTTTGTGGCAACACAAATCTTCATTGAGTTCCCTCCAAAACTTCAAAATGGTATATGGGCAATAAGTTCATATGCCAGTAATGGAGTTATGGGTCACCCAAGCCAGATAACAGATACATTTCATGGATTTAGGAAGCTGGGAAAATGCACCTCGTCTGAGGTTCTGGAGATGATCCAGGCCAGAGACATTTCTTGCACCCACTTATGGGCAGGACAGTGAGTGTGTCTACACAACACTTAAAAGCAAATGGGCCCCATGGCAATTGTTCTTTTAATGGGGGATTATTACAACATAAGATCAAACCAAACCAAGAAGAATCTGAAAGTGCTGGCTGTTCTTCCCCACTGGTGCAGCACATTGGTCATTGGATTTCTTATACATGTTGTACTCCACTTGTACTCTGTCTACTTTACATATATTCTCTTGTTTGACGTGCAATGTCTAGTGTGCCTTTAAGGCAATAAAATATATAAATTTAACCTTGGTTGTTCTTTCATCTTGATCCATGATTTCCCACATCCATGTTCTGGTTATATAAATATGTTACCTGTGTAGAATTCTGGCCTAATTTAATCCTATTATGGACTGGACCTTATAGCTAACAAGCGTTGGTGGCAAACTACAGTGTCAAAAGGTCTCTATTTCACTGTGGGAAGCAATAGTGGACTGTCTGCTGTTCAGGGTTGTAGTGTTGAGTGTTGTGTAGACAACTATATCCCACTTCCTGCGTCTCACAGAACCCATGCATCAGGGAGTGTCTAGAAAAATCATTATCTAATAGAAATTAAGGGGTCTTCAATGTCACACGCCCTTTCCATAATTTTCAATTTATGCCCCCTTCCCACTCTTTCCTTCTTTGAAGACAAAAAAAATCAGGCACTCACCTTTCTCCATTCTTCCTGAACTCTCCTTAGCTTTTGTCTGCCACTGCTATACATCGCTCTAAAGCCCAGCAGGCACAATGTAATAATGCTGCCGGGATTCAGTTCTGGGTAGAAACGTTATTGAGAAAATACAAGTTATTTTCTATAAATATAACACAAAATATGTATGTTCCCAGATTGTTTCCTATCACCTGGTTATAATTCCTACACACCATTTTTTCAATTAGCCCTGTTGTACAAAACAACAGTAAGTGCTTCCCCCCTATTCCTGGACCTGCCATTACTTTCTGTGAAACTAAAGAGAATACAGCTTAAATCTTTTGTTATTATGTGTACACAGTGATGTCATCTGGCACTGGTCCAACATTCTGCTGCCCTCTCAGCCATGGGAAAATGCTTCTCAGATGAAGGTGGCCCTCAACTCAACATGATGAAATGATTCTTGCTTTTCTCTTTTTTTTGGATTTGAAATGTATCCCTAGGAAACACCAAGAAAGAAAATTACTAGTCACCATGTTTTTACATGAAACTGAAATATATATTCATTTTCTGGATGGACAATAAAATGGACGTTACTTTTATTTGTGAAAATTACTTCTAGTAGGAAAGACGCTTGTTATGAATATGTGATTCACAAAGTTAGAAATCAATAGACTTTACCATAGTAAACAACGTGAGGGTCATTGTTGGGGACAGAGAAAAGCACTATAAGTTATAGGGGCAAAAATAAAGGGGCAGTAGAGGGCACAATGGTGAGGCATTATGCTATGTGAGGGCTATGATATAGTGCATTGTACTGTGTAAAGGCCTTAATTAGCCATCATTATAAAGAATTCATGAAGGGTCACAATATTCAGTATCATGTATGGTAGCCATAGTGTGCGGCTTTATACTGTGTGGGGACAACAATGGGTGACATTATAAAGGAGGTGGACATAACAGGAGAATTTTATTAAGAAATGGGGACATTATGCAGTGTGGAGACCACATAGTGGGGGTCAGAAAGCATGTGTGTGAGGCTTACAGTATGGGGGAGAATGATATAATATGGGGATTAAATTACAAATGTGGGTACAATCGAGCTATTTCTGGCTACTAGATTGTCTTTTTACATTCTTTCTATCTGGGCCTCATTTGTTCTATAAACTGTCAAAATGTCAGTGGCAAACTCATTCATGGTGGCCTGGGACTAATGGCAACAATAAGTACTACTGTACACTGTAATAATAAATTGCTACAGTCTGAGGAAACTTCACCTGCAGTCAATGTTTGTAAAAGGTATGGATTTTCATGTGTTTTCTGTGACTGCATATGATTACCGGTACTATTGGAGGTTCTGGTACAAGCACATATGGGGAGTGTGTATGTAGGATGATGGTTTCTAGAAATTGGTTCATATACTATGCACTTGTGCATAACATTCAGAGGTCCTATATTGGGTTCTATATCACCCAGAACTATGCATTGTGGTGTTAAAGATAAAAGTCTTAGCTTTCAAAATGCATCATTATTGTGATCTGTGTGCTATAGGGCAGTTAAAGACATAGTTGAGAATATGAGCTGCAGATGAAGTTCCAAATCCCAACTTGCCCATGTAATGGCACTGCAAATATGAAATATTTTCTCCCATTAGACTGCATGTGTCCAATAGAGACTGATCACCTCTGTGCACCATCTTCTGTTTATAACTGGTAATACAGCTGTATAATTGTCAGGCTCCAGGGGTAGAGGACCCACTGGACCACTGCGGATGATAACGTAAGCCGACACCTGGGACCGGAGTCTAAGTGGCACCTGGTTTTCACCAGAGCCCGCCGCAAAGCGGGTTGGACTTGCTGCTGCATGGTACCACCAGGTCATTCCAGAGATGCGACTTTGTCCGCTGTGGCAGCCAAGGCGAGGTACAAAGAACTTAGGCAGAATTGTAGTCGGGGGCAGGCAGGAGGTCAGGACGCAGCAGCAGGTCAAGGCAGGCAGCAGAGAAGCCTAGTCAAGAATGGAACCGGGGTCACAACAGGAAATCACTATAAACACATGGGGACATGGGAACAAAGCTTTTTCTAAGGCTGAGAGGCACAAGATCCAACAGGGAAGACAGGACGGGGCTGGGAATTTATCAAGAATGGCCTTTCAAGAAACTGGCATTTCTCGAGTTTAGCATACAGGCCCTTAGGCACCTAAGAACTTGCCTTGCAAGTCTCGGAAGATATGGTTGACAAATTCCTGGAACACTGCTGGTGCATAGCAGAGTCCAAAGGGCATTACAAGATTCTCAAAATGTCCGTCTCGAGTATTGAAGGCCGTGTTCCATTCCTCACCTTCACGGATGCGGATGAGGTTATATGCCCCCCGCAGATCCAGTTTGGTGAAAACCTTGGCACCCCGAATTCGATCAAAAAGTTCAGTGATGAGAGGCAACGGATAATGGTTTTTCACCGTGACTTTATTGAGGCTGCAGTAGTTTATGCACGGGTGGAGAGATCCATCCTTCTTGGCCACAAAGAAGAATCCAGAACTGGCAGTAGAAGACGACTTGTGGATGAATCCCTTCTGCAAATTCTCCTTGATGTAGACCGACGTAGCCACAGTTTCAGGCACAGATAATGGGTATACCCGACCTTGTGGAGGAGATGTACCCGGCAGCAGGTCAATGAAGCAGTCATAAGGACGGTACGGTGGCAGAATCTCTGCTTGCTTCTCAGAGAAAACATCCGCAAAGACCTGTCATCTGTTTGGTTGAGTCCGGAGACGACATGGCAGGAACTGGATAGAGAGCCATGAGACAGCGAGAATGGCACTCTGCTCTCAAACAAATAAAATTTCCCCAGTTTGCCAGTCGATTACTGGGGCATGTTGCTGTAACCACGAGAGACCCAAAAGGACTGAAGATGTAGACCGGCGGAGCACATAAAATGACAGTCTCTCCTTGTGCAATGCCCCAATTTGCAGAGACAGAGGCTCCGTACGGTACTGGACCGGGTTATGGAGAATCTGTCCACGATGGAAAAAAATAACAAGCGGCTTCTCTAGGCGAAACACAGGAAAGTGATGCTGGGAGACCAAGGCAGCATCCACAAAATTCCCTGCAGAGCCAGTCCAGGAAGACTGAGACTTGAACTGGGTTGCTTGTCCCAAAACTGAGAAAAACAGGGACATTCAGATGAGGGGAAGCCTTGCTCTCACCTCGGGATGCTTCTCCCAAGAACCCTAGGCGTGGGCATTTTTTAGACACTGTGGACGGACTGAACAAGTCTCAAGAAAGTGCTCTGGACTTGCACAATAAAGGCAGAGATTCTCCTGTCTTCATCTGGAACGATCCGGGGGGGTCAGACAAGCTCTATCTACCTGCATCGGTTCAACTGTAGCGAATACTGAAGTTGTCAGCCTTGGAAATTGGAAGACAGGAGCCATCGAGAAAAACACTGGGTCCTGGTTTGCAGCTGTTCCAGACGTTGCTCCTCAGAATGCTCAGCAAAGCAGATTTCAATCCGAGTGGCCAGAGAGATGAGACCACTCAGAGTAGACGGCAAGTTACTTGCAGACAGCACGTCTTTAACTTGTTCCGAATGTTGCTTTTTAAAGGTTGCAATCAGGGCTGCTTCGTTCCAGGCTAACTCAGAGGCCAGAAAACAGAACTGAACCGCATAGTCACCAACGAATGAATTCCCTTGATGCAGGTTCAGCAGTGTGCCCATATTTGCACAATCATATGCACACCTGCCAGATCTCCTGCCAGATAGGGCTGTTCAAAGAGGCCTTTGGGGGGAATTAATCATTGTCTTTTTTGTCTATATTTGCCGTTGTTTTGGCGCTGTTGTGGTTCAAATGCTGTTTTGCAACTTTCCATTGCTCCAAATGAACATAGGACAGTACAAAGTCACTTTAAAATGTGCCAAAATTATTATTTGCATAGACTGGTTTTCAGAAAACTGACCTGAATTCATGATTTGTGATTTGGCCCAAATTTTAATTTAGGTGCAAGTTTTGGCGCAAGATGACTCCAGTCACCCCTGGCGTAGAAATATGAGAAAAACTACTATCACATTTATCAAGACATCAAAGGCCATGTGCGCCAAAAAAGAACATTTTGTGACAAACTCAAAAAAAACAATATTATAGGACAACCCCTCTAAAAAAACACCATATAAAACAGGATGGTTAAAAGCTGGGTGAATAACCATGTTTCTCAAGATTTTCAAGCAAAATTTCCTTTAATGTAAAAATTTCAGCTCAATACCTGAAGAAAACAGTGCGTCAAAAATGCAACAAAATGTTTTAAAGTATTTCTGTTTTATTCAGATAAGGTAGATGGCAATACTCTTTGTGATAGCTGATTTTTTGTGATGTTTTATTGCCTCCTTCTCTATTCTCCTTTAGTTTAGCAATGTGTTTCTGAAAATCTGTACATAACAGAGTAATAAAAAGTGGAGGCTTAAATTTAACTCCTTACATACCTGGAGAATATTGAGCTCTGTAAGGAGATAATTATTTTAATTGACTGACTGTAGGATAAGATTACTTTGTCCCCTTACACACTTGCATTCATCAGAGTTCAATCAGTTTTCAGTCAGTGTCTTTTCAGTCAGTTTTTCATGCGCATTTTTAATGCAATTTTAATGCATGTGATAACGCATGTGAAAAGGACTCAGGACTGAGCTCTATCTTTTCTATGGCAATTGATGCGTGAAAAACGCATTGCACTTGCATTGGACTTGCATGCGCCTCAGAGTGCAATGAGTTTTTGATGCATCTCCGTAGACTTGTATGGTGCATTTTTCACGCGCGTGACTTGCTGAGATTTAAACGCACGTTAAAAAAAATGCACGTGTGTGCGTGAAAAAAATGCTAGTCTGAAAAAGCCCATTGATTACAATGGGTCAGAGTGCAATGCAAGTTCTGCACGTCAAAAGCATGCGCAGAACATGCGTTTGTGAAAAACGCAAGTGTAGAAGGGGCCTTAAACACATTGTTAAGTGCATAAAGAAAATGAGAAAAAATGGTCAGAGATGTACTAAATAAACGAGATTATAAAGTTTACTATTATCACCTGCACTATTCATTTCTGAAATAAAAACTATAGCGAAACACAATGGGGCACATTTACTTACCTGCCTGACGAAGTTCCCGAAAGTGCATTGTCTGACGATAATGCACTGTGCAGCGATTCACTAAGATCGTGCGCCCAAAATCCTGGATGTGTCACTTTCCCGCTCAGGTCCAACAGAGTTCACCTTCTTCTTCCTTGTGCATGTAAGTGCATTGTCTTGCGACACAATTGGAAAGTTAAATTCTCAGTCCGAAGCAGTTGTATCGTCCGACGGCCTGCCCCCCAATTTCTGTAGCATGATAGCTGCGCCAAAATCCGATTGCGTGCGACACAATACTAGCGCAGACCCCTGTTAAATACCTGTCACAGCCGTGCAAACCTGGAAAACATTGGAAAGTCAGACGAAAGTGAGCTCCGTGACCCTTAGTAAATAACAGCACCTTTAAGATTCTTATCTTACAGCAAACTATACAGCAACAGTGCCTTTCATATTTTGATGCAACTGCAAATTATAATGTGACAGCAACTTTCAGATTTTGATGCAACCGAAAACTAAAATCTGACAGCACCTTTTAGATTTTGATGGACCTGAAGACTATACAGTTACACCTCCTTTCAGATTTTGATGGGCCAGCAAACTATGCAGCAACAGAGCCTTTCAGATTTTGTTGCAAATGTAAACTATGCTGAGATTGTGCCTTTAAGATATTGCTGGATGATGCTGTAAATGCTGATAATACTAAGTCTTGTCCTGCACCATAGCAGCCCATTGCAGTTCTTCACAGTGACGTAATTAGGGCAATTATTTCAGCTTTACACTCGTCTCTAAGCACAACAGCCTTCTCTAGTGAATCTGAGGTCTGTCATATCCAAATTTCTAAAATTTAAAAATGACTAGTTCGGGACCTTGTGCTTTACTGAGAAAGTCTACTGTAGAGGCAATGGTTTTGTAGTTTTTTTGGTTCTAAGTCTGTACCATATTTTTAACTTTTTTCAAATATAAATAATTATTTATATGATCCTGTTATTTTAAAGGATCCTGATGTTATATGCTGTATATCTAAAATTCATAGCCACTCTCTGAAATGACCCAAGAGAGGATGACACAAAACTGCAGGATGCCTTTATAGGAACCAGAGACTTCAAAGTGAATTGTTTCATATCGGGTACTTTGGAATATTCTAATAGCATTAATGTTTTTGTCATGCATCGTTTTATGTGTCTGTTTCATCTTTTAATAAGGTCAAGTGTAATTTAGTCTTCGGGCGGCCGGGATCCTTCAAAATCAAAAGAGCTGTCAGGCTGAAAGGAAAGCAATCTGGAAAACAGCTTAATTAGGAAGCATGCGAGATTTGAAACATATGTCAGTGAAATGGAACGCTGTGTAAACAGCTAACGTTGCGCTAATCAGTGTCAGCTAATATCTCGAGCTACATGCAAACACCAACCAACACCTTTAGAACAGGTTGGAAAATGATTTTTCCCAATCGTCCCTCAGGCCTTTACACCTATTTTATATGTATTTTTTGTAAAGGGTATTTGCAAGTTACCAAAAACATTACAATATAATTTTGTATGCAAGCTGCATCATTAAAAATAATTTATTTTATCTAAAAACTATCAAAGCATAGATTGAACCACTAGTGGTCTTTATAGAAAATATGATTTTGACATTTTAGCAGCATGTTACTTGTAAATGATAAATAATAAATATTAATGTTTTTTCCGATCAATATCATCTTCCTTTAGAACTATAATTTACAAAAGCTGGGGAGAATTGGAAAAATAGAATAGACAGATTTCCAGCTGTTTCTGTTCTGACATTTCTCTAGTTTCTTTCCTCATACAGCAAATACCACTCAGCCAACCATTTACTCAGATGAGGCAGAGACCAGCAGGGGAACAACAGCAGTCAATGACCTCTCACCGTTCCAATGCTGCCCAGTTCCCTTTTTGAACCCTCTCAGCCCCCAGGAAACATGTCTCCCAAAAATCACTGGTCATAATGGTGACCCACATTAGCTAAGCGGTATTTTCTGTATGCCGAGGCGTGCCAGGGATTAGGAACCTGCAAAGAATTCACAATGCATCAGTTTTGGTTAACTAAGTAATTTTATTTCATTTTTTAAAAACTATTCTGCCCTAATAAATGAAGTATTCCATAATGTATTTGTTCTAGTCTCATTTTGGTCTAAAAAAGGACCTTTCAAAAATGTCACTAATGCCAACTCTTTGCATCGTTAAATATGGTTCACCCTACTGGTTCCAGCACAATTGGTATGTTTTCTCTAGCTCTCACTGTTCCCGAATTGAGTAGTATTAGCTTCAATTATTGTTAGTATTGCAACTAATAGCATGCCATGTAGTCATATAAAGTCTAGAGCCATCATATTTCCCATCGTCACTGTGGTGTCATTTGCAACATAATGAAATATAAACTTTTGTATTGTTCTCTTGAATGCACTTTTGTACTTACTTGGTTTGGTATGTTTGGACAGCTCCAGATACCACTTTAGGTAGGCCACAATTTGGGATTTGATTTCTATAAGTCAAGTGCACAGAAGTATGTTTCTTTACTTTATGAAAATAGAACTACTATGGCAATAAAAGCAATTGGTAAGCAGACCTTGGTGTTCTGTTTACTGATCAAATCCATTTCCATTTGGAAATGCAGTGCTAGTAGTACATGTGACCGCTTTCTGAAATCTAACTATGTGTCAAACAGACATGCAGAATGTAATAGGTATCATTAAAAATATAAAAGTTCACAGAGGGGAAAGAAGAGCCCTAAATCTAACTTATTTTTTGTATTCTAATTAAAATGAAAGGAACTCCTGTTCACCTACAGATCTATCACAACTATCACAATAATACCCAAATATACTGTAGAAAGAATGTATAATCTTACAATGTTGACTACTTCCACATTCGAGTGATAATGGGACTTGTGTCTGTCAGGCTTCACATTATATGCTTATTCTTGTGTACATTTACACATGGGGCACATTACAATTGGTCCATATAAACTGTGTTGCTTTTGCCACCCAAGCCATATGCATGTTTGTTACACATCTGATGTTTGTTCAGTGACCCTCAAGAAAGTCAGAAGACATTAATTTGGGTCCTGCAAAGGTCCTTAGGACTCACAACAAAATGGAAATGACCATCAGTGTTTGGTACTCCTCTCTACTAGGGATTTATAGATTGTAATCTGTAATATGGGTTGTACTGTTTGCTCTGGCACCTACTGACAAATATTCTTCTTTATGCTGAAAACGTCTTCAAGTCCTTTATTAAAAAAAGATTTATACTAAATTGCAGCTCTTAGATTTTTGGGGGGGTTTTGAAGCCTAGAACAATGGAAGAAGGAACATCTCTTACTACCTATGATTTCTCCATTTACCCTTAAGTGAGTAGATAGCCCTCAGATTCTCTCAGGGGCAGACATCTGACTGCTTTAGTTCCTTTTAACTATAGGCGCGGCAGAGAGACAGTATCCTGCAAACTGGACAGATGTAAAAGGCGATAGATAAAGGTTCCAGCAAGCTGTCTTTAAAGGCAGTACAAAGTAAAGGAAGATCAGAAAGAGCAAAAGGAAAGTTGTGACACTAAGACAATTAATTACTCCTGGATGAGAAGCTTTGCACTATGCTGCATGCTAGAAGGAGCAGCGAGGGGTTCTTAGATAAAGATCACAAAAAAAGAAAAAATAGCTTATCATGTTACTGAACTGCTGAAAAGGTAGGTCTTTTATAGAACCGTAAGAAAAATCTGTAAATAGAATTCAGTCTGTTGATTAGGGAAAACAAACTATGCTACAATTCCATGGAATATGTGGCCATGTATTAGTTATTCGAAGAACACGAAGCTTGTCCGAGAAACCACACATGCAATAATTAAGGGCATATTTACACAATTTACACAATTTGCACAATGTGAGTGGGGCTTGAATTGGGGGGGGGGGGGGGCGCGGCTGCCGGCCACTTTTTACATGTAAAAAGTCAACAGCTGCCTTTATTTCTATGCCAGGCCCTGCCTGGCGTAGAATAAACGCTGTGCAGCACCCTCCCCGATGCATCAAGAGGTGGTAGCGCACGTAGCACACGAGCGCCGGCGCATGATAAATATTGCCCATTGTATCTGATATTTGACTGGATACAAGCACAACAGGTTGCTATATGCCATTTTTTTTAATTGGAACTGTGAAAGGAACTCTACAGATGTGAACATAGACGAAGGGTGGTTTCGCACTGGTGTTTTTTAAAAACATCAGTAATTTTTCACTGAAGCCATTTTGGCTTATGGATACATACAGATTGGGGCTCATTTACTTACCCAGTCCAGTCGCGATCCAGGAGCGCGTTCCCCAACGAGGATTCGGGTTCTGCAAGAATTCACTAAGGTGCGATGTCCACCAGGTGTCGCTGCTGCGCCGAGGTCCGCCGAAGTTCACCTTCTTCTCTTCGGTGCATGTAAGTGCGTGTCAAGCAATGCAAATTCTTTTTTAAATACCACGTTTTTTCCTAATAAGTCGGGTCTTCCGACTGCCACGCCCCCGATTTCTGGTGCGTGCAAGCCGAAGTGACACAATCCAATTGTGTGTGCCAAAAACCCGGGCAATTCAGGGAAAAAACTGTGCAAATAGGTAATATTCGGGAAACCCAGTGATTCGGCCCCTTAGTAAATGATAAAATCAGTGAAAAAAAACCTGAAGTGCAAAAAAGGCAATTGAACAGAATGGTGAAGTAAGACATCAGTGTAAAAACACTGAAGCCAGGAAGGGAAAAACAATCTGTACGTCTCCATAAGCCAAAATGGGTTCAGTCACTGATGTGAAAAGAAATGCCAGTGTGAAACCACCCTAAGTAAGAGCAATGTACCTACCATAGAAGCAATAGCACACCAGATCTCGCTCAGCATTTTAAATATCATATCATGCAATGTTTCAGTTTGGGAAATCCTTTTTCACAATGTACAAAAACACACACATTATACAGACTTCACATACTGTTTGTCTGTTAGAAATGTTTTTTTTTTCATTGCAATAAAGTATATATATTTTTTACCGATTTATTTGTTCAATGGCTTTCACACTTCAGGCAAGTTTACATTACTTTGATAGATTTACATTATTCCGCTGAAAAAAAAGGAAATTACTTTCTTCACTATAAACAATAGACTGTAGACTGTTCATGGAAGAAACTAAACTCTTTAAGGAGAATTGGCTATTAAAGGCCACCTGTGCAGGTGTGTGGAGGCTTAAATCCCATGCAAGTTTCCCTGCGGATACTGGGAACTAATTATGCAAATAATATTTCCAGGTTGGAATAAGGAAAACTTTGCCTCCAAGCTAACTTGTGAGGCTTTCAGGAAGCGTAATGATAGAATGTGCAAAAACATCTCAACAGTTACAGTCAACTGTCTACAGTTCGGAGTCTGCTCCTTTTGGAGTAGATTTATTGGTTTGACTTTGTCATAAGATTTTCTGATCTATGATGGTTGCCTTATGTGTTTCTGTATTTTTGTTATAGGCAGTGGCCACTGGATTTCCAGATAATTAAAGGGGTTGCCCCACAAAGTCAGGCTCACAGGATAGGGCCTAACTTGCTGATCAGTGGGGGTCTCAGTGGTCAGACTGCAATGGATTATGAGAATGGGGGTCCACATGCGCAGGTGGCCCTGTTCATCTGTATGGAGCTGATGCAGATTGCACAGTACAGCACTCGGCAATCTCCATCAGCTCCATAAAGATGAATTGGGTAGCCTATGCATGGGTGACTGGCTGTTCTGGTCATCTAGGGGAGCTGACAAGGTGTGCGCGGTGGGTACATCAGACCCCAGTTATCGTGATCTGTTGGCTTCCCATTCCTGAGACCCCCACTGATCGTGGTAAAACCCCTTTGACAATGAAAAAAATTTTTTTTCTAACTTCAGCTTCTGATACATAAAATAAAGTATTATAACAAATAACAATTAAGATTAATCCAGAAAGTGCTATCTTAAAATAAGTCCTTAAATGAGCCCTATATTTCTAGTTCCTAAATTCCATATTGTTTCTTTTCCTCTACATGTTTGTCTATATGGTAGATATTCAGTCTTTGGAAGAGGAAGGGTTATATCCTTTTTTGAGCACCATATGCTTCACTCCTCACACCCGTCTGTCTGGAGCTCTGGAATAGACGGCGGATGAAAGCCGATACAACACACAGAGTAAAATGCTAGATGTGTTATTTTATCTTTTCTTATTGGGCAGATTCCCGCCGCTTGCTTTTCTGCCGTATGTTATGGCATCTTTCGATCAACCAACAAAGGAAACCTTTTGAACGCAGCATGTGGTCAGATTGTAACGCTCTTCAAAGTTAGGGGAAAATCAGAAATATTGGCCTATAGGTATTGTCTTTTTCTCTACCTGTGGTCTTCATTATGTTTGTAGCTCTAACAGTATAGAAAAGGAAACCAAACTTTCAAAGCAGACAGAACAGTATGGTTTATTAGAAGGCAAATCTTATTTTATTTTATTCCAGCGCAGATTTCTAAGGAGAAGAAAATGCTTTGATGTTTGATTTTTTTTCTTCACTGTTGTCCATGTTTATGAATCAAACCCTCCTTGAAAATGTCACTTAAGAATACATTAATTTGCTTTTAGAGCACATTCTGCTATTAAATCACCAGGGGTGCATATTTAGAAAGGTCTTTCCAGTGGTGATGCCACCATTAAAAAGTAACAGCTCTAGAATCTCCGCAGATGTGTTGTGACAACCTTTTAAAAACTTTCCTTAACAATTTTTGAAAACTTCCTCAACTTAGGAAATATGATCATCTTGAAACCCACGTTAAATGAAGCATTCTTGTGAATTCTTGTATAATGTATAAATTACACGGCATTTAAAGTTCCTAAAATGTAGGCTAATGGATTGACATGTTTAAAGGGAACCTACCACCATGATTCTACCTACAAAGGTAGAACGGGTGGTAGATGCATGTATGGAACGTGAGGATAGCCCTTTTTAGATATAATCCTCACACCCCTGCTATCTTTTGATAAAACTTTATTGCCCTAATATGTAAATTTGTAAAGTGGCTACTGGGTTGTGGAGTAGCCGGACATAAGGCTACACATTGCGGCTACTCCACGCCCCAGTAGCCTTGTTACTTCTCCTACCCTGAGATTTTTCGGCCCGCAGCTCCTCGTGATTGGCTGTGGCTGTGATTATGGTTGCAACATCCCCCACCGGTGAATCTGCAACTAGATCATTTGGTCTGTTGCCTACAGTTGTTCTAATAAAGAACGTGAGTTATTTTGCGGTGTGGGTACTATTTACATGCTGATATAAAGAGAATATTATTCTATATAATAAAAAATGGCTGCTAATGATTGATAAAGGAGATATTTAGCCCCTTTACGACTTGGCCATTTTGCACCTTCCTGACACGGCCCCTTTTCTGACATGTGTCACTTTAAGTGGTCGTAACTTTGGAACGTGTTAACATATCCAGTTGATTTTGAGATTGTTTTTTCGTGACACATTGAAAGAAGCCAAAGGTCGTCCATATAGCTGCCATAAACATAAATCGATGTACCCGTTTTATCAAGACCGAGAAGAGATAGGTCCAGGTGCATAAAATAAATTGGGGGTATGTTTTTCCCGTGGGATGTCCCAGCATCAAAAGTTATATTGACTTTGTCGCCAAAACACGGAAAACAGAAAAAAGGAGGAGAAGGGGACCGAAAAAAAGAAAACAAAGGAGAGAGGGGAACTCGGTAGGGTGTAAATAGAGAGGAATACCACCAACAAAGAATAAGGGGTCTGGGGATCAACTTTGTGACCATAAATTAAGGGCGTAAAATTATTTCAGCGCGGTCATGCTAAATGCATAAAAAGCCTGTTTAAGGAAACACAATTCCCCTCAACAAGAAACCCGGCATCTCCTGAGGAACTAAAGAACGCTAACATAAAAACAAAACTTACTCTTAGACAAAGGTT
Source organism: Engystomops pustulosus (assembly GCA_019512145.1). Lineage (NCBI taxonomy): Eukaryota > Metazoa > Chordata > Amphibia > Anura > Leptodactylidae > Engystomops > Engystomops pustulosus. The sequence goes on from CM033647.1 coordinate 111,244,644, forward strand.
CTTGAATGCTGAAATAAAATTGGGCGTAGCCTAGAGACAGGGCTTTGGATAAAATGGCGAACAGCAATCGCCTGCAAGCGGAACGCCAGTGCTCCAGTGCGAAAAGGCAAAAATACATGGCGCTGGGGTCTTCGCAACCTGAAATATACAAGTCCCCGGTCAGAAACAACCGGGAGGGAAGCCGCCATAAGAGGAAGAAATCACCAAAACTTAGTAAGAAAGAACAGCTAAAACTGGGACTAACAGCGTTAAAACTTAAAGTGCAACAGGCTTGACAGCAGAAGGGTGGTCGAACCCTGGGTTCTGGTACATATCTGCCAAAGGGACGCAGAGAAATGTGCTATAGCCTACCAAAAGAACAAAAAAAAAAACTACCGAACGCCGTAGTAAACCAAAGGTCTCAGGGAAAGGCCACTATACCAAAGAAACTCCTCCCACCCCGGTGGGGACAACGGCCCCTCCTCCACACACACGGGGGGGTCCTCGAAATCACTCCGATATACCATAAACCAGTTGGCATAGCACGCAGGGTGCAGTCGGTAGCCTCTAGACACGCATACAAAAGCAGTTCCGAAGTCGCTCATCGACAATCAATTCGGTGCGACAAAAAACTGCTGAGAGGACCCTATGCGATAAGAAGGCACACCGCGCAAGCGCTATGACAGGCCTAAAAAGTGCCAAACATCAAAGTTGTTAACAATTGTGTCCGCACCAAAAAAAGCGAAAAAAAAAAGACCTAGCTTTGTAATCCACAAACTATACCGTATGCAAACTTTGTCCAAAAAACCATGTAGGGAACATATGTATTTCAGCCGCTTCTTGTATCTGTTTACAAATTCCCATCCCCGCCAATCTCCTAGACTTAATGAGAACGCTAGACTAAACACTTTTGGGGACGTTATACGAAGAGTTCTTAGAAGTAGGGCTGTTAGTGAGTAGTGCGCACTAGTAGGACAGGTGCTTGGATGGGCGAAAGAGCTCGCCTGGCAGCATGAGATCGCCGAGCTACTCCATCAAAAGAATCCACTACACATAAATTTTTAACTGGGCAGCGAAAAACACCATTGTAAGCGTACTACTAGATTCAGAACTGGCCTCAACATGGTCAAAACCCAGTATCAAACGAGCTGTAATACAGGGCGGAGGGACTTTTGGGGTTGTAAAATTTTCAGAATCTTAACCATGGTTAAAAACATTTATCGACCACCCAAAGAAGGGAAAAAAAGAGAAAAAAGGAAGAAAACAAGGGACTGCTTATGTAATCCCAAATATACTAGTCACACTTTTATCATGTACCAGTATATTATTTGGCAGCGCTTCTTTCACACTCCTTTGGGTAAACACTCTCTGCCACCATGTGAAGGTTTGGAAGCTTATCCATTTAGGGGGTAGGTCGCCATGCACTCAAAAAACTGGCATCTAGCCTTCCGCTGCAATGGCCAAAAGGCTGCCGAAAGCTGGCCAAATCAGCATGCCGTCGCCCTATAAGTGATCAAAGGGATCAAATTTTGGAGTGTTTTAGATGCTAGCAGACTTCATGGTCTGTCACTAAAACTGTCATGGCCATAGCTGTTGCCGCATATGTTGTGCATAGTGGATTGCGATAAGCACCTCAGAGAGCAGCGGTCCATGCAGTTCTTGCCAAGCGCTAAAAGACGTGTTTCCTGTCCTTTCCGGGTGAGTTTATCCATCCTTTTCTGAGGTTGCCAGGGTAGTTTGAAGCCAGAGGACTGTCCCGGTGTGCAGAGGGGGGAGCCTTGGTCCCCCTTGCACAAGATGCTCGAGGTGCTAACCACATTCCTTCAAGGGGGTTCGTTGAAGTCGGAGCACTAACACAAGAAGTCGACGTAGAACTGGTAGAAATTCGTCTCGAAAAACAGTACCAAACGGTCAAGCATTTTAGTGATTGCCAAAAAGAAGACGGAGGAGTCAAAGTCTCGATGGATGTTAACAAACAACATAGGAATCAGGGTACGGGTATATATTATGTTAGGAACCTGTCTGACAACTGTAGTACTAGTACTAAAGAAAGGAAAAGAGAGATTAGAACAGGAATGTAATGTAGGGATGAATGAGAATCCATTAGATACCCATGGACACACACCGACAAAAGTCAAGTTCTCCTGCATCTCTCAACATATAATCGCCAAAAACACAAAATAGATCTTCTGTTCCGTGCGCTCAACCCTTCCCCATATAAAAAACTTATCGCCTGTACGGCTAGGTCCAACCACTGGAACGACCGAGCAAGTATCACTATCTGTTTAGTCCGTTTAAAGAGCTCATAATGCGCTGCAAACGGCAAGAGGAGTAAGAAGGGGACATAAGCCGATATAGAGAAGCAAGCGTCAGTGGAGCCTCACAAAAGAAGGACAGAAGTGGCTATCCACTGACCCGAACGATCAGATACAGGATATGTATCCAGGTGCAACGCGTGAATATGTGATACATGAACCAGAGAATGTTGGGTGAATATGATGAATAAAACCAACTGAGGGTCAAATTAAACCTATGGTACTACGTGGGGAATACCCTTATGAAAATGTCGCCAGGGTGGATCAAAAACACATACTCGTCACACTCTCCCATGCCGTCATGCAGTTCTCGACCGGATGTGTAAAGGACACTATGTCCAATGCAGTCACGGTTGAATTTTAGTCGACCAACAGAATCTACCTGTTGAAGCAGCTCACACGGGAATCCATCCCACCTTATCTCGTCATTCATTCAGTAATCATTATAATAATCATCTATTCTTTATTATGTAAAACAAGGCTGGTCACATGTACAGACATGGCAGATGAGTTCAACCCCGGTGACTGAGAGAGAGAACCGAAGCCCCCATCAACCCTCTCCCTCCCGCTAGGAAAGGCTCTCCAAAAAACTGAATCATGTCATATAGTAAAGCACAAGTGCTAGTGTATAGGGTAGGTCTATCTGCGGCACACATCTCATCAAGCTCCTCCACTCCAATAACAATGTGTCAAAGGCAGACATCACTACACATGAATATGACATTTCTACATAACCTGGACTGCCTAGAGCTATTTATATCTCTCACTATACACAAACACAAAGCTAGGCAAGTGGGCGCCAGCACAGGAAGCACTATGAAGGAGAGAGGGATACCCCATTACAACCCTATAACCATCACAAAGAGAGCCTCAGTAAAACCTGCTTCTCATGGTGAAGTATGAAGGTGCTCAATACACAACCGAGCGTCCATGGGGCAAGCCATCCGCAGCCGAGAAGGCGAGGCAAAGGAGACCAGTTACAAGAATGTACACCATTCGTACCTCACAGACCAGTGTGAGGTAGCAGGCTGTCGTAAGATCAAACTTGTGTGTGTGGGAGTGGTTGTGCCAAGAAAGTACCGCGCCTTATGATAAGCTGGGAAACAGTAGTATGAATATGAACTAATGACTCATTGGACATCTAACATCTCACGGATGCTATGCATAACGATGCTTGTGGGGACCTCAGAGTTGTACAGGCACATTAGTAGAGCAATGAATGATATAACATGGCAAGTTCAATGGCAGTTATGGGGAAAAAGATATTTAGTTTAGGATTAATATTGCTGAACGGCAGGAGGTCTCTGTCATGTCCCATGAACAGATCCTGTACTGTGAGTTTGTAATTCATCAACAGGGGTGGTGGAGAAAAGGACACACAAGCGCATAGTGTACCGGCAACAACGTGCCTCCTCCATGATTATGTTTAATGTTTATTTTGAGAACTGTGTCAAGTTCAAAGATAGGTAGATATGGATGGGGAAAATGGAACCCCGAAACTCGAGGTCCGTAAAAAAAACTCTGAAGATATTAGCTTAGTTGTTAGAAGGCAATGTCTTTCCTGATATAGCAATGTGAAACAGAAATGGTGCTTGTGGAATGTTTCTTACAAATAACCGTTTTAAATGAGAATCAGCATTCCAACATATGTGAGCCAATGTGTTGACTCTTGCCAGCCATATGACATGAATAAGCCGCACCAGGAGAGTTTTTTGTATGTCACACCCATTCTAATCATATTCCAAGAGCTTATCTATTTGTTATTTAGAGCTCATTTTTTTAGTGTTCCGATTGATAAGAGTTGGGCCATCTAGCTTTGTACTTATAAATAAGAAAGAAAAGAAAAAGAAAACCCAACAATTCTATCGCACTGTAAGAAATTGTCGCACATCATACAGGACAAAGATCAAAGTGGTGGAAGCAAACAAACATTAGAGAACCAAAAAAAAAAGAATTACACCACAGTGTTTTCATGAAAGAATATTGATTAGGATTATATATTGTGTTGGTACTATTAAAAACAGTGACAAAATTTTTGGTGTCAGACGAATGTCTCAGGGGGTCATAACCTGGCAAACCGTCGGCAGGGGTGTGGATAAACCAGTAGTAGATAATGTTTCAATGTCAACATGGTCTACAAGGTGATACCATGCGGGGAGACAACGATCTATGCCAAATACCTCATCAGTCCACAAAATGGGACAGAATGTTTCGCGCCTCACCGAGTATACACAAGCCCCACGCCGACCCCGACGCACTTTCATCATTCCCCCAAGGCCTTCATCTGAAGGCTTTGCTTGCTGAAACGTGCGTCGGGTCGGCGTTGGGCTTGTGTATACATGGAAGTCGAATACATTCTGTCTCCATTTTTGTTTGACATGATGTGAGTAGTTTGGTAGATCGTTGTCCACTCCATGTTAGTATCCCTATGTAGAGCCAGTTTTACTTGAAAATTATCAAATACTGTCTTATGGCCACACCACCTGCGCTCGGGGGGGTTTGCAGGGGTTTTATGGACCCCCACTGGAGCACATGTCTGAACAAAAATTTTGTATGGTGGTTAATGATGATAAAAGCACAATAACGAAGTTGGGCGATCATATTTTTTCATGACAACCACATGGGTGGAACTCTGTTTTTTGGTAATTAATACAAAATAATGCATCTATAAGCAGTCATCTTCACAAGTCAGTGTTTTACATAGAATGAAACTGTCACTGAAATCTGCAGATGCTGGAAATGGTTTTTGGGACACTAAAGTCACAGGAATCAGACTCGTCTCACAGAAGCGGAGTATCCTTACACAGAGCAGCAAAGAATAAGGAGGTCCGATTACGGTCCTGACTGACTGTCGTAATGATAACCATAACATATGCGGCACTGTGGAGCTGGTACAAAATGTGGAAAATTGCTAGATTTGGTGGAGTTGGGGTCTGTGGGGGTGGTAATTGTTAGGAATGACATCTTTTAGGGGATTTAAGGGGGAGTTTGCATTAAGTTAATAATGGTATTGGACCATTACTTTTCTTACAAAACTGGCTTCGTTGACGTTCCTGGTTGTAAGCATATGGTGTATGGAAGGTTACACCACTTGGAGAGTGTTGCGTTATTACTTGACCTAAACCATAACTTTACAAGGGATACTCAAATCAAATCAAAGGCTTTGGCTCATAGGCTCTTTTCCCATATAATTAATATAATTAATATAATTCCTTGTATTTATTATAGCACACACAGATTCACGCAGCACTGCACAGAACTTGCCAAATCGGTTCCATTTCCCCAATGGGGCTCACATCATAATCAACATCCAGTAGAGTTTTTGGATTGTGGGAGGAACCGGAGAGCCCAGTGGAAACTAACGCAAAACTGGAAAAAAACTTACAAACTGTTTGCAGAATATGTGACCGGCTGGACTTGAACCCAGTTCCCCAGTGCTGCAAGCGTGCTGTAATTGGCTAACCACTAAGCCACTAGCGCCGCATATCAATCCCGTCAACAGTAAGGGAGATTGCTTTTGTCATGCCTTTCTTAGCTCTCCTACATAAGGTTTCCTTTTCTGTTGCCAGTCTTCCACTGTTGCCCCCCCCCCAAGCTATGCATAGCCCTTTCATAATCTTCCATCTTCTTTTCCCACTCTGTGATCTCCTTTTTTTGTACCCCTTATATTATGGCTCCCCTTTCGTCTATAGCCCCCACTTAAACTATGCCGTTTCTTTATTGCCTATATTCATGCCTAAATGTTAAAAATATAAATATACAGAAAGGAGGGCACATGCAGGGTCTTTTCATATACATTAGTGCTTCCATGTGTCACGGATATCCCTCCACCTCCCCAGTTTTTTATTATGAAGACATTTTGATAGTGTTATCTAATCCATGAGTTGAATGCCTACTGTAACTTTTGTGCAACACAAATCTCATTGAGTTCCCTCCAAAACTTCAAAATGGATATGGGCACATAAGTTCATATGCCAGTAATTAGTTATGTTCACACAGCCAGATAACAGATACATTTCTGGATTTAGGAAGCTGGGAAATGCACCCTCGCTTGAGTTTTCTGGAGATGATCCAGGCCAGAGACTTTCTTTGCACCCACTTATGGGCAGGACAGTGAGTGTGTCTACACAACACTTAAAGCAAATGGGCCCCAGTGCAATTGTTCTTTAATGGGTATTATTACACATAAGATCAAACCAAGCCAAGAAGAATCTGAAGTGCTGGCTGTTTCTCCCACTGGTGCAGCACATTGGTCATTGGATTTCTCTATACATGTTGTACTCCACTTGTACTCTGTCTACTCTACATAATTCTCTTGTTTGACGTGCAATGTCTAGTGTGCCTTTAGGCAATAAAATTATATTTAACCTTGGTTGTTTCTTTCATCTTGATCCATGATTTCCCACATCCATTTCTGGTTATATAAAATGTTACCTGTGTAGACTTCTGGCCTAATTAATCCTTTATGGACTGGACCTATAGCTAAAAGCTTGGTGGCAAACTACAGTGTCAAAAGGTCTCTATTTCACTGTGGGAAGCAATAGTGGACTGTCTGCTGTACATGGTTGTAGTTTTGAGTGTTGTGTAGACAACTATATCCCACTTCCTGTGTCCCACAGAACCCATGCATCAGAGTGTCTAGAAAATCATTATCTAATAGAAATTAAGGGGTCTTCAATGTCACACGACCCTTTTCCATAATTTTCAATTATGCCCCCTTCCCACTCTTTCCTTCTTTGAAGACAAAAAAAAATCAGGCACTCACCTTTCTCCATTCTTCTAACTCTCCTTAGCTTTTGTCTGCCACTGCTATACATCTCTCTAAAGCCCAGCAGGCACAATGTAATAATGCTGCCGGGATTCAGTTCTGGGTAGAAACTTTATTGAGAAATACAAGTTATTTTCTATAAATATAACACCAATATGTATGTTCCCAGATTGTTTTCCTATCACCTGGTTATAATCCTACCACCATTTTTTCAATTAGCCCTGTTGTACACAAACAACATTAAGTGCTTCCCCCCTATTCCTGGACTCCTGCCATTACTTTCTGTGAAACTAAAGAGAATACAGCTTAAATCTTTTGTTATTATGTGTACACATGATGTCATCTGGCACTGTCCAACGTTCGGCTGCCCTCTCAGCCATGGGAAATGCTTTCTCAGATGAAGGTGGCCCTCAACTCAACATGATGAAATGATTCTTGCTTTCCTCTTTTTTTTTTGGATTTGAAATGTATCCCTAGGAAACACCAAGAAAAAAATTACTAGTCACCATGTTTTTAAACATGAAACTGAAAATATTAATTCATTTTCTGGATGGACAATAATGGACGTTACTTTTATTTGTGAAAATTAACTTCTAGTAGGAAAGACGCTTGTTATGAATATGTGATTCACAAGTTAGAAATCATAGACTTTACCATAGTAAACAACGTGAGGGTCATTGTTGGGGAAAGAGAAAGCACATATTTTTATAGGGGCAAAAATAAAGGGCAGTAGAGGCACAATGGTGAGGCATTATGCTATGTGAGGGCTATGATATAGTGCATTGTACTGTGTAAAGGCCTTAATTAGCCATCAATAAAGAATTAATGAAGGGTCACAATTCAGTATCAGTATGGTAGCCATAGTGTGCGGCTTTATACTGTTGGGGGACAACAATGGGTGACATTATAAAAGGGTGGACATAACAGGAGATTTTATTAAAAATGGGGACATTATGCAGTGTGGAGACCACATAGTGGGGGTCAGAAACAGGTGTGTGAGGCTTACAGTATGGGGGAGAATGATATAATATGGGGATTAATTACAAATGTGGGTACAATCGAGCTATTTCTGGCTACTATGTCTTTTTACATTCTTTCTTATCTGGGCCTCATTGTTTCTATAAACTGTCAAAATGTCAGTGGCAAACTCATTCAGGTGTGGCCTGAACTAATGGCAACAATAAGTACTACTGTACACTGTAATAAAATAAATGCTACGTGAGGAACTTCACCTGCAGTCAATGTTGTTAAAAGGTATGGATTTTCATGTGTTTTCTGTGACTGCATATGATTAACCGGTACTATTGGAGGTTCTGGTACAAGCACATATGGGGAGTGTATGTAGGATATGGTTTCTAGAATTGTTTCATTACTATGCACTTGTGCATAACTTCGAGGTCCTTATTGTTTCTATATCACCCAAACTATGCATTGTGGTGTTAAGATAAAAGTCTTAGCTTTCAAAATGCATCACTTATTGTGATCTTGTGCTATAGGGCAGTTAAAGACATAGTTGAGAATATGAGCTGCAGATGAAGTTCCAAATCCCAACTTCTGCCCATGTAATGGCACTGCAAATATGAAATATTTTCTCCCATTAAGACTGCATTGTGTCCATAGAGACTGATCACCTCTGTCACCATCTACTTTTTATAACTGGTAATACAGCTGTATAATTGTCAGGCTCAGGGGTAGAGGACCCACTGACCACTGCGGATGAGAACGTAAGCCGACACCTGGGACCGGAGTCTAGTGGCACCTGGTTTTCACCAGAGCCCGCCGCAAAGCGGGTTGGACTTGCTGCTGCATGTACCCCCAGGTATTCCATAGACGACTTTGTCCCGCTGTGGCAGCCAAGGCGAGGTACAAGAACTTAGCAGAATTGTAGTCGGGGCAGGCAGGAGGTCGGACGCAGCAAGCCAGGTCAAGGCAGGCAGCAGAGAAGCCTAGTCAGAAGGAACCAGGGTCACAACAGAATCACTATAAACACATGGGGACATGGGAACAAAGCTTTTTCTTCTAAGGCTGAGAGGCACAAGATCCAACAGGAAGACAGGACGGGGCTGGGAATTTACAGAAGGGGCCTTTCAAGAAACTGGCATTTCTCGAGTTTAGCATACAGGCCCTTAGGCACCTAAAACTTGCCTTGCAAGTCTCGGAAGATAGATGTTGCACATTCCTGGAACACTGCTGGTGCAAGCAGAGTCCAAAGGGCATTACAATATCTCAAAATGTCCGTCTCGAGTATTGAAGGCCGTGTTCCATTCCTCACCTTCACGATGCGGATGAGGGTTATAGCCCCCCGCGATCCAGTTTGGTGAAAACCTTGGCACCCCAATTCTGATCAAAGTTCAGTGATGAGAGGCAACTGTAATGGTTTTCACCGTGACTTTATTGAGGGTGCAGTAGTTTATGCAACGGGTGGAGAGATCCATCCTTCTTGGCCACAAGAAAATCCAGAACTGGCAGTAGAAGACGACTTGGTGGATGAATCCCTTCTGCAAATTCTCCTTGATGTAGACCGACATAGCCACAGTTTTAGGCACATAATGGGTATACCCGACCTTGTGGATGAGTGTACCCGGCAGCAGGTCAAAAGCAGTCATAAGGGCGGTGCAGTGGCAGAATCTCTGCTTGCTTCTCGAAGAAAACATCCGCAAAGACCTGTCATCTGTTTGGTTGAGTCCGGAGACGACATGGCAGGAACTGATAGAGAGCCATGAGACAGCGAGAATGGCACTCTGCTCCCAAACAATAAAATTTCCCCAGTTTGCCAGTCGATTACTGAGCATGTGCTGTAACCACGAGAGACCCAAAGGACTGAGATGTAGACCGGAGCACATAAAATGACAGTCTCTCCTTGTGCAATGCCCCAATTGCAGAGACAGAGGCTCTGTACGGTACTGGACCGGGTTTTGGAGAATCTGTCCACATGGAAAAAAAAAAATAACAGCGGCTTCTCTAGGCGAAACACAGGAAAGTGATGCTGGGAGACCAGGCAGCATCCACAAAATTCCCTGCAGAGCCAGTCCAGGAAGACTGAGACTTGAACTGGGTTGCTTGTCCCAAAACTGAAAAAACAGGGCATTCAGATGAGGGGAAGTCTTTTCTCTCACCTCGAGTGCTTCTCCCAAGAACCCTAGGCGTGGGCATTTTTTAGACCTGTGGACAGCACTGAACAATCTCAAGAAAGGCTCTGGACTTGCACAATAGCAGAGATTCTCCTGTTCTTCTCTGGAACGATCCGGGGGGGGGGGGTTCGACAAGCTCTATCTACCTGCATCGGTTCAACTGTAGCGAATACTGAAGTTGTCAGCCTTGGAAATTGAAAGACAGGAGCCATCGAGAAAAACACTGGTCCTGGTTTGCAGCTGTTCCAGACGTTGCTCCTCAGAATGCTCAGCAAAGCAGATTTCAATCCGATTGGCCAGAGAGATGAGACCACTCAGAGTAGACGCAAGTTACTTGCAGACAGCACGTCTTTAACTTGTTCCGAATGTCCTTTTAAAGGTTGCAAT